>OZ038498.1:29370178-29390178 GCA_964036315.1 Acanthosepion esculentum
ATATGGATAGATTGAGAGATACGAACAGATAGATAGATAGATATGAGCAGATAGATAGATAGATAGATAGATAGATAGATAGATATGAACAGACTTCTAATCTTCAAAAATTTAAATGCAACTTCAATCGCCATCAATTATTTTCTTGAACACCGTTTACCTTTTATCTTTTCCGTGACCCCCCCCCCCGCAATCCCCAGCCTTTTCTCTCACCTTCACTCTCTGTAAGCCGCTGCGTACCAGTGGCATTCCCGCCTTGCTTAGGGTGAAATGATAAAAAAAAAGACTTCGATATATAGATATGAACAGGGATAGATAGATAGATAGATAGATAGATAGATAGATAGATAGATAGATAGATATACCCTGGAATAAATATTTTCATGTTATAGATAATACACTATATATTGGCAAAAATAGTTATCATATAACTTCACGCTAGATGAACAGAAGAGAATTTACAGATTCATTCTTTTTGTAATTAATATTTGATGAAAGAGATTCTAAAGATGTTATAATCTTTTATTCTAAAGATGTCATCTTTTATTCTGAAGATGTTGTAATCTTTTAGTCTAAAGACATTGTAATCCATCTAAACCAGGCATGGGCATTCTTTTTAGAGCAGTGGGCCGCATTAATAAAAAGGGTCAAAGTAATTTTTTTGTAGTAGGTACGTCAGCTATTTTCATTACAGAAGACCATATGCAGAAGTATATACGTTAGAAATAGGAGAACAATTCTTTGGGTTTTTTAGAAATGATTTTTCGATAATAAAATCTTGAAGTTTTGCAATAATACTTTCACCGATGTCAGTGTGATTAACACGTTTCGCTGCGTGCAATTTATTTCTAATTTATTGATTTGAAAACTTAAAAAAAGTATATTTCTTCTCCAGAGAAAAAATATTATGGATGTTTCCTGTTTCAAAAAGCAAAAGATGTTTACACGTATGACCTTCCTTACTGAAAATTGCCAATAGTTTAAAATGATGAAAACGCTATCTTCTCCTAAAGTTTACAAAATACAAAAACATTGTGGCTAATCATTTATGTATGTTGTTATGAATGAGAGAGTATGTGAGTGAACAAGTGAGGACAAACCAAAAATAATATTGCAGTAGCCTGGCTCTCAATTTCAGTCCAGATTGTTTAGGTATTGCCTTAGAACAGGCATAAGCAACCTTTTTTGAGCAGTGTGCCGCTTGATCTACGGCTCATCACAAGGCGTGTCGCACTACTAAAAACATGTGCCTGCATATGTTTTATTCCTAATTTATTCATTTGAAAATGAAAATATTTCTTCGTTAGAGAAAAATTTCTTATCAAAGTTTTTTCTTTCAAAATCAAATGATGTTTACACGTATGATCTTCCTTAGTGAAAATTGACAATGGTTTAAAATCCTGACAAAGTTAGTTTCCCCGAAAGTTTACGCAATTCAAGAAACATTGTACTTAATCATTGTTTATGTATGTATTTATGTATGAGAGAGTGTGTGAGTGAACAAGTGAGAACGAAAGAAAAAAACATTTTAATTTAATTTTTCCTTATAAAATTAAACGTTCAATTCAGCAAAACCTAACGGGTCTTTGTTTGCCCATGACGGACATAAATATTATTAAAAGTCACCTCATTTATTTATAGAATAATTCCATCTCCCACACGTTATCTTTTATATCTCATGCTTGTCTGTTAGAAGTGACTTTTGTCTACATCTGTTTATATTTGTGTTTGATCCGATTAACCTATAATTTTCTCACTGTTTCAAACTCTTCAAAAGCTATATGAACGCAGAATGATGGTTAAATAGCCATTCTCGCTTTTCATTGTCCGTGAAGACATTTTTAACATTGTTTGAAGTTCAGTCAGTTATGTGCCATGCGTGATACACGTTTAGGCGATCATGTATCTTTCGATGCATAACTGACGAGGCAGATCTTTTTGCGCGCAGTAGGTTGCCATTTCTTTCTACGGTAGACCATTTGCCATCCAGGGCTATAGACCCGGTCCGTCCTGCTATTTACCCATAACTGGGAGGAGAAGCAGAGGATTCATACCTTTCCCAAGGGTATTAGTACGTAAGTGAATGTAATGCGTTCGACTGAAATTCAAACTCGGCTCTCCGATTCCTCAGTCCGAGCCGCTACAGTAGTTGTCTACGAGATAAGCTAATGCCACGAAATATCTCTGGGTACTTGAATAGAGTGATACGTACTCAGACAATTTGATCTTCAATGTCCTTCATTCTAGGAGCGTTTGTTGGATTCATTTAATTTTCGTGAATCGAAACAAAAAAGGACACGAGAGAAAGAAAGAAACAGTTCAAGTTTCTGCGGCAAATAATGAGGGAAGAGAGTTTGGAAAATGTGACACTCACAGGACATATTGAAATCCCCTTTCGCTATTTCAACCCCGCCTTCAGATTTCTGTCGCACTTTCTGTCTTCTGTTACTACACTGTCCAGATCATTGAATTTCTACACTTCATTTTGACGTCATCGAATTTGCTTACATCTGCCCATGCCGTTTTTTTTTTACATCTATGTAACTTCTGTTTCTGCTTTCATCTACAAACTTGTCTAATAGATATTTCAGTTTTCCTTCAGGATCTACCATCAGCACCATATCATCTTCATTATGGTTATGTCCACCGATGAAAAAAATAAACTCCAAAGATCTATTTTTTTAATTTTTGCTATTATCTATCGACAAAAAATCTCAATCGCTGTTTAAAAAAAAGATGGAGGAATTGCACAAATAGTTTTCCTACTTGACATTTAAGAGTTTCTGCGTGTCTCTTATGCTAATTTTTTAAAAACTGAAATTAAAAACAATGTCTTTGATTTAAAGCAATATTAAACACGCTATATAGAATTAATATTAAAATATTATACAGTCAGACAAGATAAATCTACTGGTAGTCACCAATATTTGCGTAAAAATTAATCTAGCAGATACTTTATCTTCGTCATTTTTTTTTTTTAGAAATAGTGTTTATTATATGTCATTAAATATTGTAATTCTTAAATAGTATTTGTTTATCTTAATTTATGTTACATTTCATCGTAATTCGTCTGAAACCACAAACGTGAAGAGGTCTACTCGACATCGTTATACCTGGTATTTTAAGGGAGTTTGTGAATAGTAAAAAAAGATAGCTTTATTTGCAATTATTGTATAAAACATAGATAAATCTGTTCAAATTTAGCATTTCGTAGCAACATAAATATGACCAAAATGTTCAAGGGCGAAACCAAATTCATTGCGCCAGCTATTATCATAAATAGTGATTTTAAACATCACTGATTGGCCCTGTGCCAGAATAGACTGAACTGAATTAATAACTAATTTTGGTCACCCGGCATACAGCAATAAACTTATCAAAATACTATACCCGTATACTGTTGTTTGGCTCTCTTAATTGTAGGAATAGATAGGTTCGTCTGTCGTCCGATTTACGCTACTCCCAGGTCATTTGAATAAGTGTAGAGGTTTATCCCTTGTTTCCTGTTTACAAAGAACCGGAAACCCAACCCTAAAATCTAATTCATTTTTATACTTCTAACGTCACCACATAAAACTGAAATTTTATTTACTATTAATCTACATTTTTGTCTCAATAGGAGTAGATAGATGACTATCGTCCGGTTTACACTCCTCCCCGGTCTTTTGAACAAGATTAGAGGTTTATCCTTTGTAACTTAGTCACGCAAACAATCATTAGTCGTGATTTCGATCTTTACTGAGTACCCTGCTGCTAAAATCGTGCGTCTACATTTAATAAACATCTACAGAATAAAATACAATGCAAATATCTTTTTTATATTTCTTTTATTGTCTGTTGTAGGGGGTTATCCCTTGTTTCCTATTCAGGATGGTAATTTGGACTGTTAACGGCATTTTTCTTTTGAGGTAACAACTTGCTACGTAATCTAAGATAGCTAATTGGTCTGCGAGAAAAAAAAATTAAAAATATATCGTATTTGATGGCGTATATGACGCACCTCAATTTCAGCAGGGAAAATCAAGAAAAATAATTGTAATTAGTAAAATCATTAGTAAATAGTACAGCCTAGGCTATATTTATGAGGTATTATTTTGGTTAAACAAGCTATGACTTCAATTAAACGACAAATAATAGGAAATAAGAACACAAGCCTATAAACATTTTATTATATCCTTTATATGATCTGTACAACCTCCGTCTTGTAAACGTTTTATTGGAATAATTAGGATATAAAAATTCTGATTGTATTTAAACCAATACAACCGGAAGTTATCGCAATACTATGATTGTACTTCTTCAAGCGATGGTAAGTAACTGTAAGTAACTACAGTTACTTAACTAAGATAAATGTAACTACTATTGAAACATGAAAGCTTTTGTGTAGCGATTCCAATTTTTTTTTATAATCTCTTATAATAAAATATAATATTGCTCTACTTTGTATTGAGCACTTTTTAAAAAATGCTAGAAAGAGTGGATTTTTAATCCATCTGTTCTTTCTCTCATTTGTATATATATATATATATATATATATATATATATATATATATATATATATACAATGCATCCATTCCTACAGTTTGTCTATTTTATTATCATTTATTTATTTGTTTTTTTATTAATTTATTTATTTTTGGTTTGGGGTTGGTCATTTTATTTGTTTGTTTAGTTTAAAATATTCGCTTTTTCAAGAGTATATTATATCCTTATACAGTGTAACCCGGATATAAGAGAGTTGTCGGGACCGGAGAAGTCTCTTATATCCGGGTTTATTTTATATCCGGGTTTGGTCTATTTTGTTTAGGTAAGTATGGCTCTAATTTGGGACCAGATAAAATCTCTCTCATATCAGGGTTTCTCTTATATCCGGGTTACACTGTATATATATATATATATATATATATATATATATATATATATATATATATATATATATATATATATACTAACAGGATAAACTACGATGCACAAGAAACGAAGCACTCAGTTTGGCGAGCATTTGATAAAGAGAAACATCATTTAAAACACTCCATAATATTTTCGTATAAAGTGTAATACTTTCTGACAGAAACATAATAATAAATGACTCTTGCCAGATAAATGACCCTTGCCAGTTTCTTTTCCCAATTACTGGGACAATTTCATACTAATTTTTCCTTTTTATATACATCTAGACATTGGATTTAAAAGGTCTACGAATCAGTTTTTGATGGTTTGAATAGGCTTTGGTCTGTCTGTATCGCTTCTTCTTTGTTTCTGTCTATTTATTTTTGTATTGGATTAAACCTCGGGTCTTAATTGTAAGTCTAGGATCCTCACATATTTGCTTTCGGATTTCTTTAGATCAACCCCGAATTAGCTTGGATTTCGAATTTTATTCTTTATTACACAAAGGAGAAACACACTAGTGAGGATATCTTTACTAACAACACCCTGAATGTTAGTAAGAAATAATTAAAGCTACAGGATCATTTCCATGAACTTTATCGTTAGATAAGGGGTTTCATGATAAATGATCTTTGGCCGTTTGGGTCTCTTTTATCACTTGTCTAAAAATCAGAAACACATTTTCTGTTTTTCATGCATTGGATTTAAATTGTTCGCGAGCCCTTGTTTGTTTTTTTCTTTTTCTTCTTTCTTTTTTCTTCTTCTTTTTTTCTTTTTGCTGCTGTTAACCCTGCGTTAGTCACCTCGAATTCCCCCAAATTGATAGTGCCCTGACGTCTACTGCTTACGACAAATGAGCTACAACTGCTCCACCCTACATGCTACACACCCTCATTGAGTCAGGAGAGTAATGGGATCGAGCGAAAGAAAATAGTTGCCAACTCGAAATTACGAGTACTTTAAAAATCTAGAAGTCACAAAACAGCACATGGAACTAACACAAAGTTCAGGAGACTTTAGTCACTATCGATGTATAGAATATATTTGAATGTTATTATGTGTAATGTCACCAACTTCCGACAATGAGTACTGAAAACTTTAATTTTTTTCCTTCTACAGCAAACAACCTAAAAAATGTATGATATGTCGCCGAAGGAAGCATAATTCATATTAAATACTTTCTGACAAGTGATTCATGGAAAGAAAAAAAAGAAAAAACTGATACATTCAAAATTATTTTTTTGATCTAACTTCTTAAGTTTTTCCTATATTTTTATTGCTTTTTGACGTAACTCAGAAATATTATTAAAAAATCTTTATTGCGAACAAAAAAGTAAGACAAAAAATGAATGCATTCAAAATTATCATGTTTATATGTAACAGAATCTATCTTCTTCAATTACTTTAAAGTACTTTCATTAAAAACATTTTGAATTAACGCAGTTACTGACATAACAGAAGTAGTCTGTATTTATTCAATCGAAGTTAGCCGAGGACATGAAGAGCCACTTCAGACCACAATTATCTTGGAGTTTTTGAAATTCAATTTTTCAATGATGTAAAGCAATTGTTAAGATTGATGAAAATTGGTTGAAAGATCAACGAAAACTAGAAAGAAACCAGTAAGAATCGCCATTTTTCGCTATTTACGCGGGTTTTTCACTATATGGGTGGACTCAAGTTAAATGACTGTTAAAAAGTCAACATATTGTTGGCTACAATTGAGTAAAATTTGTATTAGACTGCTTAAAAATTGAGGGAGTTTTTAGTTTAAAATTTGTGTTGAAATCTATTTTTCGTTTTTCGCGTTTTTTCGCTAAACGCAGTGGCGTAAAAATAAAATAAGGATTCGTTGAGCTCGTCATGATGTAAATAACCTACATACCGATTTTGGACGAAATCAGAGAAAAAAAAGTTGCATTTATAGATTTTTTATCGGTTTTTAACGATTATTGATCTTTTTAAAATTATCCATTTTTTACTCTATGAACCTATCTCTTACATTGTATAATGTACGTACCAAGTTTGGTCAAAATCGGTTGGATGGATCTCGAGTGAAATGGTGTTACATAGACAGACACACAAATATCCTCTGTTTTATATAATTCTAAAAAATTAATTATCTTTAATTTATATTTATTTATTTTTGCTTTAACAAAAGATAATAACTGACAATGATGCAAAGCGCCGTGACGATTAAACCAGAGTACCCTGTCAATACATTAAAATATCCCCAGATATTCTTGGTATTCCGTCAGAGTGTGCCTGAATGCCTGATGAAAATACAGTCAGTAAATTATGTGCCATGTGTGTTACACGATTAGGCGATTATGTATCTTTCGA
This sequence comes from Acanthosepion esculentum, assembly GCA_964036315.1. Taxonomy (NCBI): domain Eukaryota; kingdom Metazoa; phylum Mollusca; class Cephalopoda; order Sepiida; family Sepiidae; genus Acanthosepion; species Acanthosepion esculentum. The sequence goes on from OZ038498.1 coordinate 29,377,412, forward strand.
TACATGACTGACGAGGCAGATTTTTCTCCCGCAGTAGGTTGCTATTTCTTTCTGCGGTAGAGCGGTTGCCATCCAAGAATATAGAACCTGGTCTGTTCTGCGATTTTACCCATAGGGTGGAAGATGAGGATTCATAACTTTCTTAAGGGTATTTGCACGTAATTGAATGTCATGGATTCGACTGGAATTTGAACTCGGCTCTCCGATTTCTCAATCCGTGTTACTATTCATTACTCAACCGTGAAAATACAGCCTCATCCTATATTTCCTCCGTATCTGCAACTTTCCAGTCAATGACCCTCATCCCAGCAATGAAACATTAGCTCACATCATGTGAGATTTGAATTAAAGGTCCAGTATATATATATATAAATATATATATATGTATATATATATATATATATATATATATATATATATATATATATATACAATGTAACCCGGATATAAGAGTGTTGTCGGGACCGGAGAAGTCTCTGATATCCGGGTTTCTCTTATATCCGTGTTTGGTCTATTTTGTTTAGGTAAGTATGGCTCTAATTTGGGACCAGATACAATCTCTCTTATATCCGGGTTTCTCTTATATCCGGGTTTGGCCTATTTTGTTTAGGTAAGTCTGGCTCTAATTTGGGACCAGATAAAATCTCTCTTATATTCGGGTTTCTCTTATATCCGGGTATGGTCTATTTTGTTTAGGTAAGTATGGCTCTAATTTGGGACCAGAGACAATCTCTCTTATATTCGGGTTTCTCTTATATCCGGGTTTGGTCTATTTTGTTTAGGTAATAATGGCTCTAATTTGGGACCAGAGAAAATCTCTCTTATATCCGGGTTTCTCTTATATCCGGGTCTCATATCCGGGTTACACTGTATATATATATATATATATATATATATATATATATATATATATATATATATATTTACAAATTTCTAAAAGAAAGGCCAATGAAGAAACGAGAGTCTGGTTTGCTGCTGACGATTCTACTCTTAGAGAAATCCTTTCATACAACATTGTTTCTAACGCTAAAAAGACTAACATTCGCCACATTGCGTTTGACATTCACCATAATACTACATTCTTTCTGTGGGCCTAAATAACTACTCCGTGACAATTTACTGAGTTTCAATTGATTTTTATAGAAATGAATGATGATAAAATTAAAGAAAACCCAAAAATGTATTAAAACAAGGAAGTAGATAATAAATGCGTTTCCCGCCAATCTATAAAGGGAGTTCTAATACTATCTGTAGGACTTGACATTACAGTTTTTCCTTTGTTTGTGTGTCTATATACCCTACATTTTTTAATAGAAATAAGCAAGGAGCTCTTTTAAACAGACGAGTAGGAAATAGCAAAGCAAATACTGTATGTTTAGATAACCCGCTTAAAAAAGTGGGTATATTTTTTTAGCATTTCACTTCAAGCAAGAAAATGAGAAGACATTAGTGAGGAGAAAGGACAATAAAAGAACAGGTTTCAGGAAGATATAAGATGGCGATTGACGTTGCATTTATATTTTTGAAGATTGTTGGTGGCTGGGAAGCAAGAATTCGGAAAGGAATTCCACAGGTGAGAAGTCCGAGAAAAGAAACTATTAGAATAGAACATACGGTTGCATCTAGCTATTTCATCTTCAGTGGAAAGAGTACGATTAAGGAAGAAGAGATAATTAACCAAGTTTAATAGTAAAAGTCGAAAGTTTATATAAGAACAATCTGTAGACTCATAAGAGTATTCCCTTGCCACTGGGAAATTTTCACGAACAGAGACCTTTGTGCAAATTAAATGAAACAAAACGAATAAATCCGTTATTTAATTCGTGTCGTATGTCTCCAATGAAACATGATCCAGTGCACATGTTAGTACTACGTATGTCCATTCCACGAAGTCGTTCCTTGCAGATTGATGACAGATTCTCGAGTGGATTTAAATCAGGAAACTTTCCGGGCCAGTCGATAGTACTTAGCTTTGCTCACTGGTAATGTTTCCCAGTGTGTTCGTGCAGCGTTACCATTTTCGTAAGCTTCCTTGGAGTAGCGGCCATCGTAAAAATGGCCGTAAGACAATTAATCGACAGTCTAGACATTAGTGTATGGGCGTGATAAAAATTTGATTCAATCACGGATGGCGCAATATTTTTTAAGGCCAAGCAAATTTCATCACCCACCCCGAAAATAGATTCATATTACTGCACACCACTGCAAATAACCTGAGGAAAAAAATAAAATCGATTAAACCTTATCACTCCAGTGGGCCTAAAGCTGACCGTATGGTGAAAGAAAGGAAACTAAAGCGGTTGTTTCAATGAATTTGCACAAGGAAATATTATATATATATATATATATATATATATATATATATATATATATATATATATACACGTGTCAGTACTACGTATATCCATTCCACGAATGTGTGCATTTCAAATTAACGACAGATTCTCGATTGGATTTAAATCAGGAGGGTTTCCGGACCAGTTTATATTACTTTGATTTGCTCACTGGTAAGGCTACCAATGTGTTTGTGCAGCGTTACAATTTTCGTGCGCTTTCTCGGAGTAACGTCCATTTGCAAACAATGGCCGTAGGACAACTAATCGACAGTCGAGTCAATAGTATCTGGGTATGATAAAAACCTGATGATATTACGTATGAAGCAATATTTTTCAAGGGCAAAAAATTTCTTTATACACCCCGAAAATACATTTATATTACTGCGCACCACTGCAAATGACCTAATCTGAAGAAAAATAGAAATCGATTACACACTGTCACTCCAGTGGGCCTAAAACTGAGCGTATGCTGAAAGAAAGGAAACTAAACCGGTTGTTTCAATTAATTTGCATAAGGGTGTAGACACCGAGGCCATGAATGTGGACACTAGAATTCTTTCGATAACGAGAAAGATAGCCAGGAACAGAGAATTTAGTGATAGTGATTGAAAAGTGTTGCTTACTTTCACAGAGAACTCGTAATTTGGGTGAATGTTCCAAGAGAAACAATTCTGCACTGCATAAAATGGTAGGGATACCACAAATGTTGGAGAAAGAAAGGTTGAGGGGCTGGCGTCTCGCTCTCACCCTTTCACTGTCGAAACTGTTAAATGTAGCCGTCTCTTCTACTCCAATAGCTTCATGTCTCGCACTTCTCGCCTGTGGAACTCCCTCCCCATTTCTTGTTTTCCTGATAGCTATAATCTCCAACTATTCAAATGTAATATCAATCGACGTCTCCAGATGCACTGATCTATCCCCTAACGTTCTCTTCATCCTTTCCTCTATCACTCCTCTTTGCTCTCGCTCCAAGTCTCTGTAACTCCTTGCGTGCTAGTGTCTTCCCAGATTGCTTGGGGTTGAATGCTTAAAAAAAAAAAAAGATTAGGTGATTTTGAGATTTTTTTTTTTACAACTGGTTTAGTGTTTTTTTCTTTAATCGTTAATCTTTGCAGTCAAGAAGAAAAATAACATACTAGGTGTGTAAATACTAAAAAAAAAGCCGCGGTAAGGATATCGCGCTCATTCTACGAAGAAACTGGGGAGGACTTCGAAGAAACATTATTGAACAGAAACCACTAACCTGGTATATTAATATGCACATTGAGCTAGCTTTTTTCACTTTGACGAAATCCACGGGTTTTAATCTTTTTCTATTACATCATATTTTCTTGATTTCATTTTAAAATTATGTTCACAGCAAGAAATCTGGTCGTCAGGAGAAAAAAAGTAATTCTCGAGGATTCTCTTCAAACGCTAGTTCCATACCAAACGTTCTGGCTACAACTATCAGGGGGATAGACATAATTTGTTTCACAAAGTCTTTAGCTGGAGATCGGATTCGAACCCCACTTCAAGAATTAGGACAAGACAATCTTATCGACCTGAAGTGATCCAGGATTGTATAACCCCGTCTACATCCCTAATCGCAAATTGCTGCCCGTACCTCGCCGATGTCAAAACAACAAAACAAGGATGGCTACATCATTGGGGTACGCGGAGACATTGGCTCCAGTTTCACCAGAAAGGTTTACTCTGCGTATAACCGTTATGTTTGTCTCTTGTAACTCATGAAGGAATGGTTCCAGCGTCAAGAATTTGACGTCAGAGTACAATCCTCACTAATCGACAGTGTGTTATCGAAATTTTCCAAACGTTTTCCGTTTATTTTCATTTCAGAAGATTAATCCGCTATAGATATTCTGGTTCAAACCCAACAGTTTTCCGAAGAGCTACCAGGAAGAGATGCCCAACCCTTTCGATTACCTTGGACTGATCTCTATTGATTAGGACGATTTCCATGTGATCTTCTATTTCCTTCGTGGTCTCTTAAACCCGATGAAAATTGCCCTGGATTGTTCTTCTGGTCAGATTCGAGTAATCCATCCTGAAGCCAGTTTGTGCAAACCTTGGCTAAAACATTTAACTTTATTGTCATTGGCGTGTAACGATAAATAAAAACCCAGGTTTTTTAGAGTATTTTTTTTTTACAAGCGTAACCACACCCCTAGTTATATTTTGCAGATTAACACTATGGTCAAACCAGATGCCGAGTATACTTTTTAAGAGAGGAATAAAACTCTGCTACAGCATTAATTAAAATTAACAGAGTAAAAACCATCCATGTCGTTACCGTGCTATTTCAACGGTCCCTGAACCTTTTGTTCCGTAATCGAGTTCTCGCATCGATTCGTTTCACTCACTCCACTCGTGGGAAATCGGTCTATTAGCTAAGAAATCTGTTAATTACACAGGCTAAACACACTGCAGAAAAGCTTCTAAAATGCCCTTGAAAGACGTCCCAGGTGTTGGCTCTCGTCTGGCGTGCTAACCTCTCTAATTTAGCGATCAGGTACCTTCTTCACCTATATCCACAGCTTCGGATGACAATTTCCATGGTGCCCCATAAAACAAAACAAAAAAACAGGAAATTTTAGATTTACTATATGATGAAAAAAAATTAACTAAAATATAAGAAAAATAATTACGTATTTTATATGAACGAACTAAAAAATTTACGAATATAAATTTTTTAACCTTTTGTTGTTCCAGGATGCCATAGTTAACAAATTTACAACGAGAGGTGATTGTTCTCTTTAAGAAAGAACATACAACTTGGGGACAGAAAAAATGCCAAGAAATTTTGCCAGAGTTCTTTAGTTTGAACACCACATTTGTGTTTTTGTTTTAAGGTACTAAATTTCTATCTTTTGCTTTTGTTTCATCAACTTTTGTTTCAACAAAAACTCCAATTAGATAAATTGTGCCAAAGTTTCTGGGTTTTTTGGGGGGTGGGGGTTGTGTGTGTGTGGGGGGGCAACATGTATGTAAGATAACTTATAACTACATGACTCCAGTTGTGCTTGCTAGCCGATAGTAGTAGACCTTTCTTAACTTGTTCTACATGTAAATAGTGTCCCCCTCTTCGAGCGTCCGGGATCTACATTCTAATGTTGTTTCCATCTGTGCTCTAGCTAAAGCGTGTTGTTTGGAATATTTCACGGAGGACGACCTATTCCTATCTTTAAGGGCAACACATCACTTATATCCCGTAACTGCCGTCATTAATTACTTTATAATTAGCTGCACCGGAAGTTTTAATTGTCCAGCAAAAACGCATTTAACTTCCAGCACACAACCATTCTAAATCTACTTTGAATTAACTGGTCAAATGACAAGTTCATAATACTGAGAGGCGAACGTGAATACCAAATGGAAAGTCGAGACGACGTTCGATATTATCCAGTCTCCATTTTTTTTTAACTCGTAAGTTCTGCAAACAAAGGAAATATGCATATTATTGTTTTGTACTTATAATTTTCTGTTTAGTCGATCCAGAATCTGAGTCTGTGATTAACCGATGTTTACGGCTTATCAAAACTTTGTGGGTTTTTAAAGCCGAAATATATTTTGGAATTTAAGAATAATTCCTTCTGAATATTGCATTAACTTATTTATTTTTTTATAGATAAAAATGGTTTTTACAAATACTAAGCTCACTATTTAATCCATAACTGGGGGTACGAGATAGATCATACGTTTACCAAGGCTATTTGCGCGTAAGTGAATGTAACGAATTCGACTGGAATACGAATTCGACTCTACCAATTCCCATTCCGAGTCACTAGTCATTATACCACCCACGCACCCCCGAAATAATCTTTTTTCTTGAATGAATTGAATAAGTAAATAATTAGAAATATTGAAGATGCGGTTAAAAGTTGGTAGGTTTCTATGCAAAATATCATAATAATAACAGTTATATAAAAAATTTAACGATTTAAAAAAATAGATTTATTCGCAAATAAATGAAGAAAAAGCCGGAGCAGTCCATCGCTTCAGGAAGAACCCGATTACTCCTGCCATACTTTATAGGTGAAGCTTCTGAATTTTCAAGCAGTGACAGAATTCCATATCGTTTACGCAGGCTCGTGGTGGTGGAATGGGGAGTCTTACTTGGTTTCATTTCCTCAAGTAGCGTTTTTTTTCCACGCACTCAAAACGGAATTATGGGGCATTGGCAGAGAATTTAAACTTTTAGTTCCCGTCTTTCTGTCCGTCTTTCTTTCATTTTCTGACTGAAACCAAGTAGTGTCTTTCCCCCCTCTTCCCACGCGACCAAAACAGAATAGTCCAATATTGGCAGGGTGTAACGGTCGTGTGAACTAACGAGGAGAGGGACAAGCACGGTTATAATAGGCAGATGCAGAAAACTAATTTAAAAGATGTGCAAAAACTTATATGACCCTGCAACCCATTATATCTGAACCAATGTCTAACATTTTTAATCTAGTGTACAACAAAACTATGTTTATCTTTTTGACACTAGTATAAATCGGACCATTGTAATCCATTAAATCCAGTGAATGTAATGAATTCGACTGGAATTCGGAGAGCCGAGTTCGAATTCCAGTCGAATCCATTACATTCACTTACGTGCTAATACACCTGGGAAATATATGAATCCTCTTCTTCTCCCTCCAGCTATGGGTAAATAGCAGAACAGACCGGGTTCTATAGCCTTGGATGGCAACTGGTCTACCGCAGAAAGAAATGGCAACCTACTGCGGGAAAAAAATCTGCCCCGTCAGTCATGTATCGAAAGATACATGACCGCCTAAGCGTGTATCACACATGGCCCATAACAGACTTATTGATAAACCGGACCAATGTTTATCATTCTGATTTCACTTTAAACCAGTCCTACGTCTCCCTATTGAGTCTAGAGTCATTTAAATTTATGTCTTTTTTCAAATTTTTATTCTAGTAAAATCCATACCTATATCTACCTTTTTCCTTCTAGTGCAAACTGAACATGCGTCTACCTTTTCGACTCTAGTGCAAAACGGAACAATATCAATCGTTTGACAGAGTGCAAATTCGAGTCGAATCCATTACATTGACATACGTGCTAATACCCCTGGGAAAGGTATGAATCCTTTTGTTCCCCTCCCCAGCTAAGTTTAAATAGCAGGACAGACTGAGTTTCTATAATCATGGATGGCAACTAATCTAGGAGAAGGACAACTCTGAATTCAAAACCTGCGGACGGTCGCTTGGGGACCTTGTTGCAGACGATGCACCGGGTCACTGTATTCTGCTCTTCAAAAAGTGTAGTTGGTTCTGCACAAAGCCCCTTCATCACTGTATTCAAGTCATATGTGGGGTTGTCTGTCGATACAGATGCTTGATACTCATACGTTGAAAACGTCCATTATATACATATATATATATATATATATATATATATATATATATATATATATATATATTTATATGCAAGTTTCATTATCAAGGACGAAAGCGGTCGGAAAAATAAAACATTTGGACAGTTCTTACACACCCTTTGTCCAGCAAAGAAAGCTCTTGTTCATACACAAGAAAAATTAAATAAAAAACTTAACCGTAGTACCTTGTCTGTCGTTTTTAATGAAACTTGCATAAAAGAAGGATTGCTGCCTATATATGTATATATATATATATATATATATATATATATATATATGTACATAGTTAAATTCCCAGATCAATTCTGTGGACAAGACAAATTGTTATAAGATGACAAATCGAAAAAAAATCTTATTTTTTTGTCGACGCGTTTCGTCTTCCGACTTTTTAAAGGCAAAAATGAAATCGAAATATTTTTTGTTGTTATAGTTAATTCAAAAATCTAAATTTAAAAAAAAGAGAGAGACTCGCCTGCGTAAGCCTCTTTATGGTTATTGTAAATTTCCTTTCTGCAAAGATTTTTCCATGTCCATACATATATATATATATATATATATATATATATATATATATATATATAAATATATTAGCGTAATCCGGCTATATGTTTACAGTTTTTGCTCTATTGTAAAAAAGGCCTATATCTACCTAATAATTAATTGTGATGTTTATCCTTTAAGTATTGTATTCGACATTAATTAACCCAGGATTCGTTGATATATCGTTAATTAACCACCTATCCTACCTATTTAACCCAATGTTATATACAATTCAAAAGAATATAAGATGTAACATTCCCTGGGTCTTTGAAATCGAAACGGCTCACCCAATCCAGGTCAGAAGACCAGAGCTTGTCATCGTAAACAGGAAGAAAATTTGTCTGGATGTTGATGTTTTATTAAGATACAAAGTAAAATGGAAGAATAATGAAAAGTTGGAAATATGTCTAGCCCTTGTCAGGAACTGGAAAAACACAGCGAAAATACTGAAGCAAAAGTTGAACCGATAATAATAATTATAACAATTACGGTTATATTTATTAACGTCCCTTACCCTATGTCTTGTTAAAAGACTGTACTAAACAGCAAAAAATTATTATTATTATTATTATCATTATGAAGAAGAAGAAGAAGAAAAAGAAGAAAAATAAGACGAAGAATACGAATAATAATAAGAAGAAGAAGAAGAAGAAAAATAAGACGAAGAATACGAATAATAATAATAAGAAGAAGAAGAAGAAAAATAAGACGAAGAATACGAATAATAATAATAAGAAGAAGAAGAAGAAGAAGAAAAATAAGACGAAGAATACGAATAATAATAATAAGAAGAAGAAGAAGAAAAATAAGACGAAGAATACGAATAATAATAAGAAGAAGAAGAAGAAGAAGAAAAATAAGACGAAGAATACGAATAATAATAATAATAAGAAGAAGAAGAAGAAGAATGACCCAATCATGGAGTTAGGATCTGTAAAATTTTATGGGACTACACAATACACACAGACAGAACAACCAAAACTGATCGCCCAGACATTGTTATTAGAGACCACAAACAAAAAAAAATGCCTCCTTATTGATATGGCAATCCCTTCTGACTGCAATGTATCTTTGGAGATCTTCAAAAAGCTATCAAAATACAAGGACCTTGAAATGGAAATCTCAAAAATGTGGTATATGGCAACATCAATCTCTGTTGTCGTTGGAGCCCTAGGATTGGTTGGGAATGATTCCAGTAGACTAATCGAAGGGATTTCGTTGAAGCCCCTGCCGTAAAGAAATACAAAAATTTGTTCTCACGATTACAGCCAACACCTTACGAAGGGCTTTATTTATGCAAAATACGAGTGTTCATTTTTAATTTGTCAGTGGAAAATGTCATGATGTCCTTAGGTCTCTAGGCAGGACCAAAAAGAAATGTGTACACACCAGAAATCAAAGGAATAATAATAAAATAATAATAATAATAATAATAATAATATAGAGTCTATTACTTTAATTCCAAAATAATCATTAAAACCATAGGGGGAAATAATAAACGTAAAACAATATAAAGTCTAAGACGGATAGATCATTTCTTCTTTTTCAGCAAATAAGAATGGAAACACAGAAAATAGAATCACATATAAATAACGTTAACAACAATAAAAATAATCCCAAATTATTCCTTCCACTAGACATCAGTCTCAGTATATATATATATATATATATATATATATATATATATATATATATATATGATGGACTCTCCCGTCGAACTCGACGTATGAGGGTCAGGCAGATCAGTTCCCTGAAACAGGATTTGATTATAGTGGTGAAGGCCTTGTGCAGGGCCATCCACACTTTTTGGAGGGACGAATACAGGGACCTGGTGCAGCGAATGCCACAAGATCCCCAAACGACCCTCCGCAGGTTTTGAATTCAGAGTTGTCCTTCTCCTAGACCAGTTGCCATCCAAGGTTATAGAGCCCAGTCTGTCCTGTTATTTACCCATAGTTAGAGGGAGAAGAAGAGGATTCACACCTTTCCCAAGGGTATTAGCACGTAAGTGAATGTAATGGATTCGACTGGAATTCGAACTCGGCTCTCCGATTCCTCAATCCAAGCCATTACTCCTCATACATATACATATATATAATTATATATATATATATATATATATATATATATATATATATGTGTGTGTGTGTGTGTGTGTGTGTGTGTGTGTGTGTGTGTGTGTGTGTGTGTGTGTTTCATTAAAGACGACAGACAAGGTACTGTGATTAAGCTTTTGGTTCAATTGTTCTTGTGTTCGAACAAGTGTTCTCTTTTCTGGACACAACTCTCTCATATGTTCTATAATTCCGAGCGCTTTCGGCTATACATTTACCCATTATCAAGGATTATTTTATTTTGACTTTATAACTGGGTGTATGGGTTGTATCTTTCTAGAGTCATATTTTTCACTGTGTAGACTATTTCTTCCCAAAGTAAATAATAATGATAGTGAACTAATTACTAAAAGTATAACCGAAATGGCCCTGGAGATTGACAAAGACCTGGAGATCGTGATTAACAGAATGTGGGGAATGGAGACATAGACTGTACCAATAGTAATCGGAACTCTGGGCCTCGTGAAAAAAGGAAAAAGGACATTTTTACTGACAGTGTCCTAGGTACCATCAACATACAAGTTGCCCAGAAGATCACTCTATTAAGAACATCCAATATACTAAGTGCTATCAATTAAATGACAATTCTCCTATAGGACCTGAGGACTATACTTTGAACCAGGCTCTACATGATACAAAGCAGGAAACATCATACACAAATAATAATAATAATAATAATAATAATAATAAGAAGAAGAAGAAGAAGAAGAAGAAGAAGAAGAAGAAGAAGAAGAAGAAGAAAAAGAGATGAAGAAGCCAAGAAATTCAGGAAGTGTATGGATATTGACATAGCAGTACCATCTGAGAGAAACACTACCATAAACATTATCGGGAAATTGTTCAAATACTAGAACCTGGAGATAGAGGTTAACACGATATGGGGAATGAAGACCGAGACTGTACCAGTAGTAATCAGAGCTCTGGGCCTTGTGAGAAAGGGAATGGACAATCTTAGTAACAGTGTCTCAGGTAATATCAACATACAAGTTGCCTAGAAAATCGCTCTGCTAGGAACAACCTATGCACTAAGAAGCAATCAATTAAGTGACATTGGACCGTAGTTCGGGCCCGGCTCTACAGGATACAAAACAGGAAACATCATACACAAATAATAATAATAATATAATAATCCAAAACCAGGGCCTTTTCACTCCCGTTGTAGGAACACCACCCTGATTGATTATACCTTCAGGGTTGAACTCGTACTCATCACGCTTGGCCAATTTCGGATTGGTGAGGCTATTTAGATTATAGTTTGAATAATAATAAGCCAAAAAGTTCAAAATGGAGTTTCAAGAGGGTAAAGAAATACAAGTAAAGCACAATACACCGACTGAAGCTGCAAAATACTTAAAAGAGAAAGCAAAGGCAAATGCAACCGACCAGATACAGAAACGATGGCAAGATAAAACGCTTCACGGTCAATACTCTGCCCGTACCAAACAAGCTGATGTAGACAAACCCCGTATCCATCCGTGGCTACGTAGTGCTGGGTTAAAAGCTGAAACCGAAGGTTTTATTCTTGCTGCACGGCACCATTGCCTGCTAACTAGAAATTACCAAGCACATATAGTGAAAACCTATGTTAGCCCAAAAAGCAGATTCTGTGATAAATATGCAGAAATAATTGACCAGCTTGTATCAGTCTGGTTGTCCGGTATTGGCACCCACTGAATATAAATCCCATCATAATAGTGAGCCAATGTCTGCATTGGCAAATATGCAATTTTTACCGATAGGAAACAGCAAGAAATTAGTATGAACACCACCGAGACCCGGTTACGGAGATAGGACCAGTAACAATTTTATGGGACTTCACAATACACACAGACAGCACAATCAAAGATAATCGCCCAGACATTGTTATTAGAAACCGCAAAGACAAAATGTGCCTTCTTATTGACATGGCAGTTCCTGGGAGACCGCAGTGCATCTTTGAAGATCTCCAAAAAACTATAAAAGGACCTTGAAATCGAAATCTCAAAAATGTGGCACATGAGAACTTCAACAGCTCAAGTTGGAGCTGGTGCCCTCGGATTGATTGAAAACTATTCTAATAGACTCATTGAAAGGATTCCTGGTAGCCCATATCTTAGAGAAATACTAAAATTGTTTTCATAAGTACAGCCCACACTTTACGAAGGACGTTATCTATGTAAAATATGTCTGATATTTTTTTTCAAAACTTCTCAGTGTAAATGTCATGATGCTATTTCTGACCTTAGGTCTCTGGTCGAGACCCGGAAAGAAATGAGTATACACAAGAAATCAAGGAAATATTATTATTATTATTATTATTATTATTATTTGCATTCGAACTAATATCCGCATTTTCGTTATGTTCACAACGCTTCGCCCGCTGTACTCTTCAGTCTTCTTCGGGCATTTGT
>OZ038498.1:29405178-29407678 GCA_964036315.1 Acanthosepion esculentum
GTTGATTTGAATCGACACATTCCAGCCTTTCTAGTACCCGCTTTTCTACAAGTTTCAGTTGTATCTGTGATTTTTTTTTATCTTGGTCTGTTACGTTGTGCTTAATTTTCAAATACAGACAATCGGCCTATCCTAAAAAAACGGCTTTCAAAATCCACTTTTTACCAAGGCTGAAACACCAACTAACTAAGGATACACTTTCACTTATTCTGAAGGAACGCCAACACAGAGCAGATATTTAATAAAAAAATTTACAATGGTGTGATTTTCATAGCTTACACTGGTACCGGGCAACAAGTGTGATGCGAATTAATCAAAATATCTACATAGGCGATTAGCCTACGAGAATATCCGAGGTAGTACTGTTCTACGGCGTTAATTACATATATATAAAATCTAATATATATATATATATATATATATATATATATATATATAAAAGGCAATAGGAAAACTGTAATATTAGCCTACGCGTTTCGTCTAATGTGAACTTTTCAAGGCAAAAACGAAATGAATTTATTAAAACAAATTAAAATTAACTATTAATAAAAAAGCAAAATCTCTTTAGCAACAGGGATAATTTAGAAAACGTTATTATATTTATATTGTCAAATGAAAATTACGTCAATGTAATTATATATATAATGCAATATATTTATCTAGCTATCTATCTATATATAATTTAATATACAGTGTAACCCGGATAAGAGTGTTGTCGGGACCGGAGAAGAAGTCTCTTATATCCGGGATTGGTCTATTATATATACATTAACACAGACTCTAATTTGGGACCAGAGAAAATCTCTCTTATATCCGAGTTTCTCTTATATCAGGGTCTCTTATATCCGGGTAACACTGTATATATATATAATGTAATATACATTTATCTCTCTCTATATATAATGTAATCTTTCTCTCTCTCTCTGTGTGTCTCTCTCTCTCTCTCTATATATATATATATATAGATAGATAGATAGATAGATAGATAGATAGATAGATAGAGAAAGAAAGAGAGAGAGAGTTAGATAGAGAACAAACTGTCGCAGATATATTGATATACCTAAAAGAAATTTGAATTAACAATAAAATTGTTGCTTTTGTATATAAATACTTGTCGCAAAATAAAATTCTTTCATTTGCCTTGGTAAGTCACTCGGAGGACGAAACCGGTCGGCTACGATAAGCTTTCCTTTTGTTTTTATTTATTCATACATACATACATACATACATACATACATACATATATATAGCTAAAAAGCTATTCTCGCTCTTTTTGTAATCAATCGCGTACAACGCATATAAATATCTGTACACCGATTAAAATTGAGGTGGTTCAAAAATCATTACCTTTGAATCAAAAATCATTACCTTTGAATCAACTCTTTGAATCAAAAATCATTACCTTTGAATCAACTCTTTGAATCAAAAATCATTACCTTTGAATCAACTCTATGAATCAAAAAGACAATATAATAAAACAATATTGCTTTTCTTTTGAACATTCATGAGCACTCTAAAACCTACAAACTTTGAAAAACCAATAACATTTTTGGTCTTTTGTATATAAATACTTATCACAAAATAAAATCCTTTCATTTGCCTTGGTAAGTCACTCGGAGGACGAAACCCGTCGGCTACGATAAGCTTTCCTTTTCTCTTTATTCACATTGTACTTTTTCACACACACACACACACACACACACAATATATATATATATATATATATATATATATATATATATATATATATATATATATATATATATATATATATAAATATATAGAGAAAAAATATATAGAGAAAAAAAAGGGAATATAGGTCTTATCTCAAATGACAACTTAAAAGAGACTGTTTGACCAACACAAGGAATGTTAAAAAGATAAATAAATAAACAATAAAAAAAACTACAGACAAACGTTCGTTTTCTTCAACAAGACATTCATTTCTGTAGTTTACTGCTATAGCAAGCAGAGACATTTTTTTTCTCTCCCGATGATGGCCATGTTGGTCGAAACTAGTCGAGGAATATAAATGAAATAATAATAATAAAAGCATAAGAATATTAATCTACAACCCAGTATGTCTGAAGATTTTAATTGATTTTTCTAATAATTTTTATCGTTCAATATATATATATATATATATATATATATATATATATATATATATATATATATATATATATATAGTGAGTGTGTTTGTGTGAACACAAATATCAACATAGCATAGTGACTGTCTGTTTCATATTTAAGAGTTTGGGTGGGTAAAGGAACTGGGAGACCGAGGAAATACTTCACCGTTCTTTTGTTTAGGACTAAATGTTTTAGACTATTTATAGTCATGACATTTAATTAATTTATTTATTTTACGTTTATTATTATATTTATTATATTTATTTACATATTTCATTTATTTGTTTTGCCTATGCTATCTAGTATTTGAAATGAACCTTATTTCATTAAAGTTATGCCATTTTATTCACGCTATTTTGTTTTAGGT
>OZ038498.1:29412678-29422678 GCA_964036315.1 Acanthosepion esculentum
ATACATAGCAAACAGACTGAGATAGATAGATAGATACATACATACATAGCAAACAGACCGAGATAGATAGATAGATAGATAGATAGATAGATAGATACATACATACATACATAGCAAACAGACTGAGATAGATAGATAGATACATACATACATAGCAAACAGACCGAGATAGATAGATAGATAGATAGATAGATAGATAGATAGATAGATAGATAGATAGATAGATACATACATACATACATAGCAAACAGACCGAGATAAATAGATACATACATACATAAGCGAAGAGACCTAGATAGATAGATAGATAGATAGATAGATAGATAGATAGATAGATAGATATCACACCGAGATAGATAGATAGATAGATAGATAGATAGATAGATAGCAATCACCCCTAGATAGATAGATAGATAGATAGATAGATAGCAATCACCCCTAGATAGATAGATAGATAGATAGATAGATAGATAGATAGATAGATAGATAGATAGATAGATAGATAGATAGCAATCACCCCTAGATAGATAGATAGATAGATAGCAATCACCCCTAGATAGATAGATAGATAGATAGATAGATAGATAGATAGATAGATAGCAATCACCCCTAGATAGATAGATAGATAGATAGATAGATAGCAATCACCCATAGATAGATAGATAGATAGATAGATAGATAGATAGATAGATAGCAATCACCCATAGATAGATAGATAGATAGATAGATAGATAGATAGATAACAATCACCCCTAGATAGATAGATAGATAGATAGATAGATAGATAGATAGATAGATAGATAGATAGATAGATAGATAGAAGCAAAACAAAACGATACAAGATAGTGGACCATGGAAATACTAAAGAGGCGGAGATGCTACTAGACGAAGTACAAAATGCAAACAAAGAGAGGAAGGGGAGAATTCAACAGAGGTGGTAGTTGTTGTTTCAATGCTCAGTGATCAGAATAGAAGGCGCACCAATATTAATCGTAATAGTAGTAGGAGCAGTTATTTTTTATTATCGGAATAGTAGGTTGGGGCGAAAGTGATGAAGGTGTGGCAAAATTGGCGCTCTTGTCCAATCACGTCTCATCTTAAATGTTCAACCGATTTTTAACCTTTTTTTTCACATAGGTACTTTTTTCGCTATAGTTATTTCTTTAAAATAAATAGTGTGATTTTGTTGGTGTGCTCGTGTTTATTTTTTGGCATTTGTTTTTAACCGTTAGACTTAATGTTTTTTCAGACATAAACCGTTACACTTAGATGTTTTACTTACACCAGCACTGTTTCTAAACAAACACGGTCAAAGAAAGAGAGATGGTAAAATTAAGATACATATTCCCTAGAATAAATCTACCATCTCGCAAAATTATTCATTCATATAGAAAAAGCTATTTTCGCTACATGCCTCATTAATGTAGCCTTCAGCCAGACTTAGCTATCCTGAGAAGATAAGAGACACATGAATATGGTTAAAAAAAATAGCAATGAAGATTCTCTTTCAGATCTTTACATAGTTTGATAGTGAGTTCGATCTTCAAGGGGTCTCCTATTACTGTGAGCCTTAAACAGATAATGATGGGGAAGCTTAGTAGCCGAGTTAGCCACTTATTTCAGGCCAGTGTTCAAGATTAAGGGTAAAACGCTTTGAGATATTGAATGCTGGTTTTCAAGGTAGGAAGGAACTGAACATCTGGAAAATTAAGGTAACGCAAAATTCCTACCAAATTCCATTAAACAACAAATTTGGGACTTATGCCATATTAATATAAAGTCTGAGAAAATGTCAAAAGCAATTCTAAAATTTACCAATCACGTTGTTTCTTTTCATCTATACAAATAGAAAACGTTCCACACAAGCATAGACAGAGAGAGAGGAATGGACTTACTTAGACCGAAAGACAGGAATAGACTTAGATAGAGAGATAGGAATGGATTTACTTAGACAGAGAGACAGGAATGGACTTAGATAGAGAGATAGATAGGAATGAACTTAGATAGATAGATAGATAGATAGATAGATAGATAGATAGATAGATAGATAGATAGATAGGAATGGATTTAGATAGATAGATAGATAGATAGATAGATAGATAGATAGGAATGGATTTAGATAGATAGATAGATAGATAGATAGATAGATAGATAGATAGATAGATAGATAGAGACATTAAAATGGAATCGGCAAACCGAATTCGAATTTCGACCTTCTCATTGCTTAACGTCCCTGCGTATTTGTTCTGTTTGTAAACGTTTGAATCCGCATCTCTTGACTCTGCCGAAATTCAACTTGTATTTGATAACTGATATTGTGAAAAAAACTTAATAAGTGGGGAAAACCACACCCATATAGCAACAAATGCTGCAGTGTCAAGCACTCAGCTGTTACACTCACTGTTAACCTTGACAAGCTCTAATTAGAAAAGAGTTACCGACATATAATTGTCAAAAGTAAAATATATTGAAATTATCATTTTGAATAAATTCCGACTCTAGACACGAGCATTCTGCAATGACAGGTTTTTTTACATTCTTGGGGTCTGCACAAAACGATTTATTTTTTATTGTTTGTGATAGATAGATAGATAGATAGATAGATAGATAGATAGATAGATAGATAGATAGATAGATAGATAGATAGATAGATAGATAGATATAAACAGACTAAGATAGATATATGGATAGATAGATAGATAGATAGATAGATAGATAGATAGATAGATAGATAGATAGATAGATATAAACAGACTAAAATAGATATATAGATAGATAGATAGATAGATAGATAGATAGATAGATAGATAGATAGATATAAACAGACTAAGATAGATAGATAGATAGATAGATAGATAGATATAAACAGACTAAAATAGATATATAGATAGATAGATAGATAGATAGATATAAACAGACTAAGATAGATAGATAGATAGATAGATAGATAGATATAAACAGACTAAGATAGATAGATAGATAGATAGATAGATAGATAGATATAAACAGACTAAGATAGATAGATAGATAGATAGATAGATAGATAGATAGAAACAGACTAAGATAGATAGATAGATAGATAGATAGATAGATAGATAGATAGATAGATAGATATAAACAGACTAAGATAGATAGATATAAACAGACTAAGATAGATAGATAGATAGATAGATAGATAGATAGATATAAACAGACTAAGATAGATAGATATAAACAGACTAAGATAGATAGATAGATAGATAGATAGATAGATATAAACAGACTAAGATAGATAGATATAAACAGACTAAGATAGATAGATAGATAGATATAAACAGACTAAGATAGATAGATATAAACAGACTAAGATAGATAGATAGATAGATAGATAATAGATAGATAGATAGATAGATAGATAGATAGATAGATAGATAGATAGATAGATATGGACATACTGAGATAGTTGGATAGAATGGTAGTCATGAAATAATAACATGCACAGATAGATAAATATCAACTAACTGTGATAGAGATAGATAGTTAGATATCAAGAGACTGAGATAGATAGATAGATAGATAGATAGATAGATAGATAGATAGATAGATAGATAGATGGCAACAGACTGATAGATAGATAGATAGATAGATAGATAGATAGATAGATAGATAGATTTTCAGCCTAAGGATTTTTGCAATTTGGTTATTTATTTGGCTTTAGTGCCCTTGTAAGGGTTTCGTGAACAACACCCTCTCCACCCCGAATCTATGATACGGCAACCCGCACTCTAGTATATGTCAGTTATCATAAGGTAGTATTTATATAAAATACAAATTTTATTGTAACCTAATTATGTACAGCAATCCATCATATGCAATGCAGATGAAAGATCCAAATAGAAATATTGAAAATAAATCCGGTGCATTGTGTCTAAATACAAATTAGACATGCGTCGTAATAAGTCATTCCATCTTAAATAAATCAATTTTTGGCAGCCATTTTTAACAACTTGATATTTTTCTTGTGAAAAAGTTGAGATAATTTTAACACATTCAACATTATAGATAAAAAATAGTGAATTTTATATAATGTTTGTTCCAAACAAATTCATGGATTTCAACGAAAAAAAAATGACGTCAAAATCTGTGAAAGGTTTTAATAATCAGATGTGCTTAGTTTAATTTGTAACGTAATATAAATGTAAGTAGAAAAAAGCAAATGTTGATAAGATAGCGAGGGTCAAAAATTACTATTCGGGGGCCCTCAATTAGGTTTGGCCACCCTGGTCGGAGGTTTCTGAGGTAGTACGGACCGGCCCTGGCTGGTTTTATGACTGCTCTGTCAACTTATCGATATCGCGAGCTTATTTCCTAGAATCTGATTATCGAAAATATTTATTGAATATTTACAGAATTTATCATATATATATATATATATATATATATATATATATATATATATATATATATATATATATATATATGAATAAAGACAAAAGGAAAACTTATCAAGCCGACGAGTTTCGTCTTCTGAGGGACCTTATCAAGGCAAATTGAATTTTCCTTGATAAGTTATCTCAGAGGACGAAACGCGTCGGCTAAGATAAGCTTTCCTTTTGTCATTATTCATATTGTCCTTTTACAGATATACTCTATCTGATGTTTTGCATACACACATTATAGATAGATAGATAGATAGATAGATAGATAGATAGATAGATAGATAGATAGATAGATAGATACTAGAACCGTTGATGTCTGTTGGATTTTAACTCAGCCCACTCCGAGTAGATATCTGTTTTTTTTTTCTCTCTTAGCTTGTATACCGCATTTTGCTATTATTGCTTTGCGATTATCGGTAATATTATGTAAGGACCCGGTTGTACTGATAAATCATCAGTTACCTCCCCTTAACATCTAGGAGGTATAAAAAGCACCCATCAGTAGACGAGTAGTCAGAGTAAAGTGCAATAAAGCTTTGGCATAAGTTTATTCACCGGATCTGTTTTTACTACACTGGTCTTAGGTTTATTTTCGAGAACAGTAAGATGAACGCACACCCAATGCATTTTCTACTCAGTTAATCCTTTTCTCTCTTGATTCCATTAAACAACAAATTTGGGACTTATGCTATATTATATAAGCTGAGAAAATGTCAACAGCAATTCTAAAATTTACCAATCACATTGTTTCTTTTCATCTATACAAATAGAAAACGTTCCACACAAGCATAGACAGAGAGAGAGGAACGGACTTACTTAGACAGAGAGATAGGAATGGACTTAGATAGATAGATAGATAGATAGATAGATTCATTCATTCATGCATACATACATACATAGCAAACAGACCGAGATAGATATATATATATATATAGATAGATAGATAGATAGATAGATAGATAGATAGATAGATAGATAGATAGATAGATAGATATAGACATTAAAATGGAATCGGCAAACCGAATTCGAATTTCGACCTTCTCATTGCTTAACGTCCTGCGTATTTGTTCTGTTTGTAAACGTTTGAACTCGCATCTCTTGACTCTGCCGAAATTCAACTTATATTTGATAACTGATATTGAAAAAAAAACTTAATAAGTGGGGAAAACCACACCCATATTGCAACAAATGCTGCAGTGTCAAGCACTCAGCTGTTACACTCACTGTTAACCTTGACAAGCTCTAATTAGAAAAGAGTTACTTATTAAGTTGAAACTGTGGCCAGATGTATTAAGGTGAACAACCAATACGTTTAACGTGTTCTTTTGAAGAATATCTCTGCGATGCTCATATAGACTTTTTTTTCTTTGGTTCCTAGATGTTTCTCCTATGTACGTTATTTAGCATTTTGTACAATCTATTCTATATATTCCAGCCTCTGTCCTGTTGTTAACCTAAAAATTCATCAACACCAAATCTAAGACAATAAGAGGTATAGTTAGCAGCAGCAGCAACAACACGGATTGAGCTAATTTAAAATTCAACACATAACAACGATTCTAATATATATATATATATATATATATATATATATATATATATATATATATGAAGAAATATAGTCTTAAAATGTGCTATATTTATGAGATAAAGTGCTCAATATCAGAGATAGAGCGTGTGTAAATATAAAAGTGAACATAGAAGTCAACACTTAGAGGCGACAGAATGTTAGATGCAATCGTCAGGCCTGAATGATTACATCTCGCATGAAACAGACTGTTGCCTCAAAGTGTTGACTTCTATGTTCACTTTATATATATATATATATATATATATATATATACATATATATATATATATATAAATATATATATATATATATAAATATATATATATTATATTATATATGTGTGTGTATATATATATATATTATATTATATATGTGTATGTATATATATATTATATTATATATGTGTATGTATATATATATTATATTATATATGTGTGTGTGTATATATATATTATATTATATATGTGTGTGTATATATATATATATATTATATTATATATGTGTGTGTATATATATATTATATATGTGTGTGCGTGAGAGAGACAGATGTGTACTTAAATGGTGAAAATTTATATAACCACGTTTTGTAAAAATTCAACTGACAAGATATGTGCTTTTTTTGATTGCATAATCGATTTACTTTAAATAAATCGATAATGCCACGAAAATACAAGCGGACCAACTGGGAGTGAAAGAAAAGGAAAACACTTTAGAAGGGACCTGAAACCCAATCCTAAACAGGGAAACAGGGGATAAACCTCTACTCTTCTTAAAAAAAAACCCAGAGAGGATTATGAATTTAATAGACGAATCGTTACATTTTCCAAATGTGATATATAGCAAGATTGAAATTATGAATGAATCTAAAGTTCATATATATATATATATATATATATACACCCACCCACCTACATATATATACATATATGTATATATATGTATACCTATCCACACACACATATATATATGTATGTATATATATATATATATATATATCCACACACACACACACGCACATATATATATATATTATAATTATTTTTTAAAAATATGATTCCTTCGCTACATAAGAGTTCTCATGTTTCAAAAACGAGAGTCGAAACCCTCAACATAATTATTAAAATTAAATTGGATTAAAGTATCAAGCCCTGTTTCATCCTCAAGCGATTCCTAAATTTTCGCTTGAGGATGAAACAGGGCTTGATACTTTAATTCAAATTAATTTTAATAATTATATTGAGGCTTTCGGCTCTCGTTTTTGAAACATGAGACCTCTTAAGTAGCGAAGGAATCATATTTTTAAAAATATAATTATAATTTAAGCTCTACTTCTGTATGGAGCACTTAAAAATAAAACAAAAATACTAAAGAACTCCGGATTATTTCCCTAACGTCTTCTTTGCTATTTTTCTACATATCTGCACACACACACACACACATATTATATATATATATATATATATATATATATGCATGTATGATTAAGGAATAATAGACTTGGGAAAGGTATGAATCCTCTTCTCCCCACCACCCGACTTAGATGGCAACTGATCCTGGGAAGGACAACTCTGAATTCAAAAACCTGCGGAGGATCGTTTGGGGATCTTGTGGCATGTGGTGCACCAGGTCTCTGCATTTGGGTCTTCTGCACAAAGCCTTCACGACTATAATCCAATCATATGCTTGACCCTCATACATCGATTCCGACGGGAGAGTTCGATGCATGAGGGTCAAGCAACTCAGTTCCAGCACATATGACTGGATTATAATGGCGAAGGTTTTGTTCAGAAGAGCCGAATACAATATCTATATATATTGTATTCGGCTCTTATATATACATACATATATATATATATATATATATATATATATATATATATATATATATATATATATATATATATATATATATATATATATATATGTTATATGAATAAAAACAAAACGGAAAACCTTTCTTTGCCAAGACCTTTTATCCCTAGAGGGACTTCATGAAGCTAAATGTGACGAAATTCTTTGGTAACAGAAAGTTTTCCATTTGTCTTTATTCATATTATCTTTTTACACATGTATTTTATTTATTTCTGAATTTTTACACACATACACACACACACACATATATATATATATATATATATATATATATATGTGGGGGGGTGTATTTAGAACGATCATAAATGAGGTGCTGAGGTTTTTTGTGATAATCTAGTTTATCCAAAATTACATAAATATAGGATTTATCAGCTTTTCTGATAACGATATTAAGATTGTTTTTTTAATTCTTTAACAGCACTTTTCAGTTTTGTTGGAATGTTCTTGTTTCTATTACGCGGAATATAATCTCTTAGACCTTCTACCTTGAGAAGATCTTTGAGGTTTGGATGGAATATTATTAATTTGTCCTTTTCCAGTTGACATATATATATATATATATATATATATATATATATATATATATATATATATATATATATATATATATATATATGAAGACATATAGTCTTAAGATGTGCTATATTTATGGGATAAAGTGGTCAATATCAGAGATAGAGCGTGTGTAAATATAAAAGGCCTGACGATTGCATCTAGCATGAAACAGACTGTCGCCTCTAAGTGTTGACTTCTATCTTCACTTTATATATATATATATATATATATATATATATATATATGTATGTATGTATGTATGTATATACTGAAAAATGATTAATTATACACACACAAGACTTGTGCTTCCAACGGGAATCGGACGTGCTTCCACTTTCCGTCGGGGAAACTACTTTTGGGGCCAAAGTGTGCCTGTACCAGCCTGAAAGGGCAAGGTTTGAATAAACCTATTAACGGAAGGACGTTTCTCGATGGGACTTCTGCAGGCCTATATCTATGAGCTTCAGTATCGTACCTGAAATATGAACAACATTCATTTTGTAAAAGAATTTTTCTATCTAACATTATTTCTTTATTGTATAAACGTTATTTATATCGTAAAAAGAAATGTAGGATAAATAATCCTTTCAAATACATACGTACATATATACATACCTATATGATATAGCGATATATAATTGTGTATAATTTTATATATCAACAAACGGTATTTAGAAAAATACTATGACAAATTGGAAAAAATATTTTTTGACGCTTTTCATTCGTTAGGATTTCATCAGACTGGGCTTTGTTGATATTGCCACATCTACACATGCGCACGAAACGAGAGATTCTGGTAGTTTCAAAATATTTGAAAGAATATTTTTAAAAGATTACTTTTTCAATCTAGCCAAATTCATCTGTATATTTTTTTTTTTTCTTTTTCTTAACATCCCCTTTGTCCCTGACTATTCGACATTGTGACAACAAGAATGGTGATATATAAGAGTCTGGACGCAAATTTACCGTAGCTGAACTAGCGATCAAGGCACTTTCCAAATAGTTTCGTCCCAGTGGCTTATTTTCTCTTTTAATCAAAGTAGCATTCCCTATGTGAAAATTGTGGTCAGTTTTATTACGGTGATCAACCAATAAGTTTTGTATGTTGTTTTTTTTAAATGTCCCTTTGGTGTTTTTTTCTTTTTTTTTTTAGCTTATCACCCCAAGCAAGGCTATAGTCTTTTGTTTAAACATCTTGAGTCTTCTCCATTGTGTTTAACATTCTTTTTATAGTGTTTAAGTAAACGCTCTGTTTTATAATAAATAAATAAATTTATAAATACTTGTATCTATAAAAAGAATGTTAAACATAAAAATGTCTTAAAATCATTGTCGGATATTGTCTATTTCATAATATATATATATATATATATATATATATATATATATATTTAATAATAATAATAATAATAAAAGAATCTTTAATTATTTATTTCGATTATAATTTATTTCGTGAACACTGAAATGTTCATCATTTCAGATCGAAATCTCCTCAGAAAAAAAAAAATATATATATATATACTGTGATATCAACGAACACTCGTTGCCACTTTTGTAATGCCAACGGATACTCGTTGTCACTTTC
>OZ038498.1:29430178-29437678 GCA_964036315.1 Acanthosepion esculentum
CTAAAAAATGAAATAAAACTACGATATTATTTAATTAGAAAAGCTTTTAATTGCTTTTATAAAAAAAAAAGGTATATTAAGGACATTATTGTCTAAAGAAAAATTTTTTTCGATGAATACTGAATTTTTAAAAGAATTGATTTAATTTCTTTTAAAGATTTTAATGGGAATAATTTACTAAGTTTTAAATCTTTTAAACTTCTGTATTAATTCCATCTTTTCAGATGATATTACTCTTAAGTAAAAACTATATTTACTGATCATAAATTGAAAAGCGTAATACAAATCATCA
Source organism: Acanthosepion esculentum (assembly GCA_964036315.1). Lineage (NCBI taxonomy): Eukaryota > Metazoa > Mollusca > Cephalopoda > Sepiida > Sepiidae > Acanthosepion > Acanthosepion esculentum. Next base: position 29,430,471 of record OZ038498.1, read on the forward strand.
AACACCAATATTTTCAAACGAATTGTGAATATTTTTTATGTCTATAAACGTGCCGAATTTTGTATTATGAGAAAATAAGCGCGATAACTAAAATAAATTTCAAAGTATCTGAAATTCAATAAAATATTAAATTGCGGAGAATATTTTCCTAAATTTTTAAAATTACTGAGTACTTGAAAACTATATAAAGAAAGGCGGTCACGTTATATTCTCAATTAATTTTACAGAAAAAATTAAACAGCTACCGCCGTGTTGTAAAAATGCATATTTGTGTCATTTTGTGACTTAAAGAAATGTTACAAATCAGATTAATTATACTTTAAATCAGCTGGTGTTCTTCAAATAAAGTTACAGAAAAGTACATTTTATTTTTTGAAGATGTTTTAATAAAGAGATTTATATTCCGATTGGATCAAAAATGGTGCTGAAAAAAGATATTTAGCATAAAAAATCTCCTTCAAATAAATTAGTTTTGAAACAGACAAAGTATTTTGCTTATTATAAATATTAGATTTAATCTATTAACTTGAAATTAAAATTTAAATAAAAGCTTCAAGAAAGATTTCATTTTTAACAATTCATTTTAAACCTTAGGTATCGCGATTCTGTGGCGGTATATAATTTTAGTCTATTCAGAAAAAAATTACCTGTGTATAATGAAACCGGTCATTGAAAATTCATGATTTTTAACCTCTTCAAAAAATTTAACTGTATAGTGCCACCCAGGATTTCAAAAAAAAAAAACACTGACCATAAAAACTAATATTATACACGAGTATATACGGTAAGCAAGAATTGTTTCGCTACTCCTCCTAGTAATATTTTTGTTACTGCGTCCAATTACTAAAGCTAAAATATAAAATGATTTTGTAATCAAATCCATGGTTATTGATAATTAAGGCTGAAGCCTTGAACAACTTTAATAGAGTGAAATTCTAACGTCTCAATGATTTTACACACATCACCAGGATTTATTGCGTGACTCTTAAGTGCCATGTTCCTTCAGGACGTAGGCGATCACGGTTTTTTATGACTGACCTTGAGAAATAGTAGTTTCCCTTTGTCTTCTCCATGTTTTGAAATAAAGAAAGCGTCTCCTTCTAGTGAGGGTGCTAATCTGGGTTTGAGATGCCAGTAGGCTCAGCTAATTAATCCATATCTGGGGGTATGGTATGAGAGACGTAGGCAGTCACGGTTTGTCATGACTGTCCATGAGAAGAAGTAGTTTCATTTTGCCTCCTCCATGTTTTGAAATAAAAAAAAAGCATCTTCTAGTGAGAATGGTAATCAGGGCTTGAGATCCCACTTGTGCGTTCCGGCCTTCTTCAGGTGGTTGGAATGTCGAACTGAACCCTTTATTTCGCTCGCTGGGGTAGACTATTCTAGTTCCACGTGACATGTCTAATGGATGTCAGTTATCAGATATGTTAATTCACCTCTCCAAGTTCTCCACCGCCTTAACCAGGTATTGAAATCACACTCTTTGGGCCCTGTCACTGGATCTAACTAACGCCTTTATCCACTGTGCCATGTGTCATTGAGGACATCTGTGTACTAATTTCTGGGTATTATAAACCTAATGTCTTCAGCAACCGTTTTTTACCAGTGCTCATATTGCAATTTTTGCTGTTATAAATATAATTTTTTTACCAATGCTCATATTACAATTTTCGTTGTTATTGTTTTTCTGTGGCACTCCTTATTACTGGTTGCCATATTGTATTTATTTCTATGCTTGGTCGGCTCATGAGATTTTTGTGGACTAGCATATGTGTTGATTCCAACCACCTGAAGAAGGCTAGAGCGTACAACGGCCGAAACGTTATAATAAATATGGCAACAAAGATTAGGATGATAGTCCAAACAATGTAAATAGTGTACATAATACATCATCTCAGAAATATAGACAGATATTGGTAAAACGTCTTCAGTGTTTCAGACTTACCAATCATCCTCTTAAAAGACGAAGGGTTTTGCGAAATATTTTTGATATACTATTAATATCTGGCTTATTTTTACCATTTCCTTCTTGTTAAGCAATATTGGAAATTATATTGCCCTGTTTTAGAAGCCTAGAAAATTTCCAACTACATCTCTTACAGGGGAGTAAAACCACTCCCAAAAAGGGCCATCTAACAAGTAAATACTAATAGACTCAAATAGATCCGAGCAATAATTATCTGCCACAGAACCAAGCAAATGCCTACAGATTCAAATACAAACGACTAATAGAAGTATACAATCATTCCGACACGAAAAAAATGTTCTAACTCCTCATCATATCAACTCGGGAATTTACCAATTCAAATATCATTGTAACACTAATTATGTACACCTTTGTGCGAATTAATTGAAACCAAACGAATAATTCCGTTATTATTTACTATTTTTTCGTATTTTTCCAATGAAACATGAACCAGTGCACATGTTAGTACTTCGTATGTTCCTTCAGATTGACCACAGGTACTCGATTGGATTTAAATCAGAAGATTTTCCGGGTCAGTCTATAGTACTTTGATTTGCTTACTGGTAAGGCTTGCCAGTGTGCAGCGTTACAATTTTCGTACGCTTTCTTTGAGTAACGTCCATCTCAAACAATGGCTGTAGGATAACTAATCGATAGTCGAGGCAATAGTGCCTGGGCGTGATAAAAATCTGATGCAATCAAGGATGACGCAATATTTCGGTATAGCTTCTTCTTTTTTTTTGTCCTAAGCGTTTCAATATTAGCACTTGATAATAATGTTATTTTTTGTTACCCATCTTTTTCTTAATTTTTATTCTTGTTTCGTCACAAGGTTTTATCGCTTTAATAAAATTTTATACCCCGGCAAAAATAATTTAATTACTATTAGAGCATGTAAAACGGAATTATTAAAAATATTAAGTTAAGCAGCAAAAGAAAAAGCATACGAAAAAAAAAGAAGAGTTTTGGCTTTGTCCGTTTTCTCTCCTCTCTTATCAAAAACACAAACGAGATTATAATAGAAAAATACGTAACAATTAAAAAGAATACAAAATACAAACATTAGTAATATATAGCGACAATACGGTCAATAGCAGACCACATTAAAAACAAGCAACCATTTCTACTGTTTACACAGGGAAGGCTGGCTAGACTTAATATATCTTGCTTCCAACACTGTAAGCTTGAATTGGAAATACGATCTGCACAACATAAAGATCATGTTCTCTCGATACGCAGCGGTATACTGTCGTTTATTTAATAGGCGCTCCGCAATCCCAGACTACGAAGTAATCGACTTTGTGAAACTCTGCTCTTTACAAGTTGAGCTGTCATTCCTATATATTCGGCGTCGCACTGACATTTAAAAGAATAAATAACTGATCTTGTTTTGAAGATAGACAGACTGTCCCTTGCAAACAGATTTTGCCAAGGGACAGTCGGCCAAGATGAGAACATCACTCGTAGACTAACAGATAGATAACATTGCGGAATACTGGACGGAGCTTGCTTAGCAAAAATCCCACTAGTTTCACCAATCCAGAGCAGTGAAAACCGTGAAATGTTCACGGGTACTACTAGTTATAATTCGAGGAAGACCAGAGAACAGTCCGGTCGAAATACTGTGATAAAAAGTTGGAAAACGAAGAATTTAAAGCACACTAACTAAAATTAACGATATTCTTATTTATCATCTACTCATCCTATCACCTGGTAATCCTGGAAACTTTAAAGGGTAAAACGCAGACTTATAACAAAAATTCCACGGCGCCTCTGCTAATTTCCGATATATTTTGGGCGATAATACAATTGTTCTCTTTCATTCCAAGTATTAAATACGATCGCAAATTTTGCAGGCTCTTTACATCAAAAGAAAACAGACACTTTTAATTAAAAAACAAAACAAAACATGTCTATCAATGTAGGCACGCCTGTATTAAAATAACTTGAAACTGTAAAGCATTTTGCCACGTGATCTTAAATGTTATTCGAACTCATAACACGTGAAACGATGCTCATTTCAAACTTGACACTGACCGCAATCCAAATGCTATATTGGCCAGCGATGGTCTGATCACTCGAAAGACGTTAACGTCGAATTTAGGCAGATTCTTTTACATGTGCCATCTGAGAGAAAGAAGAGACTCTTCAAAAATATGTCAGTTTTACTTAATAGAACATATATATATATATATATATATATATATATATATATATATATATATATATATGAGAAAAAGTGTAGGGGGAAAGAGATTACAGTGTAAGATTCAGCTGAACTTTCCGGGTTAGACTACTTCAGGAAGTGGTGTGAATTATCTCCCCTGAGAAGAAGAAAGCACAGTCGGCTCTAATGACAGCTGATAAGAGTTTGAATGAAGGAGGAGATATTTAGTAAATATAAACCTAAAAACGACGACAGACATATGCGTTTACGCACGCTCACACACCCATCCACTCACACACACACACCCATCCACTCACACACACACACACACACACACACATATACATATGTTCATAAAATACTCAAGCAAATCTGGCACACTATCATTGAAATGCGAGGATGCTTTTTTATGGGCGGAGGTTCCGAACTGACGTTCCTGGCTTTCATTCATATTTCATTTTCAGCCTCGTTTCCGCCTGTAAAATAGAAACAACGGCACATGCGCAAAAGAGATGGAATGCGAGTTCCAAAGAATCCAAATGTAAAAGAATACTTTCTATTTATTTATTTCTTTTATACAAACTTACAAATGAATTGTTTGCCGGAATTTACATTTTAATTATCGAAAAACTAACAGTGAACGGAAATGTCGACCGCAAAACTAGAAAGAAATAATTAAAATAAGGAAAATATAAAATGATTGTAACAAAAGGAAAATATTACTTATAAAAATATATTATTTTTGAAAGTTAAATATGCGTTAGCGTGACACTAAGAATTTCACTCTGTTTGGATCTATAATTCTTAAATAAAAAAAGAAAACGATTTAAATTTATCTTGATAGAGTCTATCATGAATTAACATGAATTTGACACTTCATGAGATACAACATAGTACCACAGCAGAATAAACAGATCTACAATTTTAAAATATATACAATTAAACTTGGAAAATGAGTTATCTAATGAGCATGCGCCCAGGTGTAGAGTTTGTAAAGATCGATCGAAACATACTCTACTACCTTAAGGTTCAGTTAGATCACTGAAACTTCCATATTTGATTACATATTAAAGAGTATATTTATTATCGTCTACCGGCTTGGATACATACATACATACATATATATATATATATATATATATATATATATATATATATATATATATATATATGTATGTATAGATGTGTGTGTACACATAAATATATACGTACACACACACATATATACGTACATATATATACTTATACACATGGACATATACATGTATATGCGTACACGCACACACATATACAATTGTACGTACACTTATATATGTATATATTTACACACACACACACACATATATATATATATATATATATATATATATATATATATATATATATATATATATATATATATATATATAGACATACAAACACACTATATATAACAGATACGCATGATATTAGAAAAATAAGACAAACTGGAAAGTTAGTTTTTATTGAGACGCGTTTCAGATGAAACTCTTTACAGTTTGTCATATTTTTCTAAATACTCTTTGTTGATATATAAAATTATACAAAATTATATATATATATGTATATATATATACTATATACGCACACACACACACACACACATATATGTGTGTGTGTGTGTGTGTGTGTGTGTGTGTGTGTGTTTGCATGTGTATGAATTGGGAACAAATATGAATTAGAATACGACAGAATGCTAGGAGAACGAGCATGCATAACTGATGAAGCTTAAATTAAACCGAAACATGTTAAATTGATATTTTATATTTTTTACGCATCTATCAAACACCTATCTCACACACACACACACACACACACACACACACACACACACACACACACACACACGTGTGTGTATGTATGTTTAAAACTATAAAACAATGTTCACGATACTTAACAACAGATTTTTACATAGTTTTGATTGTCATTGTTGGGAGTGTCGTCCTTCAGTATTGATTCTACATTTTTTATTTTATATTGTTATCATTACTATTGTCGGAGTTAAATCCTCCTCAGTTCCTTAATCCTTCAACAGGGGTCTCTCTCCCCTGGCTATAAATACTGGCTGACCGCTTGGAGGTGAGGTAAATCTCTCTTTTCAACACCAATATGTGACCTCTCACAGATACAGCGTTTCCCAAATTCTGGGAACGCGCTAAGAACAATATACGTACGTACGAACACTCACAACAGACACATATCATTTCTCCACACAAACACTATGTAACTGTCCATGACTTTGTTTAACTTGTTATTAATATATATTTGTTTACACATGTATATCGGTCTTGTTTGTTTTCTTTGTCTTCTTTGGATTTAATTAAAGTCCAACATTTTCATGTAGCTGGACCGGCTAGCAAGAAATGTTAACCTTCTGATATCTTTTCATATCTTCATCCCACGGTCCACTACACTATTATTGACAATATTCCATTCCCATTAACATAAGCTAAATTACATAATTTTACGTGTATCAACAGGTGTTATTATTATTATTATTATTTTGTATGTTGGTGGGTTGGTGAGGGTGTGAGAGAGAAAGAGAGGGGACACTGAAAATTTCTACAACCCAAAATAAATTATCTACCCAAATTTGTGATATTTGGCCATTTGCTAAGATTCTTGCAAGGGAGCAAACGTAAAGTATATTTGGATATTTTTGTATATATATCAGTATTGGCTGAATGGTTAGAACGTTGGCATTTCGACCATGAGACACAGGTTCGAATCATTCCATACTCAGTTTGTCAATGAAGTGACCGGAGTTCATCTCAGCGCGTTTCGTAACCATGCTATTGGTTGGCTGAAGTATTGTGAGGGAAATTCGGTAGATGAAACAGTATATAAGCAGTTAATGGCCGTGCTAGTACGAAGCCCCGAGTCATTGTAACAAAGTATTCGAGCATGTTTGTCTTCTTCCACTGCTGATCTCACCGGATTACACGCTCTTTCAGTGAAACTGCAACTACAGTTCGCTCAAGTACAGTAAAAACAAGTAAGCACTATGAGTACTGAATAAGCACAAATGTACCTGAACAGACGTATGTAACAGGGATT
>OZ038498.1:29442678-29445178 GCA_964036315.1 Acanthosepion esculentum
CGGTGCGCCAACTGCTTAGTGGTAGAATCCCCGACTGACGCCATTTCAGTCGGGTTTCGATCCTAGCTAGAGCAACCGACCGTCTAGCCACACTAATGAGCTGTGATACAGCAAAACAGTCTGTGGATGACGATATATATATATATATATATATATATATACACACACACACACATACATACCGTCCTGGGTATGACGATAAACTACATCTGCGTCCTGAGTAAGACGATAAACTACGTCCAACAGCAAGGCTTCTGAGTTTTCGCTGACCCGGAATGGTAGCACCTGTTAAGGTCCCAGCTATGGCCAAATAGTTAACCCCCACACTGGGGTCAAAACACTATGAAAGTGTATAAATATTTTTTATTACCAGCAATGAATTTTCGAAGGAAAACATTACCACCAGCAATACCTTATATAAAAAAAATATTACCAGCAATACAAACAGCTATCCAGTTTTTGAAGAAAAAATATTACCAGCAATAGATTTTTTGAAAAAAATATTACGATCAATAAAAATTTTGTCGGCATTAAATAACCCATTGAGGTTGATATGGCGTAAAACAAAACAAATCGCATCATGTTATTTATTTGGTATACTTTCTTGTATAATTTTGACTTCTTTTCAAACGTTATGTAGATCTCTATCAACACACTTTCACACTCACTTTTTAAAATTTAATTTTTCTCAGAAATATATCTGATTCGGTCAAATCGGATCCAACCTCATAGAGGCTCACCTTGAAAATACCGGTTTCCGTAGGATAACCGAAGTCAAGCAACATCGAGCCTGGTAAGTACCTTAATGTGTTCCCGATTGGGAATACCAGGTATTGTAAGCTTGGATGTGCATGTGGTGTAATTGCTCGGGATTGTTAATCGGAGAGCCGAGTTCCAATTCCAGGTGGGATCGTTATCGCCACTTACGGGCAAATACCCATGGGAAAGGTATACATCCAGCTCTTCTTTGTTTATGGGTTAATTTATCAGACTTGTATCACTAAACCATCATTATCTGAAATAAATTATAAAAATATATATTTCCTGGCTTTAAATAACCTAAACAATGTTGATAAGCCAAAGTATACAAACCAGACAATCAATCAATCAAGGTTTTTCGCATGACCCGTCCATATTATTCTCACTAGCCGTCGGTAGAAGCACATCTCTGTTGCTTCAGATCTCTTCTTCATCTCTAAGAAGATTGACCAGCATTCAGTATCATATGTAATGTCAGATATTACATAACGGTTCAGTGAACTTTTCTTCGTTTTCAATGATATTTTCCGACTTCTTGATACTTTGCATAGTTTCCGAAAGACATATTTCGCTATTGTTATACGTTTTAGGATTTATGTGTCACATTATCAATCGTCTATCAAAAACACATCCCAGATAGTTCAATGTCTGTACTTGCTTCAATTTAATGTTTCCAGTTTGTAGCTCGCATCTTGGGCCTTCTTTTTCTCTTTCTAACGGCCATCATGGGCTTACGGCCACTTCACTTTAAAACGCCGATCCCAGTATGATCATTGAAGTTTAGCAACGTCAAGCCTGATCACTACCTCGATAGGTGACCGCTAGAAATGCCATCTACTGTAAGCTGGGATGTGCAGGTTCATTATATTTACTTACGCTCAATTACTCTTGCGAAAGGTAGGAATCCAACTCTCCCCGTGTTATGGGTTAAATAGTATGATTTGTATCACTAAATCATTATTATCTAAAAAAAATTCTTATAATCTAAAAGAAATATTTTCTGGCTGCAAATAACTTGCAAACTGTAGAAAAAAAAATAAATCAGTCAAATGTTTCTCACTTGTCCCGTCCATATCATTCTCATAAGCCGTCGGTAGAAACATCTCTGTTGCTTCAGATCTCTTCTTCATCTCTAAGATTATCCAACATTCAATATCATATGGAATATTAGATATTATATAACAGTTCAACGTTCTTTTCTTCGTTTTCAATGACATTTTCCGATTTCTTAATACTTTGCATAGTTTCCGAAAGACATATTTCGCTATTGTTATACATTTTAGGATTTATGTGTCACATTATCAATCGTCTATCAAAAACACATCCCAGATAGTTCAATTTCTGTACTTGCTTCAATTTAACGCCTCCTATATGTAGCTCGCTACTTGGTCTTTTTTATATAAGCCGCAAAGGGTTGATAAGCCGTAAAAAACAAATCAATCAAAGAAACCTCATAGTAAAAAATGCATTATTCCTAACAAATATTATCTTTTCAGATTTATGCAATATTATATTGTAACTGAGTAAACTAAGAGAGAAGGTTAAAAATAAAATTTCATTTTTCCCAAAAGGGGAAAAAACTAGAGGAACGAAGATCAGATTCAACCTAATTTATCTCTGCTATCTTATTTACAATGTAAATCTTAAAATAAGATAACAGGGGGCGGAAAATGTGTCACCGAAATCCGAAGGCGTATTCGAATAGCGAAAGATGACTTCCAAAAGCATGTAATAGCTGCCC
>OZ038498.1:29450178-29452678 GCA_964036315.1 Acanthosepion esculentum
TTCTCGTTCGATTAGCGTAGAGTCCGGTCTGTATTTAGATGAGGTGCCGCTTGGGAACACGGAGTACTGGAGGCAACCTAATACAATCCGAATTATATTTTTCGGTATTACCAAAAAAATAACCAACAACCTCGAAGCATACCTATACGTGCCATTTCAAGACACTGTCTCATGTTCAAAAAATAAATTCAGTTGTTTGCTCGCTGAAATGCTATATTTTCCTCATTCTCGAAAATGTACAAATTAATTAATGCGACAGCGTCCCAATTTTTGGACGGCGGGCATTATGGGTTATTGACAGACATTATAATTAATACTAATTTTTTTTATTTTTATAATTAATATGAGATTTTCTTTTATAAATATAGAATTAATATTGAACTGTTATAATCCTATAATTAATCCGATAATTTTCATAAATATATAGTTAATAAGGGATTTTTTATAAACATATAAATAAAAGTTATTTTTTAAACTATAATTAATAAGGGATTTTTTAAAAACCTATAATTAATCCAAAAATCATTTTAATAATATTATAATGCGGGAGTTTTTTTTTTAATCTTTAATTGATAAGAGTCTGTTTTCAAAACCTATAATTAATACAGGATTTTTTAAAAGACATAATTAATCCGAGAATTTTTTTTAGGAACCTATAATTAATAGTGTTTTTTTTTCGAAACCTATAATAAAGGATTTTCATAAATCTGTAATTAATACGGATTTTTAGAAATCTCTAATTAGTACCGGAATTTCTTGTAAACTTCTTGCAAATTAATAGAGAATATTGATTTTTTTAATAAAAACCTGATTTATGTAAAGCTAAAATTAATATTGGGTTCTTCGAAATCTATAATTATTTTTTTTTTTACAAGCCTATAAATAATACGAGATTTTTAGAAACGTATATTGAATACCAGACTTTTAGAAGCTATAATTCATACTGGATTTCGTTTTAATTTTCATTATTAATACCGGGGTTTACAGTGCATTTTTTTTATTAATACCGGATTTTAGAGTGATTTTTTCATTATTAACACCGGATTTTAGAGTGATTTTTTCATTATTAATACCGGATTTTAGAGTGATTTTCTCATTATTAATACCGGATTTTAGAGTGATTTTTTCATTATTAATCCGGGATTTTACTGTCATTTTTTCATTAGTAATACCGGATTTTATAGTGAATTCTTTATTATTTATACCGGATTTTATGTTTTATTTTTTTTCATATTCTTCTATATTGTAACAAGTCAGATGGCGAGAAATGTATCGTATTACTTGAAAATAAATTTTGAAATTAAATATGTTATCCAGTATATTTTACAGAAGATGAATGGGGTACGCAGTTGATTGTCTTAAGCCGTATTAAATTCGATGATTTGCCAGAAGAAATAGCAGTGACCACGCAAAGGAATATTTCGACTGCGCATCCACTTAATATCGTTATTATCATTGATAATATCATTATGATATAACAATATCATATCATATATCATATAATATTATCATATTATTATATGATAATATCATATCATTGTTATATCACTGTTATTGTTGTCTTAAATATCATTGCTCAACTTTATCTTATTCTTTTATTTCATAATGCTTATCATTTTTATGAGAAAAACGTGAGAGAGAAGGAAAGAAAAAAGAAAACGATTATTTTTTTCTCTCTGCTGTTTTATGTCGTTCCCAAAATCCAGAGTGAAATCCTTTCGACAATTTGAAATCTAAGTGGCAGGAAATCCGATGTAAATGCTAAGTGTGGATTATATTTTAAAGTAGGAAGTGTTTGGACACTCTTAAAATAATAATTATTTCTACAAAGAACATTTAACTAAGTCAAGATTACTAGAAACGCGGATGACTTTGATGTACCTCCTCATTTTATTATCATCCCGCAATCGATTTTCCGAATTTATACTAACCAGTATAAGATAGAAACTAAGGTTGCCAGCAAAAGGGACAGCCCAAGGTGTGACTTACGAGTGGGGAACGTCAAACTCACACAGGTAAAGAAATCTAACTATATGTGTAGTGTAGTAACTGAGGAGGGAAAATGTGACGCAGAAATCCTAAGGCGCACTGCAATAGAGAAAAATGCCTTCCAGAAACAAAGAATTAAACAAAGAATTAAGAGAAAGGAAAATTTTATCAGAAAGAAAGTAAAATGTACGGAAATACTCTGCCATATCTAATTTTCTATGGAGCAGTGAATTCTGGCTTATTTTCTCGTACAGGAAGAAGGGACTTGAACCGACATATATGTGGTTCTACAAATGGCTGACGAGCAAAACCTGGACAGAAAACGTGAGTAACAATGAGGTTCAAAGGAAAGAGAGAACGGGGAGGATATCATAGGTATAATATGAAAGAGACAGATGAAATTTCTGGGGTACATAATAAGGAAAGTGCAAATTTAGTTGAAAATGCTGAAGGTAAGAATGAGAGAGGGGGGGGAATGGATAACCTATCAGACGAGATTGTGTGAATGGAT
>OZ038498.1:29455178-29457678 GCA_964036315.1 Acanthosepion esculentum
TGACATTTCAGTTGCTGGACGTGTACGGATTTTTAGTCAATTGCCATCATCCATCGGTGAGCTCTCAATTAACTCTTTAGAGCTGCCATCGACAAACAGACTCTAACACAATCTGTACACGTCAGATCGAGCTGTCTGCTGGTGTCTTCAGGAAGTTCAACGGGGGAGGCCTTTACGCACATCTCTTTTAAGCTTTGCCTGCCTCCTTTTCTCATCCTCATGGTGACTCCTTCTAATCCGAGCAGCCTCATTCCAATTATTGTGATCAGCTGTACAGTGCTCATAAAGAACGCTGCAATTATTCAGTGCATCTTGATGCAGTCCTTAAAGCGCATCTTAGGTCTGACGGTATACATATATATATAAATATATATACATATATATATATATATATATACAGAAAAACATACATGCATACATACACATATATATGTATACATATATATATATATACATACATATACATATATATATATATAAATGCATACATACATACATAGATCCATACATAGACATATATAGACATAAATATGCATATAGACTTAACAATACATCTATATATACATATATATGTATATACATGTTGAGATATATACACATACATACATATAAACTTACATACATATGCATACATATACATATGCCCATACATACATACATATATATATGCCCATACATTCTTACATACATACATATATGCCCATACAGACACTCATACATACATACATATATACCCATACATACATTCATACATATATGCCCATGCATTCATTCATACATACATATATTCCCAGACATTCACACACACACACACAGACATATATATATATATATATATATATATATATATATATATATATATAAATTTGGAAACGGCATGATATACTGCTTGGCATTCGCGCCGGAAGCTCCACTGCGAATATTTCTGAGTGATTGTGTGACAATGTGAGGAGTGTGCAGAATATTCGAAAATAGTTGGGTGATATATCCTGTCAACATCATTGTGTTTGGTGGGATCGCTAGTGTTGGCGACGTTATGCCTCCATTCATCTTCCCACAAGGCCTCAGAATCAATATCATATGCTTTGTGGAGGTAGTGCTACCCTGGGTTAAGAGGGTGGCCGAAACCCTATGCTTAGCAACAACAAGATTCTTCTCCATGCCACACAAGCACGAGAGTCAGTTTTTGGCTATCAGACAATTTCTCCGACCACATCATCCCTTTCATCTGGCCATCTAACTCCCCAAACTGTAACATCGTCGATAATTATGCGTGGGACGCAGTTGAGTGAGAGATGAAAAATCTCCTTTTAACATTAGAGCTTAACTGAAGGCAACAATTATGGCAGCCTTCACTAACTTAAACAATGAGACCTTCCAGAAGATCTGCAGTCGATTCCGAAGTCGTCTGGAGGACGTGGTTGAAGCCAAATGCGATTTAATTGAATAAATTTACTCTTTCGTATTTCAAGATATTTTTGCGTACTTTTGGTAAATGTATCTGTAAAAATGAGATATCAATACCATTTGCATTTATGCGTAATTTAGACAACAATTTATACATCGCACCATATACCCCCTCTCTCTCTCTCTCTCTCTACACACACACACATATATATATATATATATATATATATATATACAGGGTGTCCATAAAGTCCGTGTGCATTTATCAGTTATAAATTTTTAAAGTGCACACGAACTTTATGGACAGCCTATACATATATATATATATATATATATATATATATATATATATATATATATGAATGACTATATTTCTGAGATGAGGTATTATGTACATTATTTACATTATTCGGACTATTGTCCTCATCTTTGTCGTCATATTTATTACAACGTTTCGGCCGTTGTACACTCCGGACTTCTTCAGGTGATTGGAATGTCGAACTTAGCGAAATAAAGGGTTCTGTTTAATTTATGTTATTTATATTTTTCTTGTATGAATGATTCATTGTAATATATATATATATATATATATATATATATATATATATATATATATATATATATATTAAAACGGCGACATCACGTTGAACCATCTGTTCCCGTACGATCACCGAAGTTTAGCAACGTCGAGCCTGGTCAGTACGTAGATGAGTAACAGCCTAGGAATACAATGTTCTGTCAGCATTCATGTGCGGATTATGCAATAGTTAACCGCTTTGGATTTTTATTCAAACATCCAGCTTCGAATTCCTGTTGGATTCGTTACATCCACTCATCTAAACTGTCAGCTGTACACAACCCTCTTCTGAGATGAATGCTTAAAAATGGTTTCAAGCTATTGAAGACTGTGGGTCTTGGTGAAGACTACCTTTCTTTGAACGTTTGAACCGGCGCTACAGAATCACAAACTGACAGGAACTACATCACTTGAGGAATTTCAACAGCAGCAGCAGCTAAAATGGATATCACATGTAACACGAAGGCAAAATCAAGTTAACTTTCCACACAACTTCAAATAAAATGTTAGGAAGGA
>OZ038498.1:29462678-29470178 GCA_964036315.1 Acanthosepion esculentum
CCGAGTTAAAGGGAGATAACTGAGACATCTGGACGAGGCATGGCACGTGGAACTAGAATTATCTATCCCGCTGGACAAAATAAAGAGATCTGTTCGAAATTCCAATCACCTGGAGAAGGCCGGAGCGTACAACAGCCGAAACGTTGTGAATATAGCAATAACGATGAGGATAAACAGTCCGGACAATGTAAATAATGTAAATAATTACAATACCTCATCTCAGAAATATAGGCATATCCTGAAGAAGTTTTGAACGCACAATGGCTGAAACGTCATGAATATGACATTAAAGATGAGAACAACAGTCCGGAAAATGTAAATAATTACAATACTCAGAAATATAGGCATATCCTGAAGAAGTTTGGAACTCACAATGGCTGAAACGTTATGAATATGACACTGAAGATGAGGACAACAGTCCGGACAATGTAAATAATTACAATACCTGATCTCATAAATATAGACATATCCTGAAGAAGGCCGGTACGCACAATGGCTGAAACGTCATGAATATGATACTAAAGATGAGGCAACAATCCGGACAATGTAAATAATGTAAATAATTATAATACCTCATCTCAGAAATAGAGACAGATTTCTTAGGGTTTGATTATTTTTTTTTTTTACAAAGAAATGATCAATGGTAGCTATTTCATGAAGTCATTACTGATCTTAGGTCTCTTGTTGGAACCCGGAAAACCAAGGAAATAATAATAATAATAATAATAATAATAATAATAATAATAATAATAATAATAATAAAAATTCTGTGGACCACAAGTTAAATCTATTGACCACTTAGTGTCTGGTTTTCCAAACTTTACAAGGAAGGGATATAAATTATTCCTAATTATTATGCCTAATCATATCATGTGGCGCTTTAAGATATGTCTTATTGTAAGTCATATAGCAAAAATTGTATTAAATCCCCCCTATCATGACCACAGTCATAGAAACCCATTAGGTCACTATTCTTTGAGATTTTAGCATTCATACTGATATACATATAAATGCTTATAGACAAGAGACTGTCATTACAGATTACAAACAAACCAAAAATGCCTTCTCATCATAGCCCTGTCATAATATAAAAGATATTATCTGTTAAAAAATATGGCAAAATAAGTAAATATAAGGATCTTGAAATTGGAAAAAATGTTGCACCTTAAAACTACTGTCAGACTTATAATAATTGGAGCCTTGGGTACGATCAAAAAGGCTGCCGGTAGTAACATTAAGAAGCTCCCCGGTAGGACCCCCCCACCACCTCACTCCGATTACAAGAGATGAAAATAAATTGCACTGTCTGAAAGTTTGCATATCCTCGGGAGAGTATTATTAATGCCAGGGAAATATAAACACGATACATATTAAATATCAGTTAATATCAGAACTTGTGCAAACAGAATGCATATATTTTCTACCTTGCTAGAGTAGTGGCCCGGGAAGGGAATGTACTAAATACGAAGATGATAATAATAATAATAATAATAATAATAATAATAATAATAATAATAATAATAATCTTTGAAGATCCTCAAAACTATTAAAATACAAGGATCTTGAAGGGAGAAATCGAAAAAAAAAAACTCTCACGTGACATCTTTAATTTCAGTTGTATTTGGAACTCACGGATTGATTCGAAAAGGTTCCGATAGGCTCATTTAAGCGATTCCTGGTAGCCTATGCCTTGAAAAAGTACAAATTGTACTCACAAGTAGAGTTCACACTTTACGAAGCGCTTTGTCTATGTAACGTGTGCGTGATCTTAGGTTGTTTATTTTTATTCTTTTTTTTTTCTTTTTTTATAAAAACGTTCTGTGGGAAATGTCATGATATCATAATTGACCTTCGACTTCTGTTTGGGATCCGGAAGGAAAAAGGTGTACAACGAAATCAAAGGAAGAATAAGAATAATATGAATAATAAGACTAATAAGAAATTATAGGATTTCTCAGTCTAGATAGATTAAGAATAAAAAGTAATAATAATAATAATAATAATAATAATAAGAAGAAGAAGAAGAAGAAGAAGAAGAAGAAGAAGAAGAAGAAATCATTGGATTTCTCAGTCTGGACAGATTAAGAATAAAAAGTAATAATAATAATAATAATAATAAGAAGAAGAAGAAGAAGAAGAAGAAGAAGAAGAAGAAATCATTGGATTTCTCAGTCTAGACAGATTAAGAATAAAAAGTAATAATAATAATAATAATAATAATAATAATAAGAAGAAGAAGAAGAAGAAGAAGAAGAAGAAGAAGAAGAAGAAGAAGAAATTATTGGATTTCTCACTCTAGACAGATTAAGAATAAAAAAGTAATAATAATAATAATAATAAGAAGAAGAAGAAGAAGAAGAAGAAGAAGAAGAAGAAGAAGAAGAAGAAGAAGAAGAAGAAGAAGAAGAAAAAGAAGAAGAAATTATTGGATTTCTCAGTCTAGACAGATTAAGAATAAAAAGTAATAATAATAAGAAGAAAAAGAAGAAATTATAGGAATTCTGCTTTTAACTAATATAGTCACTAGAAATTATCACTTTGAATTTGGCAGGTTTTTATAAAATTAAGCAAAATGGTGAAACATGTAAAAAAAATTATATTTTTACCAGGATTTTTAATAAAACATATTTCAAAATTAATTTAATTCATTTAAAAAGTCCTGAAAATTTTAATTGAAATTCGACAATTGTTTGATTTTTGTAAAAACTTCCAAATTAATGTGTCTCTCTCCACAAAATAGAGGCTAAAATTTATTATGCTAAAACACAGTACATCCGCTGACGCAATGAAAACATTTTTTTACAATCAAAATTTCGAATTTTCTAAAAAGGAGTAAAAAATTTCAATAAATATTTTTTAAAAATACTTTGATCCTACCTGTGATCTGGCTTGAAAACTTTGTTGTACCTGAGAAAATTTCAGTTTTCCTATTTGAATTTTATGATCGCTTTTCAGTTAATGACTGAATAAGCCTCTTGTGGGATCCATGATTATAAAATAACCCTAATGAATCGTTAATTGTTTTAGTTCAATAATTTTAACAAAATATTTTTTACAAAATATTGCAATAACAATAAGATGTATGAATATAGGTCAATATTTTAATTGGGTAAAAAGGAAAAAGATATAAAATTGATAAGGTTTTCCATTTTACTGAAGCAGATGTTATCGCCTCCATTATCTTCCCTTTCTCTCTCTCTCTTTTCTTTCATTTTTCTTCTTCTCTTTCTTGTCCTTATTTCTTTCATTTTCCCCTTCATTTCTTTCATTCTTTCTCCTTCACTTCTCCCTCTCTTTCTCCCCTTCACTTCTTCAAAATTTCCTTTTCTTTCTTGCCTTCATTTCTCTTTTTCTTGCTTTCATTTTTTTCTTTCTCTTTCAAGCTTTCTTTCTTTCGTTTTCTTTCTTTCTTTCTTTATTTCTTTCTTTATTTCCTCCATTTTTTTCTTGTCTTCCTTTCTGTCTATCTGTCTGTCTCTCTATTGCCTTCATTTCTTTCTCCCTTGCCTTCATTTCTCTCCTTTACCTTAATTTCTCTTCTCTCCATCTTGCCTTCGTTTATTTCTTTCTTGCCTTCATTTCTTTTACTTGTCTTTATTTCTTTCCCCTTTATTTATTTCATACTTCCCCCTTCACTTCTTCCATTTTTCTCTCTTCAGTTCATCCTTTCCTTTTTTCTTGCCTTCGTTTTTTCTCTTTCTTGCTTACATTTTTTCTTTTTCTCTTTTACTTGCTTTCATTTCTTTCTTTCTTTCCTTCATTTCCTTCTTTCTTTCTTTCCTTCATTTCCTTCTTTCTTTCTTTCTTTCTTTCCTTCATTTCCTTCTTTCTTTCTTTCCTTCATTTCCTTCTTTCTTTCTTTCTTTCCTTCATTTCCTTCTTTCTTTCTTTCTTTCCTTCATTTCCTTCTTTCTTTCTTTCTTTCCTTCATTTCCTTCTTTCTTTCTTTCTTTCCTTCATTTCCTTCTTTCTTTCTTTCCTTCATTTCCTTCTTTCTTTCTTTCTTTCCTTCATTTCCTTCTTTCTTTCTTTCCTTCATTTCCTTCTTTCTTTCTTTCTTTCCTTCATTTCCTTCTTTCTTTCTTTCTTTCCTTCATTTCCTTCTTTCTTTCTTTCCTTCATTTCCTTCTTTCTTTCTTTCCTTCATTTCCTTCTTTCTTTCTTTCTTTCTTTCATTTTCCTTCTTTCTCGCCTGTCTTTCTTTCCTTCTTTCTTTCACTTATTATGTATGATTTTTTTTCTTTTTTCGCTAAAACTAAACTGTGTCTCTGATATATTTTTCCCAGCTTTCTCGCTGTCAAAACTGAATGGTCAATTATTTATCTGAGATAATGACAGGGCGTAACAAACAAGGTAACTTAATACATAACGGTGGAACAGGCTGAATATTGACGTTTCGACCACTGTATCCTCGGTCTTCTACAGATGTCAGTCGCGTTTGATAAACTTACAGAAACTTTTAATAGAATTCATCTGATCCAAAGTTGATAGATATCAGATATCCCGTAAAAATAACGCCTCCCTATTATATATATATATATATATATATATATATATATATATATATATATATATATATATATATATAATATGGTTGTAGATACGTTTAACAAGCATGTCCATCGCTGACAAGTTTTATTGTGTAGCAGGTGTTTGGGAATTTCGATTTTTCCTTCTCCTTGACTGGATAGCAACCATAGCTGAAGAGCTCAGTCTGCTCTATTATTTAATCCATAACTGGGTGGGTAGAAGATATGGACTCAAACCCTTCCTAAGGGTATTTGCAAGAAAGTTGATATAACGAACGACTAGAATTCAAATTCAGCACAAACACACACAAAAATATATGCATGTTTATATATTTAAGAACAAACGTGTAATATATTTAAAACAAATATCACACACATATGCATATACTCATGCGATTACATTTAGTTATTTAGATATGTGTGTAATACATACATATACATACATATGTGTGTGTGTGTGTGTGTGTGTTTGTGTGTGTGCTTGTGCGTGTATGTACTGCTTAACTTCGGGAATCAAACAACAACCGGTGTTGCAGGTTGATTACACCGTAAGTATTATATATATATATATATATATATATATATATATATATATATATATATATATATATATATATATATATATATTTGAATTAGACAATGTCCGACATTTTATTTAAAGACATTTATGATATGTTTAACATTCTTTTTATATTTGCTTAAATACTGGTATCTATAAAAAGAACGTTAAACATATCATAAATGTCTTTATATATATATATATATATATATATATATATATATATATATATATATATATATAAATTTTAAAATGCGATAAGTGGGTTATTGCATCTTTAAAATTTAGTTAGTGAAGTGAATTCGACATTTTATCTCATTAACTTTACGAATTTACTTTTTGCATGAATGATTCATTGTAATATATATATATATATATATATATATATATATATATATATATATATATATATATATAGAGAGAGAGAGAGAGAGAGAGAGAGAGAGAGAAAGAAAGAGAGATAAATAGACATATGTACATATAAGACGGATATATAGATATGTACGTACGTATAGATATACGTGAATATCATGTAAATTATATATTAATGTTACGGATATAAATAACTTTTTAAGCATACACATTATGTAAACAGTATATATCAAAATAAGAATTTTAAATTAAAACAAAGTCGTTTTATTTTCTATTAAGTTTACCAGACCCACGATGAAACTTCTATATAATTCAGGCACAGAGTGTGAAAACTTAATGAAAATCTGGAGACGCGTTTTCAGGCTTCAACCGCCCATGTTTATTCCCTAGAGATTTACTCGTGGGACATTATACCAATATTTTTTCTTAAGGCAATACACAACTTCAGAAGCGAAGTTCCCAACAATACAGCAGACACGACAAGACACATTTTAACGAAAGATTTTCAGTTTATTTTATTTTAGAAAACAAATTGCATCAAAACACAGAGATTAAATTTTTGAATTAAAATGGTAGCACAGATATTTATAGTTTTTTTTTAAAAGCATTTCACTAGCATGCAAGGGGTTACAGAGAGTTGGAGCGAGAGCAAAGAGTGATAGAAGAAAGGATGAAGAGAAGGATAGGGGGATAGATCAAGGCATCTGGAGACGTCGATTGACATTACATTGAAATAGTTGGAGATTATAGCTATCAGGAGAAGGGGAGGGAGTTCCACAGGCAAGAAGTGCGAGCCATGAAGCTATTGGAGTCGAAGAGACGGCTACATTTAACAGTTTCGACAGTGAAAGCGAGATGCCAGCGTAGTTGGACGCTTAAATTCATGAAGTCTGGGAACCAGCGAAAGCAGTTCACCGGAGCAGTTACCGTGAAATTATTTGTAAAAAAAGACAGAGGGAGGCGACGGTACGTACAGGCATTCCACAGAATTGACAGAAGAAACACTAACCAGCGCCGAATTAAGGTAGTAGCAGAAGTTGTTAAGGAACTCTAAACATGACAATATACATAAATATTAAGTCGTAAATTATTTACTAACATATTTTAAAAAAAGAAGCTTTCTCCGCCTGCGACAGAAAATCCAACTGATACTACTGAAGAATATCGGGCATGCTGGAAGATGGATAATTTTCTTGAGTCACAATATTGTTAAAACAATATTATTCGTAAAACACTCAGAGTTAGTGGTTAGTAAGACTATTATTTCCATGGCAACTTCTCTGGCGAGCTACTTTTACTAGTTCCCAAACTGTAGCCGTCTCTTCTACTCCAACAGCTTCTTATCTAGCACTTCCCGACAGTGGAACTACCTTCCTCTTACTTGCTTCCCTGATAGCTATAATCTTCAAATATTCGAATATAATTCCAATCGATTTTATCTTCTGATGCCTTTATCCTGATCTCTATCCTTCTCTATATCCTTTCCTCAGAAAACCCTCTTTGCTCTTGCTCTCACTCTCTGTCACCCCTTGCGTGTTAGTGACACTCCCGCCTTGCTTGGGGTGATATGTTTTAAAAAGAAAAACTGAAACAATGAAACACTGGAAACAAAAGAAGGTTGAGTAGAGAAGGGTTTAATCACATGAGAACATGAAATGAGAAGACAGTAGTTCAGTGCTACAAGTGTACAACTTGGAAGGCGCTACGCCTTTGCAATCCACTTTTTGCTACTGTTCTATGAGCAGGATTTCTACTCACAGCAGATGGACGAGACCACGTTTCAATAATAAGTGTGCAGAAGCTTAGTCTATCTTTCTACACAACAAATATCTAGAAATATTGTCAAACAAGACTATACACCCCAGTCTATCTGACTATTTAATCCATAGCTAGGGGGAAGAAATGGATTCGTACCTTCCCCAAGAGTATTTGGCCGTAAGTGAACGTAACGAACTCGGCTGGAATTCGGCTCTCCGTTTTCTCGTTGCGGGTCGTAATCCTTTTTCCCCACAAGGACATCATTTGCTACATTTTATACGT
>OZ038498.1:29482678-29485178 GCA_964036315.1 Acanthosepion esculentum
TTAGTAATTTTTGTTATTTAGCTATCTCTCCTTTAGCTATCTATGTTCTTTCATCTATTTGGATAAGCTCGTTAGGCAGGTGTTATGCGATGTTTTCCTCTGTCCTTGAAGATGTACTGTGAGTGTAATTTTTTTTTTTTTTTTAGTTATTAGAATTACTTACCCAAAACGAAATTTTTTTATGAATCAACCTAAAAATAAAGTTCAGAAATACGAATTTATGTACGTAGCGGGAATGTTTATATAATTTACTTACCGCAAAATTTTATATAATATATGACATACCTTTATAGAAAGAGATAAAACATTGAAATGGTTGACAGGTATAACGTAATGACTGCAGAGGAAAATAGGTAAAATCAATACATGGTTTAAAGAGACGCCTGTAAACTTGGAAAGAAAAACCACAGGCATATTCTTTAAACTTCAATAATAATTTCAATACAGGCGGTTTTGTATTGTAAAACAAACCCAAGCGCTTACAAAAAACGTTGAAAAACACTGAAACAATACGATAAAACTCCAAAGAGATTCAATTTGTAAAACGAGGCTGTCAGAGTTTAGAAAATATACGAAATTTTCGAAGAATTTGGGGTAATAAAGTGGCACTCTTTGAGGGAAGTGCTGATGACAACCGAAAAAGAATCATCCTGACGAAATATAAAAATGAAGTGGATGGTAGATGAAATTCCCGACCTAATGAAAGACAGGAATCAGCTAAGATGAACAGGAGGAGAATGTGAGGTGAAACAAAATCATGAGAAAAGAGCAGATTTTTATTTTTTTATTTTTATTTTCTTAAACTGCAATCAACACACATAGCAGATATACGCAAAAACATCAAGCAAATAAAAACAATCAATTTCCTCTTCAGAAAGATGCATAGCATCTTCATCTCATGACTATGATGGAAAAAAGGAAGCAGCCAGAATATCGGAGTTAGATCATCGGAGAACTCTTCCATGTGAAATGTGAAGAGAAATACTTTTTGCATATTAGATAAGTAATTTTTTTAAATTTCTGCAAATTTCTTTGTTGCTTTGTGAGACATTAATATATATATATATATATATATATATATATATATATATATATATATATATATATATATATATATATATATATATATATGCCGGAAAACAATATTATTCCATAATAATGAAATATGGATAAAAAAGACGACATAAATACTTTTGACAATCCCATGGGAGCATATGATGGAGCAGAGGTGTGCGAGTTAGTAGGATGCCTGATGCTCAATAGGCTTAACAATCATAGAGATTTTAGCAACCATGAGTTATGCCGTGATGACGGATTAATCATAGTGGATAATAGTAATCCCAGAAAATGTGACACAATCCGGAAAAGGCTGCACTGGCTCTTCAAAAAATTCGGATTCAATCTTGAAATTGAAACCAACCTTAAAGTCACCAATTACCTAGACATCACTTTAGATTTAAGAAATGGTACTGCTTCCCCGTATAAGAAAGATAACAGGACCCCCAATATTTAAATGTAAAATCTAATCACCCAGCGCATATCATAAGACATATTTCAAAACGTAACAGCCATAGACTTTCTACCAACTCATCAAATAAAGACACCTTCGATGCTAATAAATTAATTTACGAGCAAGCTCTAGTTAAAAGTGGCCACAAAGATAAGTTAGAATACATTGACATAAATAATAGCACTGAAACCCAGAATAAACATAAGAATAGACATAGAAATATTTTGTGGTTTAACCTTCCGTTTAACTTACATGTAAGAACTAAAATTGGTAAAATATTTTTGAAACTATTGGAACAAAATTTCCCCAAGAAAACTAAGTTACACAAAATATTTAATAGAAACAGCGTTAAATTTAGTTACCGCTGTATGCCAAACGTAGCGACTTTAATTAGCGGTTTTAATGAGAAAAAAACTAAGAACAATCCACGCGCTACTACCTCTAGTTGTAATTGTAGGAACAAAAAAAACTGTCCCCTACAGGGAAAATGTCAACAGGAGTGCGTGGTTTACCAGGCTAAAATTTACAAGGACATAGATGACTGCAATAACGATATAAACCCTAAAGTGTATATAGGAGCTACTCAGGACATATTTAAAAACAAAAAGACATTATAATCATACGAGTAGTTTCAATAATGAAAAAAACAAACATAGTACTACTCTATCTAACTATGTATGGAAAATTAGACAGGATAATAACAAAGACCCAATCCTCAAATGGGAAATATTAAAAAGATGTTCCAAATATAAAGCAGGTCAAAAATTCTGTAAACTATGTATAGAGGAAAAATTAGCCATAGCTTTATATGAGGAACCTAACGATTTATTAAATTCAAAAACAAAGATTCAAAACAAATGTAAACATAGAAAATCTTGGTTATTGGATTAGGACTCATCTCCCTTGCTTGAATAGTTGTTTAACCGTTTTTGGCTGTGTTTGTATCTAAATTACCCACTCCAGTTTCGAAGAAATTTCCCTGTTGTTGTT
>OZ038498.1:29492678-29505178 GCA_964036315.1 Acanthosepion esculentum
TATGGTAATAGAAAAAAAAAACTAGAAATATGGTACTTGTTGGTAAATGAAATATTATACATGTAGAAAAACGAATTTCAGTATCTCTATATCGACGAAAAACACCCACAAAGCAAACAGCAATATACCAGTGAAAGCAAATATTTCTGTAAAATCTGGTATTTCTACAAAACAAACAGCAAAATATTGTACAATTCTATTCATTTCTTATTTTCTTTTTCCTAGGTGAATTTTTCAGGGATATTTTTATTGATATTATATTTGTTCACCTCCAAGGGTCCTGGTTTCAGAGCCAATATCTATACCTACACTGATTCCTGATGTACCCCATCTTTTAGTGGTTCTCATACGTGATACTGCTGAATTGGACACGGTATTCTTTTTTGAAAAAATACGCGTCCTATAGCCCGGTAACTACGGTTACACACACACACACACACACACACACACACACACACACACACACGTCTGTGTTTGTGCGTGTGTGTGTATTGAGATAGGTACGTTTATCTTAATACGACAGAAGGGCACAAGGGAAGATTGAACCCACTGCACTAGTTATCTCATATGAAAGGAAATATCTAAACAATAGTTCCATGAAGAAGAATTGATATTTTCGTATGTGTACTGAAAAGTTTAGACGATCTGTTCATTTTCTAAGGTCACAATTTTTTAATCGGTATCACCCCATGTAAGGCAGTAAAACCACTATGACACAAGGGGCTTCAAGGTGGGGAAGAATTAGGAACAGAAACATTAATAATGAGCGGCAAGAGAAAAGAGTTATTAGGATGACCTTGGTTAGCGATTGACATTGCATTTAAATTTTTGCAGATTAAAATTGGCTGGAAAGCATTGAGTCATATGGAAGTTCCACAAGCGATATATATATATATATATATATACATATATATATATATATATATATATATATATAAGTGAACACTGAAATCAACACTCAGAGGCAACGAACTGTTTCATGCTTGACGCAATCGTCAAGCCGCCTGACGATTGCGTCTAGCATGAAACTAGACTTGACTTCAATGTTCACTTTTATATTTATATTTACATACGCTCTATCTCTGATATTGAGCACTTTATCCCATAAATATAGCCACACCTTAAAACAATACTCCTTCACACACACACACACACACGCACACATATTTGGTGAAGGTGATTTCAACTTAATTAGCAAGGATTTTCTAACCTTTCGAGGTAAAAAAAGATAAAATAAAGACTCTTTGTGGATCAGTTTTAATATTTTATATTATATTATTAGGATTTACTTGGATTTTATACCTACGGATGTTTACCTCTATATATATATATTGCAGCAGAAAATACCGTTGATGGAATCAACAGACAACTTGCCAAAACTCTTATCCAAATACATTCTCAAATAAAAAAAAAAAACAATACTGGAAAAAAGGAAGAGAAAAATTGCCCGAGCCAAACTTACCTAGTCAGTAAATTAAAGTGCCTAAACCAAGCAAAACAAAAAACAAAAAAAACGCTTCACAATGTTAAATCCTATGAAAGGATGGCTCCAGTCGTAACCCGAGTTTCACGCTCAAGCGATATTCAGACAACGTTCAAGAAGATATATATAATTGCCAGCTACTCGTTTGCCGAGCACACCCAAATTTTATAGTAGTTTGACGATCCCTGTTACAGGGGCCTGCTCAGGTATATTTGTGTTTCTTCAACACTCACTGGCCCTACTTGTGTTTCTCTGGCAACTTTGCTGAGCGGTGCCTTAGTTATAGTTTCCGGGAGAGAGTTCATAATCATCCGTTTGAACACGGCTAGTACGCTCAAATCCTCAGTCACGGTGACTTAGTCCAAGCACTGACGGCTTCCGAACACTTCCGCCAACCCACTTTCACTCCCAAAGCTTGGGTTAACGTGCTATGGTTGTCAACATCCAGGAGCGACACTGTTTCATGCAATCTTGGGGCGCGAAGTTTGCGTTTAAGCATGTATATATATGCAAACATTTCTAAATAAATATATCTGTAAAAAAAGAACGTGATGAATAAAGACAAAAGCAAATGTCTTTATAAAGAAAATTCATCCTTTTGTCTTTATTCATATACATACAATATATATTGTGTATATTTAGGCAGCAACCCCTTGAGTATGGTCTCAGATGAGATTGAAAGTACTTTGGAAAATAAAAACTATTTGAAATAAAATTTTGGTATTTTTCTTAATCAATTTTTAAGCCAACCAAAAAACGATTCCGAACTTCAATGGTTCACAACGAAAACTAATCTATATATGTCTAAATTATTTAGCCAAGCTTGTTTGAATATATATATAAATATATATATATATATATATATATGAAGAAATATAGTTGTTTTAAGGTGTGCTATATTTATGGGATAAAGTGCTTAATATCAGAGATAGAGCGTATGTAAATATAAAAGTGAACGTAGAATCAACACTTAGAGGCAACAGTCTGTTTCATGCCAGATGCAATCGTCAGGCCACCGAATATATATATATATATATATATATATATATGTGTGTGTGTGTATATATATATATATATATATATATATATATATATATGTGTGTGTGTGTGTGTGTGTGTGTGTGTGTGTGTGTGTGTGTGTGTGTGTTTGTTCGCAAACGAGTGTGCGCGGTTTTGCGATTTGATCTTGCCGTATTCATGACTCCATAAATTTATAAGGATTGAAAGTATTTATTTTGCGCATTACAAAAGAATCAACTTCTTGTCAATGCGCTTGACTCATTGTAAGTATCATGATCGAGTATTTTACAGAGAAAATTTGAAATAAAATTCAAGTAACACAAACACCAGATTAGTATATCGATCGGTGACCGCTTGGTAGTTCCAAGTGCTGTAAGTTTGGATATGCGAATGGCGTAATGGACAATGGTTCGGAATTGAAAATGGGAAAGGCGAATTCCAATTCCAGTCAGATTCGTCATATTCACTTACGCGCGCAAATACCCTTGAGAAAGGTATAAATCATATCCATTTCCCAACCCCCTCGTTATGCATTAATTTGTAAGACTCGTATGACTAAGGCATTATTATCAAAAAAATTTTGTTAAAATTAAAATAAATAATCTAAAAATATTTTCTGGCTTTAAATTACAACCCTGTAAAGGGTGGATATACCGTAGAAAGTATCACACACACACACACACAGACACACACACACGCATATATATATATATATATATATATATATATATATATATATATATATATATATATATATATATATATATATATATATATATATATAGCTTGCGTGTGTGTTTTATACATATTGACAGTTTCCCACGGAAGATCCGTTTAGGTGAAACCTAGGTAGGTTTGCCAGGCTCCTTAGGGTTATTTTAGTATATATTATATATATATATATATATATAGCGCTTGGGTTTGTTTTATATACACATATATATAAATATATATATATATATATATATATATATATATATATATATATATATATAGCGCTTGGGTTTGTTTATATACATATATATATATATATATATACATATATATATATATATATATATATATGTATATATATATAGCATGTTTGTTCTATAAATATATATATTTATATAGCTTGTGTGTGCTACATATATATATATATATATATATATGTGTATATATATATAGCTTGTGTGTTTTATGTATGCAAATATATATATATACTTGTGCGTGTTTTATATATATATATATATATATATATATACATATAGTTTAGGTATGTTTTACATATATATATATATGTATATCTTGTGTGCGTTTATATATATATATATATACATAAACTATATATGTGTAGCTTCTGTGTGTGTTTTATATATATATGTGTGTGTTTGTTTAATTGTCTGTGTGAATAAAACGATAGGAAAACTTTACTCTATATCAAGATATATATGTGCGTGTGTGGTATGTATTTATTATATATCTATATACATTATACATTGATATACATAAAGAGAGATCAACATATATTCATCGATATACACGCATGTATATTACTATAGTACTGTGTATTTATTTACGTGTATGTGTGTGTTAGAGAATGAGTGACTGATTACGCATACAATACATGTGTACCGATATATACATGATGCAATAAATACAAGTAGAGAAACAAATTTCTTTTTTGTTATTATTATTGTCATTATTATGAATGTTATATATATATATATATATATATATATATATATATATACAATTATGAATATATATAGTTATTCATATAACTTTGTAACACATTCCCACGCGCGTGAACTGACACACACCCGTAAGCAAGTAGTAAAGCGTAAATCTTTATTGGCGATGTAAGAATTATGTCGGAGAAATCCTTGACTTACCCGGTTGCAAGTTGATGACTGGTACTCAAGCTCGCTTAAATGTTTTTTTTTCCTCGTTGCTCGTGCAGGTTCGCTCCTGGCTCGGGCTGAAGTTTCAAGGGTCTAGAAAACTTGTCTAGAAAACTTATCTAGAAATGTTGTCGAGACGTACACAGCGACCAAAGTAGACTCTCTATCTTGCGATGCTATGAAAGCGATTCGTTCCCGTAAGTGCTTCTTTCTACTTTTCTGAACGACTGTCTGGTGTCGACGACAAGTCGCGCTTCGGTTTCGTATCCGGAGGTCAATCAACGAAGAGGTTACGTTAACGACGCGGGTGAACAAGGAAACTATGAACGCAGGATTTTGGTGGATAGATAGGAAAGGTGTGGGTAACAATGGTAGAAAGAAGAAAGTAACGTTCTTCCTCATATCCGACTCGACGAAAAGAGGGGTTGGTTTCTTTTTTCTTTTTTATATGTTTGTATGTAGGATTTTTAAGCCACTGTAAATCAAGGTAGTAAAAAACATTCCCAAAACGAGAACGAGGGTTACAAAAATCTTTAAAATAGGCAATAAAGCAAAAACAAAAATTCCGACAAAAAGATGTTAAAGCAGAATAAAAAATTATGTTGAATTCTGTCAAAGAGAGATAAAATCAAAAATACATTTGTATTTGTAAGGTAGGCTTTTTTTTTTTTTTTTTTTTTGGGTTTTTTTTCTCTTTTTTTTGCGGGATAGTTCGAAAAGCAAGTTTGAGTCTGTAGGTAAATTCAACTTAGAAATGTGGATGAAAGTTGTGTCGGTAAAATAGACTCTTCCCACACTATCTCTTTAAAATAAAAGTAAACAAAAACACCGTGTATATATAAATAAAAATAAATGGAGGCAGTCCCGTGAGGTGATAGTCTTTCTGTCTTACTTACCCTTCCTCCTTCCTTCATCAAACCGTAATCTCCCCCTCTCTCTTTATTTTCAAGCTTTCTCTCTTTACCTCTAATATTGCTTTCTGTTCTTTTTTCTCTCCTTGCCAGCACCGAGCGTTACTTAAAGAAGATAAAAAAAATATCACTTCACGTCTGTAAGAGCATGTATGCAAATGAAGAAGTGGGTGTTTCTGTGCCGGAATTGGCGTCTTTATTTCTCTTTGTATAGAAACATTGAGAGAGAGGTAGAGAAAGAGAGGGAGAAAGAGCATATGTGAAAGAGAGAGGGGGAAATAGACGACGTGAAAGTGTGAGAGAGAGAGAGAGGTGAGAAGGAGAAGGTTTAGAGAGATGAAGGACGTGTGTGAGGGTGAAAAAAGGTACTCGCCGTGTTATTTTTGTTGGCGGATGTACTCTTCTTATTCTCTTATTTTAATTTTTACCAGCCAACTATCATACCATTTGCATGCATCGTTCTCTTGAGTTGAAACACAAAAGCATTAAATCTTTATCGCTTTCATCTTTCTTTCTTACTTTCTTACTTTCTTTCTTTCTTTTATTCTTTTCTTCTTTCTTTCTTTCATTCTTTTCTTCTTTCTTTCTTTTCTTCTTTCTTTCTTTCTTTCATTCTTTTCTTCTTTCATTCTTTTCTTTCTTTCTTTCTTTTCTTCTTTCTTTCTTTCTTTCATTCATTCTTTTCTTCTTTCTTTCTTTCTTTTTCATTCTTTTCTTCTTTCTTTCTTTCTTTCTTTCATTCTTTTCTTCATTCTTTCTTTCTTTCATTCTTTTCTTCTTTCTTTCTTACTTTCTTTCTTTCTTTCATTCTTTTCTTCTTTCTTTCTTTCTTTCTTTCAATTCCATATCTTTCTTTCGTCTTTATTGATTTATTTATTTTTAAACTCTTTCATTCTTTTTCATTTATTTATATTTTAAACTTTTTCATTCTTTTCTTCTTTCTTTCTTTCTTTCATTCATTCTTTTCTTCTTTCTTTCTTACTTTCTTTCTTTCTTTCTTTCATTCTTTTCTTCTTTCTTTCTTTCTTTCTTTCAATTCCATATCTTTCTTTCGTCTTTATTCATTTATTTATTTTTAAACTCTGTTATTTTTCTTTTCTTTCTTTCCTGTTAATATTTCTTACATTCTTTCTTTCTTTCTTTCTTTTTATTTCTTTCTTTCTTGGGATTCTTAACTCTTGTGGTTCATTTTCTGTCTTCCTTTGAATCGTGAGGTTCATTTCTTTTTTCTTTCTTTCTCACTTTTTTCTTTCTTTCTTAAAAAGTCATCATTTTTTTCTTTTTTATTTCAATTCTTCACAGCTTTCATTCTTTAAGTTCTTAAAGTTCTTTACTTTTGAGGTTCATTTTCTTTCTTTCAATCTTTCTTTCTTACTTTTTTGAATCTTTAGATTCAGTCTTTCTTTCTTTCTTACTTTCTTTCATTAAAGTCATTTTCTCTCTTTCTTCCTGTCTTTCTTTGTTTGGCTTTTGAGGCTGATTTTCTTTCTTTCTTTCATTATTGAGGTCCATGTTTCTTTTTTCTTTCATTTTTTTCTTTCTTCGAGATTTGCAGTTCATCTTCTCTCTTTCTTTTGTAAAGTTCCCTTGATTTTTCTTTCTTCTTTTTTACATTTCCATTACGTTTTACTTTCTTTCTTTCTTTCTTTCTTTCTTTCTTTTAAGTCATATTCTTTCTTTCTTTCTTCCTGTCTTTCTTTGTTTGGCTTTTGAGGCTGATTTTCTTTCTTTCTTTCATCCTTGAGGTCCATTATTTCTTTTTTTTTCATTTCTTTCTTTCTTCGAGACTTTCAGTTCCTCTTCTCTCTTTCTTTCTTTTGTAAAGTTCTCTTGTTTTTTCTTACTTCTTACAATTCCATTACGTTTCACTTTCTTTCTTTCTTTATTATCGCCCTTCTTATCTGTCTATCCTCGTAAATTCGTTCTTTTTTGCTCCATGTCCCAGTTAAAATATTCAGTCAAAATAGTGTCCAAATGGTGTTTGTACATACTCTGGCCATTTGAACATACTCTGGACATTTGAACATACTCTGGACATTTGAACATACTCTGGCCATTTGAACATACTCTGGACATTTGAACATACTCTGGACATTTGAACATACTCTGGACATTTGAACATACTCTGGACATTTGAACATACTCTGGACATTTGAACATACTCTGGACATTTGAACATACTCTGGATATTTGAACATACTCTGGACATTTGAACATACTCTGGCCATTTGAACATACTCTGGACATTTGAACATACTCTGGACATTTGAACATACTCTGGACATTTGAACATACTCTGGCCATTTGAACATACTCTGGACATTTGAACATACTCTGGACATTTGAACATACTCTGGCCATTTGAACATACTCTGGACATTTGAACATACTCTGGACATTTGAACATACTCTGGACATTTGAACATACTCTGGACATTTGAACATACTCTGGACATTTGAACATACTCTGGACATTTGAACATACTCTGGCCATTTGAACATACTCTGGACATTTGAACATACTCTGGACATTTGAACATACTCTGGACATTTGAACATACTCTGGACATTTGAACATACTCTGGACATTTGAACATACTCTGGCCATTTGAACATACTCTGGACATTTGAACATACTCTGGACATTTGAACATACTCTGGCCATTTGAACATACTCTGGACATTTGAACATACTCTGGCCATTTGAACATACTCTGGACATTTGAACATACTCTGGCCATTTGAACATACTCTGGACATTTGAACATACTCTGGACATTTGAACATACTCTGGCCATTTGAACATACTCTGGACATTTGAACATACTCTGGACATTTGAACATACTCTGGACATTTGAACATACTCTGACCATTTGAACATACTCTGGACATTTGAACATACTCTGGACATTTGAACATACTCTGGACATTTGAACATACTCTGGACATGCTCATCTAGACAATGTATATGGGGTGCTGAAAAGTATACGACTGAACCAAAGCGCATATCAAAATAAAGTGTGATATTTGGTTATTTGGTCATTTAAATAAAAGGTTGAGTTTGGAATTTTTCAGTACTTGATACCTACCTAGATAGATGTAGAAAAAGACAGACACACACATATATATATATATATATATATATATATATATATATATGTGTGTGTGTGTGTGTGTGTGTGTGTAGAGAGAGAGAGAGAATCATAGGAACGAATAAGCATAGAGATAGAGATATAAGAAATGTGTATATATATATATATATATAGAGAGAGAGAGAGAGAGACAGACAGACAGACAGATGGGAAATATACATAAATATATAGAGAGATATAGGAACATAGATAGATAGATAGTGAGAGAGATAGAAAGATACAGATAGATAGGTAGGAAAAATATAGAATAATGAGGACAGAGATAGGAAAAATATAGAGTGATAGATGAAGACAAAGATAAGAACACATATAGATAAATAAAGAGAGAGGTAGGAATAAATATACATAGAGAGATGGAAAAATACAGAAAGATAGACGTAGGAACAAACATATAGATAGATAGATAGATAGATAGATAGATAGATAGATAGGTAAAGGAGCAAATATGAATTAATAGATAGATAGACAGGTAGACAAGCAGCAGAGTGAGAGAGGAACAAATACAGATACAGAGAGAAACAGAGAGAGGAACAAATATACATAGAGAGATAGATAGATAAAGAGAGATAGGAATAAGTATCTCTCTCTATATATATATAGAGAGAGAGAGAGACAGATAAATGCAATTATATTTGTTACTCCCTCTCTATGTATCTAGCACGCTATATATATTTATTTATTTCTATACCTCTCTCTATGTAACTATATTTTTCCGATCTATCTCTCTATCTATATTTGTTCCTACCTCTCATATTATCTATGTTGAGATCTCTTTTTCTATATATCTCTATTTTTTTATTTTATCTATCTATCTACCTACCTACCTACCTATCTATATATCTATCTACCTATCAATATTTTCACTTTCTTTATCTCTCCATATTTCTTCCTATTTCCACCTATCTATCTATCTATCTATCTATCTATCTATCTATATTTGTCCATATCTCTCTCTGTGTATCTTCCTATATATCTATATTACTTCTTATATATCTCTCTATATATAATTATATCTGTTCCTATCTATCTATCTATCTATCTATCGATTTATATTTATTTCTATCTGTATTAGTTTATATCTCTATATCTATCTATCAATCTATATTATTTCATATATAGATAGATAGATAGATAGATAGATAGATAGATAGATAGAGATAGGAACATAGACAAATAGAGGGATATGAACAAATATCGATAGATAGATAGATAGATAGATAGATAGATAGATAGATAGATAGATAGATAGATAGAGATAGGAACATAGATAAATAGAGGGATATGAACAAATATAGATAGATAGATAGATAGATAGTTAGGAACAAATATAGTAATATAGATAGAGAGAGATATAGAAACAAATAAATATAGATTAGTTATTAGATAGAGAGAGATAGGTACAAATGTAATAATTAATAGACAGGAACAAATATAGATAGAGATACAGATAGAAACTAATATAGATAGATAGAACCGTGCATGTTAGTAGCCGTCACTCGTACTAGACATTCTATTTCTGAAATGAGGGAGACCTTTGACATCCCTCGTTCTATGGTGTCTCGTGTTTATCGCGAATGCATAATGGAAGTCATTACCAAAGAACTGTGGCTTACTCTGGGTCTCTAATGATCATGCCTAGAGGCTTCGGACTAAAATTATTTGAAATAATAGAATAGCCACACAGGGTTCGATCCCGTCCTCATTCCATGCAGGAGATTCCAGGCGCATACCGAACAACTCAGTTCCGCATTCTTTAGTTTCCATAGAATATGAGAGGACAATACCCATTAGTGCTTATGTTGACTCCCTGTCCTGAGACGCGGCGACTGTGTTTGTGATGTCACTAGCTGCTTTCTGACCGGGCTAGGTTGAGTGCCTGTCGATGAGTCACGGGTAGAGTAGTTTTCGGCTGATGGGCGTGTTCGGGTGTGGTCCAGATATCATAGATCCGTCTTTATAGACGAACAGCGTCTTCGTAGTCACTGGAAAGAGATAATGTGTCTTGGGAAGAGACAATACTTTGAAACACAATATACCTGACTTTTGAAGAAAGACAACATTTTGTAACATCGACCAGTTTTCCATTTCAGTGTAAGAGAGAAGGCATTTGATACCATTTCTTCACTTTGTAGGATGTTCACTTTTTTTATGAAGTAAAAAATAATACTTACATTATTCCGGCTTCGCTCTAGTTCTCATATATATATATATATATATATATATATATATATATATATATATTTGTGTGTGTGTGTGTGTGTGTGTGTGTGTGTGTGTGTGTGTGTGTGAATAAAAGATCAAATATATATAAAAATGATAAGATAAAGAACAAGTAAGGAACAGATCTCAATCTAACATGTTTTACATTATTAAGCTGACGAAGATTAATAAAGTGAAAACTGTTACACTGAGATCTTCTTCCTACTTGTTCTTTATCTTATCATATATATATATATATATATATATATATATATATATATATATATATATATATATATATGTATGTATATATAGGCAGCAATCCTTCTTTCATGGACATTTCATTGAATGCTACAGATAAGGTGCTTTTATTTAGTTTTTTATACAATTTCTCATGCGTTCTAATTTTTTTTTCTTTTCAGATGATAAATTATATAAAAAATGTCTGAATGTTCTTTTTATCCGAGCGCTTTCGGCTATACATTTAGCCATTTTCAAGGATGGAATATTTTAACTGTTAAATAAGAAATAGTTTGTTGCATGTATGTATTTATATAATGTTCGCATTTTTCAAAACAACGTCAAGATATTGTGTCCATATTCATAGTAAATATTATTAAGATTTTTTTTTTTTTATTAATAAGGCTTCCATTATTTTTAGCCTTTTTTGCATGTAGATGATGCTATTAGATTTGTGTTGTCAACAAGTATGTTACGAATACTGTCCGGTAGGTATCCATGAATGTTTAAATGAGAAGTATTTGAGCTATTGTCAAAAGATGTAGAGTGAGTCTGCGTATCAAACATGTTGTAGTGTGGCCTATATAATTATTTACGAATATTGATTGATCAGGAATACAATTTCTTAAGAAAGAAAGAAAGAAAGTGACACGCAATGGAACAGTAATCAAGAAGAAAGAAAAATCAAGGGAACTTTACAACATAAAGAAAGAGAGAAGAGGAACTGCAAGTCTCGAAGAAAGAAAGAAATGAAAGAAAAAGAAACAATAATGAAAGAAAGAAAGAAAATCAGCCTCAAAAGCCAAACAAAGAAAGACAGGAAGAAAGAAAGAAAATGACTTTAAAGAAAGAAAGAAAGAAAGAAAGAAAGTGAATAAGAGGTGAATGATTATTTTTAGATATATGGTTAGAGGTTTAAATTTCTTGTCATAAATAATTAATCTAATTTTTTGCTGTTGTTAACTGGTTTTGTGCATTATTTTTATAATGTTCTTAATTCTACATTCGTCTTGTTTATAATTTTCATTCAATTGATTTTTATAAAAATATTAATGTATTGTTTATGTTTCTATTCTCGTCATTGCTATTAGCTGCCTTAGACATCCAACAATTGATTAGGAAATCCGTTATTAATCAACATTTGTTTTACGTTGTTCAATTCTTTAAAGAAAATCGTGCGAGAGGATGAATTCTCATGCGCTCTAATGTGGAAATTTTTAATATATATATAGGATTGGTGTATACGGAATAAATTCCAATAACCCTAAAATACTATTCTTAAAAGAGTTCTCAATACAGAGTAGAGCAAATATAATTCAACAGCATCACTTGATAAGACACGAGAAGTGTTGAAACAAAATGGTTATTTTTGTAGAGATTTCATAACATATTTATGTTATAATTTTCGGAAAAAAAAATATACATATATAAGTGCATAGATAAGTATATATATAAGTATCTATGTATATATAAGTATATATAAATATATATGTATATATAAGTATATATGTATATATAAGTATATATAAATATATATGTATATATAAGTATATATATATATAAGTAGATATATAAATATATATGTATATATATGTATATATATATGTATAT
>OZ038498.1:29507678-29557678 GCA_964036315.1 Acanthosepion esculentum
AATATTAAGTACAATTATTTGATAAAAAGTTTAATATCTATTTATTTAAATATTCCGAATTCGTGTGTGTCTGTGCGTGTGTGTTCGGTTAAGACATTTAAATAAAGTAAATAAACTTAAATTAAGATATATTTAAACATATTTAATTTAATCATTTTTAAAGCAAAATCTATAGCGAGCCTTACTTCGAAAAAGAATTATTTACTCGTTATTTTGGGATTAATGTATTAGGAGATTATTATTAATAAAAAAAAAGACCAACGGTAACATTACGTTCAGACTCATACATTTCTTAACAAAACTACAATAATTAAAATGAGCGATGTTAAAAACAAGAATT
The DNA here is from genome assembly GCA_964036315.1 of Acanthosepion esculentum. Lineage (NCBI taxonomy): Eukaryota > Metazoa > Mollusca > Cephalopoda > Sepiida > Sepiidae > Acanthosepion > Acanthosepion esculentum. The sequence continues at coordinate 29,508,019 of OZ038498.1, forward strand.
GATCAAAATAAAATAAAAAAATAGAAATGAAATCAATAAAAAATTTAAGCAGTAGGTCAAATAGTTCGAATAGGTTATAAATTTAAATATATCGGACGTCAAATAGTTAAATTTATGCACCACTGCATCTTCTCAATGTAAAATTTTAATCAGCGTTTGCCATCTATCCATGTATAAAGGCCGTTGTCTGTTTGTGTGTGTGTCCGACTAAAACTAAAAAACTACAGTAATTCATGACAAAGTAAATATATATACAAATTCATTATCATCCAAGCCACCATTTTGTAATAAAAAATTTATCATCATATGATTTGTATTTACGAAGATATTTTAAAGTTAAAAAGCTTTAGAATGAATTCGAAATTCTCAGAATTAAAAAGTAAAAACGAACGGTAATAATTCTTATTCCAGATTAGAATTACCGTTCGTTTTTACCTTTTTGTTTTCCTGATATTTTCGAAATGCTATCCATGTATGTATTTTTAAAATTTCTATTCTCTTGAATTCATTTTCTCATCTATAGTAAATAAATGCGTAACTATAAGAAAATGAATATTAAAACAACAAATTAAATTTAAAAGAAGAATATTAAGTACAATTATTTGATAAAAAGTTTAATATCTATTTATTTAAATATTCCGAATTCGTGTGTGTCTGTGCGTGTGTGTTCGGTTAAGACATTTAAATAAAGTAAATAAACTTAAATTAAGATATATTTAAACATATTTAATTTAATCATTTTTAAAGCAAAATCTATAGCGAGCCTTACTTCGAAAAATAATTATTTACTAATTATTTTGGGATTAATGTATTAGGAGATTGTTATTAATAAAAAAAAAGTCAATAAACTTAAATTAAGATATATCTAAATTTGAATTTATTTTCACATCTATAGTAAATAAAAGCGTAATTTTAAAAAAAATGGATTTTAAAACAACATAAATTTAAAAGAAGAATATTAAATGCAATTATTTGACAAAAAGTTTAATATTAATTCATTCAAATATTCGAATGTGTGTCCCCGGCTACAAAATAATTATACAGACAAACCTCTCGTGTATACACCCCTCATAAACAGACTTCGAATGCAACGGACAAAATCTGCAGGCAGAATTTTTTAAAAATCTGCAGCAAAAAAAAAACTTCCATATCGTCAGCGATGTATTTAAAAGAATTAGCGGAAAAGTCGTATTAGTTCTTAAAGTGACCGCTTGGTGGCGGTGGCCGGCTTTTCGATTGTAAACAAAAATGAGTGTACAGTATATACTATTTGATACATTAGCGCGTGCGTGAGAAAGTAGCTCTAAAAAATTATTTTTGTTATTTTTATTAATATATCTATATTAAGTATATATATATTCATGCCATATATACATGTTTATAGTATTTACATTATGATCATACCTACTGGCAGTTACGATAGTGGTTTTATAACTAAAAAATAATCCCTTCTCATCTACGGACAATTGGCTTTAATGGACCCCACCTTCCTATTAGTTCATTAGTGAGAGTTTTGCCTGAATATGCAAACTCAGTGCCACCCTATTTATATGTGAGTGTGTGTGTATTACTGGCTTATTGATATTTTTCGTCCATATTATGGAAAAAAAAATTTTATTCAACCTTTAAAAAATAAACTTCATTGATTTTTGGTTTGTAACTAACATAAAAAAGTAAATAATTTTAAACTGAGTTTTATTAAAGCAAAAAACTATAACGAGTCTTATTTTTCGAAAATTCATTTAAATAAAATATAGTTAAATTCATAAAAAAAATATTCACCGCGACTAATGTTAACCGTAAGTCATGTTTGCTAATTTTTATTTAACTAAAGTTTTTCTTTTCTTTTCAAATACAAGTGAAATTTAGACAATCGCTTTTCAAAACTAAATTCTCAATGTATCTTGCTTGCTTCTCTCTTTCAAAATAGTAATTAAATTCATTTACAGAGAAATGTTTACTAATGTAATGTTTAAAAGTAAAATATTATTTACTTAAACGAAATATAAATTCCCCACCAAAATAAACAGTAAATAATTATTTTTCGAAGAATTAAGGCTCACTATAGTTTATGAAAAAATGATTAAATTGAATGCTTAAATATATCTTAAATTAACTGTATTTACTTTTTTATTAATAATAATTTGAAAAAAATGTTTAATGAAGTTTTGTCTAAGTTTGATTTGTTTCAAAACAACATTAACAGAGTATTTATGTTAGTATTTAAGTCGAAAAATAAAGTGTCTTTTTGAATGAAAAAAAAATGGGTATGCTCGGCCTCCTAAACCCCACCTTTCATCCCGAGCGTGGCATTGGTAGTGTGGTATTTTCCTAAATTTAGTTATTTTGTAACAAACCAAAAGAACAATGAAGTTTATTTTTTAAATATAGAATAAAAATTATTTTCCATAAGATGGCTGAAAGATATCAATAAATTGTCAGTAATAAACTATTATTCAGAGATCTTCCAAGCAACGCTGGGTATCCCTGCTAGTATTAAATATGTACCAACCGAATTACCCGCGCCTTGCTGCGTGTCACACATTTTTTGTAGGAAAATGAGGATTGATTTTAAATCAGTGTTATAATTTGTGGAGAAAATGATTCATTTCAATATTACTTAATGATCTTGCTGATGTGACCTCCATCTTCTGGCTTTCTCCTTCTTTATTTTGAATAGGAGTCATTCCCTTGATCAAATTTAAATTTAATTTAAATCAAAGTGAGAAAAAAAATTGAGTGGGGGTGTGCTCTCCCCGAGGGTACCCGCTTTGATCAAAATGAAATGTATTCATCCAAGTAGCTTTGGTAATGTAGTATCAGAATATAATTTGTTATGGGAGGGGTCTATCTCCAAAACCCTTGGAGGAGTTCGATAACAAACAGAGCTACAACTCTCTCTCTATCTATCTATCTATCTATCTCTCTCTCTCTCTCTCTCTCTCTATATATATATATATATATATATATATATATATATATATATATATATATGTAATATATGGATAAAATAACTGAAAAAAAATTGGGTGTTTTTTTTGCGAAAATTATTTATTTCTATGTTTTTATATATATTTAATATTTCAGACCACCTCGGTCCTTCCTCAGAAATTAATTGAATTACTGTATTACTGTATTTGGCAGTTTGTTTACACTTTACAGCGTCCGTCGTTAGACGCGGACGTCACGTGATGTGGAATGCAACTATGTTTGAATTTTTTAACGTAAATCTAACGATAGTATTTTAGATGTTGTTTAAAAAGGTTTTTTTAACTATATCTAAAGAAATTTTTTAACTATTGAAATATTTATACAGATGTAAAATACACAAGTCTTTGTTTAACCCTAGTTTATCTGTGTCTAATTATATATATATATATATATATATATATATATATATATATATATATATGTGTGTGTGTGTGTGTGTGTGTGTATATATACATATATATATATATATATATATATATATATATATATATATATATATATATATATATATATACCATCGATAAAACCATCATTTATTTGATATGGTACTTTCGAATAACCTACCTAACGAGCTTGTGTTAATGGTTGGCAGAACAGTGATAAGGAAAAAAGTATAGCGAAAAGATAAAATTTACTAAGAGATACAAAAGACAGGAAATTATGGGGTGTCGTGATTGCCCACGTTCTTAAGAGACATGAGACAAAGAAAAAGAAGGAGGAAAAAAGAAAAATACCTTCGAAGGACGAAATGTACGATTTTTTTTACCTATTTTGTCAATTCATACTCTCTCTATTACTCTGAAAAATAGATTTATATTATATTTTTCATATACATCTATATAATAAATGCGAAAGTCACTGTATCACACTTTTTCTACTTTACACCTAGAGGACACAGCCGAACATATCATATCATGTTTGAATCAGGCCGACTACGAGAGCAAATTAAAAACGTTCCGGGGCAGATCCGGACCCCCAATTCTGAAATTTTAGATTCTCAAATTTTCATTTTTTTTTTGCGACGAATTTTTTTGTACGATGCTGAGGATATCATGGACCGAGCCTGTGAGCAACGATGAGTTCTTGGAGAGGATGCAAACAAGACGGAGTCTTATACTTAACATCAGGAAGAGGCAGCTGAAGTTTCTGAGACACATAATGAGAAAGGACGGCTTGAAGAATCTGATACTCACAGATCGAATAGAGGGAAAGAGAGACAAGGGAAAGCAACGCATAACATAACTAGCGGACTTAAGCAAGTGGATGTCAGAACGTGGACTGGGGGAGGTGGCAGAGGGGCGAAACTTATTGAGATCTACAAGGTGGAAGTGGAGAGCCATTTTCCCCTATGTCCTGTATGGACACGGCACATCAAAAGAAAAGAACTAGTCTGGGATATTTTTGCTACCAGAAGGGTTTTCCTTCTGTCTGTAAGGATGTCTCGCCTACCCATCAGCAGATTTTAGTCGTTTAACAATATAAATGTCAGTGTGATGCTGGCTATGTGGGTAAGACTATCTAACGACTGGAGGTTTGAATCGCACAGCATGTCCCTGGCCAATATGTAGACGTGTGCCTATAACATCCAAACGCTTACAGGCTCATGAGTCCACTATCGGCGAACATTTGTTGAATTTAGTCGCTTGTAGGACTGGCTACCCCGAGGATTTCTTCCCTGTTCTGCACAGGACACGGACGAGACTGCACATTAACATCTTAGAGGAACTTGTTATTAATATACAATGTCCGACCTTGAGAAAGCAAAGAGAACTAAAGCAAAAACTCACACTTCTTGGTGAATCCGTAGCCAATCCCGGGCCAAATTGAGAGAAAATATTTTTCCTTATCTTCTTCATCTTTGTACAGTTTTAAAAATCAGTTGTTGGGAAAAAAATTCTCTTCGGCAATTTAGCTTAATACCCACGATATCAATTTCTGAAGATGAGTCCGTCGAAAGGTACCTAAAGTTATTATTTTATTCGGAGAGATATCATATCATATTTCAGAAATAAACTATAATCCCTGTCTTAAAAATTATCTTATGTTGCTGTGGCTCCAGAAACTTGTTTTTATATATAATAATAATAATAATAATGGACTTTCCCGTCGGTTTCGACGTATGAGGATCTGACAGCTTAACTGATACAGTTATGAAATTTTGTGCGAAAATCTTAAGTGGCACTTAAGACCCGCTAGTGATTTACAAAGGAGGCCACATATGGAGCAAGAGTGAGGATTGTGAGATGAGATCACTATTAGATTGGCTGACCTTTTAGATCTTGCTCTCGCTTCTTGAAGATGATTCAGGAAAGCAGATTGAAAACTGCTAAGTCAACTACAACATATTGATCTCCATTCTACCCGCTCCAAGGCTAAGCGCTCATATATATATATATATATATATATATATATATATATATATATATATATATATATATATATGTGTGTGTGTGTGTGTGTGTATAGTTAGATTGGTGTGTGTTTGTGAACCTGAGTTTCACGCTATTTGTGATCGTCAGACAAACTGATTAAAATCATAAAAAACAAAGAAAGAAAACAGACGTATAGAAGATGTGTTAACGCGTGTGTATACGTATATATATGTGTGCGTGAAAACATTATTCGGCGAACAAAATAAACGAACGCTCTGCGCGTTGACACTCCGACTGACGAAAGATCGAACATTGAATACAGCGACCAATTGCGCACATATGGACGCAACGACACATGGATGCGCATATATGCCCAGTCCCACACTGTTCATGTTTGTGTGAGCTCCAATGAGTGAGCGTGCGTGTATGTATGCCTGCGTACGTCAATGAGTGAACGTGCGTGTATGTATGTTTGTGTACGTATGAGTGGAGTTCCGACGACAGTTTTTCCTCTCACAATCATAAAATCACCGATATACGCATTCATAGATAAATTCAACATTTTAAAATTAATCAGTTTGTATGACGATCGCAAATAGCGTGAAACCCAGGGCCACAAACTCACAGCAATCCAACTAAATATGTTAGCTCTATCACTGATAGTCAGCGATTTCCAATATCGCGCATATATAATATATAAATAATATATATAAAAATTGCATCGCGCATATATAATATATAAATAATATATATAAAAATTGCATATATATATATATATATATATATATATATATATATATATATATAATATTAGTGGTAAATATACACATACATATGCAATCATATATCTAAAACATAAATATATATACATACATACATACACATACATATATGTATAAAAAATAATTCCAAGAGGATAGACTCCAGGTAGAACTCAATGTCCAGGACAGAGTAAGGATATAATAAAAAGACTTAAACACTAATATTCCATGGCCATAATTTATTCCATTGGAATCGTAAATACGATCCAATTCATCAGACCTACAAATTCAAAGTTTTTGAAATTGTAGGTCTGATGAATTGGATCGTATTTATGGTTTATATTTCAACTGTTAGCATTAGAAATAGTTTGTTATCTGTATGTTTTAGAAAATGTTTCATTTTTTTGTTTCAAAACACGGTCAAGATATTATGTCCATGTTCAAAGTTAATATTATTAAGTGTTGGTTTGTTTGTTTTTATTAATAATGCTTCCATTACTTTTAGCCTTTTTTTGCATGTGGATGATGCTATTATATTAGTGTTGTCGACAAGTATGTTCCGAATAACAAACTATTTCTAATTCTAACAGTTGAAATATAATCCTTGAAAATGGCTAAATGTATAGCCGAAAGCGCTCGGATTAAAAGAACATTCGGACAGTTTTTATATAATTTATCCTCTGAAAAGAAAATCATTATTAGGTCGCACGAGAAATTATATAAAAAAACTAAATAAAAGCACCTTGTCAGTCGTTTTTAATGAAATGTGCATGAAAGAAGGATTGCTGCCTAAATACACAAATATATATATATATATATATATATATATATATATATATATATATATATATATATATATATATATATATATATATATATATATATATATATATATATATATATATATATATATATATATATATATATATATAGTCTCCAGACTATTGTTCTACTCTTTATTGCCATATTCCTGACGTTTCGGCCGTTATACGCTCTGGCCTTCTTCAGGTGACATTTGTTGAAATTTCGAACCGAACCATTTATTTAGTCCACGTTCTTATTACACGTGCTATGCGCTTGGACATTTCAGTTTGTAATTAAATCACCTTGATAATTCTCCAAGTTTTAGTTATCGCCCCTGAGCCCAGGGACTGAACTCACAATTCTTTGTGTTTAGTTACTTTTTGGATCAATCAACCAACGCTTTTCCACACATGGCCTCAGGGGAGACAACAAAAACTTGACCAACGAGAAAATTTTACGGTAGAATGGGAACGAAAAAGAAAAAAAGCTTTTGCTTAAGAACAGAAAGAGGCAGTGAAAATTTCTGGGACACATAATGAGGAAAGGGTGCTTGGAGAATTTGATACTCACAGCACATATTGAAGGCAATTGGAGTAGAGCGAAACACCGAGTAACATACCTAATGTGCTTGTGTAAATGAATGACATCAGACATTGTGAGTGATATTACAGGAAAGAGTGCAACAAGTGAAAGGAAGCTGTAGAGAGTCATTACCGGCTACGTCCTGAAGAGACATGACGTATAAAAGAAGTATATGTGCCGATGGGTCGATTTCGGTTGAAATTAAGCATGTTTAATCCAGGTGTAAAAGTTTTTACCAACTGAGCCACAGCTTAACGATCGCTGGGCGCTGTGTGAGTGAGTGAGACAGACAAGCAGAGAAGCCTGTTGAATTATCAGTCAATTTCATGGTGGTTGGCACTCGCCTTCTGAGCAGACCTACACATGAAAAATAAACTCACAAAAAAATGTTTAATGCTCCCCACTCTTCACACTTCAAACTAAGAAAGAAAATAAAAAGAAAACACCAAGACAAAGGAAAAAAGAAAAGCAAAAATGAAAATCCTTATAGCTCGTTTGCTTCTGATAAGATTCGCCAATCTTCTCAATTGGTCCCAGGGTAATAAATGACAGGAAATATAGAAACGTGGGTCGTGAATGAGTATCAAGCTAAGAATGACCGGGGAATAAATTAATAAACAAGACGGACATGTTCAGCTTGCAGACTTGAACGGTCATTGAAAATCCAAAGAGAAGAACTTTGACCTGAAAACTGAAACAATAAAAAAAATGCAAAATGGCTATTAGCTCTCAGAACACTGCGCATTTGCTCGTATTTTAATAGTTTTCGAATATGAACTTGAATATGTACTCATTCATCCGTACGGTGTCGAGTTCAGTAGACCTGACGAAGTCCATCCCCCTAAAATAAAAACCGCAGCCGTATCCTGCAAATTTAAGGCTCACCTTGGTCACAGACACATAGACATTCATTCCATCGGGGATTTTTGTTTGATTTGTTACTTTTTTGTTTTTGTTGCTGTCTTGTTTTGTTTTTTTGTGGGGGTTACAGCTTATCAACCCTTTGTGGGTTGCTTAGAGCCGAAATATATTGTAAGAATAATTCTTTTTTTTTTTTCGAATGAATATTTTATTAACAAATTTGGGGGGATAACAGTGACTTCTTTCTAGATACAAGTTCTACTATTTAACCCATAGCTGAGTGGGAGACAAGCGATGCATTCATACCTATCGATAGGGTATTTGCAATGTAATGAACTCGACTGGAAATCGAACTTAGCTCTCCGATTTATCATCCTCATCCGCTGATTACATCAGAGGACCCCCTTAGTTCATTTACTGGTCATTTAATTCAGTCTAATATGCCCTCCGCCCAGTCTTCTCTTCACTGCCTAAATAGCTATAGTGCCCAGTTACCCAATGTGCTAGATGGCCACTCATCTGCCCTTGACTGTTCTAGACACCATCCTCACCAGAAAAAAACAAAAAAAAACCCTGGTTAGTGAACCGGTAGGCTCACCAGTGACCCAGCCATGAAGCAGGTAGATTACATGGTACCGGCAGCACTTGTAAAGTGACCTGACATAACCAATTCAGCTTAGATACAATAGTCAAATAAATGATTTCAAAGGTCCGCAGATTTCGGTTTAGACTCTTTTTCTGTTACCCAGATTTTGTTGGCTGACTGAAATGGGAATTAACCTTTGCGACACCACTGTACAATTTAAATTAATTCAAATTGTGTTTGTATGTACGTTTTCGTGTGCACACATATATTTTAATTCAACGAGAGACTTAAAAAAATATTTCTTCCATATTAATATATTAAAAGAATATATTAGTAAATAAATTTTATTTTATTTCACAAATTTCGGAAACTTTAACATAGTTTTATAATTTTTTGTTTCTTCTTTTCTTTAAAGTTCACTTTTTCTTCCCTACAAAATTTACGATTTTATTGCTCAGCCCTGGGTAGGTGTTATCTTCCAATGTCTTATTTTAAACACGTGTCAATCACGTGTGCATATGCATGTGTGTCTGCGCTTCTGCTTGTGTATACATTAAAGAGCACAAGTACTTTTAAGTCACTCATGCACAATTAGGGTATGTTCAAACAGAAAAGGCCCCAAACTTTAAAAAAAAGTTTTATCGTGAAAAAGTTGGTTGTTAATAAGAGGAAAGACCAAAGTTTTTTGTGATTATTTTTTAAAAAATATTGTTCTTTTCTAGCACGTTTGAAATTTTGGTTGAAAATCTGGTTTTTGTTTAGGTCAAAGGTCGCGTAATATTTTAGCATACTTAAAATTTTCCAATTTTTCTAAAACAACTTTTGAAAAAAAAGTAAAATTGAACTTTTCAAGATTTTTAAAACGGAAAAATTCACTTTTGTTTACAAAACTGTTAATAATGGATGACATTATTGATTTTACGCCAAGATTTTTTGCTAAAACTTCGGATGTGCCAGAAAGGATTAAAATTGTTTAAATATATTCAAAAAACTACTTTGGTGTTTCCACTTAATAACATAAACATTTAGGCGATAAAAATTGTTTAATCAATATATTTCTGTGTGTGTGTGTTGGTGCATAATTATCAGGCGTTTTTGTAAGCGAGTTATTTAATAACAGTTGCTGTTTTGTTAACTTTTTTAGTAAAAATATTATTTTATTTTCAGGTTGTAAAAATGCGTGTCGCTAATCATACCCTCCGGAATAATCATTTAAAAATGTTATTGTTATGTTTCTTTTTTTCTTTTTTTCATAATAAATAAAGTTTAAAAGAACGCCTGGTAATTATGCACCTACATAATACATATATATATATATATATATATATATATATATATATATATATATATATATATATGTATATATATATATATATATATATATATATATATATATGTATATATATATATATATATATATATATATATATATATGTATATATATATATATATGTATATATATATATATATATATATATATATATATATGTATATATATATATATATATGTATATACACATATATATATATATATATATATATATATATATATATATATATATATATGTATTCACTTTTAATCAAAGTAGCATTCCCTAGTGGCCAGTTTCGTTACGGGGAACAACCAACGTGTTTTGTGTGTTGTCCCTTTTATCTTCAAACAATCAAAATGACCTAATAAACTTCTATTCCTATTATATCAACAAAATAAAAACAAGAATGATCATTGGGTTCTATTTAAGAGCCCTCAGAATGTGCAGCCTTCAATATTTTCGCGAAGAGGAGAAATATATTCAAAATACTTTGAAGACCTTTCAATACCCTATTACAAAAGTTTCATAAAATATTCCAAAATAGAACAGATGTCCTTCCTGACAAACCCAAAGAATAAAAAAAAAATTATTCTACCCACTAATTTTACCACAACTACAACTGAGAAATATTTATCTAAACTTAACATAAATTTAAAATTTGAAACTTACATAAACACAAACGCCGTCAGATATAAAAATGACATCCAATGAAAACAAAACATGGAAATTGAAAGTTGATACACACATAAACACGAACGCCATAACGTATACACGTGATGTCCAAAATATCGAGGAGAACAGAACATAGAATTTAAAAGTTGGTACATACATAAACACTGACGCCATGAAGGTAATACTCGCCGTTTTCATACAAATAAACAGTCGGCATTCATTGGCTGAGCAGTCAGTGCTGATGTCGGTTTCTCTTAACGCAATTGGTCAAGAAAATAAGTTGCTGAAGTCCATTAGTTGGTTACCGCTCTTTCCACTATTGAAGGTGGGTTTTCTTCTTAAACTTTCATTTGGTGTAGTACGGAACGTCAGTATCTTTATTATATCATTATTTTCTTTTCGAGTTACATGTGCTATCCATTTTAGCTGTTGCTGTTGTTGAAAGTCCTCAAGGAATATGGTTTTTGTTATTTGGCACAGTTCTTTCTTGTGATTCTGTAGCACCGGTTCCCAATACTCGAACAAGGATGATCCTACGTCTATACAACAAATGAAAAATGAAACATTGAATTTAAAACTGAAATATTAATCCTCGTGTCATATACCGTACCTATGAATACTAATGGGTACCTCTCAATCCTCAAAAATACGTAAGTGGGGGCAATATGCTGTCTAAGTAGTCCATCACTAGCAGTTGTTTACCTACTTCACGCCGCTGGCAAGTATTTTATCTTGTTGAAGTTATAAAGATTACCATTTCATTTCCAACCGCCGTTTTGGTTATTCCTCATTAAGTAACCCTTTCTAGGTTACAAGAAATAGATAAATATGAACAGACTGAGATAGATAGATAGATAGATAGATAGATAGATAGATAGATAGATAGATAGAATCGTCATAAATACGCTCCAACCTCCGCTTTGGTTATTCCTTATTCAGTAACCCTTCATAGGTTACAACACCGAGTTATTTCTTTTCCGAAAATTTCTGACAGAGCTAAATAAATAGCAAAACAGGTTGAATTTATAGATTTTTCTTCTTATTCCTTATTTAATCAGAGTTGTTCTGTTGGAGTTATAATTGCAATAAAAATAACACACTCAGGTGGTTTCAATATTCTGTGATATAGAATCTTCATCATTCCCTTTCTTGTCTCTTATCAATTTGAGGTATCATTTTTTTTTCATCCAGTCACACTTCCATTTTTTTTTTCTTTTCTTTTTTTTCTTTTTTGTACATATTCTTATGACTCCCTGTTTTCATCCTGTTGTATAGGGATAAAGTGTCGTTGCCGACATTGGAGTTTGAACACAGATCACCAGTGAGCAAACACAGGTGATCCCATTTCTAATAAACAGACCACGTGATCGTAAAGGAAAGGTATATATGGGAATTAGCGTGGCGTCTAAGTGATCGGGATTATCTATACTATCCTCTATAGTATTTCTCTAAATTTTCTGATCACTCTATTTGGCGATTACTATTCGAACAAGTATTACTAGTACGAATATTATTAAAAAGAGTTACTACTAGTATCTGAGATTCCAAAGTCTCGGCTACAACGATAATTACGAACCTGATAGCGAGCCTTCGTTGACATCACAAAAGTGACAACGAGTAAGCGGCTAACATCACAAATCATCCAATTCTACTGTTCATCATATACGGTTGGTCAGAGGTAGGACCGGGTTAAGACCTATAGGGACCCTAAGCACTTAAAAGATTTTGGTGCCCTCCCCTACATCTGCGATTAAAGTATGCTAGCATGGAGACATCAGCCGAGAACGTAAATCATGGAAATATCAGCTGGAAATAAATACAGAAGGAACCGAAGGCGCATGTGATCCTCGAGAGAGGTTAATCATCATTGTTTTCAACGCAGAACAATGACAACGCCGTGAGAATCACAAACTGAAAGAATCAATCGCAGCTACTGTCCACAGAACTATGACCGGAAGTGGTCGTCTAATCAACAAACCTGCACGTTACAGCATCACATAAGCATATGGCCGGAATAATGCCAAACAAACACTAGGGCAGTCTACCTCTATGATTGTTCACAAAAATGAAATCCCATGAAGTTAATTAGCAATACTGATTTATTCAAGCGGGAAGATGTGATAAAATGAGTAAATACAAACCTCATTATCTCCCTTACTACATTCGTTTATTAACCAATCGCAGTAAAGAGTCACCGTGGGTCATTTGTCCCCTCCTTCATAATGGCGCCCGGCAGATTAAAATGTTAATCGTGTTCGACTTATTTCTTTATATGTGTAGTACCCCTTCATTTGATGACCTAAGAACATGCTTATTTTGCTTAATTGTTAATCCAGCCCTGGTCAGAGGAACTGCGGTTTATATAAAATATTGCAGCTGATATAAATATTGATTTGCTGTCCTCTGCTACCATTTGCTTTTTTAGGCTCCCACAAATGAACTCTCCACTAACAATTCCGTCTTTACCCCCTCCAACAAAACCCTGCGATTCTGAATTTGCGCTCCTAGGTGGCGCCTGACACTGGACGAAGGTGTTACCGTACATTCGCTGTGGGTATGCGGATATTTTGAAAATATCTCACGGGGAGACGACCGTGCATAGTGACGGGCCGCCCTGCATAGTGACGGGCCGCAAGATATAGCAGCCGTTCAACCACCCTTTCAGGAATAAAGTTATATAAGAATAAAGTGTCGCTGTCGTCACTTGAGTTCGAACATAGTACGCCAGTGAGACAAAAAAACAGGCGATCCCATTAATGAATTTAGTAGACCACGTGACCAAAGAAGAAACACACATATATGTAGGAAATTGCGTGACCTTCTACATTGATCTCATTTCTAGTTTATCCTCTATAAAATACGGATCGCTATTTCTAGTCTATCCTCTATACTATTCGGATCGCCATTTCTACACTATCCTCTATTACTATCCGGACCGCTATTCTTCTACACTATTCCCTATACTATAGTTCGCCCATTCGCAAACACAGGCGACCCCATTAATGAATTAAGTAGACCACGTGACCATAGAGGAAACGCATATATGTAGTAAGTCGCGTGACGTTTAGATTGATCACATTCCTAGTCTATCCCCCTAGACTATAGTGATCGCTATTTCTAACCGATACTATAGGTGACATCATAAAATAGGGATGCGTAAAAGTCATGGGGCTGCAATATGGCAGGTTATGAAGAGGCAGCAGAAGATCTCAGCTGGGTCGGCGGTGTTTCTCACATTGATGCTGAGCGGAGAAGTCCTAGAAGATCAACGGTCAGGATCACCAGGCTCTATCGAGAATGCTATTGCAACACATCCATAGGGACGGCGTCCTTGGTTGGTTGGTTGATGTTACACAGTCCGTTCTAAATTTATACACTCGTAATTCTGGTTAATAATTCTGTAAGGAAACAACTGGAAGAAAAAAGTTGAGTGAAGAACAGGTTTAATCACACGAGAGACATGGATTAATAACGATAGACTACCTCCGCGTCTTCGGTAAGACGATAAACTATGTCCGGCAGCAAGGCCTCTGATCAGGAGGTTTTGAGGAGCGTGCAACCACCTTTTAATTGTTGGTGTTCCCAGATGCACTCTGACTCGAGATGGTAGCACCTCTTAAGGTCCCAGCTATGGGGAAATAGTTAACCCCCAAAATGGGGTCAAAACACTATGAAAGTATAAAAATAGGTTTCAATACCTGCAATACATTTTTTTGAGGAAAAATTATTACCAGCAATTACCATCTTTTTTTTTTAAAGAAAATAAATACCAGCGATACATTTTTGAAGAAAAAATATTACCAGCAATCCATTTTTGAAGAATAAATAAATGAATATTACCAGAAATATATTTTTGGAAAAAATATTGCCAGCATTAAGAATCTTTTTCAGTATTAAATAACCCATTGAGGCTGATATGCCGTAAAAGAAGCGAAACCAAACTATGGATCAATAATATGATAGAGAATAGTAGTATGCTTTCAAGACAAGAAAGTTACAAGAAAAGATACTATTAGAATAGAAGTTAGGATTACATCCAGCTAATTCAACAATAAAACCTTGGGTTCTAGTTGCCATTCGCGAAACGGAGTGGCTCTTGCAGCGTGTCTCACTGGCGACGGTTCGAGGTAATGCTTTCTCCATCATAGCGGCTGGCAGAGGATAGAAAAAAATGTTTATAGTTACGTTGTTCTGGAATTGGTCGACTGAACTTGCTTTGTTTCAATGACTTTTGTTTTGTTATTATTAGTTACTTTGTTCATTAAATGCGTTAAATTCTCTGAAAAAAAAATGTTGCCAATCTAATGCACCATCAGTAAAATTGAAAACTGACAATTTCCTAATCGTTTCATTTGTGATTGTCATTCAATTCCCTGGAAACGTATAAAAAACACTTAGGCCAGTTCCGCACACAGAACGATGCCATGTTGTGCAAGCATGAAATCATGAAGCTACCGCAAAGATGTTGAAAAAATAATGGAACAAAATGACGCATAAATGTTTGAATAAATCTATATTCAAAAATCTAAATATTATCTTTGAATTTCACTTAAAAACGCTACGAACTTGTTGTATGTTTGTGGTGAGTAGTCATATCGCAACTGAAATCGAACTTGCTCACCGGCGATCTACGTTCAAACTCAAATGTCGGCAGCGACACTTTATTCTTATATAACATTATTCAAATGTGCCTTCGGATTTCAGTGTCACGGTTTCCGTTGTCTGTAATAAAATTTCCCAGATATCTAAATTTCTGATATAGAAATATAAGGAAATCCGTGACAAATACCTATCTTCCCGGCAATTTTGTTAGTGAGCTTTCCTCCTTCGTACCTCGAGTGCGTGAGATCAAGCGTAATACTAGACTGGCAAATAGGTCCCATCATTTTACTGTTGAAATAGCTAGATGTGACCGTCAGTTATATTATAATAGTTTCTTTTCTCGCTCGTCTCACCTGTGGAACTCTCTTCCGAGTTCTTGCTTCCCTGCCAACTATGATCTTCAGGCATTTAAATGCAAAATTATTCGCCATCTGAACGCTGTTCTTTTAGTGCCATTTCTACTCACTAACGATTCCTAGATTTCATTCACTGTCAGTAACCCCTTGCGTCTTAGTGACTTTATTACCTTGCTTGGAGTGAAACGATTAATATACATTATTCGTGTAGTTTTCTGTAATTATATATGCATTTTATTGCTTTTATATATTTTACGTAGTTCCCCGCTCTTATGCATGTGTTATAGCTGTCTGCTAGGGTAGCTATGTAATCCCTGTTGTAGACACCCGCTCAGATACATGTGTAGTTGTCCAACACACACACAGGGCCAGTCTGTGGTTAATCCTGCCGCTATACCGAACGGACGTTAGTTATCTAGGTGAGAGCACATCAGCTGGCGTGATCAGCAGTTTCAATATGGCCAGAATACTCTAAACCAGGGGTCGGCAACCTACGGCACGCGTGCCACACGTGTCACGCCAACAATTTCCAATGACAGGCAGCCGCAAATGACATCACGAAGACCGAACCAATAACTACTACAGCGCAAAGAAGATATTTAGCTATTTCAATTTTAATATATACTAAAGTATAGATGCTATATATTAGTATATAAAATATATTGTAGAACAGGTTTATCGAACTTGACTTGTATAAAAATACGTATGCTGTGAGCAAACTGAATGATTTTAAAACTCCAAGTCGGCACATAACAAAAGGTTGCCGACCCCTGCTCTAAATTACGTCCAGGATTAATTGTGGCTGCGAGCGAGCAAAACCATTGACGGCTTCCAAAAAGTTTCCTCTAAGCCGGTTCACGCACAAGGCTTGGTCCAACTCGTGGTCTGGCTTTCGGGAACTTCCCAACGGTACCGCATACTGGGATCGACTCCCGAGGTCGTCTCCTTGAAAGGAGAAAACCGTCCATAGTGAAATTCGAACCTAGACCGTATGGACAGAATACTATCGGTCCCATTAGGCACCCTTTACTTATACATTGTACGCGGTTTCTTGTTCTACACGTAATGTCCCGTTCTAGAAACATCGGTTCTAGTAAGATCACCGAAGTTAAGCAAGGTTGAGCCTGGTCAGTACCTAAATGGGTGACCTCACGGGAATACAAGATGTTATAAGCTTGAATGTACGTGTGGTGTAATGGATAACGACTTGAAATTGGAAATCGGAGAGCTGAGTTTCAATTCCGGTCGGGTTTATTATATTCACTTTCACGCCAATACTCTTGGGAAAGGTATGAATCCACTTCTTCTTCTCCCAGATATGAGTTAAATAGTACGACTTCTATCAGTAAATCATTATTATCTCCAAAAAATTCTTACAAACTAAAAATATTTCCTGGCTTTAAACAACCTGCAAAAGTTTGATATGCCGTAAAAAAAATCAATCAATTCCGACCAAGCATAGATATGAATACAATATGGAAACCAGTAATAAGGACATTATTTACATTATTCGGACTATTGTTTTCATCTTTGTCGCAATATTTATTACAACGTTTCGGCCGTTGTACGCTTCGGCTATCTTCAGGTGGTTGGAATGTCGAACTGAACCCTTTATTTTGCTCACTGGGTTAGACTGTTCTAGTTCCACGTGCCATGTTTAATGGATATCAGTTATCAGTTATCTCCTGTTACTTTCCCTCTGAAAGTTCTCCACTGCCTTAACCGGGTATTGAACTCACACTTTTTGGGTCTTGTCACTGGATCTAACTAACAATTTTATCCACTGTGCCATGTGTCTCGAGGACACATGGCACAGTGGCAACTTGGAGAGGGGAATTAACAGGAGATAACTGTCATCCATTAAACATGGAAAGTGGAAGCAGAAGAGTCTACCCCAGTTTGCACAGAGGGGAAAAGTGTGTGACAGTGCTGGGAGACTACGTTGAAAAAAAAAAGTAAGCTTCTATCTATATTAGAAGTCCTTATACCGAAAAATTCGCCTTATTTATTGAATGACCCTCGTACTTTTTATTTCATGATAGTATTCTTGTTCGCAGTTGGGTCGTTTAATTTCAAAAAGTTACATTTCGGCAAAAAGTATTCATTAAAACAAATTTGAATGAACACAATCGATAAGGTTGTCTGTTTAATTTTTCACTGTATTCATCCAGTTTTCGAATAACATGGCGTCTGTTGGTATCGCTTGTGGCAAGAAACGTCGATCCCAATATGAAACACCTTATTGGAAAACTGGAAAAGTCCAATAAAAATTTAAACCGATAAACCTTGTGGCTTGTACTTAATCAAACATCTTTGGATAAATAATGCTGGCTAAATATATCTTATTAAAATTACACTACATTTCTAGGATACAAAGCATTAAAACCTTCAATTCTCGCGATACGTTCCCTAATTCCGTTTCAGAAATATATTAATAATAAAAAAAATAAATTAAATTAAAAAAAAGAAGGAGATTGAGGATAAAGAAAGAAGTGTGCCGTGCGCCTGGTGCAGACCCCTTGGGGATTTGGCCTCGTGTCTTTGGTGACTGTCAAAGACATCTCTCGACTGGAACTAACACAATCCGACATAATTCTATTTATCATAACTGATAAATTTGCAGCCTAAACATTTGACCGACCTGCCTTCGCAGCTTCCACGCAGCTGCCCCGCCAGACAGGCGACCCTCCTTAATGTTTAATGCTTTTTCTTTTTCGGTCTTTTTTTTTTCGTTCTTTTGTTACGCCACCATTTTCTTTTTTTACTTTTTTATGATTTTTCATTTTTTTTTTTTTTCCAGCTTGCTTTTTAAAAATTCCTTCATTCAATGTTTAATTTAATTTGTTCATCCCACTCTTGTAATTTATTTTTTTAAATTTCGTTATAATAACTTTTCGTCTTCTTTTCTTTTCGCTATAACTTCATTCTTTCGTTCTCTTTATTTTCTTATTTGCTTTTTATTCCCAACATTTTTTTATATTTTCTTTCTTTTACCAGTTTTCATTAATGTATGCGAAAAATATTTTTCTTCTTTTTTTTGTCTTCATTCTTCACGTTCCTTTCTTAGGTTTTTCTTTTCTTCAAGTTTATATTCCGGTCTGTCTAGATTTCTTCCTCCCTTCCTTCCTTTTTCCTTCATTCATTCATTCCTTTCTGCTGTCCTTTTTTCTTTCTTTCTTTCTTTCTTTTTTCTTTCTTTTTCGCCACCCGTTCTTGCTATTTTTCCTTAGTTATTATTTTCTTTGATGATTTGCTTTATTCATGTCATTTCTTTATTTCTTACTTCATTCCCACTTTCTTCTCTTCTTATTTTTCTTCCTGCTGTCATTCCTTCGCTCATTCTTACCTTCCTCTGATTGCTGTCCTCTTTCTTTTTTTTCCTTCTTTCTCTTCTTTCTTTCTTTGCTGCATTTCTACTCCAACATTCGTCCTTATCTTCGTGTTCCAACTGAACGCCTTTTCCAGACGAACTCGACTCAAGTCCTTATCTGCGCATGTGTCAGTGCACGTGTGCTGCTATACATTACTTGATATTAATATATATATATATATATATATATATATATATATATATATGTGTGTGTGTGTGTGTGTTTGTGTGCGTCTCTGTGTGTGCGACTGTGCGCACGCGTGCGATTTAATAAAGTCCATTGAAATAGAAACAAGTTAGTGCTAAAGTTAAACCGGGATTTAAGTGATTTTTTTTTTTGACTGATGTAGCTTAAATGAAGATTTTGCTGTCGGGTGGGACCAATTTCAGGAAGACGAATAAGCGAGCCTCTTTTTTTTTCCCTCTTTCCTTAATAAGTCGAGAACTCTGACCTATTCTCTTAAAGGAAGCCTTTTTATGCTTCTGTTTCGTGTATTTGAATTGCCAGCGTCGCTAATCTTGCACTTTGTGTCCATTATTAAATAAAACTTATGAATTGCTTATTTCAGGAGTTGAATGTGGGTGACTGAAAATGAGGTTAAGAAAGGCCACCCAATAATCCCTCCACACACACACACACACACACACACACACACATATATATATATATATATATATATATATATATATATATATATATATATATATATTATAAAAATATAGTTTTAAGTTATGCTATATTCATGGGTAAAAGTGTTCAATATCAGGGATAGAGCGTATGTAAAAGGTAAACAATGATCTGCGACAGTCTGTTTCATGCCTGTGCGCAATCAAGCAAACAGTCACCGCTCGGTATATATATATATATATATATACCGAACGGTGACAGTACACACACACACACACACACACACATATATATATATATATATATATATATATATATATATATATATATATATATATATATATATATATATATATGTATATATATGTGTGTGTGTGTGTGTGTGTGTGTGTGTGTATGTACTGTCACCGTTCGGTATACAGTACACACACACACACACACACACACACACACACACACATATATATATATATATATATATATATATATGTATGTATTGATCGTGTGACCATTAGGTTATAGGTTAGCTGATCGGTCTCCAAGGTTCTTCAACCTCCATAATATGATTCCAGTAACGGTGCCTTCTTCTTCTCTTCATATCTCCCAATAAGTCCCCTATAACATACTCTCTCTCTCTCTCTCTTTTCAAATAAACAGTACACTACAAAATGATACCATAAACAGTTTGAAAAATCCTGCGAATTTTAAAATTCGTGTGTGAAAATGATCATTTACTAAAAGTATCTTAATTCCAATTGTAAATATATATATATTTGTGTGTGTTTGTGTGTGTGTGAATAAGATATGTTTAGGCAGTAGGTATTCACTCAAACAAGTTTTATTAAGAAGAACAGTCTGCCTGTTTAATTTTTATTGTTTTTTCAATTTTCGGATAATGTACCGTGTACTCTTATTGTGCTCGAATTTGTGGATAGGTTGTCGGAAGTCCATGTTTGTTTCAGTGTTCTTGTTCAAATAATTTTGAGCCTTTTCAAAAACCAATACCGTGTCCGTGTGAAAGGCTAAATTCCTTTGTCTACATCCAGGTATTCTTTGGAAAGCTGGAAGTAAACTTCCCAAAGTCCATTTTTTCTTCGTTTTTCTTTGTTTTTTTGCCCGAGTGCTTTCGAATGTTGCTACGAATGTTGTCACGGGTTTGGTTTTTGTAAGCTCATGCAACTGTCTTTGGCTAATTTTAGCGTTCCCTCGTTTGCTGGAACAAATTTCGTGCCCCCCAAGATAACGTCATTTAAAACGGTAAAACTGAATTAGCTGTAAATAGTTTCACAGACAAGAAATAAAATCTTTCACAACGAATGTAGTTACATTCGAAAGTACTGGGGTAAAAAAAAAAAATAAAATAAACAGTGTAAAATTTAGTTTACGAAAAACTAGGTAATCCGTATGGATAGACCCAAGGAGGATAAAATCCAGAGAGCTCAATGTAAATCAGAGCTAATAATTTAAATAAAAACAGACCACTTTAAGGTTCCATGTAATAAATTATTTCACCACAGCCCTTTTAAAGGACCGCGGATCATCAGACTTTACTTCCAAAGATCTTTGGCAGTAAAGTCTGACGATAATTTATTATATGGAACCTTAAAGTGGTCTGTTTTTATTTAAATATATATATATATATATATATATTACCCATATATACACACACATATATCAATATATATATATGTGTGTGTGTGTGTGTAAGTGTGTGTTATTTTTGAACAAGAGTAAAACTGAAATGACCAGTTAAGTTATGGAGGCCGTTAGGGGACATACTTTAATGTCAAATCAAAGAAAGTGAGTAACAGATGTTCTTGGCTTTATTTTTTATGCAAATTAATATTTAAATTATTTTAGTTGGGGATTAATTTATGTGTTAGATATTTTAAATAACATAAGGTTAATTTTTAATCATTTTCTTGATTTTTTTAACATTTTGGTAGTTAAATATGCTGGCTTGGTAAAGTAGTAAATCTTCCTTGAATGGAAATTTTTAAAAAGATATGGGGCGCAAATATATGCTTAGATAAGATTCGATATATATATATATATATATATATATATATATATATATATATATATGACGTGAGAGTCGAGTTATATATATATATATATATATATATATATATATATATATATATATATATATATATATATATTAAATAGCTTTGTTACTTTAAATTGAGCACAGTTTTTTCTTACACTATAGAATAATTATATGTATTTGTATACAATCGGTCATTCGCATACCTACGCATATTTTCCAATTCGGTTACATATATATATATATATATATATATATATATATATATATATATATATATATATATATATATATTATAAAAGGCTCAAATACTAATATTCCATGGTTATAATTTATTACATTGGAATCGTAATCACGATCTACTAATTCAAAAAAATTTGAATTTGTAAGTATTCCAATGTAATAAATTAAAACCATTGGAATATTAGTGTTTTGCCTTTTTGTTATATTCTTACTCTGTCCCGGACCTGGATTCTATCCTATTAAAAATTTACATATATATATGTGTATATATGTATATATATATATGCAGGTATGCAGAAAAAAGAAAAGAACACGTTAGGTAAATAATCCGGTGTTCCTTAGTATTTTTGCTTTTATTTTCAAAAAGACAGTGCTCCATACAGAAGTAGAGCTTATATGATAATATTCCTTCGCTACATAAGAGTTCTCATGTTTCAAAAGCGAGAGCCGAAACATGAGAACTCTTATGTAGCGAAGGAATCATATTTTTAAAACAAAAAATATTATAATATATATATATAGAGAGAGAGAGAGAGAGACAATATTAGTGGTAAATATACACATACACATGCAATTATATATACACATACATATATGTATAAAAATAATTCCAAGAGGATATGATCCAGGTAGAACTCAATGTCCAGGACAGAGTAAGGATATAATAAAAAGACTTAAACACTAATATTCCATGGTCATAATTTATTCCATTGGAATCGATCCAGTTCATCAGATCTTTTTGAATCTGTAGGTCTGATGAATTGGATCGTTTTTACGATTCCAATGGAATAAATTATGACCATGGAATATTAGTGTTTAAGTCTTTTTATTATATATATATATATATATATATATATATATATATATATATATATATATATATATGGATTTTTCATTTATTAATCCGACATATTTTAATGGATGCCCATATTTGAGTAGACGCTCTGTTTTTATTTATTCATTAAACAGTATATTTTTTTATTTTCATCTACTGACTTTGGCATTCGAGAAATTATATTAGAAAATATGTGGTCTTTAGCAGGACTCGAACCTTCGTTCCTCTAGGGGAAGCCGTCATTAGATCTCTCGCTCAGGAAGAACCTCCTGCAAACCTGTAGATAAAAATACCAAAAATATACTGTTTAATAAATAAATAAAAACAGAGCGTCTACTCAAATATGGGCATCCATTAAAATAAACGTTTAAACAATAAACTAAAAAACTAAAAATATGTCGGATTAATATATGAAACAAATCCATTCCTATATATATATATATATATATATATATATATATATATATATATATATATATATATATACCGGTTGCAACGGCAAAATTGTCCAAATGGTGAGATACTTATCCATCCCACAAAATGTCTAATATCTAAAAAAAACAAAAAACATTTGAGTTTCTTTTTATCGGTTTTTCAGATAAGACGTTTAGCCTTCTTGATACCAAGAAGATTTCTCAAATATTCAGGCCAGCAGATGGAAATGAATAAATCTGCTTTTTATAAAATAAATAACAACAGAACATCTACTTAAATATGGGTATCCTTTATAAATATTGTTTAAGCAATAAATTAAAATGTATGTATGTATGTATATGTATATATTACCAGTGATTCAGGAAAAGAAAAAATCTCGAAAATAATCTAAATGCAATGTTGATAATGAATTGCAAAAACACTTTCTCGTAGGTTAACTTGTCATTTGTTAACTATTTGACAAATATTAGTAGATAATGACATAATACCATATAACACTCACTGCAAGTGAAGTCATACAAAGCAATCAAACCACATCAAAACATCTTTTACCATAGTTAATTGTATCTTAAAATGTGTATAGAATATTTAATACGCGTACGAAATAAGAATATGTTTAAATATTTAATACTTTCATTTAAGCGACATTTAATGGTTACACATGACATCAATGTGAACTAATCCAAATTTTAAGGCTCTAAGAAATACTTGCATGTTGCCAACAATTTTTTGTGCACTGTATTGACAACACCCAGTTCTTAATAATAACCGAGATGGTCAAACGTCCTTGGACGAAAACAGGAGAAAACATGGACTTGGAACTGTTTATCCACAACTTTTATCACAATGTTCAATACGTTATTCGAAAACTTAGGCGCAATAAAATAATTAAATAACCACGCATTCTCGGTTGATGTTAACAAAACGTGATTGGTGCAGGAAAGACTTCTATAAATATTTTTATGGCCGTTGTTCTAATGAGTTCTCCTCCTTGGTACATAGACCGCATAAATTTAAGCGTACTACTAGATTGGCAATTAGGTCTCATCCCGTCTGTGGAACACTCTTCAAATTTCTTACTTCCCTGTCACATACGATCTTCAAAAATTTAAATGCAACGTCAATCGTCATCTTCTCTCTAGCTGAACCCTGTTCTTTTAATTGTCCTTTCTCCTCACTAAAGTCTTTTCATTCTCTTTTACTTCCCACAAGCCATTGTATCTTAGTCGCTTTATCGCCTTGCTTGGTGGTGAAATGATAAAAAGTACAATTTCTATTGAAATAATGACTAAATCTCTCGTAAACAAAACTTGTTTCGTTCAGAATAGAGACGAATATATTCAAAGATGTTTTGTCGTGCGGGATCGATTGATTTATTGATTTCTTTATTTTTTATGGCTTGCCAACCCTTTTGTGATATTTTTGAAGCCGAAACGTAATTTCAAATTGTTATATTTCTTTTTTTTTTTTTTGCGCGTGAATATAGTATTAACATTTTTTTAGATAACAAAGTCATACAAGTCATAATATTTGACCCATATCTGGGTGATATTGGCGTGCAAGCGAATATAACAAACCTAAATGGATGTCGTAGGGGAGGACCTATTAATATAACAATTTTATTTTTTATTTCATTATTTTTTAATCATTTCACCCCCAATAAGTCGCAAGTGGTTACTGGGAGTCCAAGAAATGAGAAAACTTTAGAAGGAGCCAGAAACCCAATCCTAAATAGGAAACAAGGGATAAACTCCTACTCCTGTTCAATAGACAATAAAAGAAATATAAAAAAAATATTTGCGTTGTATTTTTTTTCTGTAGATATTAAATGTAGACACATTTTTAGCAGCAGGTAGTAAAGATCGAAATCACGATTAGCGATTGTTTACGTGACTAGTTTAAAAAGGATAAACCGGGTGGGGGTGTGAACCGGATGATTGCCAAATCTATCTATTCTTATTGAGGAAAAAATGTAGATTAATAGTAAATAAAAGTTCAGTTTTAGACGGAGATGTTAGATTGCCGCCATCTTTGGTCTGGTGCTCCGACTATATATCTAGAGATTTTCGACAAAACCCAAAGAAAGGGTCTGTAATTTATCGGTCCTTGCTTATCACCTCGGCTTCAGCCACTCTCCTACCGCCGTGACGATGTTTCCCTCTGTCTTTCCTAAACATATTTTCATGCCAGTTGTTCTAATGAACTCGCCTCCTTGCTACCTCGACCCTTGCGAGAGCTCGTTTAAGCGTATTACTAGATTCGTAACTTGATCGCTTCGTTTCACTGTTGAATAGGTAGATGTAACCGTAAGTTCTATTCTAATAGTTTCTTTTTTCGCACTTCTCGCCTGTGGAACACACTTCCGGTTTCTTGATTCCCAGTTACCTACATTCTTAAAAAAATTAAATGCAACGTCAACTGCCTTCCTAAAACGTGTTCTTTTATTGTCCTTTCTCTTCACTAAAGTCTTCTCATTCTCTTCCAATCCCAGTACCCTCTAGCGTCTTAGTGGCATTATCGCCTTGCTTGGTGTGAAATGATTAAAAAAATATTGTTAATCTTTTATTGTGCCTAATTTATAAAACATACTTTATCATAGATATTTATAAGCGCATATGGGTCGGCGCTTTCCGAAATGAGTGAGTCTTGTAACATCGCCGATAGGCAATGTGGCTACGATAGATAGATAGATAGATAGATAGATAGATAGATAGATAGATAGATAGATAGATAGATAGATAGATAGATAAAAAGAAACTAATTGTCAAAGAAAAATAAAAGTTATAATAATACCTGCATTTTCCCAGAGCTCAGGATATATGTAGATTATGAAAAGGAAGGTTGTACCTGTTGTTATCAGAGCACCAGTAAAATTCACGAAATGCCTCGCAGAAAACATTGAAAGAAATAAGAAATTGAGGCTGAACTGAAATAATCCAGATGACAAAATAATTCAAATTGCCTATAATATTTACCAGCGAGATTTGATGTCACTTAATTTCCAGCGAAAGACATTAGTTAATACTTGTGAAGAAAAAAGCGATTTCTTTCATCTATGTCCCTTCAGGACTTAGGTGAACATGGCTCTCCACAGATTCCTTTTTCTTATCTGAGAATTTTTTTTTTTTATCAATTCTTTTCACTTTTCGATTTTTAAGTAAGTAATAAAAATTTGTTTTCGTGTCTGCATTTTGAGATGAGTTCAGATCGTATATTTAGTAGTTTGTTTTGGTCTGGGATGGTAATTATAGCTATTTTTTTCTCCAAGCAGAGTTTGCAATTTTTGGATTGATTGTTGTAGGCTGATGTTCTTTTCCTTATTATCCATGATATTTTTGGTTTGGTTTGCTTTTGTTTTTAATTTCCCAGATATACTTGGAAAGCATTCTACTGTTCACGTGTTTACTATTTGCGCGCGTAGTTTCTTTGTTTCCAGCGTTCTTCAGTTACTCCTACACACACACACACACACACACACACATATATATATATATATATATATATATATATATATATATATATATATATATAGCAAAGTTAAAAATTAATCCGTGGGTATATAATCCGAATGGATCCTAGTAATATAAAAATATTAAAACTGATCCACAGAAGAGAGCTCGGTGTATTTGATTTGTACAGAGCAATATGAATGAATAAACAAAAAAAATCTTTTTTACCTTATGACGGGAATAGACTATTTCGACAGACGATGAAAGTGGACGTCTGTCTTTTCAAC
Organism: Acanthosepion esculentum; assembly: GCA_964036315.1. NCBI lineage: Eukaryota > Metazoa > Mollusca > Cephalopoda > Sepiida > Sepiidae > Acanthosepion > Acanthosepion esculentum. Next base: position 29,535,213 of record OZ038498.1, read on the forward strand.
TCCGATGTCGAAATTTGGAGAGATGTCCTGCGTCTACTATTCAGCGACCGTTATCATCGCATAGTAAAATTCTATGTAAACATATCACGTTTTCATCTTTGATGCTAAACATCTTTGTTGTAATGTTCACATAATTGTTTGACAATAGATGACTTCGAATCCACGGTTATCTCCCTTGATCTCTGTCTCGTTTTTTTCAGGTTAATGTTTTGTTTAGTAGCAATTTACTGCTGTCGGGCGAAACTGCCTCTGGCGCAGCCTATTTTATGTTCCATTTCCTTTTCTCCTATGCTAAATTTGCTATAATCGATGGGAAACCAAAAATTAAAATTGTTTTTCAAAACAATACAATATTATATGAGGTCGGGCAAAAATTTGTTTCATCACAATTTTATTCCCCTAATAATAAAATTTATATCCAGTCAGTTACTACGTCTGATGCAAGAAAGGATTGTTCACTGTGTCGTGCCAAAAAAACTTTTCGCTCAGAATCCATCTTGCACATTTATAAATCTACCATTCGTCTTTGCATTAAATACTGTTGCCCTATCTGTCCTGGCTTCGTGCTCCTGCTGTACATCGCGAGATTCTTAACAAAATCCAGAGAAGCGTCTGCAATACAATAGGTCCTGATCAGGCATCTCGTCTCCAGTCACTTTCTCACCGACGTAAAGTGGCTTCCTTATATCTGTTCTACAAATATTTTCATAACTGCTCAGTCAAGTTTTTTTTTTCCTGATGCCTTGACTACATGAATTTAAGTGTGCTACTAGATTGGCAACTATGTCTCATCACCTTATTGTTGACCTAGCTAGATGCAACAATCTACTCTAACAGTTTTTTTCTCGTACTTCCCACTTGTGGAACTCACTTCCGTTGTTGTTTTTTTTTGCTTCGCTGATAAGTACAATCTTCAAAAATTTAAATGCAAAGTCAATCGCTTTCTTTTTTTTTTCTTGAAGCCCGTTACTTCTTCCTTCAAACCTCCCCATTTTCAATCTTCTCGTTCACTTTCACTCCTTGTACCCGCCATTGTGTTCTAATAGCACTGTCGCCTTACTTGGGGTGAAATGATTAAAAAAAATCCAAATAAAAGATTTCCTTTATTTTTATTATTTTAAACAAAAACTTTTTCTTTTTTTTTTTCTCATTTTTCGTCATCTTTTTTCTATAGTTTTCTTTCAGCTTTTGTGTTTTTTGTGTTTTTCACTTTTTGGGGTAGGGGGGATATGCAAATGTGGGGGTGATACTTCCAGGCTTACTTTCTTTTTTAATTTCCTTTACCTTTACTTTCCCTTACGTTTTTTGTTTGTTTTTTTAAATATTTTTCCTTTCTTATAGTGCCGCTATATTTCTGTTTTTCCATTTTTTTTAAATTTCTGTCATACATTTTTTTCTTTTTCAAATGTCATGTTTTTATTACTTTTCTTCACTTTCCAAATGTCAATCCAATACATATTTGGAATTTACACACACACACACACACACACACACACACACACACACACACACATATATATATATATGTGTGTGTGTGTGTGTGTGTATGTATGTATAAATCGGTCTTTCTTTTCTTTCAGTGTTATTTCTTCCTTTCTTTCATTTTTCTTCGTTTTCTTATTTCCCTCTCTGCTGCCTTTTCTCTTTCTTCCTTCTTTCTCACTTGTCTTTTCATGCAAACTTTTGACTTTCGTTTATTTTATTTTGTTCCTTTCCTTTCTTCGCAATCTTTCTTCCATGTTTAGTGTTTTCCTTCCTTCCTTCTCTCTTTCTTTCCGTTTTTATTTATTACCTAATCCTGATTTCTACTCTATTTTCTTCACTTCATTCTTCTTCCACTTCACTCTCATTTCTTGTAGCTTTTCTTTCTTTCTTTCCTTCTTTCTTTCTTCCTTCCTTCTCTCCTTAATCTTTTATTTCCTTCTTTCCTTCTTTCTCTTTCCGTTTTATTTATTAGCTAATTCTAATTCCCATTCTATTTTTTCACTTCATTCTTCTTCCTCCTCACTCTCATTTCTCGTAGGCTTTCTTTCTTTCTTTCCTTTTTTCTTTCTTTCTTTCTTTCTTTCTTTCTAACCCCTTTATTTCCTTCCTTCTTTCTCTTTTTCTTTCCTTTTTATTTATTACCTAATCCTAATTTCCATTCTGTTTTCTTCACTTCATTCTTCTTCCACCTCACTCTCATTTCTCGTAGCTTTTCTTTCTTTCTTTCGTTCTTTCTTTTTTCTTCCTTCCCTCTTTCTTTCCTTAGTCCTTTCTTTCCTTCTCTCTCTCTCTCATTCCGTTTTATTTATTAGCTAATTCTAATTCCCATTCTATTTTTTCACTTCATTCTTCTTCCTCCTCACTCTCATTTCCCGTAGGCTTTCTTTCTTTTTCTCTTTCTTTCTTTCTTTCTTTCCTTCTTTCTTTCTTTCTTTCTTTCTTTCTTACTCCTTTATTTCCTTCCTTCTTTCTCTCTTTCTTTCCGTTTTTATTTATTACCTAATCCTAATTTCTATTCTATTTTTTTTTCACTTCATTCTTCTTCCACCTCACTCTCATTTCTCGTAGGCTTTCTTTCTTTCTTTCTTTCTTCGATTGAAAAACGACATGGTTAACTACCATTCGACACGGCTCCATTAGATTCTTTGAAATTTGATACAAGATTGAATTTTCGCAATGAAAGATGTGATGTATTTTCAATGTCGTCCAATGTACTGGATGACTTTTGGAATATTTCGAAAGAAATAAAAGTTTGTCTGCAACGAGCATTAGTGTGACTTGTAAGATTTCTAACGCAACCATCATCATCAGCATCACGAGACACAACACTGGAAACAACAAAAACAACAACACTTTATAAGAGTCAGATCCGACAAGACAAAAAGAGATATTGCAATAATATCTGGGCTAGAGCTCACCAATCCTCACTTTCCCGCCCTGACAGAATTCAAAATCGTTTGCACGTCCTTGTAGGCGACGAATTATTTTCAACCCATTGCCACAGACGGAACGACACAAGCCTGTCGCTTCTTGGTCGCTGTTTCTATGGCAAATGTTCGTACGAACTACATTCCTTAATTTTACCAGTCCAGACCTTCACAACTATGTCACGTACACAGCGTCGGGTCATCATCATTCCATTCGTATTCCATCGGTAAGAAGGAAATTTCATTCAAACTGCTTCTTCCCAAGACTTCTATTTTTATAGAACAGACTCGCACGAGAATGCTTCTTCGATCCCATCAATTTTAACATCAAGTCTAGTATCAACTGTTATCTATCATATATATCTTCATAATCTCCACTTTTTAAATCCTCCTATTACGCACATACAATAACCTCATCCAGTAAACTCTACATTGAGTGACACTTGTGCCTTATATTGGCAAAAACAATAGTATAAAATAATATTCATTTACAGTAAGTATATTATCTCTTCATTTAATCTTGAGTAAAATGATTGCTGCAATTGGCGGTTCATATATATATATATATATATATATATATATATATATATATATATATATATATATATAATGAGAACGAAAATAATATATAAATTCGAGTCATCACTTTAATACTTCAACAATTCTTCACCAAACAGATATGAAGAAGCACTATTGTTTCACTCTGTCACCCTTTTGCTTCTCCTATCTTTTCTTATACGCCCCCCCCCCTAAAATGTACATTTTTTTCAAGCAAATGGAACAAAGGAAGTGATTTTTCACGTGCGGCTTGCTTACAAACAGAATTGTTCATAACCATTTTGGTTCTCACCAGTCGAGGTCTAACTAAATGCACCGAAACGAAGTTGCATCTTTGTCGTGAGTAAATTGTTTTTGTCTATATTAAAAAATTATTATTATTATTATTATATATATATATATATATATATATATATATATATATATATATATATATATATATATATATGCATCAAGTACCTTGATGAGGTAGTGTTGCCCTGGGGTAAGATGGTGGCTGCTAGAAGACCCTATATCTGGCAACAGGACTCTTCACCAAGCCACACAAGCAGGAGATCGCAGTGAAAATGTCTACAACCACATCACTCCTTACATCTTGCTACCTAACTCCCCAGACTGCAAACACCTTGATTATTATGTCACACTACTACATACCTATGCACACGCCTTACGTTGCACCTATCTGTAGGCTACATTCAACACCATCACTTGAGAAGACACCAGAACTGTTGAAACAAAATGGCAATTTTTGTAGTGATTTTATAACATTTTTATGTTATAATTTTCGAATAAATGATTATATGATCTACCACTCTTTTATGAAGAGTATTTGTTGGTTATTGGAATTTATTTCGTATACCCCAATCCTATACTTATATATATATATATATATATATATATATATATATATATATATATATATATATATATATATATATATATATATATATATATGTATATATATAGATAGATAGATAGATAGATAGATAGATAGATAGATAGAGAGATAGATATAATGTCGCACATTTTTCTGTGTTCACCTTTGTATATCTATGTAACTGTGGATGTGTATATATGTATGTGTATATATGGATATGTCATGATATTTGTGTGTACATTTATGTTATATTCAAAACTGCCATTTAGATCTGTATATTTGTATTTGAATTATGTATTTTTTACTACATCCCGCGTAAATAAAATGATCCACTCTCACTACAGTTCGGTACAAATATTAAATCATTATACAACGGTCAGTTTTCAATCAGCACCTGACTATTGCGTTGTGCATCCTACCCAACGTTGTGCTACCGACGAGGAAAAATAATTTTATTATTAATATACACATATATATATATATATATATATATGTGTGTGTGTGTGTGTGCGTGTATAATTTCACATATACTCTCGTAGATTAGTGCAGAATTAGATTTCATCAGAATCTTAAATGACGTCCTTTATCATAGTGACATATCGTGTGTTAGCCTACATACTGGTTTAATAAAACGAAAAATGAAAACATGTCGTACAGAAATCGGAGAGGAGAAGTGTAGGCAAAATATAAGCTTCATTTATTCTCACTATAATCCCAGCGGGATCTCTCACCCCTCATACTCTTTTTTTTATATATTTTACTTCTCCCTGGTCCTTTCCGACGCCACCGTCCTATCGGCGTTTTTTCCTCTTACCGATTCCTTGTTTCTGTTCAACACCTTTTATTGTTTTTGTCGTTGTTTTGTTTATATGTTTGCTTTTTTCCCTAATACTATTATGATTGCGTCTTTATTTATTCGTCTTTTTAATTTGATCATTGGAGACTTTTTCTGCGTGTATAAGTGGAGGTTGAATGGCACGAAATCTACTCTAAAATATATCTTTTTCATGACATTTTTTTCGAAATCTAACCGCTATTGCTGCCATTAGAAGTTAGATAAATTCGTCAAGTTGTTCATTTTCAAAATTCTGAATACTACTAATACTACTACTAATAATAATAATAATCATACTACTAATAATAATAATCATCATAACAAACATGGGTCAATATCTCCACTGGAAAATATGCAAATTTTTCGGGAAGGAAACTGCAAGGAATTGGTATGAACATCACCCAGACCTGGTTACGGTGATAAGACCTGTAACAATTTTTATAGGGCATTGCAATAAACATAGACAGAGCAATCAAAGGTAATTATTCAGACACCGTGATCAAAGACCACAAGAATAGAATGCTTCTTTTTATTGACTTGGCTGTCCCTGCAGATTTTAATGTGTCTTTGAAGATCTTCAAAAAAATAAACTATCATGATACAAGGATCTTGAAGTGGAAATATAAAAAATGCGGACATCAATAATTCCCGGTGGAGCCTTTGGATTGATTGGAAAAGATTCCGATAGACTCATTGTATGGATTCCTAGGACCCCATGCATTAAAGAAATACAAAACATTGTACTCACAAGTACAGCTCACACATTACGAAGTGCTTTATCTATGTAAAATGTGTGTAAGCTGAAGGATTTTCAGTTTTGTTTTGGGGGGGTGCTTTTTTTTTTTTGCAAAGATGATCAGTGGAAAATGTCATGAAGCCATTTCTGATCTTAGGTCTCTGGTTGGGACCCGGAAGAATAATAATAATAATAATAATAATAATAATAATAATAATAATAATAATAATAATAATAATAATAATAAAGAGGTACCAAGACCTGGCAGGGTAAATCAAAGAAATATACCAAGCAACAGTTGAAGTTGCCCCTTTTGTTTGTGGCGCATCCGGACAATTTCAGGTAATCTTTCTGATTCGTAGGACGTCTTGGGGATACACGAGAACAATGAGAGTGATAAGATGGTAGCGTTGCTTGGAACAGCTCATGTGCTAGGAAAGTGTTGTATCTCTGTGCTGAGAGTATGAGTTGGTATAAGACCATCATCTTCTTAGAAGATGATGATGATGTTCATATATCAGCCACAGGACTTGGCGATCATGACTCTCCAAGACTTCTAGTTCTTTGTAGCGTTTTGAAGTTTTTTCCCCTTTGCTAAGGTACCTACCCCATCGAAAGAGACGGAGATGATATCAGATAATAATAATAATGATAATAATAATAATAATAATAATAATAATAATAATAATAATAATAACTCTTGCAAGGCAATAATCTATTTGTCTCAACACGCCTTGGAGATTGTTTTGGTGTGCGCAGGTGGTAGCCTGGCTTGGAAAAGCTCATGTGCTGAGGAAAACTTTGTGTGTTTTTAAGTTAGTTTAGCTCCTCCCGCTTGTGCTGTCGCGAGAAGACCCAGTCGTCTGTCAGCGACAAGGCGAGTGGCATGACTGGAGGCGAGATATCTCGTGGACTCAGAGTGTCTGCCACTGAGTCGCTCCAGCGTCTTCTTGGTCGACCTTTCTCTCTCCATCCAGAGAGTAAATGCTCGTAGGGCTGGTTGGTTGATAGGCATACGAGTAAGGTATCCGAACGGCTTGGTCATCTGTCGTTCGATGTGTTGTATGATTGATATTTGACCCTACCTGATCTCTTATTGTGTGTTTCTAAACCGCGTTAAAAGATGAGTTATGATCACTGTCACTTGGCCGAAACATCTAAGAGTCAGAAAGGATATCAAATAATAATAAGAAAAAAATTTCTTTACGTTACTCAACTGCCCGGTTAATCGAGTTTGGCTGAAATGCAAAATATTGCATTCATGAGTGCTCCCCACTATCTTTGGCAAGTTCTAGTAATGTGATCGATTATGCATCTATACTACCGGAAGCTGCATGTGCATTCTCATATATTCACAGATACTTTAGAATTGTCCAATGATTTCTTTTTCATATTCTGAATTTACTGGATTTTACTAATGGCAAATAATTCTAATTTTTCAGATTCTTCATTAAATCTGCTTACACACTTTAACTGTACATATATCTCCTCTGAACGTATACATAACACATTTTAATGAAAGTGCAATCTCAGCTCCCTAATCCAGTAACATCATATAATTAAAAAGAAAGGATGCTGAGAAAGTCAGCCAGATATACAACCAACATTTTTTAATGATTTCACCCAAAGCAAGGCAATAAAGCCACTAAGACGGGAGAGGTTACTGAGTGTTAAAGAATAGGAAAAAGAAGAAAACACTATTAATGAGTTAGAACAATAAAAGAACAGGAATAAAGGTAACAGAAGATGACGATTGACATGCCGTTTACATTTTTGAAGACTACAAAGCAAGAAGCCGTAAGAGTGGTCCTCAAGCGAGTAAGGCGATAGAAGAAACTGTTAGCATAGAACTTACGGTTAGATCTAACCATTTCAACCTTAGAATTGATTATACCTTAGCGTCTATATAATACTACGTTTAAATTCATAGTCTATAGAGGTGCAGATTGAGGAATCGGAGAGCCGAGTCCGAAATCCAGTCGAGTTCATTACATTCACTTAGGTGCCAGTGTCCCTGAGAAATATATGAATCCAACACTTCTTGTCTCAGCTATGTGAGGGATGGTTTGGTTTGGTTTGTTTTACGGCATATCAAACTCAGTGGGTTATTTAATGCCGATAAGGTTTTTTACCATAGATTTGTATGAATAGAATATGTATTCTTTGTAACAAATCAGTTTTTATACCAAGTTTTATTGAACTATTTCTGTTAAGAGAGTTGTTGTCGAGAGTCTGGTTTCATTGGTGTATTCTTTACATATATACAGTTGGTACAGAGATTGATTTTATTGACATTCTCATTTGGTTTATATTTTTTGATAGAAGCCCACTGCTTTAAGAAATGATATTATTTCATCCACTTTTGCTTTCTTAAAAATCTCATACATGTTGTTTAAATTATAGCATTTTCTTCTTGAGAGAGGAAGGTTTGAACACTCTGTTAATATATGTTTAATACCGGATGCTGTTTCACATGCTTTAGCTTAGTATGTCGTTGAGATTTATTTTCCCCAGGCTTTGAGTTTGGAGGTTTTGGCCGTTTTGGGGTTGTGGCTTTCCACCTCCATGTCTTCCACTTTGTCAAATCGGTTTTTGAGTAGGAACTTGGTCACTGTGAATTTCTGCTTTTTGTTTGGCTGGTTCTGTTATTGTTTTTTTTTGGCGGGGAGGTAGATAAGTTTTTAAGCCTATCTTTGATAGTTTTTGGTGGACGGATAGGCGATCGTTGTAACCTTTGCATTGAAGGAGATTTTTATTTTTGAAGGAGTGGTTTATGTTTTAGCGGTAGATTTTGGTTTGGTTTGGTTTGTATATGATTTTTCGTTATTTATTATTTCAATTCTTTCATTGGCTTTCTTTTGTAGTTCAGTTTACACTATCTCCTTGGAGTATATGTCCTTCAGGTAGTTTTGAAATTTGGGCCAGTCATTTCGTCCTAAGTGTCAGAGCTTCTCAATGAGAAGCTCTGTATTTGTCAGATTGACTTTCTACTATTTGCTTTGCTTCTAGGAATGTGATATTTATTTTGTGTTTCACCTCGATTATCCCCCTTTTCCTTTTCCAGAAGTCACATGATCGTGATTATACTGGATGGTTTTCCTGACAGTTAGAACATCTTACTTCATAGTGGCATTCTTCTTCTGTGTGGTCGGAATACTTTTGGCTGCATTTTCCACATGTTGGGCAACGCCTACAGCTATTTCTATGATGCCCAAAGTTTTGGCACATGAAGCACCTTACTGGAGTAGGAATATATTGTTCTACTGGCTCAATATTGTATCCGACTTTTATTTTCTTGGGGATTTGAGATGTGACAAACGTAAGGATATACGTGTCTGTCATGATGGTTTCTTCTTTCCTTTTTATCGTGCTTCTACAGTAATCACTGACTCCTTTGCTTCTATAACGAAGAAAACTGCGATTTACCTCGCCAAACCAAGCGACAGAGCGTCGCGTGTATCACACGACGGAAAATGTGGCGAAAAAGAAAATTATTTACCAAAAAAAAAGAGCACGTATTCCGCATGACATGCTGAAGACGGAATATGTAAATGGTTATGGGCCCTTACCTATAACTACAGAATGAACTCTTCCTAACACTATGTATACTACACCTCTCAAGAGAGAGGGACGAATCGAGTCGAGCCGATAGTAGTTCACTCCAAACCAGACTGACAGTCATACTAACACCTTCCACATCTTGTATTATTCTTCCGTGTAATATATCTTCGTTATTTCTACTCTTGTGTTCGTGTTATTCTTCCTTGGCCCTAACCTGGACCATAACATAAATTTTTAAAAAGTCCGTCACAGGAGTCACTGAAAAAGTATTTTGATATGCAAAAATTGGACCTCCTCTCCCTGTTGTCGACGAATGGAAAAAATGCTCGGCGATAAAAACAGTTAAGTGTTCTCGAATCGAAAAAAAATATTCGGGGCATTCTGGCTACCACATTTGTCGGAGAGGGAGTTATTTTTCTGACTGGTTGCGGGCATTGTGACTTGTGAGATAGTACCTGCGAATCGAGTTTTCGGCATTTCTTTCTGCCCCCCGATGTTCGAATTTGAGAGTGATTTATTCTCTGCGTTGTGGAAGTAATCTGCGACAAATATTTCCTTTGCAATCCCAGATCGCCTACAGCTCCCTAAGGCAGATGTAGTTTCATCAGGTGTGGCCAGAGACAACTCTCCGCTTCTAATGGCCCCCTTAGAAGTATTCAGTCTTTCATGGGGGAAGGTTTTGATTTTGATGTTATGAAAGGTTTTCATCTTCATTAAACTTTCGGCATGTTTCCTATTTTACACTTCTACCAGCAAATTTCTGTTTCTCAGTTTCTTAACTGTTTTGGGGATAAGCCGACTGGATAATCTCACTGGATAATCCTACTGGATAGAACTTTTTCAGTCAAGAAAGGAAAGGATTTTCTAGAGGAGTTTCATCTAGGGACGTGAACACACGTAATCTTGGAAATTCAATACTTAATTCATTTTTTTTTTCAGAATCAGTGTCGGAAACATATCTTTTGTTTATGTTTTTTGTTTTTTTTATTTTAGTTGGAGCCCGATATTGGGTCGTGTCAAGGGGGAAACCCAGTCGCCTTGATTGATCAGGGCTACACAAACCAGTATACTCGTATTCGGGAGATACTCTGAGAACTAGTTAAAACATTTGTTGCACTTCCCAAATAAGTGTAGAACTGGTGTTTACAGCCCTCCTCTATGTCTAGATCAATTCGAACTGACTGATCCTCAGCCATTTCCTTCTAACGACTATAAATTGGATAGAGATGATATTTTATCCCGGTGTATATTTGGGGTATTGGACTTAGTTATAAAGTATTCCATAAATTGATATAGTTATAGGCGCTAAGGCTTGGCATGACCATCCGATTGATCGGGTCTGGCCTCTCCGAACGACCACCTAGTCCAAGTAAGGGCCAAAGTAGTGTGTTGAAAAGTAGAAGTAACTAACCGTGACTCCTGAAGTCCTCAACCACTAGGATCCCATCCCAGACATTACGGATTGCCACCAAGGCAAACAGGTAGTCTCATTAAGGTGGCGAGTCTTACCTCTCTGCAGTTGGTGTATTCTGAAGCCTCAGTCAACAGGGCGCGGGAGGAGGGTATAAGTAGTAGGACAGGCAGAGTTCTATAGCGTTCGGTGGCAACCGGCCTAAGAGAAGGAAAACTCTTAATTCAAAACTGTGTGTATCACTGGCGAAGCTAATACTAAGCAGCTAATGAAAGGATTCATCGAACTGACTCGATTATCCCGACTACAATCGATTCTTACAGAGAGGTAAGTTCATCAGAACACTTATCATGAAAGTATTACTAGAAAATGTAAAGGGACGTTACATTAAGGCATTTTCCGACGTTTTCAAGGCAAAAATGAGATCGTTTTTGTTGTTATAGTTGCATTAAAAATTCCAAATTTAAAAAGCGAGAAACGCTTCTGCGTAAGCCTCTTTTTGTTTAATGTAAATTTCCTTTATACTAAGAGTTTTTTTTTCCTTGTTGACAATATAGTTAAATTCCGAGAACAAATCTAAGATTTTTTTCCAATTGTCATTTTATACCAATTTGTCTTGTCCAACGAATTGATCTGGGAATTTAACACTATATATATATATATATATATATATATATATATATATATATATATATATATATATAAGGTGGTGCAGGAATACATCTCAAATTTTAAACTTCCACTAGCGTGGAGCTAGTGAGCTTAAGCAATAAAACTTTAAACAAAATCTTCTCCAACAGTATGTAGCGAATATATGCCAATATTTGGATAATGTCATTTTTAAAACCAAATTAATAAAAGCTGTAGGCCTTTGTTTAATAATGAAATAATATACTTAATATAGCAGTTACATTAGTCATTTGTCAATCTTTAAGGTGTGCCAGCTATTTCTTTCGTACTCTCTCTCTCTCTCTCTCTCTCTCTCTCTCTCTATATATATATATATATATATATATATATATATATATATATATATATATATATATATATGGTGGGTTAAGGGGTTGAACTTCCGATTTTCTTTCATATTTTTCATATTTAAAATTTCTGTACGTTCGATTTTTGGGATTGTGTATCAAGTACATTTTAATATAACTGTCTCCTGGTCTGATTCAACTAACCAACAACTGCATATATATATATATATATATATATATATAAATATATATAAATATATATATATATATATATATATATATATATATATATATATATATATATATATATATATATATATATATATGTATATGTATATATATATATATATATGTATATATATATGTATATGTGTATATATATGTATATGCATATATATATATATATATATACTTCTTTTTTTTTCTTAAGCGTATCACCCCAAGCAAGGCTGGAGGCCACTATCACGCAAGCGTTTATAGAAGGGTTGGAGGAAGAGTAGATAGGAGTGGTAAAGGAGAGGATGTGGAGAAAGAGAAAGACAGTGGGTCGATCAAGGCAAGGGGGTTACAGAAGATTTGGAGCGAGAGCACATAGGAATGAAAGATGAAAGGATGTGGATAGATCAAGGCAACAGGAGATGTCGATTGACGCTACACTTAAACCGTTGGAGATTGTATTTGTCAGGGAAACGGTAATAGGGAAGGGAGATCCATAGGCGAGATGTGCTAGACATGAAACTATTGGAGTAGAACAGACGTCTACATCTAACAGTTTCAACGGTGTAGAGGTGGGGACGGGATGCCAGCCTCGTAGGACGTTTATATTCACGAGGCCCAGGGACAAGCGAAAGCAGCTCCTCGGAGCAATTAATACATATATATATATATATATATATATATATATATATATATATATATATATATATATATATATATATATATATATATTAGGCTTTCCCCACTCCTTTTTAACTTTTCAAATGAGGTAATGATTTGTTTTCAAATTTCCAAAATTAATTATTTTCATCATATATTATCTACCATCTCCCGAAGAGGAGCAATTATAGTTTCGAAACATGAAAGTTTTTGTGTAGCGATGTAAAATGTTTTATTATATTCTCTTATAATATACACATGAATCAAATGAATTAAAGTTAAATTTAAGTGAATTTTAATTTCAATTTTATCACAAAATGTGTAATTTTTATTCCAACACAAAAAATTATAGTTAAGAAATTTTTAATCAAATAATTTGTGAATTAATTTGAAAAAGATAATTCATTATTCGCATTTCTCTTATTCTTCGGATTAATATGAGTTTGTAGTTCTGGTGTAGCTTATTTTCAATCTTAAAACAAATATGTAATATTTCTGTTATAAATACTCTTAATGACAATTTAAACATCTCATTTCGTCTTGTAATTTTCAGCTGCATTTTGCGATTTCAGACTTTTTCCCAATCCTTTTTTTGTTTTTTTGTTGAGCGGTTAAAGACTCAAGTTGAATTTGCTTTCTCGTCTTTACTAAATGCCTTCCTAGGTTAGACATGTTTTCTCGTTCGTCTGCTGTTAACAACAATTTACATAATACTTTTTTGATGTAATATCAACCAGCGAAAGTTGAATACGGTGTTTGGACAGCGGATACACTCATCCAAAGGGAGTGGCCAGGAATTGAAGTTTGAGAGAGAAGCAGCATCAGGGCTTGGAGCAGTCGTGGTAAATGTTTTTGGAGCTGTGGAAGTCACACCAAAGCGTCGGGTAGAATTTTTCTTTTTTTTTCTTTTTTTTTTTTTTTGGTAAAAACCGGGGAGAGTAAGAAGATAGGAGTGAATCGGTAACGGAATTAAATGGCAGAGAGTTAAGTGTATGTAAGAGAAGAAGTCTATACGTATGTAAGAATATTTTATGATAGCTTCAGTTGTAGCGATGGTGGTTGAAATCAAGTTGGAAAGGACAACACGAAAAGAAGCTGGTGGCTGAGGTAAGTGTAAGATGGCGACAAGATGACGAAATACTGGATTTGAACACGAAAATGAAAACAAAAAAAATGAGGAAAAAAAGGCCTGTAAAGGACGAATATAGAAGAAAACTGTAAACTGGAAAAGAATGAAGATTAAGGAAGAAATAGTGCAAGAAAATGGAACGAGGCTTGCGGCCTTATCATATTGAAACACCGGTTTCCGTACGATCACTATAGTTTAAAAAAAATGGGTGCCCGCTTGAGAATACCAGGTGCTGTAAGCTTGGATGTATGAGTGGTGTAATGGATAATGGCTCGGAATTGAGCGGAGTTCCAATTCCAGTTGGGTTCGTTATATTCACTTACGCGCAAATATCCTTGGGAATGGTATCAATCTACCTCTTCTCGATCTGCTAGGAGTTAATTAGTAAGACTAAAGAGTACTCGCTAAATCATTATTACCTAAAAAAATTCTTATAATCTAAAAATATGTTCTGGCTTTAAATAACCCGCAAAAAGGTTAATAGCCCTAGATACGAATCAGCCCACCAAAAAAGGCGGAAAAACGAATCATCCTACCCAAAAAGACGGAAAAACGAATGTAGATAAGAATAAAAAGGAAGTGGACGAAAAAAATGTAGAATATAATTAAAGAAAATATTTATTATTTTTTACGGTATATCAACCCTTTGTTTGAATTAATTATTACTGCTTAAATATACCTATGATATTTGACAGTATCGGAAATTAAATCTGAAAAATGAGTTTAAATTCCAGTGGCGGTAGTGTTTCCGCAGTTTAATTTGCCAGCTTCAAATCACTTTCCCGCCGCCATAACGTAGCTTTCCTCTGCCTTTTCTATAAACACTTTCATAGCAATTGACTGGTGAACTATACTCTATACTACATAGACTTCTAATTTAAGTGCAGTACTAGATTGGCAGCTAGGTCTCATAATTTTACACTTGAAATGTATAGATGTAACCGTAAGTTCTATGCTAATAGTTTCTTTTATCGTCTTTTTCGCTTGTGAAACTCTCTTTTGGCTTCTTGCTTTCCAGTCAACATTGATCTTGAAAAATTTAAATACTATGTCAGTCATTATCTTAATTCCAGTTCTTTTATTGTCCTCGTCCCTTAATAGTAGTTTTTCTCATATTCTCTAACACTCAGTAACCAGTTGCGTCTTAGAGGTTTTATGTCTTTTTTGTGGCGAAATGATTTTATAAAAATTCTTTTTCCTTGTAATCTTTTATCTATGAAGAAGAAATTTTATTTCTGTCTTTTATTCTTCAGTCACTTTGATATACAGGGTGTCCATAAAGTTCGTGTGTACTTTAAAAAAATTATAACTTTATATTTGCGATAGAAATAATCTGTAAAAAATGTTATAAAGTTTAATGTACCTAGTTTTAAGTATAGCTAAAATAACTAATGTGATTTCAGGCATTACTGTAAATCAGTTGGCAAATGTTTTCCGTGAACTGCAAAATCGTATTACCCTTTGTATTGCTAATGATGGAGGACATGTGGAAACTTAAATAAAATTTCAATAAAACCTTAAAAAATATAGATTTACTTCTTTCTAATCGTTTTTACATATTATTTCTATCGCAAATACAGATAAAGTTATAAGTTTTTTAAAGTGCACACGAACTTTATGGACACCCTGTATAAAAATATGTTTGGATTTATATATATATGAGACTGAATATTTTAGAATATATTTAATATTTAATCCTATTTATTTAACATCTTTACATAAACATTACGTCAATTTATAAATGCAAATGTATTTTAATAATTTTGCTGTCTACTTTTTTCCCCCTGGTGCTTGGACAGCTACTAATTTCGTGAGTTTAAATGTGCTACTAGATTGGCAACTAGGTTCCAGTCATTTGAATTAGTTAAATGTAACTACCACTTTTACTCAAAACGTTTCTTTTCTTGCATTTCCCGTCTGTGGAATCCCCTTTCGTTTGCTTGCTTAACTGATAACAAAAATTTTAAATGCTACGTCAGTCGCCATTTTCTGTCTTCTTGAAAGCCGTTCAGCTTATATCCTTTCCTCGTTTCCTCTTGTACCCAATCTTTTCTTCCACTGTCACTCTCTTTAACCCCTTTTGTATTAGTGGCATTTCCACCTCGCTTAAAAAATACCGTATGCACTCGAGTAATATACGAGTTTTTATGTTCTGCTTTTTACGAAAAAAAAAAAAAAACGTAGGTTGAAGAGGTTAAAAATCATAGATTTTCGTTAACCGGTTGCACTATAAACAGGTAATTTTTTTCTGTAAAGGTTAAATTCATGTAAAAAAAAGTCAGGTGTTTCACTCTACACGAAATCGGCTTTTACACGTGTATAGTTATTTTCTAAGATGTGGCACAAAGTCTAAAGTCGGGGGCATCTAGTAAGGATCGAACTCACTTTTCAGTGGTAACTGATCTAGCGAGACAAGCTTGCTAAACATTACGATATTTATTTCTGTTAAAAATACAGAAAATGTGGCACAAGGCCATGAGGAAAAGGGCGGTACATCTATCTTAACTTTAAATTTAGCTAGCCGCAATCACTGACCCAAACATACAAACAATATTCCTAACATCAAAACAACACATACTTACTAACCTTTCTTACTACATCAACCAGAGTACCTCATCGTCTCAATGAAAATCCTAAATAGTCCCCATATGTACAAATCGTCGTCTGTGGTGGGGGGGAATAAAGCAACAAGTTAAAAAATCCCCAATGAGTATGTACAATATGAATATAATCTATTTACAAGAAACTAAACAAAATCATGTTAGTAATAAAAAAAAAAAACACAATCTAACCATTACACCACGACAAGATGCCCAAACATGTCTAGGCTGGCATCTCGGTCCCTCCCTTTCACTGACGAAACAGTTAAATGTAACCGATTCTTCTACACCGATAGCTTAATGTCTCGCACCTCCCGTCTGTGGAATTCCCTTCCTATTATTTCTTCCCTGATAGCTATAATCTCCAACTATTCAAATGTAATGTCAATCGACATCTCCCGATGCTTTGATCTATTCCCTGTCCTTCTCTTCATCCTTTCCTCTATCCCGCCTCTTTACTCTTACTCACAGTCTCTGTAACCCCTTGCGTGATAGTGGCATCTCGTCTTGTTTGGCGTGAAATGCTTAAAAAATGTTAAAAAATAAACATCGAAGTGTACTATTGGACTTTGTATGACCAGAGAAAGATTATATTTATAAAGTTTGAAAATAGAGTATTTCAAACTATCGGTGTAGAAGAATCGGCTACATTTAACTGTTTCGTCAGTGAAAGGGAGGGACCGACATGCCAGGCTAGTTGCACTTTTAAATTAATGCACTCTTGGAGCTAGCGAAAGTAGCTCGTCGGAGCAGTTACCGTGAAAGTATTTGTAGAAAAGACAGAGGAAGGCATCGGCACGTCTGTGAGAGAGCGACTGCAGACGAGATGCTAGATCAGGGCCAATCACATTGCAACGAGATGCCAGATGCGGTGCAATGATTATCAGACTTGTCTCGCTAGATCAATTACGATTGAGTAGTGAGTTCGATCCTCACTGGGTGCACTCTTTCAATTTGATCCCTACTTTCGGCTTTGTGCATCTAAGCAAATCACTATACAATATACAATAAGTATACCATTAATGAACGAAAATACCATTAATATACGCTCGATCATAGTGACATGACGATCTAGTAACTAAATTGAGTAATTTGCATCAGAGTCACGTGTCCCGTAAACACTGAAGATCGTAGGGGCACCATATGTACAGAGACCGTAGCAGTGGTGTGTCTTGGGCAATGTAGTCTGACGGAGCCCAACCTTCTCCAAGCTGGCTTTGAATTCAGAATTATCTTTCTTCTAGACCGGTTGCCAACCAAGGCCCCGGGCAGTTCTGTTATTTTCCCATAGCTGAGAGGATAAAAACAGATTAATACCTTCTCCAAAGGTATTTGTGCGTAAGCAAATGTAACGAACTAGACTGGAATTAGAACTCGACTCTACGATTTCTCAGTTCAAGCTGATATCCTGTACACCATAAGTGGTGTAAGGGTTAGCAAGCTTGTCTCGCTAGATCAATTACGACTGAGTAGCGAGTTCGATCCTCACAGAGTGCCCCTTCATCTCGACCTTGTGTCACAACTAAGCTATGCTTAGTAAATCGCTGGGGCACCTCGGCGTCGTGTAATGGTTATCAAACTTGTCTCGCTAAAATAATTACGACTGAATAGTGATTTCGATCCTCACTGGGTGCCCCCAGACTTTCAGCCTCGTTCCACATCTAAGCTACGCTTAGAAAATCAATATAGTGACGCAGAAAGACGCTATAATTAAAATGAAATAAAAACAGTAAAACAAAAAAAAGGCACGATTTTTTAAAAAAAATGATGAACCTGGCATTGCTCAAAACATACAAAATAATGCCTCTAGAACTGCTCTCATTTACCCACCATAGAGAACCACCCCTGCATCTCATCAGGATGGCTGATGCCCAACTCCACGAGAGCGGCACTCTGCGCCTACTTGGTCTCACGCTGTCCACTGACCTGAAGTGGAACAACTACATTGAATCTATAGCTTCATCTACCGCAAGAAAAGTTGGTTCTCTGTGTCACACGAGAAGATTTTTCTCAACTGAGTCCATCCTTCAATTTTACAAATCAACCATTCGTTCTTGCATGGAATACTGCTGCCATATATGGTTGGGTGTTCCCGCTGTTCATCTCGATGTCTTCGACAAAATCAAGAGACGGATATGCAACGTGATTGGTCCTGATCTGGCATCCCGTCTACAGTCACTTTCTCACAGACGTGTTGTGGTTTCCCTCTGTCTTTTCTTTGAGTATTTTCATTGCAACTGCTCCAATGAGCTACTTCCACTGGATCCTAAACTGCATTAATTTAAACGTGATACTTGGTTGGCATCTAGGTCCCACCCTTTCAAAACGGCTAAATATAGCCATCACTTCTACTCCAACAGCTTCTTATCTCGCACCTCCCGTCAGTGGAACCCCTTTCATATCACTTGCTTCCCTGATAGCTATCATCTTCAAATATTCAAATGCAACGTCAATCGACATCTTCTGATGCCTTGACCTTGATCACTGTCCTTCTCTTTATCCTTTTCCCAAATACTCCTCTTTACTCTTGCTCACACTCTCTGTAACCCCTTGCGTGCTAGTGGCACTCTTGCCTTGCTTGGGGTGATTTGTTAAAAAAATATATAATGGCTTATGAGAGTTGAAACTATTTATATTCAAATTTATCCTGAAACCAGGAAAATGATTTCAAATATAGAAAATCTAAATAAAAATCTCATTACAAAAGAAATGTTGTTAGTGTGTAGCTAAACTGTCTGAGCTACGATCTATTGTTCTTGTCTTGTTAGTGTATATGTTCGTCACGATCATTCGTTTGAAGTTGTTAGGAATCACAATATACTATGATTGTGCATCTCGACATGGTGCAGAGGTTTGGTGATGTCTGGTGCTAACTCCTTGATTGTATGCCCTTTAAGACTCAAGTGGTGGGGGTGATAAATGGCCTAGTACTGAGAAATGCGAGAAAAGAAGACGTTTTTTTTAATATCTAAAAACACATGAAACATGAAATAAACACTTTATTCAAATTAAATCTAAACTAAACTTTTATTTCACTCTTTGAATGGATGCCCTCCCGATATAGATGCCTGGGACCGTCGTACTCTCTTCCCGCTACTAACGTGGTTTAATGATTAGCAAGCTTGTCTCGTTTGCGATTGTGTAGAGAGTTCGATCCTCACTGGGATACTTTCGGCCTTGTGCCACATCTAAGCTACGCTTAGAAAATCACCATAATATATTCTGAATGGCTCATATGTTTCTTGGTGAAAAATGTTTTTCCACTCTTGTTTGAAAATGTACTGTTTTTATCTTATAATTTATAAAAAGCAACTACTGACGATACTGTTGTTGAGGATGATGATGATGATGATGATGATGGTGGTGGTGGTTTTTAACCCTCTTCAAACGCATACTGTGAGGACATCAACCGCTTCGGCCCATGCGTTTATCTGTTGTAATAAACTGGACTATAATGGAATTGTTTTTACAGATCGCGCCAAACCTGTACAGAAATTGAGTGGATTGGCTGTTTTATTTATTTATTTATTTATTATTTTTTTATTTGTAAAAGAAACCAGTTTCTTATTTTGACTACAATTGCTTAGTCAAATCCCTTGACTTGCCCCCCTTCCTTCTAAAACCACACCCACTTTATTGTTACTTTTTCCTTTCGTTGTATTCCCGACGGGCCGGGTTGGCTGATCAGCTGAAACATTCATTCGATTCACAAGAGACACTTATAATTGATTGGGAGTAAATCTTTTAAAGAAACAACAGCCCGGATCGTCAACCTCAGCCAATCAGTTAGAGTGTTTGTCTGTGTTTGTACAAATGCGACCAAACAACGCTTGTCAGCTGCGTCAGTTACTGCTGAGGTCGTTCATAATGAAAGGGAAAATATTGCTCGTATTCGGGAAAAAAGGTCGGAGTAGTTTGTAATAGGAGGCAAAGGTTGATGTCGGGCCTATTGGGAAGGTAAGACTGAGGTGGATCGTATTGGAAGAGAAACTGTCTAGTTTCTTTGTTTCATCGAAGAAATATGGTGTTATATTTTGAATATTATTAATATATGATTAATTAAGATGTTGATCAAAAACAAACAGAAAGAAAGTAGTCCAAAGAAAACAGCATGTAATTTTTCAAATATACGCCTATGTACTAAATACAAGTGGCGACTGGATTAGTCATGCCGGTAGGAATTTAATTTATAAATTAACAGTGTCAGTCCAAATGAGCGTTCTGCAGGGAATTGTGTTATGTTTAACCCATAAACGGGGGGAATGGTTGCACCAACGTGCGCACCAAAATGAATAAAAAACGAGAAATTTTATTTTTAAAGGCTAGTTATGGGCTTATTTTCACCTAAATTATTTACTAAAACTATCAAAAAAATAATCTTTTTTAGATTATAAAAACAAAGTGAAAAAAGGGCAAATATTACTTTAGATTCCTAAATTCGATATATGATGTTTGTTACATTCACTTACGCGCAAATAATGTTTGAACCCTTCTCCTTCTAGCTATGGGTTGAATAGCAGAACATGCTGGGTCATATAGCCTTGCTTGGCAACGAGTCTACCGCAGGTAGAAACGGCAACATATTTCGGGAAAATCTTCTTCCTAGTTAGTCATGTATCGAAAGAGACATGATCGCCCAAGCGTTTATCGCGTATGGCACTTAACCGACTGACTAGATTGACAACTAGGTCTCACTGTTTTACTGTTAAACTAGCTAAATCCACCGTCTCTTCTATTCTAACAATTTCCATTTTTGCACTTATCACCTGTGGTAATCTGCAATGTTAATGGTCCTAACAACAATATAATGGTGAGACTTAGCTGCCAATCTAGTAGCACACTTAAATTCGTGTAGTCTAGGCACTAGAGTTCATCAGAATAATTGTCATGAAAATAATTGTAGAAAAGACAGGGAGAATTCACATCACGTCGGTGAAAAATTGGTTGAAATCGAAATGTCAGATCGGGACATACTTGACCCTTCTTTGAATTTTGTCAGGAATCTCGGAAGCATCAAACCAGATATGGCAGCAATATTCAATATACGACCGAATGGTTATAAATGTACAAAATAGATTCTGATGAGAATTGTCTGACACGTCAGAGTGAAATAAATTTCCTTGCAGTAGACATAGCAATTTATTCAATATAATCACTCCACTTCATTTTCAGTGAAAAACGTGAGACCAAAAAGGCGTAGAGTGTTGTTCTCCTGAAGTCTAGCACCAGCCATGCGGACTGCAGGCAAAACAAAAAATAAATTAATCGTAACGGCATTTGTACTTTATACACAAAGTAATCTCTAATAGCATGAGTAAGAATTTTTAAAAACGAATTCTGATGATAAGTACGATTCGTAGTTGTCATTTCGCAGTTGAAAATTATAATCGTTTTATAATTGAGATTCATTGTACAGTATTGTATTTGGGTTGGCAGAACGGGAATTTGGAGAGATAAAAAATAAAAGACTACAAAGGACATGAAGTTGTGGAGAGCCATCATTGCTCACGGCTCATAGAAGAAAATTGTACATTATTTAATGGAAAATTTCTTTCGAGTGACGCGTTTCGTCCTTTTGGATATCATCGGACTAAAGTGATGTTCATACGTTGATATGGTTACGCATGCGCAGTTAAAAGACTTGGGAGAGGATTGCATCAAACAGCAAATTTATAATAATAATAATAATAATAATAATAATAATAATAATAATAATAATAATCCTTCGATTACATTCAAGCCGGAGAAAGGAGATAAGCTTATTTATGGATTGTGATTAGATATTAAGTTACTGTGGGCAGATAGTTGAGAAGGAATTCCACACAAACTTTGAATACTGAATGCGGGGAGAGAGAGAGAGAGAGAGAAAGAGAGAGAGACAGAATTAAAATTAGAAGTAGGCAAAACGAGAGACAGAACCTGATAGCGCCAAGCAAAAATGGCACTTGAAGATTAGTCGACTGTATTGTACGAGATTTTCGTGGATTTGTGTGA
>OZ038498.1:29562678-29620178 GCA_964036315.1 Acanthosepion esculentum
TTACATTAGTAATATTTATATTCATTCCCGACAATCACGTTTCTTTCTGATCTTCAATGAATTTCTATAGTAAAAACATAAGTAAATTATATTTATAATTGTCTTATCCCGTCAATAACGCGTGGAATAATTCCTTGTCTTACTTTTCTTCCTGACTTTCATTATAATTATGTAATAAAATTATTAGCAATTAATTAACGTTCTATGTATAAATACTTTATTCTCTTTTATTCATTCATGGTCATTTACGAGAGAGATAGAGGAAGAAAGAACACAGATGTGACGAGAGGGTGAGTAATAAAGCAAGAAAATAATTAAAATAAAAGCGAATGGGGAAAATAGAGAAATCAATGAAGACGAAAGAATATAAGCTCATTGTCTTTGGTTTTATAAATCCTTTACATCGTTGATCTCGATCAGCGGTTCTCAACCACTGTGCCACGGTACACAAATGTGCCGCCCGATGCTCGAGATTTACTTTAACCCCTCACTGAGTCAGGTTGTGACACAAGGTCGGCTTTTAACGTGGGAACCCTAGTGTTTGCACTCGGGTCCCTACGCTAAAAGCCAACCTTGAAAGCCGCTGGTCTAAGCTGGTCTTAGCTTGTCTAATTAATTTTTCTAAGCTGTTTACATTATTTACATTATTCAGACTGTTATCCTCATCGCAACATTTCGGCTGTTGTACGCTCCGGCCTTCTTCAGGTGATTGGAATTTCGAACCGGCGTAGCTTGTTCTAGCTCCACGTGCTGAATGTCTCAGTTATTTCCCTTTAACTCAACTCTCCAAGTTTTTTTGGCTCACCACTGCTGTAGCCTGGTATTGAACTCACAACCCTTTGGGTCTAGTGGCTGGATGTAACCAACGTCTTTATCAACAGGACCATATGTTCTTGAGGATGAGGATAACAGTCCGAATAATGTAAGTAATGTAAATAATCATAATACCTCATCTCAGAGATATAGACAGATATTGTTTAAAGTGGTCTCAGCTGGTCAGAGCTTGTCTTAGCTAGTCATAGTCGGTCATATCACCGTTATGTAAAGTATATCACGCAACAAGAGCTGGAGAAACGCATGGGAGAAGAGATGGCCTCGGGCACGGAACAGGTACTACAACCGCAGCATCTACTCCGACTGAAAAAAAAAAACCTCTCCTCCTCTGCCAATCCTCCCTGGGATGGGGGGCGCCATGCCTCGTGATGCTCTTAATGAAATATTGTCACGGCATACATATATATGTGTGTGGAAGTATTAATGGTACAGCGTTAGTATTTGAATAAATGAATAAGTATTAAACATTTTATAAAAAATTCTTTTCACTATTCTTCGATTATGGCATTTTAAATAATTTATTTTAATATTCATTTTTTTAAAGTATTTTTATTTTTTTAATTTAACTTTTTAAAATTTTCCTTTATTTGAATAAAAGAATATTAACCCCTTTTTTCATATAATTTTAATCAACATACTTTGTTTAATTCAAAATTTGTGCAAAGTTATATTATGAATTAATATTGTTTCTCATACACAGCGTTGAGCATTTGTTTTAATAATTTTTCTATTTTTTTTAATCTATGGTTTTATTTCATAACATTTAAATGTATATTTTTTAAAAATGTTGCTAAGTGCGCCGTGATATTTTCATTTGCTCCTAGGTGTGCCATTGCTTAAAAAGTTGTAGAAACACTGACCTAAATTCTTGTAAGGAAACGTATGCGGGTAAAGAGGTACTAAGATATTAATATATAGATATTTCATTTCATAATTTAGGTGAGACTGCAAAGTTTTGATCAAAGTAACAAAATAATTCATTAAATACTTTCATGGTAATTCTTCTGAAGAACTTTCCTCTACGGTTTCTATACTTTATAAATTTATGTCCCGTATTATATTGGCGTTAAAGTTTCATCATTTTGCATTTTAAATGGCTCGTAATCGTAAGTAACCGTAATTTCCTCTATCAGACTTTTCGCTTGTGGAAATATCTCCCGACTTCATGCGTCTCACACAACTTGGATCTTCAAAGATTTCAATGCAATGTCAATAGTTATATTCTGCCTTCTTAATTCTTATTCTCTTAGTGTCCTCTCACCTTAATAGTATTTTTCTCACATTCTCAGTATCAACCCCCTTGCATCTTAGTGACTTTATTGCCTTGCTTAGGGTGACATGATGAAAAAAATAATGAAAATAATTTTAAAAACTCATTTCAAAGCATTAAAGGCAGCGTTATTTTTTGGGAAATTTTCGTTTTCAACTTAAAAATAGCTATATTTTTATGTAATTCATATGTGTACACACACACACACACACACACACACACACACACATATATATATATATATATATATATATATATATATATATATATATATATATATATATGAAAATATTCTGTGTTGACCTGTAGAAAATAGACAATATTTATAAGGATAAAAGACAATAGGAAAACTGTATTATGAGCCGACGCGTTTCGTCCAATGTGGGCTTTATAAAGTTTTTCATTTTGTTTTTGCCTTGAAAAAGTCCACTTTGAACGAAACGCGTCGGCTAATAATATTGTTTTCCTATTGTCTTTTACCTTTATAAATATATATATATATATATATATATAGAGAGAGAGACAGAGAGAGACAGAGAGAGACAGAGAGAGAGAGAGAGAGAGAGCCTGGTGATTGTGTTTAGCATGAAACAGTCTGTCGCCTCTGAGTGTTGACTTCAATGTTCACTTTTATATTTCTATACGCTCTATCTCATATATTGACCACTTTATCCCATAAATATTGCACTCCTTAAAACTATATTTCTTCATATATATATATATATATATATATATATATATATATATATATATATATATATTACACAGAATTCCACATTTACCTAATTCAAATAGCTATTTGAACCAACAAGAAAAGCTATATTGTTATTGTCAACTCAGACACTTCTGAATTCGAATTAGGTAAAGTTGGATTTCTATTCTATGTAATTTATATGCTCTGTCATAATAAATACATTGACCTCTTATTGTGGATCAATTTTAATATTTTATATTATTAGGATTCACTTGGATTATATACCAACGGATTATTACATACACACACACACACACACACACACACACACACACACATATATATATATGTCATATGAATAACTGTATATATTTTCTATATTTTAGGTAATAAAGAGCAATATGTTGTCTCCAATGGACTTCTCTTTACGACGCTTGGTAACGTTTTATTCAGGATAATAAATGAAGAGGTATAAACACCCATTTTCTCTTTTGCTGTCTGAAACACAGGATACAAAGATGTTAGCTCGTCTTTCTCCAGGGAGACACTCCCCGGGTAAACCGCCTTTCATCAAACCACGTGACGCACACACACACGCACGTATACACACACACTCACGCACTCATCACTAATTTTATAAATGTTTTACTTCATTTTTGTGCTATCTGTATATATATATATAAATAACGTTTCCCTTTCTTCCTCTTTTCGAGCTATATTCTTCATATATATATATATATATATATATATATATATATATATATATATATATTTCACAAATAGTAAATATGCGAACAGCACAACGCTTTCTAAGTATATCTGAGAAATTGAAAACAAAACGCACATCACACAAAAATATCTTGGAAAATAAGGAAAAGATCATCAGCCTACAACAATCAATCAAAAACTTGCAAACTTTGCTTGGAGGAAAAAATAGCTATCATTACCTTCCCAGACCAAAATAAATTATGAAATAAAAGATCCGAGCTCATCACAAAATGCAGACATGAAAACAAATATTTACTACGTTACTTAAAAATAGGAAACTGAAAAAAATAAAATAAATTAAAATAAAAAATAAAATAAATAAATAAACAAAATGACAATAAAATAAGTAAAATAAATTAAGCCAAACAAATCACACATGTTAGAATAGATGAAATAGATTAAATAGATTAAATAAATAAAAAACAAAATCAATGAACCCAAATAAATAAAGTAAATAATAAACTAATTAATAAACCATTATGACCAAAATATTAGTTAGACTATAAAAATCAAAACCAAAAATTGGACAAAAAACATCGCTATAACTGTTATATAATGATAAAAAATACTACGTTACTTAAAATCGAAAACCGAAATGAGTAAATAAAAATACACAGTATAATAAATAAATAATAAAAAACAAGTAAAATAAATTAATCCAAATAAATAAACAAACTAACAAACCAATCCCGATAAATTAACCGTTAGAAAAAACAATAAAAATAATCAATCCAAATAAATACATGAAGTAATAACCAAATAAAGAACTGCTCCCGCCAAAATAATATTTAGAATAAGCTACAAAAATCAACCCCAAAATTGAATAAATAGCTTAATTATCTTCCAAAACCAAAACAAAACTATTAAATAAGGTATATAAACAATTTTTTACTACGTTAATAAAAACACCGATTAAAATAAAAAATAAAAATAAATATATAAGTTAAAAAAAAATGAAAATAAAAATATATAATGACAAGCAAAATAATTTAACCCAAATAAATAAATAAATAAACAAATAAACGACTTCCGGCAAAATAACCGCCAAAATAGACTACCCACAATGCACCACTGACACGTATATATAAATAGCCGATAAAAAAAAACAGCACTCGTGGCCTGACGATTGCGTCTAGCATGAAACAGACTGTCGCCTCTAAATGTTGACTTCAATGTTCACTTTTATTTATTTATATATATATATATATATATATATATATATATATATATATATATATATATATATCACCCTCGTCTATTACAAC
Source organism: Acanthosepion esculentum (assembly GCA_964036315.1). Lineage (NCBI taxonomy): Eukaryota > Metazoa > Mollusca > Cephalopoda > Sepiida > Sepiidae > Acanthosepion > Acanthosepion esculentum. The sequence goes on from OZ038498.1 coordinate 29,567,510, forward strand.
ATCTAGATAGTGGCAACCATATCTGGTTAGATCTGCAACATTCTCACTTTTCAGAACCGACATGTTGTAACGACAACACTGAACTTGTCTCCGTCAGATGAGATTTCCCCCCCCCCGCAAAACAACTACTTAATTTCAATCAAACCACGTGGACTTTACACGCATACTCTGCCTAAGTATGTAAATGTTTTCTTTCCTTTTTCTAGCTATCTTTATACACGTCAGTATACTTTTCTCTTTCTCTTCTTTTGCGAATTATGCAGTTCTTTTCTTATACAAATATGTGTATAAAATCGTTCACTTTGAATTCTTTTACTTTGAAGACTTTGTCCTCATCCGAAATAGTCAGTAACTACGCCGTTACATATGCGTATATTTTGGTCTAACTTTATGTAATGTCAAAAGTACGCAGGTGTAGGCTTTAAGAAAGCTTTATTCAACTGAAAATACAAGGTTCGCGTATAGTGTACTTTTATAGACCCAATAGCTCTCTCAAAGAGGAGAGTAAGAAAATAAGGGGCGACCACTCTTGATTACTCATAACACTTTATAGAAATTGTTGAAACTTGACTAATGCATGGAATAATAATGCAAACACAAAATGTACTTAGAATAAAATGTATTGAAACAAGAATGTGTACACAATATTTACATATAGTCTTTTGTATATTCCTGGGAAGACCGTTCCTGGAGAATGTGTTGACTAAGTCGCAGTCGGGCAGAGTCTCTAGTTGGATCTCTTGATTTGCCACCCTGTCTTCCGGTACCAACCATATTTATATCGTCGGTACTCCGCTATGCAAATTAGGTGGATCCTACCACAACAGAAATATATTTATAAAATCCTCCACGTCTTGAATTCATTTACCTTGAAAGACGTCGTCCTCATCTTAAACAAGTAGTAACCACACCGATCCTCGATCTTCGCTACCCAGGCAGCAAAAATTTAATTTTATTAAAAGTGGGGGCTAGGGTCAGTCCCTGGCGTCAAAATAGAGAAAATGCCAAGTGAACTTGTTCGTCAATAACTCAAAAAATAAACTTGTTTCGTATGATAAGAAAGATTGTTGTAATCGAATTGAAGAAACTGTATTACGTAGTTCCGCCAAAATCACAACCGGGGTTAAATTATTTGTAATCTGATCAGTTTCAGAAGGCGATCCTCGCTACCTAAGCAACAAAAGTTTCATTTTATTAAAAAAATAAAAAAATAGTGGGAGGGCTGGGTTCAATCCCTGGCGTCACAATAGGGAAAATGCCAAGTGAAGTATGTAGGTGTGGCGGTGAAGATGTATATTTGACCGCATACTGAGCAAGATAAATAACTTCTTCATCTCTAACCGGAGACAATTTTATGTTGCAACTATCATTAATGCACCGATTAGTTTTAGATAAGTTCAGACATTCTATGTTGTTTAGCACTTTTCTTTTACAATGATGTTCTCTCTGCACAAGGCCCGGGAGCCACTCGATGTAGAGAGGCATAGTTTTTAGCGGACGTGTGGGGAGGATAACGATTAACTATAGACTTGAGCAGGTTAATATTATAATGATCGAAGTATCACCCTCTCGGGAGTCGGTTCCACAGAGCAGCAGTTCGTCTTTGACGGCTTTCTACCAAAAATTCTTCGATCTTTTGAGAGAAGAGGATTTGTCTTTTCTGTACGATGCAGCTTTTCTTTTTCTTCTTCTATGTACCGTGTCCCTTAAGGACGTGGTGATTCAAATCTCCTCACAGTTCCCTTTCCTTTGTAGCCCTCTAGTACGGTGTGTCTTTTCACCATGCCTCCCAGGCTCTGTTGTGGCATCCATTTTAACTGGCTAGCTTGATAGGTTACTCGCTGCTTTCGTTTCTTCCTCCTTGTGATTGTCAAATTCTCCAATCCCTCTTTCTTCATTATGTTAAATTTTAGAACACATAATGAAGAAAGTGGGGTGGTACATGGTCTCCGCCTGAGCTCTGAAATTTTGTTCACTAATTATTTATTCATTCTTTCTTCTCTCTCAATAGGAGTAGATAGCTTCGCCTATCTTCCTTTTTGTTAATAGTTTAACTCTGGTTTTCTGTTTAGGATTGGGTTTCTGGTTGTTCCTCCTAAGGTCTACTTCAACTCCATACTTCTAAAATCTCCCTCTGAGCTCTGAAATGTTATTCGCTAATTATTTATTTATTTACTTTTACTCCCCCCCCTGCTCTTTTGAACGGGGGTAGAGCTTTATCACTTGCTTTCTATTTAGGATTGGGATTCAGGTTCATTCCAAAATTGACTTCCACACTACACTTCTAAGATCTCTGAATGAACTGAAATGTTATTCACTAATTAAATCTTGACCTCTTCAAGTGTAAAGTTAGCTATTATCGTTTCTACCAACCGCAAGGACTTTACTTCTTGTTCTTCCTTATGCGCATATAAACCACCCAGTAATCCCCTTGAGTGGCTCTTAGGCTTTGTATTGGGTGAACATTAGTGGAAAGAAAAAAAACTATAAGAAAAATGAAGATAAAAAAATGCTTCCCACTCCCACCCGATCTATGAGAATCTCAAAGATATTGAATACAATACTTGTTTACGAGGTGCTGAAAATTTCTAAGTCCGAAATATTTTTCGAAAATCTGAACAATTGATCCAAAATTAGATATTTAAAAAATATCCCTTTTTAGTCAAGGTGATATCTTTACATTAATCATTGAAGAAAAAATCAAAAATACAGTTTTATTGTAGCTGTGTGAAATATTAATGATATAGATAATAATAATTAACAACATAGATAATAATAATTAACAACATAGATAATAATAATTAACAACATAGATAACAAGAATTAACAACATAGATAATAATAATTAACAACATAGATAATAATAATTAACAACATAGATAATAATAATTAACAACATAGATATAATATTTTTCATTTAAGTAATATTTTCCTTTCAAGTAATAGTAGTCATGGAGTGATAATTTATACTAAATTTAGTATTTACCACATTGTTATTTTCAAAGGTGAAGTTCATTAAAAAAAAAATTTTAAATCAGAAATCGCTTTGTTATTGAAATAACATAGTGTATGGATGCCTTCTTTTTGCGCACTTAGTTTTTTTACGTAATTATTTCTAAATAATGATTATACTTTTTATTGTACATACTAGATTATTCTTCACATTTATTTCAAAATACACTACGGCGGCAAAGCAGCATACATCTATTTATTTACCATTAGGTCAGGTGATAATTTTCCAGCCACACATATTACATTTTACAATGACACGCCCACATTGCGTCATCACCTATCAAGCACTTGCCAAATATCCGATATATTTGTTTATAAAAATGTTCTAATGTAGTGTAGTAAATTGTGTTAATATATGTTGTTATGTATATTTAGATTTAGTTAATAACGTTGTTATAATGTATTATGCATGTTTATTATTTTTCACGGACACATAATAAATGGAATATAATATACAAGTACGTGTTTATATAGGCGTATTGATAGAAGAATGTGTATTGAAAACAAATACTGAATTTCCTATTAAATCGCCGTAAAAGCAAAAAACGGTCCCAGCTCAAGAACCCTAAGTCTAATTTTAATAAAAGTTGGCACTGCACACGACAGGGCTTAAAGGTGCAATATGTTCCTAATTCGGTTTGGGTATTATATATCGTTTAACTGTATCATGGAAACTCATATTTTTTAAAGCATTTCACCCAAAGCAAGCAAGTAATGCCACTGGTACACAGGGAGTTACAGGGAATGAAAATGAAAGATCATACTGAGAATAAGATTGAGGAAAGTACAAAAGATGAACGCGGTTTAAGAAGATAGAAAATGACGATTGATGTTGTATTTAAAACTTTTGAAGATTGTAGTTATCATGGAAGTAAGGAAACTGAAAATGGTTCCACAGACGAGAAATGCGTGAAAAAAAAAACTGTTGGAATGGAAGAGGCGGTTGCATTTAGTTATTTCCACGGTAAAAGGTTGGGACCTATATGCCAATCTAGTAGCACGCTTAAATTCATATATTCAGGGCACCAGGGGAAAAAAAAAACCTCGTCAGAGCAGTTGCCATACAGACAAACATACATACACAATTAGAGATTTTGCATTATATAGATAGCTCAATATCCCTCCCTGATGTAAATAAAAATAGACACGCCATTAATTTATTCTGTCGTAACCAGATGCGCACTAATTATAAACAGGATGAGCAGCCAATTAAAAACATAATTCAACGATACATATCACTCAATGGGCCTAACGCATAAGATTTATCATCTACTATAAAAAGTTTAAAATATATAATCTAATTATTACCAACAACACGTGACCTCAAAATCCACCCCCCTCCGCGTAAAAATAATGTTGTCTATGAATTCACATCCTCCCGCTGGCAAATTGTATCTCCAGCATTAATAACAAAAAAGAGTATTAGATACTAACATCGGGCAAACATGCACCACCTTCTCTCTCAGACTGATCTGTCATTTGTCCAAAATGCAATTATCAGCATAAGACAAATATTAGTGGATAATACCAAAATACTCTACAGCACCCAATGCAAGGAAAGACACAAAAGACCAGAAGCCATTATTATACAAAATAAACAGCCCACATATCATTGACCACAGGAGAGAGTACAGTGCTGTTCGATAAAAGTGACTCACCTGTTTTTTTTTTTACTTAAAATTTTTTTCGTTCTATTGTTTTGGGGGTCAAACTAATTTTTAATCTTACTAATATAAAGACCTTTTTCCCGACCACCTAGTAAAAAAAATCTTTACTCACCCTAAGGTATTCTATTGATAATTATAATTTTGGATATAAATGGAATTTAGGGGGGGGGGGAAAACTCTGTGCAAATAAAGTGACTCACTAGTAAAAAAGTTTACTCACCTTAAAGTATTCTATTGATAATTATAATATTGTATATAAATGAGATTTAGGGAAAAACTCTGTGCAAAAAAAGTGACTCACTTATTTCCTGCAACTAGTAATCAATAGAAACATAACCGAACATCTTTAAATAAAGAATAAGAGAGGTATAATTTATTTATAATAGGTAATATAGTTCGAAATATTTAATAATCTATGGGTCCTCCTTTATTTTGAATAACCTTTTAAACCCTTTTTGTCATTGACTTGATTAGGTTCTGGCAAATCTCATCTCCAAGCATCGAATTCCATTCGGATATGAAATTCACAATCAAATCCTCTTTGTTGCTCAACTGCTTTCTCGAGAGCCTGTACTTTATAATGCTCCATAAGTTTTCTATGGGGTTGAGGTCAGGAGATTGGGGCGGCCATGTCATAACACTCACCTGCTTCTCATCAAAGTATTCCTTCATCAATTTTGATTTGTGACAGGGAGCATTATTCTGCATAAAAATGAGCTTCGTGGGGTCGATTTGCACCCTTTCAGCAGAAGGGAGCAGACAAGACCTTAAAATTCTCTTGTACTGCTCGCTCCTGAGGGTCTTTTCAATAGGTTTTAAGAAACCAGTTCCATGAAAATAAAAGCATCGCCAGAACATTAAACTGAACGGATGCTTAACAGTACTTAATGCTAAATTCAAAGAGCTTTCAAAGCTTCTTCTTCGGATTTTAGATCGCTTATCCTTTGAATTTAGCTCAACTTTCGTTTCATCGGAGAAGAGAACATTTAGTAAAAAAAAATCAGGTGAGTCACTTTTATCGAACAGCACTGTATCTTGAAGTGCATATGTTATATTTAATGTTCACATATATTATATTAATATACGTAGAAAAAAGCGAGAGAAAAATAAAAATAAATAAATAAAAATAAATAAATAAATAAATTATAAATAAGAAACAAATAAATAGCATTTTTCATCCCCATAACGTTTACAAGTGACGTCACTGTAAACTCAAACTTTCAGCTTTCAAAAGAATACCCGTATGCAGAAAAAGGAATGCTGCCTAAAACACATGCACCATATTGGGTCTTGAAAATGATTTGAAAGTATTTGAATACAACAATATCAAAATATCGACTTCGGTGAGTTTATCTACAACTTCGAACACAATGTCGGTTCTTTTTAATCAAACTTGTTTGAATGAATACTTGCTCCCTAAATATACCTTATATATATATATATATATATATATATATATATATATATATATATATATATATATATATATATATATATATATTATAAATTAACTGATTTAAAATATGGTTTCTTCGCTACACTGGAATTACCATGTTTCAAAAACTGTAGCTAAAAACTTCAAATTTAATTATGTAATTAAATTAAAAGCATTAGTTATGTTTCATCTTCAAGCGAATTTTGGAATAAAAATAAAAAAAAAATTTAATTTAATTTAATTATATAATTTAATTATAAAATTAAATTTGAAGTTTTTACTTCAAATTTAGTTATATAGCTAAATGCGGTTTTTTGAAACATGGTAATTCCTGTGTAGCGACGAAACCGTATTTTAAATCAGTTAATTTATAATATTTATGCTCTGTAAATTTACATTGAGCACTGTTTTGTAAAAATAAAAATATCAATAAGAACACCGGATTATATATCTTACTGTTCTTTCTTTTTATTATATCATATATATATATATATATATATATATATATATATATATATATATATATAACCACAACATTCTACAAACGTGGATGTACACACCAAAAAAATATCAAGTGCAATAAAAAACGCATAAATTATTTTTTTTAAATTAATATAAAAATAACGAAAATGAGAAAATCGATAATCAACTGCTGATATCTCCTGACGAGTGGCCGGACAATTACAAAAAAGGTTCGTTTATGAAATTCTGGAGTCTACCTGTTTTTTATACTACAACTATACTGAGAAGACTTTAGTTACAGTTTCTCGGAGAGAGGGTGTTATCTATCACAATCAACAATTTGAACAAGGCCAGCACACTCAAACCCTCGGTCACGATGGCTTGTGACTTCGTGCTAGCACAGCTATCGACGGCAGCCAAGGGTTCAGTCTGCCCAATTTCACTCACAAGGCTTGGGTCAACCCGTGCTATGGTTTTTAAGCACTCTTCAAATGTGCTGCAGGCTGGAATCGACCTCGATCCAGTTCGATAATATTAGAAAGTCTCTTCCTGACAAATCGACAATGGTGAGATTCAAACCTGAGTCTCATGGTCAGAATGCGAACTTTATAATCACTTGGCCATATATATATATATGTATATATATATATGTGTGTGTGTGTGTGTGTGCGTGTGTGTGTGTGTGCGCGCGCGCGCGTGTGTGTGCGCGCGCGCGCGCGTGTGTGTGTTTATTAAATTAATAATATTTAATGGAGTATTCTCAATTGACCGACTCCAGAGTTTCGCGTCCAAACGCTTGTCAGGGCCTAATGTCCGATGTGTGTCTATGTGTGGAATTAATGACACAGTTTCATTTTAACAGATTTTATCTTCTTTACTTTTGGGAAAAAAGTAAATATTTACGGAGCTTAGTAAGAATATAACAAACATAATTTGTAGTAATATGAAACTTGTCATGTGTCACTCATTAAAGTGGAGAAGGCTTTCCTTCCGAGAAGAGAATCAATTCTCCTCGTCTTTGACCTGTCTTCGACACTCTAGAATTGGTCGAAATTATGCAACTACTTTCCTCACGTGGCTAATTTTGAAAATGCGCTCTTAAATTAGACACTTTTGACAGAAGGAAAATATAAACTGCGTTTCTTTTTTTCTTCTTTTCTTTTTTTTTCTTAAACAGATTCATTTTCAAAAATATATGTAAATATTAATTTTAATCTCAAATTTCGTGGGAGGCAGTTTTAACAATAAAATATAATGCTGTAAGCATTTAATAAATTCCATATTGATAAGATTTTAATTGAACGTGTCACGAATTGAAGAACGGAATCAATTTGCAAAGACATGTTGCGTGAAATAAACATGGCCTTAAATTAAGCAATTCATTTTCATAACTTTCACTCGGTTGACATTTGAGAAAAGAAACGTTAAATTATGTTCCAGCGCGCGTAGCAATAAATAACGGTTAACAAACTAGCCCAGCAGATTATTATTGCTACAATACATTCGATCCTCATTGGGCAGCCATACTTTTTGCCTAACTTGAGCAAATAAAAGAGTGCTTGCCTCTTTTATAGAGATGCATCTTTTCATGGCATCTGCAGGAATGTACAGGAAGCGTGAAGTATAACAGTACGGAATGAGGCATCAATGAACCGAGTTCAAATCCCAGCTTAGTCAGCTGCGTTCAGTTTCGCTAAAATGTCTTCGAGAAATGCATAAATCTTGGAAAAGGTATTTAATCTCGATCCCTACACGACCACTCTTCTAGGTATGACAATAAAAAACATCCGCATCCTGGGTTAGACGATAAAAATACATCTGGCAGCAAGGCCTCTGATCAGGAGGTATTGAGGAGCGTGGAACTACCTCTTAATTGCTGGTGTTTCCAGGTCCAACCTGAACCGGTGTGGTGGCACCTGTTGGGGTCCTAGCCATGGGTAGGTGTTAAACCCCCAAACATAAGTCAAAACACTATGAAAGTGCTATTGGTTAAAAGTAGTGTAAATTAAACTCTCTGACCTTGGTTGGTAGCCAGTCTAGAACAGGGACTACTTTGTATTCAACGTCACGAGGCCAAGAAGAAAGCAATTGAAAAGACATTAAAGAAAAAGAAACTGGGAAGAGCCATGATCACTTACGCCCTGAAGGAACAACTGTTTTAAAATTATATACATGTGTATTTATGGTTTAAAGTGCTCAATATCAGAGCTAGAGCGTGTGTAAATGTAAAAGTAGACATCATTGAAGATTGTGTTTCAGCATGAAACAGACTGCCGCCATGGAGTTTTGAGCTCAATGCTTATTTTCATATATATATATATATATATATATATATATATATATATATATATACGTGTGTGTGTGTGTGTGTGTGTGTGTGTGTGTGTGTGTGTGTGTGTGTGTGTGTGTGTGTGTGTGTCGCGTATGCACATCGTAAACGGTCGATTCATATTTAAGGTCTGGTTCGATCATCGAAGGCACGCAGAATCGTGCTTTATAAGTATTTAAAATGGTGTACCGCTCACTGGTTACGGTAAACATGAGAGATAGCGTATATTCTTCATAGGATTTGGACATAAACAATGCTGTCAGCGTTCTATACCCGAATCGTACGTGGTACAGTCTTCTTTTATCTTGACTGGTTCTTATTGGATTAGTACTGTCTATTGCCCTGGGGCCAAATAATTCTGCACAAGTTATGTGCAACAAATATAATGGCTCATGTACAGTCACCTTTCCTGCTATTGAAAAACGAACAAACCGTAAACCCCCTGCTGGCCATCATCGTACAACGAATGGACAACCATCATATATCGAATTTAGTTGTCGGCACCCGCTCGCATCCAAGCATTATCCTCTCTCCATATTCCCTTTCTAGCCCCAGCCCCACGGCGGTGATGGGCGTGAATCAAAGAGAGTTTAACGAAGCCATTCACGTGAATTTGATTTTGGAGGATATATATATATATATATATATATATATATATATATATATATATATATATATGTCCAGGTAAGATGAGAACGAATAGAATACAATTCTAACGTTCGTAACATTTAATTTAAAAGAGGGCTCAGTACAAAGTAGAGCAATATTCTTTATTTTACGATATTGCATCGAAAACATGTCAAAATCTCTACACAACTGCAGTCGTGTTTCGTATACAACGCATCTCACCAGGCGATGGCAAATTACTGATTATATACGCATTGAAACTCGACTGCAATTGTATAGCGATTTTGACATGTTTTCTATGTAATATCCTAAAATAAAGTATATATATATATATATATATATATATATATATATATATATATATATATATATATATATGGAAGACTCTAGTTTAAAAGCAGTAAAATCGACATTGCTAACCGAACGATTCTCTGTGGCTCAATCGGTTAAGGCACGTCAGGCTATATGACGGTTCCGTATAGAGGATATATATATATATATATATATATATATATATATATATATATATATATATATATATATATATATATAATATTTAGTATTACACTGATTGTCCTTTTGCTATAAAACTCATCTTATTATGAAAATGTACTCTTGACTTTTGTTCGGGGTGTTCCTATTTGCCCATAGCCGGGACCCTAACAGGTGCTACCACCCTGCGTCAGCGGCAAGGTGTACATGGGAAGAACAGCAAATAAGAGGTGCTCCCAGGCCCCTCAAAGCATTCAATCTCCCAATCAGAGACCTTGCTTCCGGACTAATTTATCGCCATACCCAGAACGACTTAACACAAAGACCAGGATGATTGAAATGAATGAATAGCTAATATGCATTGTTCTCAGGGAGATTTTATATACCACTGTCCTGCAAGATATTATTATATACACGTATGCATTTACCTGTAACTGTTTGTCTCATACAATGAAATTATAACAGATATGAATACAACAAGCAGTGTGAACGGGGGAATATATCTAGAGGTTCTTGTAAAATTCCCAGGTGGAATTTTTTTTATGCTTCTTGATGGGACCACGCTGCGGGCGTATGACGTCTATCTTTCTAGCAGTCGAAACAGCAATTGGGTTCTGTCACTTCACGTGACAACGTGCTTGGCATGCGTACATATTTGAATCGTTTCAGAGATTAGATTTTAAATAATTTCTAACTCAGTTGTTATATTTGCTTACTTATTTGTAATTATTTTAATTTTTTTCTTCTTAACGTTTCAGTACCAATTTAATAGAAAGAGTCGATAAACTGGAATAGGAAAAACCTTGAAATAAGTAAATGTAAAATAATAAAAGAAAACTGAGTTGAAATTAATTATGTGCACATTTCTATAACGACACAATTAAATTAAAAAAATAAAAATAAAGCGATCTTATGCTTAATGCGAATCACCATTTGTCTTGCTAATGTCAATTTTGTGGTAATAAAATCCTTTCTTCTGATGTAACCGATACATCGGCGAAACATGTCAAAATGGAAGTTTTCTAAATTATCTTAAATATGTGCCATATGTATACATGTATTTTAAAGGATATCCTACAGCATATTTTTTTAAAAATGATTGGCATAAAATTTGTTTACATTCCTCAAATTTCTATAATCTTGTAACGTCAATTTTATTATATTCCTTCCCTCGGGGCTGTTAATTAGGTGCCAACAAACTCTCTCACACACACAAACACACTCATATATATATATATATATATATATATATATATATATATATATATATATATATATATATATGTATATATATATATATATTTGTTATTATTTGTCACCTACACTTAACAACTCCCCACACACGTACACATACAGTTATATATATATATATATATATATATATATATATATATATATATATATATATATAACTGTATGTTAACTACACTTAACAACTCCCCACACACGTACACATACAGTTATAGGGGAGTTGTTAAGTGTAGGTGACAAATAATGACGGTTACGTTTTCATATTTTTTCGTTATCTTGGTTTCGAAGTAATAATAATACATTAGATGGATCCACGTTCTATATTTTTTTCCTGACGAAGGCGGTTGGAACAGTCGAAAGCAATTGGAATGACACTTTTACCCAATTGTTATTTCAACAATATCCGTATAAAAGAAGATTTTCCGCTCAAATATTTTATTCGATAAATATATATATATGTGTATGTGTATGTGTGTGTGTGTGTGTGTGTGTATGTGTGTGTGTGTGTGTGTGTAATAGTAGATCTGTGTAACGGCGCAGAGAATGGAATTAACGAACCGAGTTTTAATTCTATTTAAGAATGCTTGAATTCTCTTCGAAATCATAATTAGCTCAATCAAGGCATAGATTCCCTATTAACTGCCCAAACATGATCAGTTTAATGCTGTTACCACTACAGCCAACCTTGACTGTGTCCAATCGGGATATATACACGAGTTTTGTTTTTCTTATTTTTGTTCCCTTCTGGTTGTCATGAATAACATTCCCGTTAGTTAAATAATTATGCGTCCATGTGTCACTGAAAATTAAAGGACAGATGAGTCACTGAAACATTTATCATTAATAGTAGTATTATGTGCAACTATATATATATATATATATATATATATATATATATCAGTACTTATATTAACTATCACAACAATGATACTTTTCTTTTATGACTGGCCGCTCGTATCCGAGTACGTCTGTCGGCTATGGCGGTTAACCAATCCCTGTTGCAGATGCCTTCTCAGACACGTTTCAATGTCCACAGAACCCATTTGTGCTTTATACTGCAACTAATCTGAACGGGCTTTAGTTAGAGTTTCTGGAAGAGAGCGCATAATGTGTGTGTGTGTTTTCTGTGTGTATATGTGTGTGTGTGTGTGTGTGTGTGTGTGTGTAATAGTAGATCTGTGTAACGGCGCAGAGAATGGAATTAACAAACCGAACTTTAATTCTAGTTAAGAATGCTTGAATTCTATTCGAAATCATAATTAGCTCAAGCAAGGCATAGATTCCCTATTAACTGCCCAAACATGATCAAATACTTTATTCGATATATTTATATATACATATATATATATATATATATGTGTGTGTGTATGTGTGTGTGTGTGTGCCTCGGTGTGTGTGTGTGTGTGCGCGCCTCGGTGTGTGTGTGTGTGTGTGCGTGTTTGTGTTTGCGCGCTACTGTGTGTGTGTGAGTTTATAAGAAAGAGTGTAGTTCCTCACTTATAAATTAATAGTCGCCCAGAGTAATTCTAAAAAATAAGGATTTTAAAGAATGTGGTCTTTGTTATTTTACCATTTTTGGAGTTGTAATTCTGCGGTACTTAGATTAGAACCTGTTATAATAAGTCAGCAAAATTTTCACACACGCACACACGCACACACACATATATATATATATATATATATATATATATATATATATATATATATATATATATATATATATATATATATATATATATATATTGTTTTCCAGTTCTATGTGCCCGAGCGTTCTAAATTACTCAGGACGACACGGTGGTTTATTAAGTCTCGCGGGTATGCAGGTCGGTAGACGTAAATTACACCACTAAAAACGCTAGCCGTCCACTCAGCGATGCGTATCCACTAAAATAACGTTTGGTGTCATATATACATATAGAAAGAGGAAAAGAAAACTTTTTTTCAAACCTGTTTCGACCCTTGAGCAACGTTAGCAAGGAAAACGTGAAGATTTAATTTCGAAACTTGTATTTATTTACAAAAGTAATATGAAAGAAAAATATTGCTAAGATAACATTTTTTTTAAAATTTGAGAACATTTAATAATTCTTACAGATTGCTATGTAAGGAAAGGTAAACTATGGAAAACGCTAAGTGATGTAATTTATTGGCTAATAAATGAAAGGAAGTAAATGATGAAACTTTGTTTATTCATTTGATTTATTTTAATGTCATTATTATTTCATTTCTTTTAATTATTTATGTATTAATTGATTTATTTTAAATATTTAAAGATCTTGAGTTAATCGTTTTCTTTTAATTTATTCAATTTGTATGGCCATGTATGTTAGCTTGACAAAGGAGTACTACCTTTAAAATGGAAGCTATTGAAGAAATTCACGGCGTAAGTTAATTTCACTCTCAAGGATTTTTATCATTTGTTTTTGTCAGTTTTATCATGTTTTCATGTCAAAGTTCTATTTTTAACTATTATAATATTTATGGAATCGTTGAAATTATTTTTGTATATAACACGCACACACACACACACACATAGATATATATACAGTGCATTCCAAAAGTCTTCACCCTCTTGAAAACTGGATGTATTTTATTTATTTTGGTAGGAACAATTAATATTTTAAACTCCAATAATTTGTTTTAGTAAGCAGCTCTATCACACTTTTATTTAATAAACAAAATACATTTGAAAAATTTTAAACTTCTTAAATACAGTTTTAACCGTGCTTAGGGGCAATTCTAAAGTTTTTCCAATCTTTTTATAGCCATTATTTTATTGTACTTTTGAATAATAAGGTTTTTAAGTTCCTGAGACAGAGGCTTGCCCATTTTCTTTCCCGAGTTGTACACATTGTGTTTACAGTCAGAGTCCAAAGACCAACATACCAAGAAACTATGTGGTGGATGATTTTGTAGGCAGTTAAATCACCTTATATAGCAAAATAATAGACTGGCCAAGTTTGCTTGTTATGGTAAAACGCACATGTCACTTTTGATTGTTCTGGATTGTATACATCAATGATAAACTACATGATAACACAGTATAATATCGGGGTGGTCTAGCCTTTAGCAAAGACATTTTTCTTCTAAGTTATATGATTTTAAGAATCAGTGTGAAATTTTAAAAATGTAATTTTTATATCAAAGGAAAGTGTATGGATCTGCTTATTATTTAACAATCATTGGAATTGAAAGAATGTGTTGTTCCTTGTTAAATTATACAAAATATATAAATTTTCAAAGGAGGTGTAGACTTTTGCAAGCCACTGTATATTTATAGAGGAATAGGGCTCCATATTGGAGATTGACAGTTCCGTTCCTATATATATATATATATATATATATATATATATATATATATATATATATATATATATATATATATGAAGTGCATTCAAACAGTACCACACTTTATTTTTTCCTCCTAAAACTAATATTGTGTGGTCAAAATCCTTTGAGTGGGGTGGGAGAGATGACGGCACTCTTCCTACACATGTGTCAAGATATTTATGCTGGTAAGCCACTTCAGTTCCTGGCTGTTATGCCTAGAGTACAGACGTCTGCGCTTGTCAGACTTTCGTTTTCACATAAGATGACTGAACACACTTACCAGAGATATTGCACCATGCTTTTCTAGTCAAGAACAACATACCACGTCTTTGGTAAGCCCCTTACTCGGCACCATGTGACTTCTAGTTCCATCCCAAACTAAAAACCATCTTTTGTAGAATTTTGCAAAGACATTTTTCTAAGTTATATGATTTTAAGAATCAGTGTGAAATTTTTAAAATGTAAATTTTATATGAAAGGAAAGTGTGATGGACCTGCTTATTATTTAACAATCGGTGTATAGTGAATTGGGGCAGCAGATTATTATTCAAACATATATTGTTAAATATAAGAGACAACGAAGAACGGCTCATGATCAAACATAATAGAAATTCGTTTTCTGTTATATTTAACAATACACACACACACACACACACACACATATATATATATATATATATATATATATGGAAATAATTTTAGATTTAGCTTCAACAATCATAAACTAACCATACGTCAAAACAATCCTTATTCCCCCATAGGTGAACACTTTAATCAATCAGGACACTCATTAGACAACTGTAAATGTTTATTGATAGATTCCGATTTCAGTTCCACATACACATGCAGAAGAAAAAGAAAAATACTGGATTTTAAAATTAAACACATATAAACTAGGGTTAAACAAAGACTTGGGAATTTTAAATCTGTATAAATATTTCAATAGTTAAAAATTTTTTTTTTAGATATAGTTAAAAAAAAATTTTTAAACGACATCTAAAATATTATTATCGTTAGTTTTACGCTAGAAATATTCAAACACAGTTGCATTCCACATCACGTGACGTCCGCGTCTCGCGACGGACGCCACTTGTGAACAAACTTCTGACTACAGTTATTTCTGCTGAAAGATCGGGGAAGATCTGAAATATCAAATATATATATATATATATAAAAATATAAATAAATACTTTCACAAAAAAAACATTCAATTTTTTTTAATTTGCAAATTTTCAGTTGTTTTCTCCATATTATATATATATATATATATATATATATATATATATATATATATATATATATATATATATATATGCGTGTGTGTGTGTGTGTTTAGGAGAGTTTGTATGTGTTTGTGTTTAGGATAGTTTATGTGTGTGTGTGTGTGTGCGTGCCTGGGTATGTGCGTGCGGAGAGAGTATGGACGCAGAAATCTATACTGTGGGGTGACTTCGATTTTCATGCCACAAGCGATCTTTGGAGGGTGTGTCTCTATTTGCACAGGCTCTATCTATAGGCCACTTGAGGATTGTGAACTCAGCTGAATTTGTCAGCGGGCTTTTCTGAGTTTAACAAATGCTCTGTCTCCGCTTTTGAGCACACTTCCCGAATAAATTTGAAAAAAATTAAAGCAATATACACACCCTCCACAAAATGCGCGTTCACACTCCCACCGCACCTACATATATACACCCCTTACACACACACACACACACACACACACACACACACACATATATATATATATATATATATATATATATATAATAAAAATATATATATATATATATAATAAAAAGATATATATATATATATAATAAAAAGACCATGGAATATTAGTGTTTAAGTCTTTTTATTATATCCTATATCTGTCCTGGCTGGACATTGAGTTCTACCTGGATCATATCCTCTTGGAGTTATTTTTATACATATATGTATGTGTATATATAATTGCATATGTATGTGTATATTTACCACTAATATTGTCTATATATATATATATATATATATATATATATATATATATATATATATATATATATATATATATATATATATATATATATATGGTACACGTACAGGTAATAAATCCGTTGATATATAATCCAAGTGGATCTTGATAATATAAAATGTTAAAAATGATCCACAAAAAGAGCTCTATGTATTTATTATAACAGAGCATATAAATTACGTAACAGGGAAATCCAAAATTACCTCATGAGTATAGACTATTTCAACCAACGTCAATACGTTGACTTTGTTCAACTCATATATATATATATTCCGTATATTTTGGTAGCATATTTTCATTTAAGCATGTCTCATTAAAGAATTTACACTTGCTGTGTTTGTTTATTTTCAACAATATCCTTTCGTAATCACGAATAATCTTTGTTGCTTCATAATTAAAGAGAGCAAGAAAAGTATCGTGGTTATATTTATTCATTTTGATTTTTCCGAGTACTTTCGATATATTCCAATATCATCTTAAGGGTTATGACTGCTAAGACAAATGTTTTTGTGTGTCCGAAGAAAATTATTGCTTAGATGATACTCAGCTTTTGTTTATATACATGTTTGTGTGATGTGTGTGTTTATCCTGTAGTTTTTGTAGTTCCTGTAGGTATATTTGAGAATACAGTTTTACCCTGCATCCCATTAGAATGTCTGAAGACCAACTTCTCGAGAGCTCCTCTCTGCGGCTGCTCGGTCTCACGCTGTCCGCTGATCTGAGATGGAACAAATACATCGAGTAAATTGCATCATCCACCGCAAGAAAAGTTGGCTCCCTGTGCCGAGCCAGGGAATTTTTCTCCCCGGAATCGATCCTCCAAATCTATAAATCGACCATTCGCCCTTGCATGGAGTATTGCTGCCATATATGGTCTGGAGCCCCTGCTGTTTGCCTCAGGGTTCTTGATAAGATCCAGAGACGGATATGCAATGTAATTGGCCCTGATCTGTCATCTCGTCTGCAGTCGCTCTCTCACAGACGCGACGTTGCCTCGCTCTGTCTTTTTTACAAATACTTTCACGGTAATTGATCCGATGAGCTGCTTTCGCTGGTTCCTAGGCCTCATGAATTTAAACGTCCTACGAGGCTGGCATCCCGTTCCCACCCCTTCACCGTTGAAACTGTTAGATGTAGACGTCTCTTCTACTCCAATAGCTTCATGTCTCGCACATCTCGCCTGTGGAACTCCCTTCCTGTTTCCCTGACAAATACAATCTCCAACTATTTAAGTGTAACGTCAATCGACATCTCCAGTTGCCTTGATCTATCCACTTCCCTTCTCCACATCCTTTCACCTTTCATTCCTATCTGCTCTCGCTCCAAATCTTCTGTAACCCCCTTGCCTTGATCGATCCACTATCTTTCTCCACATCCTCTCTTTTACCACTCCTATCTGCTCTTCCTACAAACCTTCTGTAACCCCTTGAGTGCTAGTGGCTTCCAGCCTTGCTTGGGGTGATAAGCTTAAAAAAAAAATTTAAGAAATGATAGGATATTGTATAGATTAATGTTATGAAAGACTTCTTTCATGTTGGCTGGTTGGTTGGTAGTTACACTACAATTTGATTTGGCTTGCTGTACCGTTTGGATGTTGGTTGGATGACTGCTTCGCGGCATATCAACACCTCTATGGGTTATATAAGGCCGAAATCTCAATATTTTGAACACAATTTTATGGCTTCAACTAAATGTTTTCAATGCAAATGTATGCGTTCAGCTACAGATAATATGTATTGCTGGTAATTTTGTTATAAAATTTATTGCTGGTTATTTTGCTTTAAAATTGTATTACTGGTAATTTTTTATAATAATGTATTGCTGTTATTCGTACTATAAAAATATACCGTTATACTTTCGCAAAAATTTTTTGGGGGGGGGACTATTTGCCCATAGCTAGGACCCCTAACAGGTGCTACCAACGCACCTCCAATCTCCTGATCAGAGGCCTTACTGCCGGATACAGTTTATCGTCATACCCAGGGATAGATAGATAGATAGATAGATAGATAGATAGATAGATAGATAGATAGATAGATAGATATTAAAGAATGAGAAAAATTTGTTTCATGTTCGTTGTTCACTTGATTGATTGTTTAACATTGTTTAGCGGCATATCAACACCTCTTCGGGTTATTTAATGCCAAAATGTAAATAATTTGAACACTATTTTATGCCTTCAACTAAATATATTGTTTCCTTTCGACCAAAGATAAAATCTGTTGTTGGCCATTTTACGATATATATCGATGGTATTTTTACTATTAAAATGTATTTTTATACTTTCGTAGAGTCTTTGTTTAGGAGGTTCACTATTTGCCTACATCTGGCACCCTAACTCATGCTACCACCCAGGGTCAGGGTGAACCGAAGAACAACAACAATTCAAAGGACGTTCCATACTCCTCAAAACCTCCAGTCTCCCAAACAGAGGTCTTGCTGCCGGATGTAGAATACATTTATGTTTCTACCTCTATATTTTTTTTAATTGTTATCACCCCATGCACGGCAGTAAAGCCACTAAGACGCAAGAAGTTACAGAGTATGGAAGAATTAGGAACAGAAGAGATGAAGGAAAGAGTAATCAGGAGGACAGTAGATAGCGATTGACATTGCATTTAAATTTTGAAAGATTAAAGCTGGCTGGAAAACACTGCGCTAGAATAGTTCCACAAGCGAGAGATGCGAGAAAAGAAAAATTTAGCATATAACCTACGGCTACATATAGCCAGCTCAACCGTAAATTGATGAGATCTCGACCCCAGTCTATTACTGCGGTTAAATACAAAAAGTCTAGGTACCATCGCGAAGAGTTCATCCGAACAATTACCATGAAAGTATTTAGAGAAAAGATACAGAGAGGCAAACTTACGGTGGCGGGAAAGCGATTGAAACTGAGCTGCCAGATAATGACCACTAAAATTGCTGATTCTTCTGTGAATTACAGAAATAAAAAAGTATTTTCAAATAAGTATAATATATAATAATAATAATAATAATAATAATAATAAGAAGAAGAAGAAGAAGAAGAAGAAGAAGAAGAAGAAGAAGAAGAAGAAGAAGAAGAAGAAGAAGAAGAAGAAAAGAAGAACAACAATAATCAAAGCTAACTATCCAGGCATCGTTATTAGAAACCGCAAACAAAAATAATACCCCCTTATTCATATGGCGGTCCCTGCAGACTGCAATGTTTCTTTGAAGATCTTCAAAAACCTATCAAAATACAAGGATCTTGAAATCGAAATCTCAAAAATGTGGCACATGGGAGCATCAACAATCCCTGTAGTTGGAGCCCTAGGATTGATTGGAAAAGATTCTAGTAGACTAATAGAAGAGATTCCTGGAAGCCCATGTCTTAATGAAATACAAAAAATTGTTCTCACGAGTACAGCCCACACTTTACGAAGGGAGTTATCTGTGTAATTTTTTTTTTTTTTAATTGGTCGTTGGAAAATGTAATGATGCCATTTCTAACCTTAGGTCTCTGAGCGGGACCCGGAATGAAATGTGTACACACCAGAAGTCAATGGAAATAAAACAATAATAATAATAATAATAATAATAATAATAATAATAATAATAATAATAATAATAATGAAGCTATCAAAATACAAGGACCTTGAAATCGAAATCTCAAAAAATGTAGCACATGAGAACATCAATAATCCCTGTTGTAGTTGCAGCCCTCGGATTGGTTGGAAAAGATTCCAGTAGACTAATTGAAGGGATTCATGGAAGCCTATGCCTCAAAGAAATACAAAAAATTGTTCTCACGAGTACAGTCTACACCTTACGAAGGGATTTATCTATGTAATTTTTTTTTTAATTGGTCGTTGGAAAATGTCATGATGGCATTTCTATGCCTTAGGTCTCTATGCGAGACCCGGAAAGAAATGTGTACACACCAGAAGTTAAAGAAAATAAAACAAATATATTAATAATAATAATAATAATAATAATAATAATAATAATAATAATAATAATAATAATAAATCTCAACCTGATAGAGCGGGCCAATGTCTGCAATGGAAAATATGCAACTTTTACAGGAAAAAAATTGCATGTAACTGGTATGGACACCACACAGACCCGGTTAAAGAGATAGAACGTATAAGAATTTTATGGGACTTTACAATACACACAGACAAAACAATCAAATCTAATCGCCCTGTCATAGGGATCCAAGACCACAAAAACAGAATGGCAGTTCCTGCACCGTAATGTATCTTCAAGATCTCCAAGGAACTTAAAGTGAAAATCTCAAAACATATATCGTATATGAGGACATTTATCATTCCATTTGTAGTCGGATTGATTGAAAAAGGTTCCTATAGACTTATTGAATGGATTCCTGGTAGTTCATCCCTTAAAGAAATACAAAATATTGTAGTCGCAAGTACAGCTCACACATTACGAAGAGCTTTATGTAAAATATGTATGATCTAAGCAAAAATAAAGTTCCAATTGCTTAACCATATCGCAAATGTTAATGTCCCAACAAATTTTGCGACCTATTCGCGGGGTTCAAAAAGAATGTTTGAAAAACGAAATAAATAAAATAAAGGAGGTTGTGACGAGTTGGGAATCATTTTAAAATCCACGACTGTAAAAATTATTAAATGAGAAATTTTAGAGAAATTTTCCCATATCTCAATTCCTGCAACATCTCGAAATATACTTTATAATAATAATAATAATAATAATAATAATAATAATAATAATAATAATAATATAAAAGAAATAAAAACAAGTTACATCCCCACCCCTAAAAATTAACGACTTATTCAGTAGTTAAGGAGAGAGAGAGAAAAAAAAGAAAAGGCTCCACCCTTAATCGTTTTTCCTATGAAAGTAATAGATGGCGAATCGAAAGAAAGAAAAAAAACGAAGAGGAAAAACTGATGCAAGAACTATTCGGGATTTTGTAGAAATGACAAAATGGAAAGAGAAACTGCACTAATGGATGTCATTCGGTACAAATACGAAAGCGGAGAGAGTTTTTTAAAAAAGCCCTTGTTGCATGTCTAAGGCCAGCAGGTGTGAACAGGTCCAGAAAACACTTGGGCAGTTCGAGCTCCTAGTACTGGTGGACGGGACCAATTCTGAAATTGACTCTGCTTATCTTAGTCTGGTAAAACGCCATGCAAATATGCGAACCATCCTAATTCCTTTCGTATTCCATCTACTCGAGCAGTCTCTTTCCGCTAACTGCTGCTTTGTAGAACCGACTCCCAAGAGGATGCTTCCCCAATCATTACAATCTTAACCTGCTGAAATCTAGGGTTAAAGGTTATCTTCCTTATATATGCCCCAAAACTTTGCTTCTTATTCTGTAACCTTCTATCTCGAGTGACTCTTGGGCCTTGTCCAGGGTGAACATCATTGCAAAAAGAAGTACACATTCTGAAGAATACACATCCTCTCATTAAAATTTCCTCGAAAGCCCAAATTTGCTCGATTCTGTATCAGAAACGTAAACAAAGCATTTACAAAAAGAAGTAATGGAATTCATTTTTAATCCGTGATTATTTCTTATTTGTCGTCGGCATCTGTCCGTCTCGAGAGACGATGGACGAACGCGGTGCGCTACGAGCCTGTTAGGGATATATGGAGAACTATCCATCCAAGCCAGTCTGTCCTGCTATTTACCCATAGCTAGAGGGAGAAGAAGAGAATTCATACCTTTCCTATATTGATATAGCTATATTAGCACGTAAATGAATGTAATGGATTCGACTGTAATTTGAACTCGGCTCTCCGATTCCTCACTCCAAGCCGCTATCCATTACTCCACCCTGCCTCCTCATATTTCTTATTATAAGCATCATAAATATAATACTATAATCCATATACTGCTAATCCATATAATGTCAATCCATCTCGTGTCAGTCTATATACTGTCAATCCATTATGTGCTGACTTCATTTGTTTGGAGATTGTTGAAAGTTCCTAGACAATTTTTTAAGTGATTCATATTTTATCTAAACGAGACGTCAGTGAAATATTAACTTTGGGATCCCATTACAAATCATTATTTACTAACATGTATTGATATAACCATATCATTTCCTTTTAAAATGATTTTCCTTTCTTCTTCATAATCAAGTATTTCATGGAGAAAAACCACTTCATATCAAACCAGAGATATTGATATAGCTATATACAACCGTCAGGCCTATTCTAATAGTTTCTTTTCTCGGACTTCTCACCTGTGAAACTCCCTCCCGATTTGTTTCTTTCCTGCTAACTGCAATCTTCAAAAATTTAAATGCAACGTCTGTCGCCATCTTCTGTCTTCCTTTTCCTTTTTCAATCTCCCCCACCCCGCCTCAATCTTTTCATTCTCTCTTGCTTTCAATCCCTGTCATCTTCTGTGTTCTAGCAGCATTGTAAAAGAAATGAGGCTGGAACTCGCTACAGTAGTAATGATCATCTATTTACGAAGCTTAGATTAGTTTAAAGCATAGCAACAAGTATGGAGTAATAATTATCGCTTTGGCCAAAGATGCAATGTTTAGCTTAGTCTGGCACAAGGCGAAGACAAATTACCGTACTTCCCCATACGCCTTCAGTCAATAATATGCACCCCTAAAATTGTGCTGAAAGTGTGGGAAAATGCCGGTTACTCAATGAGGGTCAAACAAAATATTTAACAATAATGGCTTTCTTCCTCTTTGCGACTATTCGGCCTCACATTGACTGCTGACCTGAGATGGAACAAATACATTCAGTCAATAGCTTCGTCCACCGCAAGGAAAGTTGGCTCCCTGTGACGCGCCAGGAAATTTTTCTCGCCGGAGTCGATCCTTCAAATCTAAATTTGCATGGAGTATTGCTGCTATATATGGTCTGGTGCCCCTTATGTTTGTCTCAAGGTTCTTGATAAGATCCAGAGACGGATATGCAACGTAATTGGCCCTGATCTTGCATTTCGTCTGCAGTCGCTCTCTCACAGACGTGCCGTCGCCTCCCTCTGTCATTTTTACAGATACTTTTATGGTAACTATTCCGAAGAGCTGCTTTCGCTGGTTTCCAAACTTCATGAATTTAAGCGTTCTACTTGGCTGGCATCTCGCTCTCACCCTTTCACTGTCGAAACTGTTAAATGTAGCCGTCTCTTCTACTCCAATAGCTTCATGTCTCGAACCTCTCGCCTGTGGAACTCCCTCCCCTCTTCCTGTTTCCCTGATAGCTATAATCTCCAACTATTCAAATGTAATGTCAATCGACGTCTCCAGATGCCCTGATCTATCCCCTAACCTTCTCTTCGTCCTTTCCTATATCACTCCTATTTGCTCTCGCTCCAACTCTCTGTAACTCCTTGCGTGCTAGTGGCTTCCCGCTTTGCTTGGCGTGAAACGCTTAAAAAAAACATAGAGGAATTTATCGAAGTTTCTTTCGTCTGGCACAAGGAAGGAGCTGTGGGCTATTTCCTAAAAAGTGATGTCACTACAAAGTTTACCCGAAAAGGACCCAACCATTTTCAATATCTCACGGAAATAGCAACAGCGCAGCAAGAAGCATGCGACGTTTCGTCTTGAAGAAAGGGATTGTAGGGTGGAAAATAATTAATCACCCTAAGGGCGCGGAGACGCTTTTGAACTCTATCGTGAGTGGAAAGTGAAGTCTGGGAAACTCCTGCCATTATATAGCAGCAGTAATCCATTTTACGCCTGATCTGGTTCTTGTAAACACAGGAGTGAGAAACTTGCTGGTGCGTTACAAGAAACAGACCATTTTTCCAGCATCTTCAGCGATTTGTCATATGTACGAATTCCACTTGTGGTCTGGGCCGCGTTTAAGTCCTAACAGGCGCTCAAGGCATGGTGTCTCCCTGAAGGAACATCCGTTCACCGCGACAGGTGAAAGTTCTATCGTCTCTCAGACAACACGGCCCGGAGATTTTTTTGCGGTTTGTATCCACGAATTTCAATCAGTTTATGTTACTTCATATGTAATTATTAGAATGAATAAAAATTTTGACATATTTGTTTAATAAATTCCAAGCCTAGAAACCACCGTTTAGATAGGAAAACTAAGTGGGGGAAAAGGTTGAAAGAATGATAAGAAAGTAGAAAGCCGAGAGAGAAAAAAAAAGTGGCTGGAGGAAAATAAAATAAATGGTCCCGTTACGTTTATTGAATATTAAATCTACCATAAAATCCTTGCGCAGGTGTACGTTGAATCACCAGCAGGTGTTTCCACCTGTCGTTAAAGTCCAAACGCTAACAAGGAAAATAAATAAATAATAATTTCTTAGAAATCAGATCCTTTGGCAACAACGTTTTATTTTTTGTTTTGTTTTTTCTTATTCTCCTTCTCTTGAATCTTTACATTAACATGTCTCGAACAAACGTTCATTATATATTTTTTTAACGAACGTCTTTAGTTCATTAATGCTATCATAGTCTCCAAAATCGTTTTATAACGCTCTTCTTCCAACAGTCATGTTGTATAGTTAAGTTCAGCAATCAAAATACTTTTTACTTACAGTCTAAGGGAATTTAGCGGCTTACGGCCACAACACGTCGAAATACAGGTTCCCGTACGATCACAGAAATTAAGCAACGTCGAGCCTGTTCAGTACCTAGATTGTTTGGGAATACCAGATGCTGTAAGCTATAATGTACAGGTGGTGTATTGGATAATGGTTCGGAATTGTTATTTGCATAAACGAGTTCTAATTTCCGTTGCGTTCGTTATATTCACTTAGGCGCAAATAATATTAGAAAAGGAATGAATTCACCTCATCTCTCCCAGCTATGGGTTAATTAGTAAGTCTCTTATAAGTAAACTATTATTTTTCCCCCAAAATAAATTCTTAATAATCTAAAAAATATTTTCTGGCTTTAAATAACTTTAAAAGAGTTTATAAACTGTAGAAAAAAATCAATCATTCCAAGAGAGCATAGAACAATTAGCAGCTGCAAATCCTAGTAAGTGTAATTGCGTCTCCGTTTTAGAGACAGCATATCCTTGTTCTAGACCAATGGGTCTACGTCGTTTTTTGCCCAATGCACCCTTTTTAATATATGTCAGAATATCATTCACCCACTTTCCAAGATTGTCCGACTCAAAGATGCATTCCAAATAATATATATATGTATACAGGGTGTTCATAAAGTTCGTGTGCACTTTAAAAAAATTATAACTTTATTTGTATTTGCGATAGAAATAATCTGTAAAAAATGTTATAAAGTTTAATGTACCTTGTTTTAAGTATAGCTAAAATAACTAATGTGATTTCAGGCATTACTGTAAATCAGTTGGCAAATGTTTTCCGTGAACTGCAAAATCGTATTACCCTTTGTATTGCTAATGATGGAGGACATGTGGAAACTTAAATAAAATTTCAATAAAATCTTAAAAAATATAGATTTCCTTCTTTCTAATCCTTTTTACATATTATTTCTATCGCAAATACAAATAAAGTTATAAATTTTTTTAAGTGCGCACGAACTTTATGGACACCCAGTATTATTGGAAATCTTCATTTTTTTTTTCGATATGAGTACATATACATTTATATGGATTATTTTTTTTAATCATGATGATCTCCAAATTATGTAAGTAAAAAACAAGAAAATGTAGAATCTCCTCCTATCGAGGCATTCCCCGCGACTGATTGAAAAAACCCTCCTTTAGACAGCGACTTTTCTCTGTTAAGCAGATATGACTGGAAACAATTCTTTACTTGTATCTACCACCATTTTTTTTTTTACCGGCTCCTCGCATTATAAATTTGATTTTTTTTGTCAAGTTTTACTCTATCATTACCTACAGTACGCAGTATCCTCAAACGTCCCTCATCCAAGTACTGGCCAACTCCGACTCTTAAGTGGCACCTTCAGCGCTATTTAACTATGATTAAATATTGAAAAGTTTAAGGAAACCGACTTTTTCCGCTTTTGATATATTCTCATGAGTGTGATTGGATGAGAGTTAAGACTACTGCATTTGCGGTGCGATGGCATATTTAACGATGTCATTTGTTGCGTTTCGTGTCGTCACTGGCTTCAGCCTATCGGCCCTTCAGTACTTCAGCCCTTCGGCCATTCAGCCCTCAATGCCACGTCAAATCAACCAAAGACCGTTTTTCTTTTTGTTAGAGGTAGAGTCGGAGTAGCATCAATTCTAAAAGGTAGCGAGAGGAAGAAATTCAGGGGAATGCATGATCACTCGTTGACTTAACATTCAGGCCTAGCCTCTCTAAGGAATCTGGGTGTGGAAACCGTGTCGACGCTACATAATCCTTGCTGTTGCTTCGCGCTGTTTTGGTCGTACACTCTTGTGCAAATTAATTGAAACAAAACGAATAATTCCGTTGTTATTTACGTTTTTTCGTATATTTATTTAATGAAACAGGACTCAGTACACATGTTAGTACTTCGTATGTCCATTCCACGAAGTCGTTCCTTGCAAATTGATCACAGATTTTCGATTGGATTTAAATCAGGAGAGTTTCCGTGCCAGTCTATAGTACTTTGATTTGCTCACTGGTAAGGCTTGCCAGTGTGTTCGTGCAGCGTTATAATTTTCGTACGTTTCCTTGGAGTAACGTCCATCGCAGACAATGGCCGTAGGACAACTAATCGACAGTCGAGACAATAGTGTCTGGGCGTGATAAAAATCTGATGCAATCACGGATGACGAAATAGTTTTCAAGGTCAATCAAATTTCATCATAGACCCCGAAAATAGATACCTATTACTGCACACCACAGCAAATGATCTAATCTGAGAAAAAAATACAAATCGGTTACACACTGTCACTGCATTGGGTCTAAAACTGACCGTATGGTGAAAAAAAGAAAATTAAAGCAGTTGTTTCAATTAATTTGCACAAGGGTGTATAATTAAAACTTAGATGAACTTAGTCCATCAATGTCACAATTCCCCGCCCACGAGGTATTCTGACAAATCGTTTCCCATTCCTTGGCCTGCCTTCGCATTCTATAAGATTGTTGTCGTTTTCGCACAAATACACTAAAAATATGAATATATCTCTTCTCCCTCATTCCCACAGTTAAGAGCGCTATCAATAAGCCATGGCCAGCTCTCTAGCTTTCGCTAGCAACCACTGTAGATTTTATTATATTTTTCTTGCATGCCTTCAAGATATTTCTTTTTTGTGACATAAAGTGCATAAGAACACTTAATAATATCAATTATGAACACGGCCACAACGTCTTGACGGTGTTGGGGAATTAAAATATTTCTATTGCTAATAAAATAAATCTAAATATTAAAACAAGCAAAAACTTTGACGAGTTCCTACACAGTATATATATATATATATATATATATATTATAATATTTTTTTAAAAATATGATTCCTTCGCTACATAAGAGTTCTCATGTTTCAAAAGCGAGAGCCGAGACCCCTAATATAATTTTTGAAATTAAGTTGAATTAAGGTGTCTTGTCACGCTTCCTCGTCAAGCGAGAATTTGGGAAGCTCTACTTCTGTATGGAGCACTGTCTTTTTAAAAATAAAAGCAAAAATACTAAGGAACTCCGGATTATTTACCTAACGTGTTCTTTCCTATTTTTCTGCATACCTGCACACACACACACACACACACACACACACACACACACACACACACACATATATATATATATATATATATATATATATATATATATATATATATATATATATAAAAGTGAACATGGAAGTCAGCACTTAGAGGCGACAGTCTGTTTCATGCTAGTGCAATCGTCAGGCAACTCTCTCTCTCTCTCTCTCTCTCTATATATATATATATATATATATATATATATATATATATGTGTGTGTGTGTGTGTGTGTGTGTGTGTGTGTGTGTGTGTGTGTGTGCGTGCGTGTAAATTACATTTAGTTAAAATTCAAAAACTGGCTTGTCAACCCCAAGGAGTTAGATAATCCAATGATATATATATATATATATATATATATATATATATATATATATATATATATATATATATATATATCGCGTTTTCTTCATATCTATCTATCGCATTTTATTCAAATCTATCTATCTATGTATCTAACTCCTTTCATTCATATCTATTTCTTTAATGTCACATTTTATTCATATCTTATTTTATTCATATCTATCTATCTATCTATCTATCTATCTATCTATCTATCTGTCTGTCTGTCTGTCTGTCTGTCTAAACTTATTGTTTTAATGCCATGTGCGATAAAATAGATTACACGCAAAATTTAATTTTTTTTCCTTTTTCCATTTTCTTTTTTCCTTTTCCGAATATTTTCTTTCTTATTTATCCATTTTCTCATTTTCGTTTCATTTTCTTAAAGATTTTACTAGTCAGCCTTTCATTCTTTTCTCCAATTGTGTTTCCTTCTTTTTTCTTTTTATTTCATTCTTCTTTCTTTCTTACTGTTTTAATTTTCCTTCTTTCTTTCGTTCATTTTCATTCTTTATTTTTTATTTTTCCTTCTTTCTTTCTTATGTTTTCTATTTCCTTCTTCCTTCCTTTTTTCTTCTTTTTTCTTTCTTTTTTTATTCCTTCTTTATTTTTGCATCTTTCTTGCTTCTTTTTCTTTCTTTCTTTCTTTCTTTTCAAATTGTGCTTCTTATTTTCAATCGTGTTCTTTTTTTTATCATTTTTTTTTATTTTGCCACCACCTGCATGTACACATGTGGGGCGCCACGTAAATTGTGACCTTGTGTCAAACCTACCATCTTAGAGGGAAGGCGGTGGTAGGTAAACTTCTTCACATTTTATATCATTCTATTTGACGCTATTTCTCTATTTTCCTATCTCATTCAGTGCTTTGCCTCCATTCCTTTATTTGCTTATTTATTATGAAAGCAGACGTACGCGTCTGGAAAATGTCCTTCTCTTATGGAAAACCATTCGCAGTTATTCTAAAAGTGGGTCCATTATTTATAAACGCCGATTCGTACTTTGAGAAAGACGACTGTACCAAAGGAAAGCAAACCAGACTCTAAGGGTGACGGTTTCCATGCAATTAAGTCATGTCGGCTCGAAAAGAGAAAAAGCGAAATAAGTATCCGGTTTCCTTGGGAAAACAGAGAGAAATAAACAAGAGATCAACTGACAAAAAAGACGACATTTAAAAGACGACCTTTACGAAATTATAAAAACAGATTTACTTTTCAGAAAAAAGAAACATTCGAAATTTCTGCATAACATTTGACTTTGCACCAATTAACAAAAATAAATAAAAACAACATCGCAAACAAGTATCTATCTATCTATCTATCTATCTATCTATCTATGTTCAAAGCTGAATTTACAAACTCGGATTTTTATATCTATCCGAGTCTGTTTCTACTACTCCCTACCAAATACCAGTTTATAGGAAAATAGATCCTAGTGAGTTCAATCCCAACTGGTTGCCTCATATTTTCTGCCTTGTGCCATATCTGAGTTACGAAACTAGGAAGTTTATAAGTCTGTTCATTATCTATCTATCTATCTATCTCTCCATATATATATATATATATATATATATATATATATATATATATATATATATGTATGTATGTATGTATTTAAAACAGTGGCTGCTACTGCTATTAATGCATTTCGCTTCAAGTACGAATTGACCTCTCCTAGCTACTGCCGTATTTCGTATAGAAAACGTTAAAATTCCTCCTTCTCTCCGACAGCTTAGGAATAGGACCTCTGACTGATGCCAAAATCGGTCGAGTTTCGATCCCAATTGAAACGATCGAAACTGAACAGCTGTGATACAGCGAAAGAGTCTGTATATGGATGACAATATATATATATATATATATATATATATATATATATATTTACGGTGCGATATTTTTTAATCTATATTTTTGCTTTATTTATGGGTCAAATTGCTTAATATCAAGGATAGAGGGTATGTAAATATAAAAGTCGACACTGAACTTAACATCCAGATAGGAGACTATATATATATATATATATATAGGTGTGTGTGTGTCTACATGTGTATATATATATATATATATATATATATATATATATATATATATATATACTTACATATATATATATATACATACATATATACATATATATATACATATATATACGTACATATATATATTTACATATATATATATATATATATATATATATACATACATATATATTGAGCATTGTTCCATCATGAATATAACAAATCATATATATATATATATATATATATATATATATATATATATATATATGATAATTTATATTCATGTCGGAACAATGCCCAAGCTCAGGAATCTCTCTTTGTCATATATATATATATATATATACCATGATCGTTATTTCTATTTGATAAACGTGATTGAGTTGCTATTCCTG
This sequence comes from Acanthosepion esculentum, assembly GCA_964036315.1. Classification (NCBI taxonomy): domain Eukaryota; kingdom Metazoa; phylum Mollusca; class Cephalopoda; order Sepiida; family Sepiidae; genus Acanthosepion; species Acanthosepion esculentum. The sequence continues at coordinate 29,598,459 of OZ038498.1, forward strand.
CTTTTTTAATTTTCTTAAACAGTGAATTGATAACAACGGGACTAGAATGAAAAGTCCTTGTAAATAGGAATCATCTCCCCAAACTGAAATCGAAATCGTATCCTTTCCCGTCAGCTAAAGCGCTTTTTTAGACAAAGCGTACGTCTATCAGTTTGGCCACGGGGAGCAGCATGGTAGGACGAGGTTTAAATTATCTACTTAAGGATAAATTGTCCCTCATTATGACTTCTAGGAATCTATATACGTTGGCTTCAGTTTCGTACACACACACACACACACGTCCCTACAAAAGAGAAGAAATCTCGTACTCAACAGCATTGCTGAAAAGTTATTCCCAAAAGCACTTATAAAGCAGTGAAAAGCACACCTGATATCTTCTCCAAACACATCCATTACTACTTCCTGACATGCGCAGAAGAACTCAAATGCTATGAAGAGCTCACTAATGACAAGACTACATCAATTGGCAAAAGATTACGCAGTGAAAACATCCTTTCTAACTCCCGAGCCAAAAAGCTTACGACGAACGATATCACACATAAACAACAGACAAATCGTTTAAAACACAAAATTCACAACCAATACACCCACAGTAGATAGAAAGAGAACGATAACCCGAATATTATCTCCAACATTCCAATATATATATATATATATATATATATATATATATATATATATATATATATATATATATATATATATATATATATATATATATACCGTCATCTACAGACAGACTGTTTTGCTGTATCACGGGTCATCAATATGACTAGACGTCCGATCACTGCAAACCGGGACTGAAACCCGACCGATTTGGCATCAATCTGAAATTCTATCCCCTAGGCTATCGGCGCCCGGCAGAGAGATATTCGAATGTTTGCGTATTTTTCCATAAACAGTGACCTAGAGAACTCAATCTGGCGGGAGAGTCTTGCATTATCAGTAGTAATAGTCACTGCTTACAAATTCGCTTTTCTCTACACAGTGCACGACCGAATTAATTATTTAGCGGGTGATAATATCGTCATCCACAGAGAGATTGTTTCACTGTATCACAGCTCATCAGTATGACTAGACATCCGATAGCCTGGAGAATTTAACACTCGCAAGAACTTACTAAAGGCAAGAGTTCTCGCGAGTGTTAAATTCTCCAGGCTCTTTTATTTCATGTACCATACATTTTTGATAGTAATTATAAGTTTCAAGTCTCTTCTTTATTTCTGTGACAATGGAGATGTGGTTCTACAGAAAAATGCTATAAATGCCACGGCTTGAGCACGTGAGCAACGAGGTAGTTTGAAGGAAAATTGTGTAAGGATGCAAATGCAATCATCTTCCTTTGGTTGGCATGAAGTCACGTGGATTATGTGATGGCCGCTTAGTAACGTCACTTCATGGAACGACGAAAGTGACCAGTCCGTCAGCCAGGTCTCAGGAGTCAAACTGAGCTGTTGCTCTTTTATTAGCATGGAGAAGGCCTTGCCTCGCACGGACCTCTGACCTAGTGAGCCAGCTGGCACGCGAGGCAGCTTACAAGCCCATAGCGCCGTTTATTTTTTATTTATTTTTTTTTAAATATATCTTCACCAGATATTTTCGGCTCGCAGTCCTCATGTTGGGAAAATACACGACTCTCCGTTTCCTGTTTGAGTGGAATATGTCCTCACTAGTGAAATGGAAGATAAATCTAGAACGCTCGAATGTGGAATCCTAAATATTCTCCAGAAATATAGAAGAAGAAGCACAGAAGAAGATTCCGGTAGCTCAAATTCACGTTGCGATTTTTTACAAATAAGAATCACCTTCATGTTTTTCGTTCCTTTTCTTTCGGGGATTCCATTCTGTTCGTGGAATACATTTTTTTTATTGTATTATCAATATAGTAATTCTGATAATGTAGGGAAATGCAAATGGTGATAATGTTCCTTTTCTTCCATATTACCCTTTCTCACATTTTCCTCATATTCTCATTATCTGATAATATACCTAACGTGATTATTTACCACATTAATGGAAAGAAAAAGGAGACGTATGCTTAGAACGGCGGAGAGGCACGGTGGAGTAATGGATAGCAGCTCGGATTGAGGAATCTGAGAGCCGAGTTCGAATTCCAGTCGAATCCATTAAATCCTTTACGTACTAATACCCTTGGGAAAGATATGAATCCTCTTCTTCTCCCACCCTCCGCTTCAGTTAAATAGCAGGACAGACCTTGGATGGCAACTGGGAAGAAGAAGAAAGAAAGAAATGGCAACCTACTGCGGGAAAAAATCTGCCTCGTCAGTCATGTATCAAAAGATACATGACGGCCTAAGCGTGAATCACGCCTGACACATAACTGAATGATGCTTAGAATTAGAAAGAGACACTTTAAATTTTGGGGGTGCATAATGAGGAAATAAGTCTTGTGGGGAGCTTTCACAGAACCTATTGAAGACAAGAAGGACAAGGGGAGTAAATTATCAAACAAGCTTGTGTAAATGGATGACAACTCAAGGAGGGGTAGTATATTAAAAAAAAAGTAGACATTGCTAAGAGATACAATGGACAGGAATTGTGTCTTGAAAGGATATTGGACAAAAAAGAAGGAAATGAATATCTACGAGCGTCATTCAATAAATAAGTTGCATTTTTCGGTATAAGGACTTCTAATACAGATAGAAGCTTACTTTTTTCTTTCTTTTTTTTTGTTTTACTTCTTTTTCACATGGATTTAATTTCTTTTGCAGATTAAAAAAAAATTAACAAAGATGGCTGACCAAGAAGCATGCTCCAGAATTGAACAGCGGCCAGTTATCAAGTTTTTGGTTGCTGAAGGGTGAAAACCAGTTGAAATTCATAGGAGAATGTCAACTGTGTATGGTGCCACATGTTTCAGCTAAAAAAATGTCTACAAATGGGCTAAATTATTTAAAGAAGGACGGAGCAGTGTTGAGGATGAAGACAGGCCTGGGAGGCCTACAGAAGTGAGGTCACCTGAGGTGATCGAATCAGTGAATGACCTCATTCAGTCTGACAGAAGGGTGACAGTGGATGACATTGCAAGGACTTTGAGCTTATCTGTTGGGACAAACGCAGGCAGGGGTCATCAGTCAGAAGGAGTATTCTTGCATCATGAAAACGCAAGGCCTCACACAACAGCCCAAACGGTGCAGACCATCAACGAGCTGGGCTGGGAACTGCTCCCTCATCCCCCTTACAGCCCAGACCTTGCCCCTTTAGACTTTCACCTGTTTGGTCCCTTGAAAGCGTTCACGAGAGGCACGAAGTTTAAAAGTGACGATGAAGTCAAAAGTGTTGTGAGCGACTGGCTGAGACATCAGTCCTAAGATTTTTACGCCGAGGGAATACGGAACCTTGTGCACAGATGGGAAAAGTGTGTGACAGTCTTGGGAGACTACGTTGAAAAAAAAAAGTAAGCTTCTATCTGTATTAGAAGTCTTTATACCGAAAAATTCACCTTACTTATTGAATGACCCTCGTATAATATGCTTACTTGTTGAACAGTAGTTAACATCAAATTTGTCTCAGTATTATATATCGTAATATTCGGACCAGTATGTTGGTTGTGATATTCCCAAAATTACGACTGTTGTAGTCTCCGTTTTTTTTATAGCTCTCTATAACATAGTATAGCATAATCAGTAACCTTCTGCAAATATTGAATTGAACACCTTATTCAATCCGCAAGAATAGATCAGACAATGCGGGAGCTGCCCAGACCACACTTTCTAGCCCGGATAGAATCTAAAAGCGTCTCCTAGTCCTTGTGGGTGACGAATTTTCCACCATCCAACCTCTCTGTCGCGGGCGGGATGTGGTAAGCCTCTCTCTGCTCTATGGCTAATTTCACGGAAAGTGCTCAGACGAACTACATTCCTCGGTTCCGCTAGTTCTAACCTTCACGGCAAGGACCTGGCATGCCACTTACATTGCAGCAAACCTCCCACATTCCTTCCGTATTCCATTGGTGAGAAGTACCACTCAAGTAGGTTTTTTTCCCGCTCGGTGGAAATGACTCCCAAGAGGATGCTTCCCCAATCACTACAATCTTAACCTGTTCATGTCTCGGGTTACCGATTACCTTCTTCTCATATTCGTACAAACTGCCTCCTAACGTAACACTCTACATCGAGTGGCCCTCAGGCCTTGTACAGGGTGAATAAAGTGCACCTGAAATATCTGAACTTAACGACTTTCGTACAAATCACAATAACAATCATAAATATGTTTAAATATTGTTGTTTAAAGAAGTAAGGGTGTACAAATAAGTGAAAATTGACGCGGTTTCCTATTTCATTGAAGCACGTGTTAAACACGTGAAAACGTCATCGCCTTCTCTATCTTCCCGATCCTTTTCACTGTAAAGCTTCACTTAGATGTGGCACAAGCCTGAAAGCTTGGAGTATCCAGTGAGGATCGAACTCACTACTCAGTCGGAATTGATGTAGCGAGTCAAGCATGCTATCCATTACACCACGTTGAAGTGACCCAGTACCTGAAAATCAAACAGAAATTGTCTATCTGTGGTAAGACAGAGCGTAACGAACAAAGTTGGTTGGTTTATTTTGTTTAGCATCATATAAACCACTATTTAATACCGAGGTCTAAATATTTTGTATCTCTCTATATTTCTGAGATGAGGTATTATGTACACTATTTACATTATTCGGACTATTGTCCTCATCTTTGTCGCTATATTTATTACAAAGTTTTGGGTCGTTTTACGCTCCGGCCTTCTTCAAGTGGTTGGAATGTCGAACTGAACCCTTTATTTCGCTCACTGGGGTAGACTGTTCTAGTTACACGTGCCGTGTCTAATGCATGTCAGTTATCTCCTGTTAATTCCCCTCTCCAAGTTCTCCACCGCCTTAACCAGGTATTGAACTCACGCCTGTCACTGTATCTAACTAACGCCTTTATCCACTGCGCCATGTGTCCTTGACACGTAATTTTATGCCTTCAAGTACAAATATTTGTAGATGATAAAGTGTATTATCCTCATTGCCATATACATAATGCATACGGCCTCCTTCAGGTGATTGGAATTTCTAACCACCAGGGTTAATTGTTCTAGTTCCACATGCCATGTCTCTTCCGGGTGTCTCAGTTATTTCCCTTTAACTCAACTATTTTTGGTCCACCACTGCTGTAGCCTGGTATTGAACTCACAACTCTTTGGGTATAGTCACTACATCTAACCAATGTCTTTATCCACTGGGCCATGTGTCCTTCAAGACACCTGTATATGAATTTCTGTGACTTATAAACCTAATGTCTCAGCAACCCTTTTTTTACCAGTGCTCATATTGCAATTTTTCTGTTAAAATTATTGCATATTATTTTTACTAGAGCTTTTCTTGCAACTTTTGTATTGTTATTCATTGCTTTTCTCTAGCAGTCCTTATTACTGGTTCGCATATTGTATTCATTTCTATGTTTGGTCGGCTCTGGAGATTTCTCTGGCCTAGAATATGTGCTGATTCCTGAAGGAGACCGGAGCATACAACGGCCGAAACGTTGTGAATATTGCAATGAAGATGAGGATAACAGTCCGAATAATGTAAATAATGTAAATAATGTAAATAATCACAATGCCTCATTTCAGAAATATAGACAGATAACATGTATGGTTGGTAATTTTTTAAATGAATTGCTGTTAATTTTAATATAAAAATGTATTTTTATACTTTTTAAATGTTGTATCCATTGTCATTGTGCTATAAAAATGTATTGCCGGTCATTTTACTATAAAAATCTATTATTGGTAATTTTTTAACCAAAATGCATTGTTGTTATTTTTACTATATAAATAAGACGTTTTGATGGTTTTTTGGGTGTTCACTATTTGCCGATAGCTGAGGCGCTAACGGGTGCCACTACCCCGGGCCGGGTGATCCCGAGGAACCACAGCATATAAAAGGTGGTTGCACGCTCCTCAAAACCTCTAATCTTTCGATCAGAGGCCTTTTCTGGTGGATATAGTTTATCGTAATACCCAAGACTAAACTAAGAAAGGAGCAAGCAGAATGATAAAATAACTGACTCGATTCTCACTCATTGAAACATTTTCAATTATTTAGTCATCGATAGAATGAGAAATATTTTGAAAGATTCTAGTTTCGTTGTTAAACCAACTTGAGACTGATAGCGTTTTAATCGCACAGTAATCGATAAAGCGTTTGAGGTTACATCAGTCAGGCGGTAGCTAAAATTCTCTCTGGCGTTACGAAATCCTCAAATAACCCAATGGTAAGTACTCTATTAAATTTCTTTTCTACTTAAGCTTAATATACACTTCAATCCACCAACTGAGATATTTTCCAATTTCTATTATAGGTTTAGTTTTCTTGTATAGTAAAAATCTTTGATGTTTCCTTTAAGGTTCAGGATTGACATACAAAACATATCCGTTTACATATATAGCTTATGTCACCGGAAGAGACCCCTAAATCCGGCACAGTGAAACGCAGACGTATGATCAGGCTAGTTTAACTGAACTTCGAAGACTGGACAAGATCAAAATTGCATTTTCTAATAATATTTTTATTATAGGACCAATAGACGCTATGATATATTAATGCAAGTATATATATATCAAAATATAGTCGGTCTTGATGACAAAAGAAAAACAAAATGCTACATTATGTGTTTCGTCTCAAGAAAGGACTTCTTCAGAATAATAATATTTTGTCGATGGAGCAGTCATACACACACACACACACACACACACACACACACACACACACACATACATACGTGTGTGTGTGTATATATATTAATGTGTATATATATATTAATAATAATAATATTAATGTGTATATATATATTAATAATAATAAATAAATAATTAATAATAATAATAAATGTACATTATCCACATCGGTAGCAATATCTACGTTTTATATAATAAATATCAATACTTAAATTGTGCACTTGTCAGGTTCTGAATGAAAACTGAATAGTGCATTGTTTGTGATACTGGTGAGGAAAAAGGTATAAAGGTGTACTATTGATAAAAATTATAGCACTATTATTATACATCGATCAATATTTTAATATCATCCACACTCAATGTGCGATATTTTATATATATATATATATATATATATATATATATATATATATATATATATATGTATACATTTATGTATATATGTATATATATATATGTATATATATATATATGTATATATATGTATATATATATATATATATATATATATATATATATATATATGCGATGCGATGAGAACGAAAATAATATATAAATTCCAACGTTGACAGCATTAATTCAAAAGAGGGCTCGATACCGACAGTAGAGCGATAATTATTTATTTATTATAATTTTATCATATAGGCAAAACCATTTTACTCACTACAAAAATGCAACCATTTTCGACTCTCACCGTGGAAACCAAGTTGCATCTTTGTAGTGAGTAAAATGGTTTGTCTATATGATAAAATTATAATAAATAAATATATATATATATAAATATAAAAGTGAACATAGAAGTCAACTCTTAGAGGCGACAGTCTGTTTCATGCTAGTGCAATCGTCAGTTGCCTGACGATTGCACTAGCATGAAACAGACTGTCGCCTTTAAGTGTTGACTTCTAGGTTCACTTTTATATTTACACACGCTCTATCTCTGATATTGAGCACTTTATCCCATAAATATAGCACACTTTAAGACTATATTTCTTCATATATATATATATATATATATATATATATATATATATATATAGTCAAACCTAATGAGCCAGACAAACCTACCAAGGTTTCACTTAGGCAGATCGTCAGGGTCACTACATATATATGTCGTCAGGGTCACAACATATATTGGTTTTACTACAACCACACTCTCCCGGCGACTTACCTGTTACCTTTCTGATCTTAGTTCTAATAAAAAAAAACATTTCTTAGAAAATATAGCCATGTACATAATATTAGGCACATATTAGTTGATAACACAACAATACTCACATACACACAGTAAAAAGAACATTCAGATATTGCAGGCCATCAACATTAAAACGAAGCAACCCACACTCAACAAATTTACACACTAGTCACAACACATTACATTGCATCTAGACATTGGTTCTGTTATAATACTTCGGTCTATCGCGGGCTATGACGTCATAGAACTGCATCTTGAACTTACGATCTGCGTCTGCTATTCCGCGACCGTTATGTCAAAATAACAAAATATCATCTTTGACATGGATATATTTGCTTCATATCTATATAACCACTCTGAGGATGGCTTATGTGAGCCAAAAGCTTAGGACCAACTTAATGAAAAATTATCCAAATGTTGGATAATTTTTGTCTTTATTTTCAGCAGAAATTAAAGCAAACATTCAAACTTTAGAACGGCTCATTATCAGACATGATAGACATTCATTGCCTGTTATATTTAATAATATCTGTTATATATATATATATATATATATATATATATATATATATATATATATATATATATATATATATAGCCCAACAAGTTTGATTAAATAGAACCTAAAATATCTGTTTAATTTTTTAATGTATTTTTCGGATAAGCTGTTGAATATTGCGCTCATAGTCGTAGATAAACTGTCCAAAGTTCATACTTTGTTATTTCTGTTCAAGTAATTTCGTACTTTTATGTGTGTGTGTGTGTGTGTGTGTGTGTGTGTGTGTGTGTGTGTGTGTGTGTGTGTGTGTGTGTGTGTGTGTGTGTGTGTGTGTGTGTGTGTGTGTTTTCGGCATTACTTCTTTACGTCGAAATATTATCTGATGAATAAAGATTTTAGAAATCGGTCAATTCTCATTCTCAATATGAAAATAAATTCTTTACCGTCGCCCCCCACCCCACAACCCGACCAGACATTTAACATTGTCATGATCATCATTAACCTTTCCATTACTGGCATCACCATTAAGAACACCAAAAGCATCTTGAAACCGCCGATAGCACCGACACCGTAAAGTACGTTATCCCGTTTGCCACCCGTCACCACACTCCAAACAGCCACGCCTACCTCCATGTCGACCCACAACGTGGGAGCCGCAGGTTATGAGTGCCTGGAAAAGAGTAAAATCGGGCGAAAAGGAGTCATGGAATTGAGACCGCCTGCTTCTCTGACCAGACAGAAGTCTTCACACTTTGCTCTGTATAAATAAACATCTCGCCCCCCGGGGACCCCCAGAGTTTGTGTAAACGGACACCTGACACTATAAGTTCTTCGGAGTTGGCGAAAATAAAGAGGCTTAAAGTGGCTGGATGATGACAGAGGTTTCGTGTGTGTTTGCTTTACGTAGCCCAGGATTGTGTACGGAGAGTGTATTTATTGGTTTCTTTCTTCGTTACGGCTTCAGTTCACACTTGTAAAGATTTAGAACTGAACGACACTAAGAGAAACAAGCGAGATATCGAATAATAATAATAATAATAATAATAATAATAATAATCTTTTATCTCATCTGCCCCTTCAAGACGTAGCGGATCATGACTCTCTACAGCTCCCTGACTATTGTTATTCTAAGAAACGTTTAAATCCTTACCATCCATCTTTTTTCCATTGAATCCCATCCATTCACCCCAGCTTATTGATTGGGTGATTCGATTTTTACGGTTTATCAACCGTTTGCATGTTTTTTAAAGCTAGTAATTATTTTTTAAATTGTAAGACTTTTTTCTGGAGATATTAATGGTTTAGTGATAAAAGTCTTACTAATTAACCCATAGCTGGGGGTAAGAATATAACTTTCCCAACTGTTCTATTCGCTCACAGCACTCTGACTAAATATTCCGAGTCATTATTCGTTACTCCACCCGCATATCCAGCTCACAGGAACTGGTATACCCAAGCGGCCACTCATCTATGTACTAACCAGGCTTGATGCTGCTTAACTTCGTTGAACGTACGGGACACGGGGCCCAGTGTTTCAACGTGCTGTGAGCATAATCCCACCCAAACTTATTAGGTGATTTACACAGTAATGTTTTCTGCCTCTTCTTCCTTCAAATATATATATATATATATATATATATATATATATATATATATATATATATATATATATATATATATATATATATATATATATATATATATATATATATATATATATATATATATATATATATATATATATATATATATATATATATATATATATATATATATATATATATATATATATATATATATATATATATATATATATATATATATATATTTCCAAGATGATGAAATCCAGGTAGAGCTCAATGTCCAGGACAGAGCAAGAATATAATATAGTAAATACAGAGAAATAAAAGTCTACACCCCCTGGTATTATCCAAAAATACATAAAATGCAGGAAGTGTATGCTTATTGACATAGCATTACCATCTAAGAGAAACACCTCCATGAAAATGATCGAGAACCTGCCCAAATACAAGGAGCTGGAGATCGAGATTAACAGGATGTAGGGAATGAAGAAATAGACTGTACCAATTGTAATCGTAGATCTGGGCCTCGTGAGAAAAGGAATGGACAATTTTACTAACAGTATCCCAGGTAACGTCAACATACATGTGGCCTAGAAGATCGCCCTACTAGGAACATCCCATATACTAAGAAAAGTGATATCATTGAATGACAATTCTCGCGTAATGCATCAGGACCATAGTTTGGACCCGGCTCTACAAGATACAAAACAGGAAACATAACATACACAAATAATAATAATAATAATAATAATAATAATAATAACAACAACAACAACAAAATTGTTCTCACAAGTACAATCCACTCCATATGAAGGGGTCTATCTATGTAAAATAGGTGCGATTTGTTTCTTCAAATCTGCTCAGTTGAAAATGTCATGATGCCATTTCTGACCTTAGTTCTCTGGTTGGGACCCGAAAAGAAATGTGTATACACCACAAATCAAAGGGAATAATAATAATAATAATAATAATAATAATAATATTAGTTTGGTGCAAAAATAATGTCGTTTTTTGACGTTCAACTTCATGTGAGAAAACGACATTATGTTTGCACCAACCTAATAATAATAATAATAATAATAATAATAATAATAATAATAATAATAATAATAAAATACTGGGTTAGCCCAAGATGCAAATTCTGTGATAAATATCCAGAAACCATTGATCATCTTGTATCAGGTTGCACGATATTGGCACCCACTGAATATAAAACCCGGCATGACAGAGTGGGCCAATATCTGCACTGGAAAATTTGCAACTCCTACGGGAAGGAAACTGAAAGAAACTGTTACGAACACCACCGGTTACGGAGATAGGACCTGTTACAATTCTATGGGACTACACAATACACACTGACAGAACAATCAAAGCCAACCGCCCAGACATTGTTATTAAAGACCACAAACAAAATAAGTGCCACCTTATTGATATGGCAGTCTCTGCAGACTGCAATGTATCTTTGAAGATATTCGAAAAGCTGTCAAAATAAAAGGACCTTGACATAGAAATCTCACAAATGTGGCACATGGGAACATCAACAATCCCTGTTGTAGTTGGAGCCCTTGGACTGGTTGGAAAAGATTCCAGTAGGCTAATTGACGTGATCCCTGGAAGTCCATGCCTCAAAGAGATACAAAAAATTGTTTTGACAAGTACAGCCTACACTCTACGAAGGACTTTATCTATGTAATCATATATATATTTTTTTTTCTTTGCAGTGGAAAGTGTCATGATGCCATTTCTAACCTTAGGTCCCTGGGCGGGACCCGGAAAAAAATGTGTAAACCCCAGATATCAAAGAAGAAAATAATAATAATAATAATAATAATAATAATAATAATAATGCTTAAGAGAAGAGCGTGATTTAAAAAAAGAAAAGTGTTTGACAATATTTGTTCTTTTTTTTTAAATCGTTCTCTTAAGTGTTGAAAACAATTGGAAGAGTTACGTCAGTCAATTTAATAATAATAATAATAATAATAATAATAATAATAATAATAATAATAATAATAGATGAACAAAATGATTGACGTAACACTTCCAATATTTTGTATTATTTAGAGAAGAGCGCGATTTAAGAAAAAGAAAAGAAAAGACACTGTCTTTAACAATGTTCGACAGTATTTTCGTTTGTTGCGTTTCATTCATTTTGACACATTGATTACCAGCACAACCGTTCTTCTCAAGACAAGTGACTTCAAAGACTTGTAATTCTTTGTAATTTCTTTTATATTTATATTCTTCTATGCAATTTTTAAGAATAACTTGAAGGACATGGACATACTGTTGAAATATTGTTGAACACTGTTAAACACTATCTCTTTTCTTTTTCTAAACCATTCTCTTTTTCAACTGTTTATAATAATAATAATAATAATAATAATAATAATAATAATAATAATAAACAGTATGGGGCTGAAATTCAAACAGTTTTTGTAAACAGGGAGAAACTTAATAGGAGTAGGTAGGCTTTCCTACCGCCGGGTCTACACTCCTCCCCCTCTATTGGACACGATTAGAGGCCCAAACCTTGTTTCGTGTTTAGGAAGGTGTTGTGGTAGGATCCACCTAATTTGCATAGTGGAGTACCGACGATATAAATATGGTTGGTACCGGGAAGACATGGGAAGCGAATCAAGAGATTCAACTAGAGACTCTGCCCGACTGCGACTTAGTCAACACATTCTCCAGGAACGGTCTTCCCAGGAATATACAAAAGACTATATGTAAATATTGTGTACACTTTCTTGTTTCAATACATTTTGTTCTAAGTACATTTTGTGTTACATTATTATTCCATGCATTAGTCAAGTTTCAACAGAAGGGGTTCCCGGATCTCTCTCTTATCGACCCACTGTCTTTCTCTTTCTCCACATCCTCCCCTTTACCACTCCTATCTGCTCTTCCTCCAACCCTTCTATAACCCCTTGCGTGATAGTGGCCTCCAGCCTTGCTTGGGGTGATACGCTTAAAAAAAAAAAAAAAAACTTTCAGTGGATATCATTCTTCGAGCAAACAACAAACTATAATTGAGAGAAAACAAGTAATTTCAAAAATATCTTAATCTTGCCAGAAAGCTTAAAAAATAATTGAATCATGAAGTTAAAAGTTCTACCCATCATTATTAGAGTACTTGAAATAGCCTTAAAATACCTTAAAAGACGTTGGAATAATTGGAAATCTAAATAAGTCTTGAAGCGACAGAGATGTGGTTCTTAGAATTCATTTGTTACACCATGCGATTAATCGACAGATTTTAAGGAAGGTGAGATTTGGAAGGAAATAGAAATTCTTTAAAAACGTGCTGATCTTATTATGCAATAACAATTCTCCAATATAGCATTGAATGCTGGATGATTTCCCAAGAAATGAAGAAGAGACTTGAAACAAGTGAGATGTGGTTCTACAGAAGGATGCTGAGAATATCATGAACGGCATGTGTAAGTAAGGAAATACTTATCAGAAAGAGACATTTTAAATTTCTGACACACATAATGGGAGAAGAAGGATTAAAAGAATTTGACACACACGGGACATTTTAAAATCAGGATCTACCAAAAGAGCGTGTATAAATGGGTGACAGAACAGGGACTGGCGGCATAGATAGCAAGAAGGCGAACATTACTTAGAGCTACGAAAATGCCGTAATTTTTTTGTGCAAAGTTGAGGAGAGCACGCCCTGAAGAGAAGCAACACAGAAAAATGAAGAAAATGCTGAGTGATATTGTAGTGAGTTTTAGTCTAGCTCCCAAGTAAAAAATTTAGAAAATCCTAATATTTATTTTTAAACATGTTTTGTTATTGTCCATAAAAGCAATAAAAAAACAAAGAAGCAAACAAACGAATAGATAAATAAATAATTAAATAAATAAATAGCAAACATGGCCCCCACCGAATAACTTACTTCTTTCACACTTCACTCTTTTGCAAAATCAAACATATTCACTTGATCTATTTTTTTTCACAGTCTATACTTTTTTCTTGATGATGTATTAACTTTTTTTTTCTTAAAAATGTGTGGATGTGCGGGTGGTGTAATGGATAGCGGCTCCGAATGAGAACGCGTGCAAATACCCATGGGAAAGTTATGAATCCATTTCCTACCCCCAGCTTTGGGTTAAACAGTAGAACTTGTATCTGTATAAATTATTGCTATTCCGAAATAAGTGAAAAAAAATGAATACCGTAATTCCCCATGTATAATACGCATTTTTTTTTATAATATAAAAGGAAATTTAGGGGTAAGCTTTAGCACAGCTACAAAAAAATCTTTAAAAAATTGCCGTTTCATAGGTCGATTTCAGTTGCGAAATGACTACTCCTACAAACATACGACAATTTAACACTAACATTCGGCAATTGCGACCTCATAATGATGTCAAAGACAATCATATATACCTAACAATACTTACAAATTTAAAATGAAATAAGAATTATCATAAAACTAAATTAGAATATTATTCTATGCTTAAAACCATTTTTTAAATAAGAGTAGGAAACGCTGGCCGGAATGAATTTGGGAAATTATAGTTTGACTACCAAACAAGGGGTGCGTATTATGCATGAGTAGAAGTATTTTCCCACACTTTCAGCACAATTTTTGGGTGCGTATTATGGATGAAGGCGTATTATACATGGGGAATTACGGTATTTCTTATTATCAATATATGTTTGGATTTTAAATAATCTACAATGAGCTGATAAGGCGTGAAAAACAAATCAAACTTTTCTGTCACAGGCTGAATTACTTTTTTCACTTTTTATTTTTGTAAATCTATTAAGCCCAAGAAAGGCGATAATGCCACTAAGATGCAAAAGGGCTACTGGGAGTGAAAGAGAATTAAAAATACTTTAGAAGGAATCAGAAACCCAATCATACAGGAAACAACGAATAAACCACTATTCCTGTTTAAATAGTAGATGGATTCACTCATCGTCCGGTTCGCACTCCTCTCCCGGTTTTTCGAACATGAACAGATGCTTATACCTTGTTTTCTCTTAAGGACTGGGTTTCTCGTACCTTCTAAAGTCTACTTCAATTCTATGCTTCTAATGTCTCCGCCTGAACTCCGAAATTTTATTTTGCTACTTATTTTATTTTTCTGCAATAGGAGTAGATAGGTTCGCCCATCGCCCGGTTCATACTCCTCACCAGTCTTATGAAAAGGATTGGAGGTTTTTTTTCCTTTATTTCCTGTTTAGGATTGCGTTTCTGGTAACTTCTAAAGTATCCTTCAACTCTATACTTCTATCGCCTCCGCCTGAACTCCAAAATTTTATTAACTATTTTTTCCTCAATAGGAGTAGATAGATTCGCCTACTGTCAGGTTCACACTTCTCCCCGGTTATTATTTAATTATAACTATTTTCGTTTTGTTGACCAGATAGAAAAAAATGTTGTTGAAACTCAAGTTTCTCTAAACTGGCTATATAATACGGTCTGGCCTAGGGCACCTCGAGGCGGTGTAATGTTAGAAAGCTTGTCTCTCTAGAACAATTACGACTGAGTAGTGAGTTCAATCATCACTGGGTGCCCCCTACTTTCGGCCTTGTGCCACAGCTCAACTACGCTTGGAAAATCAATATAATATGGTCTGGGCTTGAGGCACATTTTTGGCTGTTACACCGGTTCAAATGATGTTTAGCTTCCTCGCTTTTGTTTAAGGCGTGCAACAAACATTGCTGTCACCTGGAAAGCAACTGCTCTCCAGTCTTTATGCAACAAAGTCTGTGAGTTTAAGCGCTGTATTTGATACGCCTTTGAAATGTCGAAAGTACGAGATCTAATCTAGGCGGGAAGTCGCTTTACGCCAGTTTCAATTGCTTCCTCCTCGTTTTGGAGATTGACGCTGTCATGAGATTTCAACTCTTAGTATGAAACACACACACACACACACACACACACACACATATATATATATATATATATATATATATATATAACAGTAATTTTGATTTACACAGGAGTCCCGAAAGTCCGGCGAGAGGGATTTAATTTTGCTAAATTGTTCCTTTGTGTAACTTCAAACGAAAAACAGGACGCACAGGAGATTAAGAACATATGTAAGTAGGTATATTTGCGGAAATATGTGCGTTGGTTACCTAGTAAATGGGAAGCAAAGAAGAATTACACGTACAGGCGCACTGAAGTCGAAATATGCACAAGTGCTTTCGTAAAAGGTTATTTTTTTGTCATCTTTGTATTTATAAATATTTCATACAAACGCTTTCATATCTGCCTGTCTGTCGGTATATCTACCTCAGGCTGTTCAGAACGAATGTACGTCTCATAGTCTGCTACTGTCTTTTTAAGGGGTAGGATCATTGTTCATAGCCTGTGCAGAACTCATTAGTAGCTACCATTCCAAAAAGGAAATGGTGAGCATTCCTTTATATATATATATATATATATATATATATATATATATATATATATATATATATATATATATATAAGAGTCGCCTGACGATTGCACTAGCATGAAACAGACTGTCGCCTCTAAGTGCTGACTTCCATGTCCACTTTTATATTTACACACGCTCTATCTCTGATATTGAGCACTTTACCCCATAAATATAGCACACTTTAAGACTATATTTCTGTATATATATATATATATATATATATATATATATATATATATATATATATATGTATATATATATATATTATAATAATTTTTTTTAAATATGACTCCTTCGCTACATAAGAGTTCTCATGTTTCAAAAGCGAGAGCCGAGAACCTCAATATAATTTTTGAAATTAAGTTGAATTAAGGTGTCTGGTCTCGCTTCATCGTCAAGCGAGAATTTATAATATAAGCTCTACTTCTGTATGGAGCACTGTCTTTTTAAAAATAAAAGCAAAAATACTAAAGAACTCTGGATTATTTACCTAACGTGTTCTTTCCTATTTTTCTGCATACCTGCACAAACACACACACACACACACACACACACACACACACACACATATATATATATATATATATATATATATATAAATGGAAAAAAATCCTAAAGAGCCAGGAACAAACTACCTAGGTTTCACCTAAACAGATATTCAGGGTAAGCTCTACGCCTTAGCTTTATCACTCGCTTAGGGTTTTTTTCTTTGGACTAGGAACTTAAGTGTCTGAACGGTTTATTTCGCCCTGTTCGGATGTTTCTAGTTCTTTCTTTTTTTTCCAATTTGTTTTTATAGATTTACAAGTTGTTCTATCCGAGTTTTTCCCAACCGAGTATTACTAGTAGTCTAAAATAAATATATATATATATATATGACATTTTTATACGTTCTTTTTATAGATACAAATATTTAAGTAAATGTTCTGTTTATAATAAACAGTATTAACAACATTTACCGGCCTGAATGTCCGAGAAATTTTCATAGAAAATATGCATCCTCCGACAGGAATCGAACCCGTATCCTATACGGAACCGTCATATAGCCTGATGTGCCTTAACCGATACGGCCACAGAGGAGCGTTCGGTTAGCAAGGTCTAACTTACTGTTTTTAAACACAATTCTCCATGACTTCCTCTCATTCATTCATATCTGCTCAGTGCGTATCCAAATGTAAAAAAAATGACGCACATTTATTATAAACAGAGCATTTACTTAAATATTTGTATCTATAAAAAGAACGTATAAACATAAAAGATGTCTTAAAAAATAATTTTCAGCTTTATCCATTTCATAATGTATGACGTTATTTGTTTACAAGTTGTGCTATCCGAGGTTTTTTCCAACCGAGTATTACTAGTAGTTTAATATATATATATATATATATATATATATATATATATATATATATTACATGAATCATTCATACAAAAAACAAACCTTATACAACTTGAATTTATTAAAAACAGGGATCATAACGTGAGTTAATGTAATTTTAATAAATTTGTTTGCTAAGATGTATTCCCGCCATTTATATCATTAACTTCACTAATCTGTTTTTTGTATGAATGATTCATGTAATATAAATTGAACTGCACCACATATTTATATATATATATATATGTGTGTGTGTGTGTGTGTGTGTATGTATAATAATGTTCACCCTGTACAAGGCCCAAGGTACTCGAGGTAAAATGTTAGAGTTTAAAAGGTAAAAGGCACAGTTTATGTGGATATGTTGGGAAGATAACGGTTAACCCCGGTTGATATCAGAGTTATCGAAAAACAGTCCACTTGGGAGTTGGTTTCACAAAGTAGTATTAATTGATTATAGGTTAGAACAGAAGTCGGCCACCTACGGCACGCGTGCCACATATGTCACGCCAAGCAATTTCTAATGGCACGCAGCCGTAAATGACATCACGAAGCCTTTACCAATAATTACTACAACGCAAAGAAGATATTTAACTGTTTCAATTTTTATATATACCGAAGTATATGTACTATATATTAAATTATTAAATAATGCAGTTTAGTTAATATTGTAAAGTAGTCATTCAAAGAATAAATCAATAAAGTTAAGGTTATTAATGGCGAATTCACTTCGCTAACAGATTAAATAAGGCATTAACTCACTGACAACTCGCTGAACGACAAGATACTTGGTTTTATTAATTGTAAAATGGATTAGATGTTCGGTCCATATTGCAAGTACTTTCGGTAAAATATTTACCATACTCAGGCATAGATGTTATTTTTTCTTCTCAATTTCAGGTAATTTCCGGTAAAAATCCAAGACGAAAATGAATGAAACTTGTCGAAAGATGTTTTATTAAAAAGTGTGCTATCAGTAACAGTTAAGAATTTTTGAAACTTGCAGTAATGCGACGCTAGATTTTTAAATATTGAAGTAATGTAGTAATTTACAACTTCTATTATTGTAAGTGTTTTTTCCGCTAACAATAATAACTTTACAATATACTATATAAAATATATTGTAGAACAGAGATATTGACCTTGACTTGTATAAAAATACGTGTGCTGTTGGCACACTGAATGATTTTAAAACATTAAGTCAGCACATAGTTAGCAAAAGGTTGCCGACCCCTGCTTTAGAGTAAATATTTCAATGTATGAATATATATATATATATATATATATATATATATATATATATATATATATATATGTTTGTGGTACCTTATCGTGAAGTAATGGACCTGCAGGCTATTTCACCAACTCGTGAATTTAATCCTCAGTGGGTATCTGACACTTCTGGCATCATCCAAATCTAAACTCCCTCTCGAACGAACATTGTGTTGAATGGTTAGATTCAGCTGCAATCGAAGTGAACTTGGTGAAGTTGGCTGTCGCCCTTCCTATTAAAGGTTGCAGAGTCACATTTCTTTTAGAGACAGTATCTCATTGCCGTTGATAGTGATGTTCCACATCGAGCAGATGTTAGATGCGATTCGAAATAAGTAAATACCTGCAAAATTACCCCATCTTTGAAATGCGAAGAGTTGGTGAATTATGTTGATGTGTATAACGACAAACACTTATTTCGAATCGCATCTAAAGTCTGCTCGATGTGGAACATCACTATCAACGGCAATGAGATACTGTCTCTAAAAAAAATGTGACTCTGCAACCTTTAATAGGAAGGGCGACAGCCAACTTCACCAAGTTCACTTCGATTGCAGCTGAATCTAACCATTCAACACAATGTTCGTTCGAGAGGGAGTTTAGATTTGGATGATTCCAGAAGTGTCAGATACCCACTGAGGATTAAATTCACGACTGGTAAAATTGTCTGCAGGTCCATTACTTCACGATAAGGTACCACAAACATATATATATATATTCATACATTGAAATATTTACTCTAAAGCAGGGGTCGGCAACCTTTTGCTAACTATGTGCTGACTTAATGTTTTAAAATCATTCAGTGTGCCAACAGCACACGTATTTTTATACAAGTCAAGGTCAATATCTCTGTTTTGCAGGTATTTACTACACTATGGCGTACAGTATCCGGTATTTTCAAACTCCCCTATCTAAGTACTGACAGGTTCGACGCACAAAGTAGTATTAACTGATTATAAGTTGGAACCTATAATTAATACCGGATTTTTTTATGAAACTATAATTCCTTTTACTATTACGAGCGAACTTTAAATTTGCTCCACTTCGGTGTATCGATAATCTTTAACACATTAGTACTGAAGATTAAAAGAAAATGGAACATAGAATACGCTGCGCTAGAGATAATTTCACACAGCGCAAGTTGCTACAAAAACCAAAACATTAACCGGAAAACTCGAGTCATGTTTTTAAACAAACTTATCAGATCGAGACTTTCATATTTTTGTGGCTTTGTTAGGTCCAGAAATAAAGACACAAAGAGAGGAATTGAGTTAAACAAATATATTAAAAGAAACAGTAATACAAACATATACAAACGAGAGTGTTACAGCAAGAATGTTCGGTCCGACTGTCAGATTTGACTGCTGGAAGCGTCTCTCTCCAAATGGCAGTACCTGCTCCTATTTATAACTGGGAGAGTCCATGCCGGCGTGGGTAAATTACCATAACACATATGATGTCATGCGTGACGTCGAACTCGTTCAGAAATATCTAAACTGTCAGCTTCAGGCAACCGCTTTCACAGATCAATACTTAAAAATGACTTTGAGCGAGAGAGGCCTATGGGTCAGGGTGAAGATCCCGTTTCTTCGAACTTTGTGGGTTAGCGCTTCAATATCACAAAGATAGGAAAGATAACAGAAACCACATTAGTTGAGGATTTTCAACAGCAGCAACAACTAAAATGAATAGCATATGTATCGAAGAGAAAATAATGACGATCAACTGTAGCAAAGTTTGGATGACGTGACTGCCTTCTCTGGAAACGCAATCTCAGCCTTGCAGCAGCCCGTCTATTACCATTTGCGCCGTATTTAAAAATCATATCTGCCTGTTCATGATATGAATATCCTGGCATTGCTAAACGGAAGTTTCACTACCACACACGTTAAACGTTGAAGACAGACTACCTACAAATATACACGAATTACTGACGTAACCTAGTCTAAGCGGCAATACAGCGCCATCTTCCGTAAACTTTCTTTAAACTTAATAATTCAAACAAAAACGATTTTCGGACATATGCTTTTATCCTTGTTTTGGTGGGAGGAACCAACCCCAATGTTTGTAAAAGTATTTCTGTATATATATATATATATATATATATATATATATATATATATATATATATATATATATATATATATATATACAATTACAGGCTTGTTACCTTGTTACACATGGAATAAAATTCCAATAACCAAAAACACTATTCTTAAAAGAGTGTTCGATGCCAAGTAGATCTAATAATATTTATTTAAGTTTATAACATATACCTGTTATAAGATCATTACAAAAGTTACAATTTTGTTTCAACACTGCTGGTGTCTTATCGAGTGATGATGTCTAATGGAAAACAAACGATTTTATGAGTTCAAAAGCCAACTAAACCAACCCCAGTAGGAGAAACTTTGTTACGTAACCTATGATGACCAATCAGAATACAAGTATATGGCAATTTAGAATAACATCACAACATAATATATTTATGTACAATCTATCAGTGGATTAATGTTAATATTGGTTTAAATTAGAAATCAATATAAAAATTAAATTTAATTTAACAATTAAATTTAAAATTTGAAATTTAAAAATTTAAAGCTAATCAAGCATCAAGTTTAATATTATTTTAAGATTATTCAGAAATGAAACCAGGAGAAAAATGTATATAAA
>OZ038498.1:29625178-29657678 GCA_964036315.1 Acanthosepion esculentum
GCACAAATGGGGAAAGTATGAAAAGTGTGCCATCAAGCCTCCAAATCGACATATCTAGCCGATTTTTAAGACATTTCCCCGATGTTTTAATTATTTGGTATTCTCTTTGACCATCAAATTAAATATTTTACTTAAGCTCGATACAAAAATAAAAAAATACAGATATGTCAAAATAAAGAAAAGATCAGAAATATAATATTGTGCCAATATTCTAAGTAGGATGATTTTTCTTGCCTTTCTGCCTTGAAAATCAGGACTTTAAGTTGTAGTTAAATTAGGTATCTCCACGAGATCGCTAAAAAAAGAGCATAGCATGATGAAAAAAGACGCCAAAGTTTTATCGTCTGAATGTTTATATTATTATTAAGAGGAAAGATCAAAGTATTTTGGGGGTATTTTTTTATTTTTTTAATCGTTCCTAGCACGTCCAAAATTTCCGTTAAAAATCTTCTTTTTTTTTTAGTCAGCAAAATTGACAGATGGCAACCATTTTTTTCCATTTTATAAAATCAATGAAAATCTCAGTTTGAAATTCTTTTAAATATCAATTATCATTTTTTCAAAATTTATTTTAAGAAAATCAGAAATTATAATGTTTATTTAAAATATTTTGAACCAATCTTAACTTAGCTTCTGCGCCGAAAAGATGTAATTTGAAAATAAAACAAAGCAGGTCATAAACTTTCGCGTTACTTGACAGGTGATGAATGACATATTGACGGATTCCGTGAGGATAATTTGTTCTACGGAAGGAGAAAGTGAATTTATTTACATTTAAGTGAACAAATTATTTACCTCGTTATTTTTAAGGAAAACTTTCAGCGCTCTAATTTTTTTTTTTTTTTGTACTTTACGTTTACGATGCTTTATGGAAAATATATTATAAAGAAATTAAAATAAGACTGTGAAGAGTGAGATTAAATTTCATAAGGAAGGTATCTAATTAATTTATAGCTACCTTTCTTATGAAATTTTATCAAAAGTGTACATAAAATACTATAATTTTATGTACACTTACTACATTTTTTGTGTTATTTGTATTTCCATTCACTTTATTATTAATTTTGATATTTCATTTATGGAAAAAATGCCATAACTGAGATTAATATAAAAATAAGATCATATAAATTTCATAAGATGGTACTGATTCTTGTAGGTACCCTTCTCAGTTGAAATTGAAAAATCAAATAAACTTCTCCCCACGTGTTTCGCAAAAGTAAAGGCATTAACAGCGGCGAACAATACTTAACTTAAATAACGCAACTTAATTGTATTCTGGTTGGTCTTCCGTACTTTATAATTAGAGCCTGATTATAAACACAAAATTACATTTCTTAATTACTGCAGGTCTTCTGATTAGTCAAAACAATACAATTTACATCGCAAAAACTTTTTGGCTTTCAGAAAATATTGTCCATATTCATAAAAACAACTAAAAGCAAATAAAAACATTTGAAATTTTTTGTTTTATTGAGTTTTGTATGTTACAATTCAGAGCTGATTTTCAGGTAGTGGGGTCGAATTAAAAACAAAAAAAAACATGATTTGCATTCCTTGTTTTTTTAACTATTGTAATTACTAAAGTGGACTCTATCGTCGAATTTATACTGTTTTCATAAAATTAGTTGGGGCGTGGGTAATAAATATAAAAAAATATTTCTGCCATGACTTTAATAAAAGAAAATATATTTGTAATAACTTTGATCATCTGTGAATAGTTTCTGAAAGTTTCATTAACATCCGACTATTATTTCTATTTTTGCAAGATTTTCCAAATTAATGTCATACAAAAAAAACGTGCTAAAAATTGTATATGTTATTTTACTAATTCCGGTGATACAAAGAGGAACAAGGGTTTTTAAATGAAAATTCAGATTGTTCTAAAAAGAAGGAATAATTTTAAAAAATAATTAAAATAAACTTTGATCTTTCCTCTTAATAATAATATAAACACTTAGAAGATAAAATTTTGTTTTCGTCAAGTTTGGCGTCTTTTTCATCATGCTATGCTCTTTTTTTAGCGATCTCGTGGAGGAAACCTAAGTTAAATGGTCGCGGAAACTGAACATGGCGCATTGACAAAATAGAGAACGTAGATCCCTGCGATTTTATACATACATATGAGGCTAAAATTTTATTGGCCCGACACGCTTTCCAAAATCAGACCAAATGAATAAACATTTTTTTTTTTTCATTTTGGTGGGAAGGTGGAATGCCTTCTGGGTTGCAACCAGAGTTTTTCAACAGCTCTATACGCGTGCCCAAAAAAGAAAAAAAAGAGAAAGAAGATGAAATAAAGTAAAAAGCGAAAATATCAATGAAGGAAAAAAGAATGAAAAGATAAAGGTAGTGAAAAAAAAGGTGAAAGTGGTAGAAGGATAGATGAATGAGAGAGAGAGAGAGAAAAAAGATCAAAAGCGATAAAGAAAGAGAGTAACATAAGGAGCGATTGATGGATTGATTGATTTTTACGGTTTATCAACCCTTTGTAAGTTCTTTTTAAAGCCGAATCATATTTAAGATTATAAGAATAATTATGTTTAAAGCTATTGTTCTACCATCAATTTACAAAAAAAGTCGTTAGGTATATTAGTCACTGTCCTCTGTCTCTCTTGCCATCACGATGTCTTATGAGTGTTGAATTTTCCAAGTCTTCTTTCTTCACATTTTTCTTATGTGCCCTAGAAATTTCAACTGCATCTTTCTTTCTTTAACTTCAAGCATTCTTTTTGCTTCCATCTCACTTAAAACCTCCTCGTGGCTTACATGTTTCATCTATGGTATTCTCAGCATCCTTCTGTAGAACCACATTTCTGTTATCTCATCTGTGAGGAAATTGTCTAGAATTCACTGCCACTGAAGACTGATATTGTCTATAAGTTGAGCATTCATTTATTTGTTTGTAATGGTATTTCTTAATACTTGTCTCTTAATACATTTGCTTTTGGAAGATATCATTCCAATGTTTTTTTTGTTTTTTTTTAATCATTTCATCCCAAGCAAGGTAACAAAACCACTAAGACGCAAAGGGGTTACCAGGTGTGAAAGGATATAAGAAAAAATCATTATTAAGGAGCGAGAACAATAAAAGAACAGAAATTAAGACAGACAATAACGATTAAAATTGCATTTAAAGTTTTAACATCAAACGTGACTGACAAGCAAAAAGCCGTAAGAAAGTACAAGGGAAACGTCCGAGAAAAGAAACTATTAGCATAGAACTTACGGTTTCATCTCGCTGTTTCATCTGTAAAATTATGAAATGTCGCCAATCTAGTACTACGCTGAAATACATACTCTTCTCGATAACATAGAAAAAATCATCAGAACACTTACCATGAAAGTATTGCCTTCGGATTTCAGTGTCACTTTTTACGTCATTTTTTAAAGCACTTCCCAGATAATTAAATTTTCGTATTTGCCTGATTTTGACATGACCGATTCATCGTTCGAATCTTGAGCTGTTGAAAAACATGCATCACACGAATTTGAAAAAATTCTTTTTTAATGTCATATGCTTCCAGGAGGTCATCGATCATGTTCCTCCACAGTTTCTTTTAATTTTTATAGTTCACGACTCACTACAGCTTCATTTTGCTCAGTATGCTGGAATTGCAATGGCTTCTTGGATATGAGAATGGCGTGGCACGGGTTTGAATTCAAGGGTATTCTCCTAGAGTGTCTGCCATCAATGGTTAGAGAGCCCAATCTAAAATAAAAAAATAATGGCATCGAATTCATTCCACGAACTCTTTCGATGTGTCTTTTTTTTAAATTCTACACCAGATGTTCGGGTAGTGTAGCGATCATCGGTGAAAAAGTGTGATCGACGAGCCGCGTTCAAATTCCGGCCGAGTTCGATAAGTTCACTTTCGTACAAATAACATTGAGGAAGGCATGAACCAATCTATTCTATCTTAAGATTTGTGTTAAATCGCAAAGACTTTAGTCTTGGGTGGCAACAAACCTAAGAGAAGAAAAACTCAAAATTAAAATAATAAAACAACGAGAAACCACTCAACTGTCTTTCTGAAGAATTCACAGCAATTCACAGATAATAAAAAACGGAAATTTTGGAGAGTCATGTTTACTTATGTCTTGAATCCGTCTTGCCTTCGTACAAGTATTTTCTTTACTCGACATAAAATGTGGAAAAACTTCCGGTTAATCTCTATATAGAACAAGGAATGTCTTCTTTTTTTTCCTTTTTTTTTGTAATTTCCGTGTGGGCGTGTTCATGGTTGACATCAACACTATAAACACGACGACAACGTGCGGCCATGTTCGGAAAATTTAAAAATTGACATTTCTGCTGACACATATATATAAGAGTCTACGTATTAAATTTATAAAAAAAAAATCCTTCATAATGTCGAATAGATTAGCCAAAAGCGTTCGGATCCATAGAACATTTGCGCAGTTTTTACAAAATTTATGTCTACAAAAGAAAATACTTGTTCGAATGCAATAAAAAATGTATAAATGTTTAAACGCAGTGCATTGTCAGTAGTCTCCAATGAAGCATACATATATATATATATGACATGTTTCGTTGAATAATTTATACATGTTCTGTCTACTTATTCTCGATAGGATCCTTTCATATTCACGGATTGTGTGATTATTGAAAGACGGGAGAAAAACAGCGTGTTGATATATATTGCATGAATTTCCGAGTACTTTTGACATGGCACAATGTCATCATCAGGGGTTTTATAAGTACAGGATAAGCATTGTCGTGTTCATTATTGTAAAAGACAAATACTGTTGTGATCATCTGAAAATTAATTTATACATATATATATATATATATATATATATATATATATATATATATATATATATATATATATATATATGTATGTATGTATGTATATATATAAAAGTGAACATAGAAGTCAACACTTAGAGGCGACAGTCTGTTTCATGCTAGTGCAATCGTCAGGCCGGACGATTGCATCTAGCATGAAACAGACTGTCGCCTCTAAGTGTTGACTTCTATGTTCACTTTTATATTTACACACGCTCTATCTCTGATATTGAGCACTTTATCCCATAAATATACCACACTTTAAGACTATATTTCTTCATATATGTATATATATATATATATATATATATATATATATATATATATATATATATATATATATATGTATATATACATATATATATATATATATATATATATATATATACATATATACATGTATGCATATATATATATATATATATATATATATATATATATATATATATATATATATATATATATAAGGGGTGTTCCGATAACTTGGACCGATTCTAAGTGCAAATTAAGTTTAAGCGTCTATGGTTTTATTCTTTTTCTTTCAGATTTAACGCGTCTATGGTTTTATTCTTTTTCTTTCAGATTTAACAACTTAAGTCTTTGGTAATTTCAACCGGTGGGAAAGGGAACGCAGAATGTAAAGTAATTCATCACCCACAAGGACGCAGAGACGCTTTTAGATTCTATCGAGTCTGGAAAGTTAAGACTAGGCAGATCCCGCCCATATATAGCAGCAGTACACCATTTTCGATCTGATCTGGCTCTTGTAAAGGTAGACGATAGCCAGAGTCAGGTATTTGCCGGACGGGAACATTTTCGAAGCATCTTTAGCGATGACTCGTATGTACGAGTTCTACTTGAGGCCTGGGTCGAATTTAAGTTCCAGTTGGCTCTCAAGAAACTGTGCCTCTCTTGATGAAAGTTCTGGGTCTCATGATTTCTGTCTACGGCCCGGCGTTGATTATACAGAGTTTGAAATTCGTATTATAAATTTATGTTTGAAATTCTTTGTGTCATGTAAGTAGATATTTTCTTGATCAACAGCGAAAATCAGAAACTCGAACACCACCATGTACCGTCGTCATTCCAACTGTAACCGATGCGAAGCGAAGAGCCGGCGGTGTTTTCGTCTGCGACGCCGTCAGGTGCCCGCAGAAAGTCAGCATTCGGTTCCGGAGGAATATTTTGATACCGATACTCGCCAGCATGATGCGAGCGTTCACGCATGCGACATGATTAATGTCCCAGTGAGTAATTAATGTAAGCACTTGTAAACGGTCTTACGATTCTTTTCGTGCTAAGGCGACAGTAATTAAAAGAAAGTTATAATTAAGGCAAGCTAATTAAAGTGATTAAGTTATAAGGGCTTCCATGCTATCAAAATTTGTTCGATTAAGAGCAGAGCTCTAAATCGTGCAAACATATAGAAGCCTATTTAAATTTACTTGCATGCGTCTACAGTTAATCAATTGGAACTGGTGTACTGTTTTATTCGTTCACTTTAAAATTAGGGGAAAATATTACCAAGCTTCCTATATGCTTTGAGAGCAATTCTGTGATATAATATTAATGAAATATCTCGTCAGCTCCTCCATAACAATCTTGCTCTTCCTGTCTACGCCGTCATCTACGAAGTCTCTTGAATCCCCATCCTATTCATTGACCGCGTATGAAAATAAAACGCAAAGAATTTTATTAAAATATATTTTGTCAAGTGTTCCAGAACAAGCATTGCTTTCTCTGTTACGAAGTGTTTTGAATTATCTAGAAAATTTAGTATAATGAATTTTTATTGCAATATATCGCGCCCGCCGCTTCAAGACAATCTTTTTTATTCATTTTACTGCCTTCACTACAACATTCGATGCATTGGGAAAATAAGATCCAATACTTGTAAAAAAAATATCGCAATGTTTCTTAAAAGTATATGAAAAAAATTGTCTTCTTGGTTGGTCGATGATAAACTATTTCTGAAGTATCGGTTCATAGCCAAGACACGCTTGTTGCTGCTGTAGTTAAAGCAGCAATTACGCCTTACGAGGCAGAATTGCTAGATCAATATATTTTATCTAGACAGGTCTCCAATCAAGGCTACAGGGGTTTGTCTAAACTGCAATTTGAAGCACGAGGAGAGAAGACATGGATTCATACATTTCTCACGTAACGTCTTAAGCCGGAATTTGAATTCGATTCGCCCGGAATTTGAACTCGATTCGCCGGGCTCACTTTCGAAGCACGTCTATCTCTTCCTTGGCAAAGCCCTTTTTAAATGCAATCTAAATTATTAAATGCAGTCTAAACTATAATGGACAAAAGGGAAGGTATAAAAATTACAAATTTGTAAAAATTATACCGTTTTCAGACACTTCCCAATAGGAAGAAGTCATCTGTCTGAAAAATCGACCATGGTTTAGGTCCGAACACAGGTTGTATGGTCTGAACGCTCCGACCCTTGGTTACACACACGCTTTGTATCCAAAGTACGCACACGCACAGGCACAAATCCTTCTTTTATAGCAGTTTTATAAAGACGACTGACAAGATACTGCAATTAAGTTATTTATTGAATATTTCTGGCATTTCTACAAGTATTTTCTTTTCGGGACATAATATGTGTAAACAGTGTCGCAATATTCTATATATCCAAACGCTTTCGGTTATTCTATTGGCCAATATCAAGAACTTTCTGTTATATTATTAACAGTATATGTAGATTTTTATATATGTGTATCTATAGCTATGGGAATGTTCTTTTTCTAAAAACGGTCAGCACATTGTGGCCGTGTTTAAAATTGATATTCCTGAGTGTGGGCTTTTCCCTTTTTATTATTAATGCTTCCATTATGTTTAGCCTTTTTTTACATATGGATGAAGCTATTATGGTCGTATTTTCCACATGTCTGTAGCGGACGAAATTTGGTAGGTTTACATGTGTGTTGAAATGGGTTAAGAGCATAACAGCCGAAAGCGATCGAATATATAAAACATGTGGACAGTTTTATGCGCATTATGTCCAGAAAAAAATAGTTGTACGAATGAAAAAAAAAGTGAATAAAAAGTTTATCTTGTCAGTAGTTTTTAATTAAATTCACACACACACACACACACACACACACACACACACACACACACACACTCACACACACACATATATATATATATATATATATATATATATATATATATAAAGTGAACATAGAACATTTACACACGCTCTATCTCTGATATTGAGCACTTTATCCCATATATATAGCACATCTTAAGACTATATTTCTTCATATATATATATATATATATATTATGAAATGGACAAAGTCCGACAATTATTTAAAGACATTTTTATGTTTAACATTCTTTTTATAGATACAACTATTTAAGTAAGTGCTCTGTTTATAATAAACAGTGTTAAATTAAATAACATTTACCGGCCTGAATATCCGAGAAATTTTCATAGAAAATATTCGACCTTGCCAACCGAACGATCCTCTGTAGCCGAATCGGTAAAAAGACACGTCAGTCTATATGACGGTTCCGTATAGGATACAGGTTCAAATCCTGTCGGAGGACGAATATTTTCTATAAAAATTTATCGGACATTCAGGCCGGTAAATGTTATTTAATACTGTTTATTATAAACAGAGCATTTACTTAAATACTTGTATCTATAAAAAGAATGTTAAACATAAAAATGTCTTTATATATATATATATATATATATATTCCGTATATCCATACAACGGAATATGTTAGGTCTATCACTGATATTGAGCACTTTCCAATAGGTACTGCGAATAAATGAAAAATGATTTAGTATTTTCTAGTGTAACCTTCTGCTTTAATAACGGCCTTAATTCATAGTGTCAGGCTATAGACTAAATTCTTTAGTAAGTGACACCTGAAATTAAACCAATTGAAAACCTTTGGGCGATAATGGACAAGCGTGAACGTAATGGAAAAGTTAACACAGAAGATGAACTTTTTCGCGTATTAAAGAAATGCTGGAAAAATCTGGCGAAGGACGTTGACTTACTAAAGAATTTAGTCTATAGCATGCCACAAAGAATTAAGGCCATTTATTAAATCAAAAGGTTACCAAACAAAATACTAAATCATTTTTGACTTGTATAATGTACATATGTATACTTTTATCAATACCCTGTATTAAAAACGAATTCTGTTACTCACTTGTCTTGGTAAAAATACAAAAATCGACTTTCTATAGGTGCGTCCATTTTTTGCCTCGTACTATATATATATATATATATATATATATATATATATATATATATATATATATATATATATATATATGAAGCAAATGAAAACTAAAGAGAAATTTCATTTTCTCCATGAAGACATTCATTTCTTTAGTTCACTGCTACCAGCAAGCAGAATTTCTTTTTTTTTTCTCCTGATGATGGCCATGTTGGCCGAAACTAGTCGAGGAATCTAAATGAAATAATAATAATAATAAAAAAACGAAAGAATATTGATATACAGCCCAGTGTGTCTGAACATTTTAATTTTTTAATATTTTTTATTGTTCAAAATATGTATATATACAGATATATGCATGATATCTTACATTAATTACTCAACTCCGAGTTTCATGCCGATGCAATTTTCAAGCGCTGGAATTATTACATGTATTTTTTAAATATTTTTCGGAGTTGTGAAATTAATGTAAGATACGTATATTCTTAATCTATATATTAAATAGGCCTGTTAACTAACTGAAAGAAGTTTCCAGAAAAAAATGTTAAAGCGAAATGAAGAAAATTGGCCTCAGTCGAAATTCATGCCTACGAGAAACGTATTGGATAACGTCGACACGTAGTCGCGTGTCTAAAGAATTCACCGAGGACTCTAGAGACATAATTCAGGCGTTAAGCCCTCAATCTGACAGGAATGCTAGACTGGACAAAGCTAACATTGGAATATTAACAAACCCAGTGAGGAACGTATTCGTTCTTTCATGGAGATTAACATGGCAATTTTTCTGTGCTTCAGTTTTCTGGGGGTGGTTTTTTTTTTGGGTTTTTTTTAGGCGATTGTCCAACTTCCACTGCCATATAGGAGGACTGATATCACGTAGAAGTTCAATTACTCTTTTTTTTTTGTTTCTAACGGATTATTTTCTGTTTCTTAATACTCTGCTTAGCTTTTGAAAGGCACTTTTGGTTATTCCAACGAGCCTTCGGATTTCAGTGTCGGACTTCCCGTTCTCTGTTAAAATACTTCCCAGATATTTTACCAATCCCATGAAAAAAAAAATACACTTAGAAAATGATTTTTTTTCTTAATGACATGTCTCCACATGTCTTTATTATTTGTAAATGCTAAACATTCTTGGGAAGGTTAGTGGAATGGTTTCCCGTCCCCGCTCCACTGTTTAGAAGTAAGAGTTTTCAATCTCTTAGGTTGGTTGCCAGCCAAGACTACAAAGCTCAGTCTATTTTACTATTTATTCAACGCACGGCTTGGGGGAGAAGAGAAAACGGGATTTATGCCTTTCCCGGGGGCATTTATACGAATGTAAACGCAACAGACTAGCTTGGAATTTGAAATCGGCTCGCCTACTTCACATTCCGCGTTACACTTTCCCGCACATCCCTCTTTATGTTAAAACCTCACATCACTTAACCGGCTACGCTGAGCACTTGTTTATGAATCTTTAACTGTGGTTATTCTCGTCGATATAACTCAAAGAGAAATCACGGTCCCACCTGAAACTAAAAACAACATTCCCGCGGTTTACGACTACCCTGGGAACAGCCCGAAAGGGTCAGTGAGAACAGACAACTCTCGACGTGGCTCTCCATTGACCTTAAAGGTTCTGCGATTAAGATAATACAAACGATTGTTGACGATGTTACTATGGCCATATCTGGACACTCCCTTGTTTTCAGTCCAGCCCTCCGCACGAACATTCCCGGACCCACCCCCGTGGAAAGAAAAAGATAGAGCGACCGCACACAAAGCAAGCGAACTGCTGGGACGACTGAATACATCTGTTCAAAGTTATAACGGCTCATAAGACATGTGTAAAACATATTTACGTTGAATGTTGCGTTCTTTTATATACGGACACCCACAAAACCCAGTAGCTTCTTTCTCGCCAAAGTCGTTTTAAGATTTTGAAATTTAGTATTTTATTTGTTTTCTGTCTGGGGTTCATCTTATTATTGTCTCTTGTTTATTACAATGCCATCGGTCGATTTGAGAAATCGGTAGAGCCGGGTTCGAATTCCAGTGGAATGCATTGCATTCACTTACGTGCTAATACCCTTGGGAAAGATATGAATCCTTTTCTTCTCCCACCCAGCTATGGGTAAATAGCAGGACAGACCGGGTTCTATAGCCTTGGATGGCAACTAGTCTACCGCAAAAAGAAATGGCAACCCACTGCGTGAAAAAACCTGCCTCGTCAGTCATCTATCGAAAGATACATGATCGCCTAAGCATGTATCACGCATGGTACATAACTGACTGATATTCACTTACGCGCATATACTCATGGTAAAGGTGAGAATCGTCTTTTTCTCCCACCAGCTATGGGTAAAGAGCAGGAGAGATCGAGTTCTATAGCCTTGGATGGCAATTGGTCTAACGCAAAAAGAAATGGCAACCTACTACGGGAAAACATTCCTCGTCAGTCATGTATCTTTCGATACATGATCGCCTAAGCATGTATCACGCGTGGTACATAACTGACTTAACTGATCGGTCGACATATTATCAGAGCTTTAAGGTATGGAAAGTGAAATCGGAATAAAGAATTTGCTTTTGTCGAGGCTTCAAATTACGCAAGGTAACTGTAGAATTAGTAGGATTGTATGGATTGCTCTTCAGTAAGTTCAGTTACGGAAATATATTTCTTTTTTAATAGGGACCTCCACGAATTCGCGATACCTAAAGTTTTAAAATTTTTTTTTTTTTAAGAATGAAAAAGTTTTCTTGAAGCTTTCATTTTAGTTTAAAGACGCCGCACGAGGCTGGCTTCCCGCTCCCACCCCTACACCGTTGAAACTGTTAGATGTACGTCTCTTCTACTCCAATAGCTTCATGTCTCGCACATCTCGCCTATGGAACGCCCTTCCCTATTACTGTTTCCCTGACAAATACAATCACCAATGGTTTAAGTGTAGCGTCAATCAACATCACCAGTTGCCTTGATCTATCCACTCCCCTTCTCCACAGCCTTTCATTTTTCATTCCTATCTGCTCTCGCTCCAAATCTTCTGTAACCCCCTTGCCTTGATCGACCCACTGTCTTTCTCTTTCACCACATCCCCTCCCTTGCCACTCCTATCTGCTCTTCCTCCAACCCTTCTTTAACCCCTTGCGTGATAGTGGCCTCCAGCCTTGCTTAGGGTGATACGCTTAAAAAAAAAGATAAAAAAAAAAAAAAAAGTGAAAGCTAATGAATGAAATTTACTATTTCCAGTAAGCAAAATACTCTGTTAGTGTATTTCACACAGAAATTATATTGATTGGAATCAATTTTTTTTTGTAAAATAGCTGATAAGGGGATCAGCTATTTAAAAAAAAAAAAAAATTGATTCCAATCAATATAATTTCTGTGTGAAATACACTAACAGAGTATTTTGCTTACTGGAAATAGTAAATTTAATTCTTTCGCTTTCACTTTTTTTTTTTTTAGTCGTCTTTCATCGCATTTTTATAAAAAAAATTCTTCCAAAAGTAAAATATACTTTACTGAGACTTTATTTCATGAATATTAGCTGATTTAAACTATAATCAATCTGATTCAAAACAAACAATATTCAACTTAAGGTTAAAATAACACAAAAATGGATTTTTAAAACAAATAGTAGCTGTGCTTTTTAAACGAAAGTCGCCATATTTTTCATGATTGACGAATGTTGACAGGTGATGACATATTGATTGTTGTTCTGCGGAGACTTTATCTGTAAAACATAATTTAACAAAATGACGTGATAGCTTCTTTTTTTATAAAATACTAAGCACTTAGTAATCTTAAAAATGTTGACTTTAAAATTACTATATTCATCTTTCTTATTTTTTTCTTTAAAAAATGGGCACGTTACATTATATTATTTCTAAAATCTTGTAACCATCCACTATAATAAAACAAACGTTGTCAGGGCTAAAGCTGAATTAGTCAAATAAAGATTCATAAACTTCTAAATCTAAGTTGTTGCTATATTACAAGATACAAAATAAATATAGTAAATAATGTTTCAAAATTTAGGCGGAGACGTTAAAAGTATAGAGTTGAAGTAGGCTTTAGAAGGAACGGGAAACCCAATTCTAAACAGGGAACAAGAGAAAAACCTCTACAGAAAGGAGTGGGGTACGCGAACGCGACAGTACGCGAACCTATCTACTTCTGTTGAGGAAAGAAATAAATAAATAGTAAATAAAATTTCTGAGTTTAGGGCGGGGACGTTAGTTGAAGTAGAGTTTATTACGCTTGGAAGAGCCAAATGGAAGAATAGTATATATGAGATAGTATAGCGCCAAACGGCAAAGTGAGGACAAGATGACGCCGTTTGTCTTGCTGGATGTGCGGATAGTGCAACGGTTTTTGGCACGGAATGTCGAATCGGTAAGTCGAGTTCTAAATTCCAGTCGATACTACTTCGCGCAAATACCCTTGGAAAAGTATTATTCTTCATTTTGTTAAATAGCAGGGAAAACTGGGTTTTCCCACCTTTGAGAGCAGCAAGTCTAGGTGAAGGGAAACTCTAAATTCAAACCCTTGAAAGACTGTTTGAAGACTTCGTGGCAGACTCTGCACTAGTTCTTTGTTATTAATTCTACCAAAAACTGAAACTCGTATTACCAATCCTCCAATACGCGAATGTGTGGGTAAGCTGGTTGTTCATTGCCAAAATGAAGCAAAATAGAGACCCCATACGTTGAAATCGACGGGAGAGTTCATAATCTTGTAAGGAAAACATATGCAGTATCCCAGTAGATTTGCGGTGTTTGTAATTGTTGTAGTTTGTTTCGCTTTCACATTGGATCTTGGAGTTATAATCAATGCTCAGTTACGGAGTTATCTTCCGAGATTTACCTCAATACTAAGTCAGGTTTTGACACAAGGTCGGTTTTTAACGTGGTCTAAGCTGATCTTAGCTTGCCTAAGCAGGTCAGAACTTGTCCATGTTAGTCATACCGGTCATACCACCGCTACGTAACAGATGTCACGCAACGGCCGAGGGAACGCAAGCGAGGAGAGAAGGCCTCCGGCACGGATTAGATACTATAACTGCAGCATCTACTCCGACGGCAAAGAACCCCGTCTCTTCCCTTGCCAATCCCTCCGGAGGAATCCAGGGGGGAAGCCCCTCACGACAGGAGAGCCTGTTGATATTCTAAGCCTAGCTTAGATGTGGCACAAGCACGAATGTATGGAGCACCCAGTGAGGATCGAACTCACTACTCATTCGTAATTGTTCTAGAGAGACAAGCCTGCTAACCATTACACCACGTCGAAGTGGCCAAACGGGGTTATCTCCCTTTTATATAGAAAATCGCTTCACGTGGTCGGATGTTAAGAATCACAGTAGATTCACACACATATATACACCCTCACTCTCACACACAAACACATAACCTCCATACGCACAAACACATACACGGACACACACACACACACACACACTCACACACACACACACACACACACATATATATATATATATATACATATATATATATATATATATATATATATATATATATATATATATATATGTGTGTGTGTGTGTGTGAGCGGCTACTAAAAATTCGTTTGTAAGCCGAAGGTTGTGCTGACATTTTCGCGCTACCATTTGTGAGCTGTTATATTTTCAAGATCGTTGAATAAATGCTAAAAATAAATACTCCGAAGGTGACAACAGAACCTCGTAAACACATACGCACGTACACACGCACACACGCGTACAGACACACAGACATACACACACACACACACACACAGACATACACACATATATATATATATATATATATATATATATATATTTGGATATTTAATAACAAATGCGGTGGAAACATAAAAAAGAAAAAGTATCTGAATTAAATCGGATAGATTACATCTCCAAATCTCATTAAAAAAAAAAATTAAAATGTTAAATTCTCAGTGAGTGTCGTTCGTGCGCATCTGTGAGTGTAAACTTACAGAGAGAATATAATCTGTAAAATTGGAGCATGAATAAAGGCAAAAGGAAAACTTATCTTGACCGACGCCCTTTGTCCTATATGTAACTTTTATTTTCTAGCAAGTATTTACATACAAGAGCAAAAATGTTATTGGTTTTTCAAATTTTTTTCAGTTTAGGAATGCTCATAAATACTCATCAGTTTTAAAAAAAAAAGCCAGGCAAGCTATGGAGGACCCGACGTGACACAATTTAATGTCTCATAACTGAATATGTGTAAGTGATGTTTTTGATTCTTTATATGCAAATTAGTATTCAAATTATTTTAGTTTAGAATTAATTTGTGTGTTATATAGTTTGAATAACATGTGGTTAAGGATTTAATTGTTTTCTGTCAAATTTTAACATTTTTGTAATTATGCATCTTGGCTTGGGAAAGTAAGAATTCTTTCAGTAATGGAGATATTGAAAAATATCCGAGGTGCAGATTTATATTTTGATAAGATTCGATAGCATCACTCTCGAGAATTTTCATTCTAATTTACTTTTTCTTTGAATAAGTGTGGTATTTTTTATATCAAAGTTGTGGCTGAATTCATTGCTTTGTATAACTAATGCATTTGATAAATTGCTGTGTTTGAAGTCACTTTTGTATTCAGAGATACTTTTTTCAGAATTTCTGCCAGTTTCCCCAATGCATAGTGAGGAAAAGCAATGTATTTTATATCTACCTGCTTCAGAATTATTATTTTTATGTGCATTTTGGTTCTGATCATATCCACAATAGTTTGGGGTTTACTTGTAATTATGCTGTTATTGATTAGTTTGGATAGATTGTTTTGGATAGTGGATTTTATAGAGTTAGTAGGTAGTTTTATATATCTGTTTATTGTTCTATCCAATGAGGATCTCTGCCGAAGGACCGACCACTCGAGAATACTTTGTACCATCGCTCAAAGCCGTGTTCGTTAGCTCGGCCAAGTCCGATAATCCTGATGATCACCACCACAAGTCATCTACCAGTTCTACCTATCATCTGCAGTCTGGAGACGATTTCGCGGAAGACAACGCAGCCGCAGAAAAGACATCGTCCGCCAAGACCTGCATCAAACCCATCTGGCACTGGAGGATGTTCTGACGCTCAGTCAAGACCGTGACAGATGGTTATCGTCCGCCTGGACCTCCATCATTTTGATATTGTTTAGATTGGATAGATTGTTTTGGATAGTTAATTTTATGGAGTTAATAGGTAGTCTTATGTATCTGTTTATTGTTGTTAATGATGTTGTTATCTTTTTTGCAGTCGTATATTCTATAAGCCACTCTCTTAGAATTGTGGATGAAATAATAAAGATATTATATATTTTTGAAAGCAGCAACCCAGTCGAGTTCATCACGTTTTTTGCAAACCTGGGCACAGAAGTTTCTAAGACATGTGACCTCCTCACAAAGATCAACAGAAGACGTGGGCTGGCTGCAGGTGCCATAAGAAGCCTCTAAATACCACTGTGGCTACCAGTTTACAACGCCAGCGTCCTCTCTCTCTCTCTCTCTCTCTCTCTCTCTCTCTCTCTCTGCTACTATACGGCGTCGAGAGGTAACCACCATGAAAGGCTTACACCTCCCGTATTAATAGCTTCGAGAGCCGCCCTCTCTGAACAATCTTGGAGGTTCACTGTCCCGAGCTAGTATCCAATGAGGAGCTCTGTCGAAGGACCGACCAATCGAGAATACTTTGTACCGTCGCTCAGCGCCGTGTTCGCTAGCTCGTCCACGTCCAATGATCCTGATGATCACCACTACAAGTCATCTAACAGTTCGACCCACCATCTGCAGACTGGAGACGACTTCACGGAAGACAACGCAGCCGCAGAAAAGACGTCGTCCGCAAAGACCTGCATGAAATCTATCTGGCACTGGAGGATGTTCCGACGCTCAGTCAAGACCGTGATAGATGGTTATCGTCCGCCAGGGACTCCATCAGATCCACCTGGCATTGGAGGATGTTCTGACGCTGGGTGAAGACCGTGATAGATGGCTCTCGTGCGCCAGGACCTACTTCAAATCTATCTGGCACTGGGGGATGTTCGGACTCTGATGCAAGACTGTAATAGATGGCTCTCGTCCGCCAGGACCTCCATCAGATCCATCTGGCACTGGAGAATGTTCTGACGCTCTGTCAAGACCGTGATAGATGGCTCTCGTCCGCCAGGATCTCCATCAGATCCATCTGGCATTGGAGGATGTTCTGACGCTCTGTCTAGACCGTGACAGATGGCTCTTGTCCGCCAGGACCTACTTCAAATCCATCTGGCACTGGGAGGTGTTCCGACGGTCAGTCAAAACCGTGAGAGATGGCTCTGGTGCGCTCAATGCCTTTATGGCATGAGGTGTAGCAAAATAATCAACATTACAAGAACGTTTCGTCTTAGCTGGACTGTATCAAATAAATTGACAGAAAATAAATGATTATGTTTCAATTTACTCAAGATCAAATGTACATTGACCGATTGATTCATTCGTTCTTTACGGTTATATAAAATAAACCCAACGGGAATTAGAACTCAACACTCCGATTAACATTTCCGAGTCGTTATCCATTAAACTACACGCACATCGAAGCTTACATCACCTGGTATTCCCAAGCTATCACTAATCTAGGTACTGACCAGCCTCTACGTTGCTTAACTTCGTTGATCATATGGAAACCGGTGTTTCAACGTGACAACGTGATATGGCCGTAAATCTTGCATCTTGATTTAGAATTCACAAGCGATCACTCATCTAGTTACTGACCAAGATCTGTGTTTCTTAACTTTTACGAGAACCAGTGTTTCAACGTGATATAACCGTAAGCCTTGCATCTTGTTTTAGTTTTTCTCTACACTTTATTATTGTTCAATATCAAGTCTTTACGTCCATAAGCATGCAGTATAGAAAGAAGAAACAATGAAGTTAATGAAATAGTAATATTAAAAAGATCAATTAAATATTGTCAGTTTATCCAAGCTTACAGCACCTGCTACTCTCAAGCAGTCACTCATCTAGTTACTGACCAGCCTCTACATTGCTTAACTTCAGTGATCATACAAGAACCGGTGTTTCAATGTGATATGGGCATAAGCCTCGTATCATGTGTTAGTTTTTCTTGTTATTATTGTTCAATATTGGTTCATAAACATGCAATATCGAAACACACGGTGGAGTAATGGATAACGGCTCGGATTGAGGAATCGTAGAGCCGAGTTCGAATTCCAGTCGAATCCGTTACATTCACTTACGTGCTAACACCTTTGGGAAAGGTGTGAATCCTCTTCTTCTCCCTCCAACTATGGGTAAATAGCAGGACAGACTGGGTTCTATAGCCTTGGATGGCAACTGGTCTAGAAGAAGGTCAACTCTGAATTCAAAACCATTCCTGCCTCTGCGTCTGTGGAAATTCTGCGGCAAGTAAGAGAATATTCCTCCCACCACTGGGATAGCACGCGAGGTGTGGGGACCGCGTGTGAAGTTCAAACTCCCTTGTTACTCCGTTTCAAGGATTCACCGCCTTTGGAATCGGGAATGTAGATGCCTTTTCTTCGATGTGCTCAGTAACTTCATTCAGATGCTTTTTCATCTATGTGTTCAGTCACTTCATGCAGATGCCTTTTCTTCTATGTGTTCAGTCACTTCATGCAGATGCCTTTTCTTCGATGTGTTCAGTCACTTCATTCAGATGCCTTTTCTTCTATGTGTTCAGTCACTTCATTCAGATGCCTTTTCTTCTATGTGCTCAGTAACTTCATTCAGATGCCTTTTCTTCTATGTGTTCAATCACTTCATGCAGATGCCTTTTCTTCTATGTGTTCAGTCACTTCATGCAGATGCCTTTTCTTCTATGTGTTCAGTCACTTCATTCAGATGCCTTTTCTTCTATGTGCTCAGTCACTTCATGCAGATGCCTTTTCTTCTATGTGTTCAGTCACTCCATGCAGATGCCTTTTCTTCTATGTGTTCAGTCACTTCATGCAGATGCCTTTTCTTCTATGTGTTCAGTCACTTCATGCAGATGCCTTTTCTTCTATGTGCTCAGTCACTTCATGCAGATGCCTTTTCTTCTATGTGTTCAGTCACTCCATGCAGATGCCTTTTCTTCTATGTGTTCAGTCACTTCATGCAGATGCCTTTTCTTCTATGTGTTCAGTCACTTCATGCAGATGCCTTTTCTTCTATGTGTTCAGTCACTTCATTCAGATGCCTTTTCTTCTATGTGCTCAGTAACTTCATTCAGATGCCTTTTCTTCTATGTGTTCAGTCACTTCATGCAGATGCCTTTTCTTCTATGTGTTCAGTCACTTCATTCAGATGCCTTTTCTTCTATGTGCTCAGTCAGTTCATGCAGATGCCTTTTCTTCTATGTGTTCAGTCACTCCATGCAGATGCCTTTTCTTCTATGTGTTCAGTCACTTCATGCAGATGCCTTTTCTTCTATGTGTTCAGTCACTTCATGCAGATGCCTTTTCTTCTATGTGTTCAGTCACTTCATGCAGATGCCTTTTCTTCTATGTGCTCAGTCACTTCATGCAGATGCCTTTTCTTCTATGTGTTCAGTCACTCCATGCAGATGCCTTTTCTTCTATGTGTTCAGTCACTTCATTCAGATGCCTTTTCTTCTATGTGCTCAGTCACTCCATGCAGATGCCTTTTCTTCTATGTGTTCAGTCACTTCATGCAGATGCCTTTTCTTCTATGTGTTCAGTCACTTCATGCAGATGCCTTTTCTTCTATGTGTTCAGTCACTTCATGCAGATGCCTTTTCTTCTATGTGTTCAGTCACTTCATGCAGATGCCTTTTCGTCTATATGCTCAGTCACTTCATGCAGATGCCTTTTCTTCTATGTGTTCAGTCACTTCATGCAGATGCCTTTTCTTCTATGTGTTCAGTCACTTCATGCAGATGCCTTTTCTTCTATGTGTTCAGTCACTTCATGCAGATGCCTTTTCTTCTATGTACTCAGTCACTTCATGCAGATGCCTTTTCTTCTATGTGCTCAGTCACTTCATGCAGATGCCTTTTCTTCTATGTGCTCAGTCACTCCATGCAGATGCCTTTTCTTCTATGTGCTCAGTCACTTCATGCAGATGCCTTTTCTTCTATGTGTTCAGTCACTTCATTCAGATGCCTTTTCTTCTATGTGTTCAGTCACTCCATGCAGATACCTTTTCTTCTATGTGCTCAGTCACTTCATGCAGATGCCTTTTCTTCGATGTGCTCAGTCATTTCATGCAGATGCCTTTTCTTCGATGTGCTCAATCACTTCAGGTCGTGTGGGATCACGGCTCGCCAGAACTTACTCCACTTTGCGGCTCTTATTAAGTTTTATCTGAAATATAATGTTACATAACTGTTCAGAACTTTCTCTTTGTTTCTTACGAGATTTTTCTGTTTCTTTATACTTTGCTTAGCTTTTCTAGAAGCATCTTTCGTTATTGTATTTTAATGCTTCTAAGTATAAATATCGTTTTTGTTTCCAATTTCCTTAAACGTTATTCACATGTTCAGTTCGTGTGTTTCTCAGCATCCTTCTGTAGAACCACGTAGCTGTTGCCTCAAGTCTCTTCTTGATCTGTGATGAGATTGTCCAGGTTTTACTATCCAAGCATAATTTTAATAATGTTATTATTAATATGGCAATATAATAATATAATATCACATAACAGATCAGCAATTTTTCTTCGTTTCTGAGATTTTTCTCTATCTTAAAACTTAGCTTCGGTTTTGGGAAGCATCTTTCTCTATCCCAAAGCGCCTTTTGATTTTGCTGTCGTATTTTCCGTCCTCTGTCAAAAGACGCTTCCTACACAAAACTATAATAATAACCAAATATACACACGAGAAAGCAAATACACGTATAAATATTTCGTAAGATAAACTTTGTATGACAAACGTTCACACCGGAGAAGAACACTTCCGCTTGCCTTTCAAGTATGTTTTTTTTTAACCTGTGACCCCCCACTGACCCATAGGGTCGTAGGGGCACCATGTGTAATGCAGACGCATTGTGTTTCCTGAGCAAGATAACCTGACGGAGCCCAACCTTCTCCAGGCAGATTTTGAATTCAGAGTTTTTCCTTCTCCTAGATCGGTTGCCTGCTATTTATAACTGGGAAGAGAAGAGGATTCAGACATTTCCCAAGGCTATTAGAACGTAATTGAATGTAATATATCCAACAGGAATTCGAACTCGGCTCTCCGATTCCTCAAACCGACCTGCTATCCATTACTCCACGGTGGCTCTCCCGTTCAAGTAAGTACTTGCCTTGAAAAATCAGCATTTAACTTACTGAAATTTTTTGGTGGTGGGTGGGGCGATACCGGCCCCGAACACGGATCATTGGCACCATTAATATGTAAGCAAATCCATCATCCAACATACTAGCTCAATATATTTCAATTAAATCGTGTCAGAGTAGGACAGGAGTACACGAAGTTGATAGTGGGCGCGAGCGACGTGTGTAGCCACAATAAAACCAAGATAAGAAGGGCGACGTCGGGGCCTCCTGACGCCCATTGCTTGAGATCAGCAACAAGAAAGTAAAATAAAACAACTGACTTCCCCAATTCTCTCATAAACATTCTCACATATATATGAGTGTAAAGATAGATAATGATGTGTTTAGCTGAGTCAGGAGCAAAGTTAAACGCGGGATATTTTACAAAGCCTAGATTCACAAGGCATAATTTTAAATAGGGGTAGGGAATAAAGGTCCTCTTAGTGAGGAGGATTTTCTACAAAGACCAGCATTCGACGAACTTTACTTGTATCAGGGTTCGAAAGCCGACCATCACCATCAGCCGCGGAAGGATATAGTGATTTTCTAAGCTCAGCTTAGATGTGGCACAAGGCCGTAAGTATGGGAGCCCTCAGTGAGGATCGAACTCACTACCCAGTCGTAACTGATCTAGCAAGACAAACTTTCTAACCATTACATCACGTCAAGGTGTCCTAAAATGATTTTCTAAGTGTAGTTCAGATGTGGCACAAGGCCGAAAGAATCGAACTCACGGTTCAATTGTAATTCTTCTAGCGAGACAAGCATGGTCACCATTACAGCAAAGCTGAAACCGAAGGCGCGTTGGAATAGTGAAAACTACCAATTACGACTTATTAGTGATTTCGATCCTCTCTGGGTGCTCCAAACTTTCGGCCTTGTGCCATAACTATGTTACGCTTAGTAACTATGAAGTTAATAGCATATATGTTTACGAGGCTGGGGTACCTCGGCGTGGTTAGCAAGCATGTTTCGCTAGAGCCATTACTGTTTACTGAGTGCTCCCATACTTTTGTCCTTGTGCCACATCGGAACTACGCTTAGAAAATCATTTTAGGACACCTTGACGTGACATAATGGTTAGAAAGTTTGTCGTGCTAGATCAGTTACGACTGGGTAGTGAGTTCGATCCTCACTGGGTGCCCCATACTTTTGGTCTTGTGCCACATCTAAGCTACGCTTGGAAAATCATTTAGAGTATCCCAAATCTCTTAGTGCTTGTAGACC
Source organism: Acanthosepion esculentum (assembly GCA_964036315.1). NCBI lineage: Eukaryota > Metazoa > Mollusca > Cephalopoda > Sepiida > Sepiidae > Acanthosepion > Acanthosepion esculentum. The sequence goes on from OZ038498.1 coordinate 29,647,685, forward strand.
TGTCTGCCTTCGGGCAGAGAGGGATCCAGACGAGGTTATGCCGCAGAGCAGTCTCGTCTGGGGAGGTAGACAAACCCAACCCCGTTATAACGGGGTCTACGGGGAATTTTGGCCCGAGCCTATGAGCTCGGAAAAACCCACGTTAAACCGGCCTTGTGCCATATCCCGCTTTGTGGAGAGCTCGGGTGAATTTTTTCCATGATACCGGTTTGTTCATCTATCTATCTATCTATCTATCTATCTATCTATCTATCTATCTATCTATCTCTATTTTCCAATATCGAATACTAAAATTAAAAAGACTGTTTACGTTAAAAAGTTATCTTTCATAATTACCCTGATCGAACATAATAACAGATTGCTACACACACACACACACACACACACACACACACACACACACACACACACACACACACACACATACACGCACACACACACTCATACATATATATATATATATATATATATGTGTGTATATATCGGAATATTGTTAAATATATATGTGTGTATGTATGCGTACGTGTGTAAAAATTCAGATATAGCTAAAAATATATCTGTAAAATGAATATTAATAAAGACTTTTGTTACCGACGCGTTTAGTCCTCTGATGGAAGGCAGATCTGTAAAGAATTTTTTTTTCTTTATTCATATATATATATATATATATATATAGACATCATATCTTCTTTCAAACATGTCTCATTGAATAATATAGATATATTCTGTTTAGTTATTTTTATACTGATCCATTCTATTCGTCTAATCAATTTCTTGATGTTCCGATGAAATTCATCAAGGAAGGCCCCGTAGTTTGTTTAAATTTAACCAAAGCACTTTCGACATTTACTAAATTCTCTTCAGGGTTAAATTACTGAGAAAAGCATGTTGTAACTGCGAGAAAATATGTGTCATCACAGTGAGTTTTAAAAACACGCGCGTCACACGAAAACACGAAATGCATTTATATATGTTCGGGAAAAAGGTCTGTAAGAGTGAAGATGTTTTACTCTGACGCGTGTTTTCAAAAATCACTATATATATATATATAATAATATATATATATATATAATAATATATATATATATAATAATATATATTCATATATATATATATATATATATATATATATATAGGGAATATATATATATATATATAGGGAATATATATATAGGGAATATATATATATATATATATATATATATATATATATATATATATATATTCCCTATATATATATATATATTCCCTATATATATATATATATATATATATATACATATATACAGAAATATAGTCTTAAAGTGTGCTATATTTATGGGGTAAAGTGCTCAATATCAGAGATAGAGCGTGTGTAAATATAAAAGTGGACATGGAAGTCAGCACTTAGAGGCGACAGTCTGTTTCATGCTAGTGCAATCGTCACGCGACTCTATATATATATATATATATATATGTATATATATATGTATATATATTATTATATATATATATACACATATGGCTACTCGTATTCGAGTATGCCCGCCTACTACTGTGTTTTATACTCCAACTATGCTGAGCAGACCTTACTTGCAGTTTCTGGGAGAGAGCGTGTTATCTAGTGTGATCAACAAGACCAGCACTCTCAAGCCCTCGGCCACGATGACTTCTGGCTTCGTGCTAGCACAGCTATCGACGGCCCACATATTCCGTCCACCATATTTCGCTCACAAGGCTTGTGTCAACCCGTGGTGTGGTTTTCAGGCACTTTCCTCATATATATATATATATATATATATATATATATATATATATATATATATATATATATGGTGGAAAGTGTCTGCAAGCCATGTATATATATATATATATATATATATATATATATATATATAAGTGAACATTGACGTCAACACTTAGAAGCAACTGTCTGTTTCATACTAGACGCAATCGTGAAACAGACTATTGACGTCAACACTTAGAAGCAACTGTCTGTTTCATACTAGACGCAATCGTGAAACAGACTGTCGCCTCTAAGTGTTGACTTGAATGTTCACTTTTATATTTACACACACTCTATCTCTGATATTGAGCACTTTATCCCATAAATATAGCACACCTTAGGAGTATATTTCTTCATCTGTATATATATATATATATATATATATATATATATATATATATATATATATATATATATATATACTGTAAGTCATCCATATATATATATATATATATATATATATATACATATATTGAAATGAGAAAATAAGAAAAAAGAACTTATTTTCGCGAAGCGTTTCCTTCTTCAGGAATTTCATCAAAGGCAAAAATGACATACAAATAATTTTATGAGATGTGATTCTAGAGGAGGATACTGAGAATGCCATGGATGGAATATGTGAGAAACGAAGAGGTTCTAAGCGAAATGCGAATAAAAAGATGCATGTGTATAGAATCAGAAACAGTTGAAATATCTGGGATTTATACTTGGAGAATTTGACACTCACAAGATGCGCTGAGGCATAAATGGGCACAAGGAAATTGCGAGTCATCTCCCTAACGATCTTGTGCAAATTGCTGGCAACACAAGAATTGAAGATACAGTGGACACCAAACTGTGGAAAGCCATCAATGTCTCCAGCCTGAGTGTACGCAGCACATAAAACGAAAACATTTAACGTACATGCTTATTTTCCACTCGTGTCAATTTTCAAACGTAGATAAAATGTAATCTGTGCAATGCTGATTTTAAAAACAAGCTTTGCATCCTCTCTAGTCTTTTGAACAGGAGTAGATGTTTATCCCTTGTTTCCTGTTTAGGATTGGGTTTCCGCTTCTTTCAAAAGTCAATTTCCATTCTATAATTCTAACGTCTCTACCTAAACTCTGAAATTTTATATTGTATTTATTTATTTATTTATTTATTTATTTTACTATTCATTTTACTATTCATTATTTATTTTTCCTCAATATAAGTAGATATCGTCCAGTTCTCACAGCTCCCCAGTCTTCTGAACAGGAGTAGTAGTTTAGCCCCTGTTGCCTGTTCAGGATGGGGGCACAAGTTCCTTGTAAGTTTTTTTTATTTTCCTTCACTCCCAGTAGTTCTTTGCGTCTTAGTGGCATTATCGCCTTGCTTGGGGTTGATTCATTTTTTTTTCGTAAAATCATTAAAAAAACAAATATAAGAATATTTTTTTAAAATTTATCATTTGTATAATTTAATAAAATTCTTTATATTTGGGGCATTTAAGAAGACAAACTGAGATTTATAGTTGAGTCAGCTCCTGAGAATGTACGCCAAATAATTAAAACGCCAGTGGTCCTTTCTTTAGGACGTTCATAACATGGTCTCGAGATTATATATCTTGATAAGCAGAGAGGCAACCAAACTGAGGTCACTCTGACTGGGTGGGCAACCACGTCCCTGTTTAATGCCCTTTTTTTTACCCTTTATCTTCTCAAATTATTTTATACACTGCACTGATCCAACCCACCAGCTGAGTGATAATAAATATCCAATTGATAACAAATTGACAATAGAAGAAAATTAAAAACTTATGGCCCCAGAAAGAATAAAATTAAAATTAGTCTATCAACCAATCAAATCTCCCGTCGAAATATCTGTGATGGAGAAGGTCATTATTAGATGGATTATTCCCATTTCTTCTTCATTCTTACGCTTCGACAGGATCAACATATATATATATATATATATATATATATATATATATATATATATATATATATAAAAGTGAACATAGAAGTCAACACTTAGAGGCGACAGTCTGTTTCATGCTAGATGCAATCATCGGGCCTGAGGATTGCATCTAGCATGAAACAGACTGTCGCCTCTAAGTGTTGACTTCTATGTTCACTTTTATATTTACACACGCTCTATCTCTGATACTGAGCACTTTATCCCATAATATAGCACACTTTAAAACTATATTTCTTCATATATATACATATATATATATATATATATATATATATATATATCATATTATATTTTTTGTTTAAAATATGATTCCTTCGCTACATAAGATTTCTCATGTTTCAAAAGTGTGACCCTCAATATAATTATTGAAATTAAGTTGAATTAAGGTATCTGGTCTCGTTTCATCGTCAAGCGAAAATTTAGGAACATAATGGAACAGAATATATAGCTTAAACCAAAAACAATATATATATATATATATATATATATATATATATATATATATATATATATATATATATATATATATATATATATATATATATATATATATATATATATATGCAGAAAAATAGGAAAGAAAACGTTAGGTAAATAATCCGGAGTTCCTTATATTGAGGGTCTCGGCTCTCGCTTTTGAAACATGAGAACTCTTATGTAGCGAAGGAATCATATTTTTAAAAAAACATATTATAAGATATATATATATATATATATATATATATATATATATATAGATAGATAGATAGATAGATAGATAGATAGATAAATAGATATAGATATAGATATTGTTTTTGGTTTAAGCTATATATTCTGTTCTATTATTTTCCTTTTCGGCCAGCATCGCCCTGATGATCCGTTTAGGTGAAACCTAGGTAGGTTTGCCTGGCTCATTAGGTTTATCTTAGGTTTTCTCTACTTCGTGTATTGAGCACTTTACGTAGTTGCCTTGACTCGTTTTGGAGTTTTTTTTCTTTGAACTTTGAGCTTGAATTCTGGACGATTGTTTTCGCCTTAGTTTCATGTTCTTGGATCTTACTTTTTAGGTTCCTCATTTTTCGTTGGGTACTGGTTTGTTCTACTACAAGTCGAAATATCCAACCCTTGAAAAAAGTATTATTCCTCTTCTTATCCCTCCAACTATGGGTAAATAGCAGAACAGACTGGGTTCTATAGACTTGGAGAAGGACAACTCTGAATTCAGAAACCTGTGGACGGTTTTGGGGGAGCTTGTGGCATGTAGTTTATCAGGTCTCTGTATTCGGCCCGTCAAAAAGTGTGGTTGGTTCTGCACAATGACTTCCCCAATAGGAGCAAATCACTGGGCACCTCGGGGTGGTTAATGGTTAGCAAGATTTTCTAGCTAAAACAGTTACGACAGAATAGTGAGTTCGATCCTCACTGGGTACCCCTTATATATATATTCGGCCTTGTGCTACATCTAAGCTACGCTTAAAAATGAATATCATCAAATCATATGTGCTGGTGTCTGGGCTGTTGGTTCCTAGGAAATGAGTCCAATATATATATATATATATATATATACATATATATATATATATATATATATATATATATATATATATATATATATATATATGCCTTCATGAGAACGCTAAAAAAAGGGATAGTATGATGGAAAAGACGCCAAACTTGACAAAAACAAAATTTTAGCGTCTAAATGTTTACGTTATTATTAAGCGGAAAGAACAAAGTATTTTTTATTTTTAAAAATGTATTCCTCTTTTTAGAACATTCTAAATTTTGATTGAAAAAGCTTGTTTCTCTTTCCAACGGAACTACTAAGTAACATATAAAATTTTAGCGCTTTTTTTCCCTGTATGACAGACATTAATTCTGAAAATCTTGCAAAAATAAGAATAATTGTCGGATTTTAATGAAACTTTCAGAAACTATTCACAAATGATTGAACTTATTATAAATGTTTTCCTTTTTTAAATTCATGGCAATTTTTTTTTTCATATGTATTAACTAACTAATTGTACGAAAACTCTATAATTTCAATTTTGGGCAGATTAGTGATTATATCAGTTAAAAGCACAAGGAAACCATATTATGTTTTTTCTTTTTTTTAGTTGGACCACCTCTACCTGAAAATCATCTCTGAATTGTAACATACAAAACTCAATAAAACAAAAATATTATTTAATTTCAAAAGCTTTTAATTGCTTTTATTTATTTTAATGAACATGGACAATATTGTCTGAAAGCAAAAAGATATTTCGATGAAAAATGAATTTTTAAAACAATTATTTATTTCTGAAATATTTTATTATTTTTACATTAAATGTTGTTAATTCTTCTAAAATTAGAGAAATGTTTGTACAATTTAACGAATGTTGTTATTAAGTAGATATATATTTACAGATTATAATTTCGAAAGCTTCTTACAAACAAACGAACACCACTATATAAAAAAATTAAATTTGTGTCAATAATACGACTGCAAATCAAATCTACGGAAGACCGGAAGTATCATGCGTGCAATAAAAAAAACGTCAAGTGGATTGAGTTTCTGTCTAGTATTTAACTTAAATACTGAATTTTTAATACAATTATTTGTTATTTCTTTAATTATAAGTTAAAAGCCGCATTCAGTTTCGTCAATGTCCTTTTGATTTATTTTTGCGAAACACGTGTGGAGAAGTTAATTTGATTTTTCAATTTCACCGATTTCTTCCGATTCTCGAAACATCCCTATTTGCTCTGTATCGTGTTCTAAGGTAAACAAAAACAATTTATTTTAGGAAATGGATTAAATCCAACATATTGTCATTTTTAATTAATTTTTTTTAACTGTTATTTTAGATGGAAACTCATATTCGAGTAGAAATTTTTTTTTTTTTAATTAAACAGTATTTTTTATCCAACTACATCTATCTGGCTTCTACTCGAATATGAATATAAGCGAATATAATCATAAATGGAAAAGCTTACATACATTTCAGCGAACACCAATATTTTTAAAAGAATTTTATATATTTTGGGGCGTACAAACGTGCCAGTTTTTGTAAATACCGATGTCCGTATATGACATTATTAGAAAATAAGGGCTATAACTATAGTTAATTTAAAGCCAAATACATAAAATTCAGTAAAACATTACATTATGGAGAATATTTTCCTAAATTTTTAAATTAACTGAAGAGTTAAAAATTATATAAAATGGCGTTCACGTTATATTCCTCAAGTAATTTTTACAGATATGTCTACCATAGAAAAAAATTAATAAACTTCTGTCTGTCAGTCAATTTGTCAACCTGTCAGCACATTAAATAAACACTGCCGACATGTTAAAAATTCATTTCTGCGATATCTTAAACTTAAGGTAAGTAATATTTGTTTCAAATCAGATTGATTAAACTTTAAAACGGCTAATATTCCTCAAATAAAGTTTCAGAAAAGTATATTTTACTTTGAAAGATTTTTAATAGAGAGAATTACATTGTGCTGACAGATGGTTAAAATGGCTAAAATATCTTTTAAAACCTCCTTCCAGTCAATTTAAATTAGTTTTGAAATACACCAAAGTATTTTGCTTATTAAAAGTATTAATCTATCAGCTTGAAATTAAAATGAAAATAAAAGCTTCAAGAAAGATTTTTCTTTTTAAAAATTTATTTTAAACCTTAGGTATCGTGTTTCTTTCCAGGTTTCATACAGATATATATATATATATATATATATATATATATATATATATATATATATATATATATATATATATATATATACATATATATATATATATATATATATATGTGGCGAAAGAGCGACTGAGAGTGTCATTCGCCCTTTTCTTTTGTCTCTTATCTTCACTCATCGTGACATAAGTGATTGTTTTAAACAATTCTGCTCAGTACTTCCAAAATCGCGTCTTTGGGACTTACCGCTTCTGTCTTTCGCCATTCTCTCGGTCTGTCTGACTCGGTGTCGTGTAACTATTAAAGACTTCTTTTGTTTTTGGAAACGGGTCTCTTATCGGCCGAGCTCGTCTATCCCACCCTCGTCAGTCGCTATCTGAAATCCGTTAAATGAACAATGTCCACACAGGAAGGCCGTACACAGACGCAAATCTGATCTAGTTTAGGACTCCTTCGTCATTTTTCGCTCCAGTTTTCTTCATGGTTTCTCTTTTCTTTTTTTTTTCCTTCATTCGGAGCCAAAGAGGTTAAAAGAAGTCAAAATGGGAGGGCCCCGTTCTTTTCTTTCGATTGCCTTCGTTTCCGTTTGAAGTCGAACTGACAGTCTTTTTTGGCGTATTAGACGCGTTTTTTTTTATCACTCCCACACTTGAATATATAATGGCTAGTCTGCCTCGTGGTTGAGATAGTTATTGTGATTTTAGACGATGTAGGATTGTTCAAGACCAGAAGTAGTAGATATGAAGTATGTAGCTACATTTCTTAGTTTCACCTTCAAAGATATGATACATCATACGAATAATTTCCATACCTTTCATATTCTATACTAAGAAGGAAGTTCTATTAACACAACTACTTCCCAAGAACCACTACTTTGGCAAATAGACCCTCAAGAGAATACTTCACCGACAACTACAATCTTAACCACTTCAAGTATAGTGAGAAGAAAATTCCTTGAGCATGTAAACCTTGGTTGCGAATTATTTGAGGTGGTCCTTGGATCTCCACTCTATGGCACACACTTCAGCTGACACGATCCTCTGCGGCAAACCAGGGCTTCACAGACAGTTGGATGATGACAGTTTGCATCGGCCGACTTGTTCTATTACGTAGAACGTCGCCTTGACCGCCTACCAACCGGGCGTCGGATCGTGCTTAGTCTGGTCTCTTCCCTGGATCTTTACCCCAACATTGGAGAGCCTAGTTACCATCATGACTCGCCACTGAATTCGATGGGCCTGGACATCTTGCGTGAATGCCAGACATCCGCCTACCCAGACAAATATTATTCTCAGAGCTCGCATCTGGCAAGAGACCATGTGTAGCTCCTTGAATTAAGGATCAGCTAAAAAAAAACACACACATTGCTAAGTACAGAAATCCATCTGGTCAGTTGAGAGACAAAAGTTGCAGAAAGAACCATTTGGAGAAGAGAAGTCCACGAAAAAACATCCTTCGAAAACATCAGAAGACAAACAGAAGAGACAAATAGAGTCCAAAGAATAGCCAGAGCTCTCCATCCCCGGAACCCTCTTACCTTACCATGTGGAGGTTGCGGACGTTTCTTCAGATCCAACATAGTACTCATTTTAGATAGAAGGAAATGTCGATGAGCACCCCAAATACTCGGCAACGAATTCCGCCAACGACGACATATCTTTCCTACATATCCCTATAAACTACACTTCATACCTCTTTCTCTTTCTCTTACGCTCATAAAACGTAAATCAGCAACCATCTATCTTTAGTATCTCTTAGGACTTCTATCGTTGAATTGCAGAAAAGAAAAGCGATAAAAGATTCCAGGAATTCGAATGTTGATTCTCAATCCGGAAAATTAGCGTATCCCCAATGCTCATTGTCCGAATTCCTCGCATTTGGCCTTAATTGGTAATGAATTAAATTTACTTTAATTCCATCCAAGTATTGCTCTCATATTGATTATTATTGACTTTGTTATAGAAAAATGTTTGAGTCAGTTATTCTCTAGCCATCTTCAGTTGTTGATCCTTGCGTTATTTTCCCCTGTGATGCAAGTTCTTGTTCGTTCATGCTCAATCAATATATTAGGTTGGTGCAAAAATAATGTCGTTTTCTCACATGAAGTTGAACGTCAAAAAACGACATTATTTTTGCACCAACCTAATATATTGTTTCACTCCCTGATATAGGGATTGAACTCTCGATCACGAGATGACAGCAACGAATGTTTAACCATATTCACTACGCAACCGAAAGACATCAGTTTTGTATTTTTAGAGCCTTTTATATTCAATGTCAGATATTTTCGACATTTTATTTTCATGATAATTGTTCTCATTGCTACTTAGACTTTATGAATTTAAAAGCAATGCTAGATTGGCGGCTAGAACTCGTCATTTTCCAGTTAAAATGGGCAGATGTAACCGTAATTTCTATGCTAACAGTTTCTTATCTTGCACTTCTCGCTTGTGGAACTCTTTTCAAGATTTTTGTTTTCCGGTCAAATTTGATCTTAAAAAATTCAAATGCAATGTCAATCGTTATCTTCTGTCTTCCTAAATCCTGTTCTTGTATTATTATCTCTTCTTAATAATGATTTCGTTTTCTCATATTTTCCCGCCATTTCCTTCCTTTATTTCTC
>OZ038498.1:29662678-29690178 GCA_964036315.1 Acanthosepion esculentum
TTCACTACGCCAGAAATTCTGAAACGGCATGATGTACTGCTTGGCATTTGCACCGGAAGCTCCAATACGAACATTTCAGATTGTTTGGGTGTCAATCTGAGGACAGTATAGAGGATTCTGAAAGAGTTGGATGAGTCTAATGTTGATTACGAAGGTGTTTGGAGTGATCACAAGTGATGGCGACGTTATGCTTCCATTCATCTTCCCACAGGGTGTCAGACTCAACACAGTGGCCTACATCAAGTGCTTTAGGAGGTAGTGCTGCCCTGAGTAAAGAGGGCGGCTATTGGAAGACACTGTATCTGGCAACAGGAGTCTGCATCATGCCACACATGCAGGAGTACCCAGTCAGGGATGTCAGACATTTCAGCAACCATATCACATCTTGTCACCTAAATCTCCAAACTGCAACCACCCTCAAATATTAAATATGTTACGAAAAAAGAACGAAAAAAAATGAACACAAAACGATCAGCATTAAAAAAAGGACTCGGAACTGGAAAAACCGAATCAAAAAAGAATGTTAACAACAAATACTTTTTTACACCCAACCCAGTTCTGCGGAATCAGAATCAACGTTGAGTTTAAGCAAGTGAATGAGCCAATTGGAGTAAAGTGCCATGCAGATTTAAACTTTTCCCACTTGTGACGAATGCAGCTATCGATATTTTATTTTTTTTTTTTGCATGCTAGTATGCTAGTTAACATTCGTGTCAGTCAGCTGTTGTCTCTCACGCTGGCCAATAAACTCTTTCTGTCTATTCGTGGCAGCCAGCTATAGGCTCTCATTCTGGCCAGTAGAAAATGGCCGCAAACTACATGAAAACTACCGTAGAAGCATGAAAAATCGATTATTTCCACTATCGATGGGAGTTGGGAGATGCAAAGTCGGTCTTGGCCTTTACACTAACTTGGAGCACATTTTTGGTGCAAATCCGTCGAAAATGGCGGCCGTGCATTCGTTACACACACACACACACACACACACACACACACACACACACACACATTCTGCCTTTTATAGATAGAGATAATATGTCAAGTCGATTTTTTTATGTTTGTAATTTTTGCTTTATAGAGGTGTAACCTTTGCTCTGGCAATGACAGGTAGCTGTGCCATTGTCACAAAACTGGTGGAACATTCCAAGATCTTTATGAAGACCGGAGATGAACAAACCGGTTTCGTGAAGGTCACTGCAATAATAATTAGATACAATTATATTTACAGACACTCATGGGAAAATTTTCCAGTGACATCGAGAACTTAAAACAAAATATATCATTAAATGTGCTATTGACAGGTGAACTAGAGAATGTTTTAAATATGCAAAATCTTGAGAAATTTAATTTGAATTGACAAATAATGTACGCTTGTTTAACACATGTTTAGCATGTCTGGTGGTTGAGGTTTATGGGATAATTTGCAGTTCAAGCCCCGCGCTCAGTTTCTAATAAAAATTTTGCAAATAATTCCATGTCGGTGTAAATGTACATCCTTAATTCGAAAATAACAAAGAGATTTTGCTAAAATCTACCGTTTGGGAGTTATCAACAATAGAATTTCGGACTCATTCGCGGCCGCGATTATTGGCGTTGTTTACATACATTCGCTTCGGAGCAATCATTCCTGGATGCTTACTTAGTTAACGGCCTTTTCACTGATCCTACTCGTCTCAATTACTGCGCAAGGGTTAGTGTTGGGGTAGGGATTCTGATAAATCTGTTTAAGTTATTTAGAAAAAGCAATAACAAGTGTTGTTTTTTTATAATAAATCAAATTAAATAGTAAAATAAATAATAATTAAATAAATAATAAAACAAATTGGAATACTAATGATATCTTATTTTAAAACTCTAAAATTTAATTAAATAAATTGAACCATAAATTTATTCTTGTTATTATTATTTCTTTTCTAGAATTTTTTAATTTTGTAAATTATCATGCTCTTTTTAAATTTCGCGCAAAGTTTGCGCATTACATGAGTATTAATCAAGCCAAATGAAGCTTCCGCGAATGATTGCTCAGAGGCAAATGAAGGTAAACAAAGCCAGTAATGGATGCCGTGCACCAGCCGCGACGCGAATGAGTCCAAACTTTTATTGTCCATAACTCCAAAACGGTAGATTATAGCAAAATTCCTTTCTTATTTTCGAATTAAGCATGTACATTTACACCTAAATGTAATTATTCGGGAACTTTTTTTTTAAATTAGAAACAGGGCGCGGGGATTGCACTGAAAATTACTCGACTTGCAAAACAGGCAAGCAAACAAGTTGTTACTACATTCAGCTAGAGAACCTGCAGGTGATGACTTAATGACAAACCAGACTCTCCTACACTGTTGATACATAAATTATTTTCGGAATCTATCGGAGTTCGAAATCAGGCACAAATAAAAAGAATTCGTTCTTTTTTTCGAAGTCATCTAATTCTTTCCATTTGGAAGATTGATGTCAGATAATCTACCTTTCTCTAATGTATGTCTACATACAGCCTTGTGCAAATTAATTGAAACAAAACGAATAATTCCGTTATTATTTACTTTTTCCGTAATTTTCCAATGAAACATGACCCAGTGCACATGTTAGTACTTCGTATGTTCATTCCACGAAGTCGTTCCTTTCAGATTGACCACAGATTCTCGATTAGATTTAAACCAGGAGAGTTTCCGGGCCAGCCTATCGTACTCACTGGTAAGGCTTTCCAGTGTGTGTTGTGCAGTATTACAATTTTCGTATGCCTCCTTGGAGTAACGTCCATTGCAGACAATGGCCGTCGGGAAACTAATCGACAATCGAGACAATAGTGTCTGGGCGTGATTAAAATGTAATGCAATCACGGATGACGCTATATTTTTCAAGGCCAAACAAATTTCATCATACACCCACAAAAGAGATTTATATTACTGCACACCACTGAAAATGACCTAATCTGAGGAAATAATAAAACTCGATTACACCCTGTAACTCCAGTGGGGCTAAAACTAACCGAATGGTGATAGAAAGGAAACTAAAGCGGTTGTTTCAATTAATTTGCGCACCTGTGTAGTATTGTGTTCCACTGAATGCTTTCTCACCTCTTCCAGCGTGTAGGTCATAGCGAGGGCAATCCTTGTTCGAACGTCTTAGATTAGTGTTACAGAATCACTAACAAAGAACTGTATCAAACAATAGAGAACACATCAACTGAGGCCTTACCAACAGCAGCAGCAACAACTAAAATGGATACCACATGTAACTCGAAGAGAAAATAATTGACGTTCCAGACGAGTTCATAAAACTGTCCAGCTTCGACAGAATTCGAAAGCTATTACGCGCCCTTGTGGGTGATGAATTATTTTCTAACCTGCATCTCACAGACGAAACGCTGCTAGAATCACGTTAATCTACCGTTGTTACTATGACAGATGTTCTGACGAGTTACATTCCTTAGTCCAACAGTTATAATCTTCACAGCTAGGAGCTGACAGACCATGTACACAGCGGCAAATCATCCCCATTCTCCCCGTATTCCTTTGATAATAAGTAAGCCAGCTTTTTCCCCAGAACTGTTACTTTGTGGAACAAACACCCGAGAGAATGCTTCCCTGAAAATTACAATCCTGATCACTTCAAATTCTGTATCAATTTATATTTATGCTATACGGCCTTATAACGTGCACTACTTACTCCCCCATTCCATCTCCCTTACCAAAATCTCGCTCAGTTGCCGTCGACCTAGTGTGGCTCTTGGGCCTTGCATTGGGTGAAGTAACTGTATAAAAACTAACTATATAAAAACTAACTGTATAAAAAAATGGTTAGGAAAGAAGCCCATTAATATTACAAAATGCGGTAACAGGTGGCTTCGCTGTCCTATAAAAATGTTTTAAAAAAAGATTTTATAAATTTCAACTGACACTATGCACTGGCATTTTGTTTAGTGTGTGCCGAAATTTTCTTCTTTTTCTTCTTCAGGACATGGCTGGCCTTGGCGCTTCACAACCTCCTATCCCGGACAGCACTTGGTCATTTTTGCCTGCTTACTATCCCTCCCACTCCCCATTCGGCCACCTATTCACATGTTGGCGACATCACCAGCAAAAGAATTATACACAAAACTTTTGTGAAATACAATTCTTTTTTTCTGAAGACGCTCGTTAATAGCCGAAACATGACATGGTATATAAAAAAAAATATTGTTTTCACACAAACACGCACGTGTGTTTATATATATATATATATATATATATATATATATATATATATATATATATATATATATATATATATATATATATATATATATATATATGTATGATAAAAATATAATTTTATAGTCTGCTACCATTACGGGTATAAAGTGGCCGATCTAAAGGATAGGGTGTATGTAAATACAGAAGTGGACACTTAGGTTAATACGGATTGCTTTCAAGCATGAAACAGACTGTCTCCACTCGGTTTGTCTTCAATATCAACATACACATATATCTATCTATCTATCTCTCTCTCTCTCTCTCTCTATATATATATATATATATATATATATATATATATATATATATATGTGTGTGTGTGTGTGTGTGTGTGTGTGTGTGTGTGTGTGTGAAATAATATTTTAAAATTTAAAAGTTCTTTTTAGTGGATTGTCGTATTCAAATATATGCTCTGTTTATTTATTAAACTGTATATTAAATTTCTTCTACCGACCAAATCTGTTCCAATCCTGCCGAAGAGCGCATATTTTTTTTTAATTATATTTCTCGAATATTCCGTCCGGTAGGCGAAAATAATAAATATACGGTTTGATAAATGCGTCTACTCAAATACGATTATCCACTAAAAATAAAATTTAAAGTCATATATATATATATATATATATATATATATATATATATATATATATATATATATATATTTTACAATGAATCATTGATACAAAAAGTAGACTAGTAAAGTTAAAGATATAAAATGGCTCTCTTGGATCTCATCGCATCCAAAATTTAAAAGTTGCATTAACCTACGAACCACTCGATGAATGTTATGATCCTTGTTTGCAATATAAATTGAACTGCACCACATATTTGATATATATATATATATATATATATATATATATATATATATATATATATATATATATATATATATATATAAATGATTCACTCCTGTAGTTCACTGCTACTAGCAAGCAGAGATATTTTTCTCCTGATGATGGCCATGCTCGCCAAAACTAGTCGAGGCACCTAATTGTAATAATAAAACAAATTTATTAATATACAAACCATTGTCTCTGAAAATTGTAATTTTTTAAATATTTTTTATTGTTCAAAACGAACACACACACATACATATTTATATATATATATATATATATATATATATATATATATATATATATATATATATATATATATATATATATATATATATATATATATATATATATGTGAGTCTAAAATACCGCCTAATACTAAAATCTCAGCATTAACCTGCAGAGCAAAAAGGAAAGAAAGGAGGAAGGAAGTTAAAACAGGAAGGAAGGTGAAATGGAAAGATGATGACCGGGTGGCGGATGAGTGCGTGGTGTTGAGGGATTCTAAGACGAGAGCAATGACAATATTAACATAAAAGATTAAATTCTTAGCGAAACACTAAACAAAAGACAAACGAACTGGGAGACGGGCAGACACAATTAAAACAAACTTCCTTCCGAACTGACTAAGATAAGGCAAAATCTGAGCTCAAAGTAATAAACCTATCATTCGCTGTGTTTATCCGTTCATCTGCTAATGACGGTCATGAGAGATAGATATGCATAGCTAAAAAAGAATATATATATATATATATATATATATATATATATATATATATATATATATATATATGGGTGTGTGTATGTGTGTTAAATACTTCGCGCTAAAAACATACACTGATGAAAAAAGGCCCCAAACTTGATTAAACAAATTTATATCGTCTAAAAGTTTGTTATTATTAAGAGTAAAGACCAAAGAATTTTTAAAATATATTTTTTTTAAATTTTTAATTCTTTCTAGCACGTTCGAAATGTTAGTTAAAATAACTTCTTTTTTTTTTTTGACCTTTCAAAATTTACATAAAATCGATCATGTCAGACATTTTTGACAGTTTTGTAAAAAAAAGTGAAATTCTCCGTTTAAAATCTTGTAAAATTCAATTATACTCTTTTCAAAAATTTTCAGGAAAATTAAAAAAATTAAAGTATACTTAATGTAATTTGAAACAAACATTATTTAATTTTTTTAGTGGAAAATAATTAATTGGAAATAAGAGAAGCATGTCTAACCGTGGTGATTAGTTTTGGAGGCGTGAATTGATGTTTACCTCGGTGTATTGACAACTAACGCCAGGGAAATTTATCGGACGGAAGGGCAGAAGTGACAGTATTTTCGAATTTTAAGTTAACCAGATTACTTAACTGTAAATTAAATACTTTCAAAGTCTAATATTTTATTGATTTTTTAAGTATTTTTTTACCGAAAATATGTCCAAAACCTGCAATGTTTCCGTCCCTAAAATTGAATCTAGAAAAGAAAAAATTAATAAGTGCAGTATGTCGCTCACTCTAAAAGAAAAAAAATAGATGATATTTAAAAATGAAAAGAAATTATTTGGTGAAATATGTAAAACAAAGAAAAATTTAAAATTTTGAAAATGCAACTATGATGGTCGGTCAGTGAGAAAATTTGATAGGAAATCAACGCAATTTATGAGGCCAGGAGAAACAACTCTTAAAACACTGGACATTATTTCTGAATTGTGCCTCTGTAGTTTTGCCGGAAACGTATTTAATACGTTTTTGGCATATTAAAAAATTATTGGAAAAATAGGACGCTTCGCAGATTGTAATGAGCTTTCAAATTTAGGATCTGTAAAAATTGATCTTTTAATAAGAGCATTTCTAGAGATTCTCATATTCAAACTTAATTTTAAAATATTTAACAACTTTATCACATTTTGTATTTACAATTGCAAAAAAGAAAGCAATTCTTGTAAAAATTGATTATTCATCGAAAAAATATTTTGGTTTCAAACAAAATTATCCTTATTATATATTATTCATAAATCCATTAAAAACGTTTTTTTTATTAAATATTGTCTTAGTTTTATTGGGTTTTGTATTTTACACTTCTGAGCTAATAATTTGTGTAGAAACACTCCTTACGAAAAAAAAATCAATGATTTGAATTCTTCAAAGTCTTCTGCATTTAATTTTTTTAAATTCCAGAGATGCTCATATCTTGTTTTCATAAAATTAAATAAGGGGGTGTAACAGATGTAAAAAGAATATTTTTACCATGACATTCTAAAAAATACAAACATTTTAAAATAATTTCATTCATTTTTGAATAAGTTCTGGAAGTTTCATGAAAATCCAAGAATTATTTGATTTTGGAAAGAATTTCCAAATTAATGTGTTTTTAACGGAAAAAAGCGCTAAAAAATTAATGGTAAATATTACGCGTCCTCTGATGTAAAAAAACAAAAAAAAACAAAAACAAGATGTTCAACCAAAATTTCAAACGTGCTAGAAAGGAATGAAAAATTTAAAAACATAATTAAAATACTTTGGTCTTTATTCTCCTTAATAACATAAACTTTTTCACGATAAAACTTTGTTTTTTATTAAGTTTAGGGCCACTTTTCATCATGCTATGGTGTTCTTTTGCCGAATTATTGTATATATATATATATATAAATATATATATATATATATATATATATATTATTATTATTATTATTATTATTATTATTATTATTATTATTAATAACAATAATAATAATAATAATAATAATAATACGATAATATATTATCTTTAAGCACTACCGACTTTTTTATTGAACATTCAGTTAATCTTATATATTAATCTTTTAGCTTAAGATATAGTTTTTATCTTCAATATACATATACATATATATATATATATATATATATATATATATATATATATATATATATATATATATATACTACAGTTCAAAAGTTTGAAGCCACCACTAGATTTACCATAAGTTAAACTTGACAGAAGAGTGAAAAAAATTAAAAAGACCTCTTAGAGTCATAGAAAAAAAGAATGGAATCAATTTTATACTTATACTTTTAGGAACTTGTGCAAAAAATGCCAGAAATTTGTGTTGCAGTAAAGAGGATATATTGACGAGATCACAATTCTATCCTGAAATGTTTTTTTAATTTTTGTCATAATAAAATTTTTAATAAAATATCATGTTTCACTGTTCCTAACCATGTATAATAATTTTTTCTTATTTAAAGTACAAATTTTCAATTTCTTGTTTCAATTTAAAAAGTTATCAGGGTCTCCTAAAACTTTTGAACTGTTGTGTGCGTATATATATATATATATATATATAAATATATATATATATATATATATATATATATATATATATATATATATATATATATATATATATATATATACGTATTATAAGTTAACTGATTTAAAATATGTTTTTTTTCGCTACACAGTAATAACCATGTTTCAAAAATGGAAGCTAAAAGCTTCGAATTTAATTTTGTTATTAAATTAAAGACATTAGTTCCATTTCCTCGTCAAGTGAATTTTGGAGTAACTTTTTTTTAAATTTACACTTTTAAAGGCACGGCAATGATTCATAATTGAGTGTTTCCAAGGATACAGAAAATCCCTCTCTTCTAGACAAGGGGTGGTAGCTAGTTAGGCACCTCCACAGATTCACGATACATAAGGTTTAAAATGACTTTTTTTATGAATGAAAAATCTTTCTTGAAGCTTGTATTTTATTTTTTTTCAATTTCAAGATAATAGATTAAATTTAATATTTCCAATAAGTAACTTCTTTTGCTGTATTTCAAAAACTAATTTAAATTGACTGGAAGGATATTTTTTAGCAAAAAAATTAAATTTTGGTGCCATTTTTAGCCCGCGGGAATTCAATGTAATTCCCTTTATTAAAAAAATCTTTCAAAAATAAAATATACTTTTCTGAAACTTTATTTCCAAAATATTAGCTGATTTAAAGTATAATTAATCTAATTTGATACAAATATTATTTACTTTAAGTTTAAAATATCGCAGAAGTCGGTAGCTGTTTATTTAATCTGTTAATGTCTTAACAGCTTGATGACAGGATTGATGTTTACCTAATGCTGTTCTATGCATATACTATCCATAGATTATTTATCCATAAAAATAATTGAATATAACGTGAGCGCCTTTTAATGTAATTTTTAAATATTCAGTAATCTTAAAAATTTAGGAAATTATTCCTTGTAATCTAATGTTTTATTGAATTTTAGATACTTTGTCTTTACATTTACTACAGTTGTCACTCTTAATATGTCTTATTTATAAAAGAATTTAAAAGCTTTTTTTTAATTAATGTCTTAAATTTTCTTAATTTTTTTATTGTACGATTCAGAGCAGATTTTGGGTAAATGGTGTTTCTGTTTTACAATAATTATTGATAATTTATATTCTTCAATGAGTTCTACTTGTAACTAATATAAATATGAAGGGGGAGACATTTTAATTTCTAGAAATTTCATAAAATTAAATATGTAGTGTCGGGGTAACAGATGTAAAAATAATATTTTTCCCAAGATTTTCCAAAAAAAAAAATTCGAAAATAATTTAATTCATCTGTGAATAATTCCTGAATATTTGATTAAAATCCCGCAGTTATTTGATTTTTGTAAGAATTTCCAAATCAATGTGTTTTACCGCAAAAAAGACGCTAAAACATCTTATACTAATATTGTCCCCACGCGGATGCAAGAAAAACAAGATTTTTAACCAAAATTTAGAACGTTCAAGAAAGTATTAAAAAAATTAATAAAATGATTAAAAAAATACTTTGATCTTTCCAATGATAAAATTTTGATTTTATCAAGTTTGGAGCCTTTTCTTAATCATGCTATGCTCTTTTCTCAGCGAATTAACACACATACACACACACACACACACACACACAGACACACACACACATATATATATATATATATATATATATATATATATATATATATATTATAAAGAATAATATACATATATATATACACACATACATACATATATATAAATATATATATATGTATATATACATATAAATATATATATATATATATATAAATCTAGAGCTAATATATATATATATATATATATATATATATATATATATATATATATATATATATATATATTAGCTCTAGATTTACATTGAGCTCTCAGGATTTCATCCTTTTTTGGGACAACCTATACGGATTACCAAATTCTTCTTAGCCTATATATATATATATATATATATATATATATATATATATATACATCAACATTTGTTGATACCCATGTTAAAGTGGACGCTATTTTTTGTTTTAATTTTTTTTTAACAATGTGAATGACAACTACCGGCCTGTGCATTCGAGAGACTTAATAAAGTTTGCCCTCTGCTATGAGTTGTTACTTTATTACGCCAATCGAATGCACAAGCCGGTAGATATAATTAACACTGTTAAAAAGCAAAAACAAAATCGAAAATAAAGCTAACAGAGCAACTACTCAAAGGTGAGTATCCCCAATAACCGATAAATAATCTACTAATTCCTTATATATATATATATATATATATATATTTTTTTTTTTTTTTTTGAACGATAAAAATTATTAAAAAAATTTTTTAAATTATTAAAAAATTAATTAAAAAGATTAATTATTAAAAAAATTATTTGAAAAATTATATATATATATATATATATATATATATATATATATATATATATATATGTGTGGATTTTTACAAAAGTTATTCTGAACAGAAATGATCATTCTCGTCAATTTCTCTTTCATATTACTATAGTTTAACCAGTTCAGATGACGAATAAAATGAATTTTTTTTAATTTTATAAAAGTTAATGTGCACCTCTTTTGCTATGTAAATTTATCCTCCTATGGGTGCTCAAAATATGATCACACCACGTGATTTCTCAAAATGTAAAAACAAGAAATTTATTCTGAAATTTATAATCTGGTGTTCTTTCTCTGTATATTCCTATTGATTAAACACTCCAGCTTATCAATGACAATTTAAAAAAAAATATTTTTTCCCATTTTCATTTGACTTACGTAGATGTATCAACTGACAAGGAATTTACATAGCAAACTGGATCCACCTACTAACGTTTATTAAATTTAGTACATTTTTTTCTTTTAGAATCCGGTGTACTTAATCTATAGTAATATGACAAAATTAAAAAAAAATAATGTATACTGACGGACTTTCAGGACACTACTGGCTAATACTACACTGAAGATCCGCTAGGTGATACCTTGTTTGGCAGGTTCTCGCTCATTATTTTTTTTTTTTAGATTTTGCTCTACTTCGTGTATTGAGCACTTTTACGTTCTTACTTAATTTACTCCTTCGTTTTTACTTCATTTACTCTTCGTTTTACTAGGCATTGCAGTACTGATTGAGTATTTTAATCCAAAACGGATGTTTTTAATCTTTTCTTTTTTTAAATGAATTTTTCTCCAGATATCTGTTTGTTCAAATATATATTTGGCTGATGAAAAGAATAGTAGTTATGAAATATTCAGTAACATTCAATAAAAAAATATGGCTTATAGGACAAACGCCCCCTGTTCAGGTTCCTTATATTTACTTACGCGCAATTTCCCTTGCAAAAGTCATGAATCCAACTTTCCCCTAGTTATGGATTAAATAATAAGATTTGTATCAGTAAACCATTATTATCAGAAAAAAAAATTATGATCTAAAACAAATATTTTCTGGCTTTAAATAACTTGCAAACCGTATAAAACAAATCAATCAGTCAAATGTTTCTCAGTTGGCCCGTCCATATTATTCGCATAAGCCGTCGGTAGAAGCACATCTCTGTTGCTTCAGATCTCTTCTTCATCTCTAAGAAGATTGACCATCATTCAATACTATATGAAATATTAGATATTACATGACAGTTCAGTGGTCTTTTCTTCGTTTTCAATGACATTTTCCGATTTCTTAATACTTTGCATAGTTTCCGAAAGACATATTTCGTCTTCGGATTTATATGTCACATTATCCATTTTCTGTGAAAAACACATCCCAGATAGTTCAATTTCTGTACTTGGTTGAATTTAATACCTCCAGTTTGTTGCTCACATCTTGGGCATTTTTTCTCTTTATAATGGCCACACATTCTTGAAGTTGATGGTTATTCTTCTTTCTCGATTTCCTTGACCATCTTGTGTAGAAGTTACTGCAGTTTTCTTTCTGTGTCTGCTGTCAACACAGTGTCATCTTATGTTGTAAGCAATCACTACTAGAAAAAAATAAGGGTCTATGAAGGTTCCGTTTATCCGAAGAGTAAGGTTTTCTTTTCTCATTATACATTGCAGGACTTCTCCAAAGTAAAGATATTGACACGTTATTTCTTCTTATAAAGGGGATTTTGTTTTTAAATATGTTATTCATGTAGAGAATAAAATAAGAGGCTATCTGTAGAATTGGGTATTTTGTTACCGCGTACAGAAGTGCTTATCACTGGGTAAATAGTTGATGTTTGTTAAATGGTTCATACGCTTTGTTTCCCGACATTAACATGATAATCAATAATCTAACGCGATCAACAAGTCACAGTTGATTTGAAGCGCCATTTACCTAAAGGAATATTCGTTATTGTATTGTATTCTTACGGCGAGAATTCTGAGGTGGAAATCTCAAAATCGTTAAATTCTCTGCTTTGTCTTGTGGGGATCCATAGATCTACGGTAACAATACATCTTCTATCTGTCACATCACATTATTACAGAAAAATGCTGTTTTATTAATATTTATTGCTGCTAATCGCCTATTTTAATTTACAAAAGAAACCTTATTATATATGTATATATAAATATATATGCAAGTTTCATTAAAAACGACAGACAAGGTACTACGGTTAAGTTTTTTATTTAATTTTTCTTGTGTACGAACAAGAGATTTCTTTGCTGGACAAAGGGTGTGTAAGAACTGTCCAAATGTTTTATTTTTCCGACCGCTTTCGGCTACACCTTTTTTCCATTATCAAGGATGATTTGATTTTTCAGCTTAATTGAGTATGTGCATTATGTGTATGTCTTAGTGTGTAGTAGTGGTGTTTTAATTTCCAAATACGGTTAGCACGTTGTGGCTTTGTTCGTAGTTAATATTGTTGAGGGTAGGCTTTTTCTTTTTTATTATTAACGCCTCCATTATTTTTAAGCTTTTTTTACAGGTGCAAGCAATTAATATATTTGTGTTTTCTACTAGTATATTTCTAATGGAGTCTGATAAATTTTTGTGTGTGTTTAAATGGGTTCTAATGGAGCTGTGATCGGATAGGTGTATATATATATATATATATATATATATATATATATATATATAAAAATATATATATATATAAATATATATATATATTTAAATACGTTCCCCCCCTTTCCACTTAGAAAAAAATCTCCCCCTGGGAGCAGGTTTTCGCAGCGCCGCCCACGCGGCGCCAGCGTATCCGACTCCAAGAAAGAATACACTGACTTTAGAATTTCAGTTTTTCTGTTTCTGACTAGTCCTGTATATATCGTCTCTTCATCTAACTTAAATCTAATATAAATATGTCTCCATTAACCATGTCCTGAAGAAGGTCTATTTGACCGAAACCTCTGACGTCGACAGAATAACAAAAACAAAAATAAAAAAAAAGCAGTAAACTCACATATTCGGATTTTGCTTTTTCTTTTCCACATTTTCATCATATATATATGTATAAGAAATAAAAAAGGAGACAGGTCTCATCAGCCACAAACGAGACCCCCTCCCGCCTCAATCTCCTAATATAATGCCCATCATGGCTTTTCGTGTAGAATTTGCGACAGAGTATGTAGGTCAGCCAGTGGACTTACTCGGCACCATAAAACGAAAGATCCAGATAACCAAAGACTTGCTTGTACTCAGTGTGGAACGGCTTGCAAGTCACTTGCAAGTTTATAAGCCAATTAAGACATTACTAACGACATGTAAATCATCCCTAAAATGTTTGTTAGGGACGTATGAAACTTAGAGGTGGTCTTACCCGGTTGCGATTTAGGTCATTTTATTATCCCCCTTAAGAAAAGTTTCCTGAAGGCAGATAGCTGCCGGAGTCAAGTTTGTTATCACCAGAAACAACTCGATAATGTTTGCCTTCACTCTACATTGCATTATTTTATACATACTTGTACTCTTTTGTGTTTATGGCTTATTAGTTCTTAATTTGTTTTAGCTTAGAAGTTTTAGCCGTCTGAAACAATCATGTCTAGAACAATCACGATGAGTAGTGAATTCGATCCTCACTGGGTACCCCATACTTTCGGCCTTGTGCCACATCTAAGCTACTCTTGGAAAATCGCTTGGAGTGCGTAACCCACTGCCTTGAGTGGTTTCCACATTCTGATGTTTACCGGTCACAGAGATCCGTCCCTTTGCTGATAGTATGACAGATATGACTAGCTTGGACCAGCTATGCCTAGCTAAGACCAGCGGCCTGGGTGAAGACACTTGTGTCCCCACCTTAAAAACCGACTTTGTGCAACAACCTGACTCAGTGGTGGTGGGGCGGTCAAGTAAATCTCTAATGCCACATCTATGCAATGCTTAGAAAATCAATACCCGGTTGCGAGTTGACTTCCACCATAAGAAAAAAATCATAGTGTATGTATGCTTCTGTTGTATCTACGGTTTGGAGTCTTAGAACTACCATAGCATGTCGATATCATCTTCGGTGGTTTAAAAGAGATAGCTAGCTAGCTACCACTCCATTTCTATCCGCAGGCACAGAGAACGCGAAAGAATTTAGTAAAAGAAAGTTGACGGATTATTGTTGAGTAACAAAAATTGGACCAATAAAAAGCAATAGATTTAACTGTTTAATCCTTTGGAAGAAGATGCTACTGATATTATCTGGAAAAAAAAACAACGAATTGAATTAATTTATAAATAGATAAGTTTTAAATGTGTCATTATTTCTAAATTTTATTATTTCCTCAGATTTCATTCATAACGATTAACAGTCATCATGGACTGCATGCCTCGGTTTCAAAGTTACACTTGGCCAATAATCAGACGATCTCTTCGTTTTAGACTTGAATCAAATTATCTTATATAGCTTAGGGTTTTATGGTGGAGCGTTGATAATCCGAATGTCGGTTATCGGAACAAAACTTCAAGGTCCAATGTTATTTAGCTTCAGGGGCTGTCTCGCATGCAATTCATTTACAAACAATGGCCTTTATTGCTTTATTTGTCTAATCATTTTCCCCTGACTCTGAAGAAAAAACGATCGATCAGGATCAACTAACCACTTCAAACAATAGAATAATGTTATCACCTAAATGATACATCGACTCCTGCAGTCAACGTTAATGAAGCTATCAACGGTTTGTAACTTTTAATGACGTTGTATCAATTAAAAAAGGATGTCGTCGTAAAAATGATATAAAAAATACCCAGAAAAACACAATAACTTCAAGCTACAGTTACTGGACATTTTTTTTTTTAGTATGCAATGGTCGATCCCCAACACGATAATTTTTCTTTACAGAAACTTAGTACATTTCGGGTGCACGTATGTTAGCGGACATTTTGAAATTATATCATTATTCGTAAAATTTTCAGCACGGTAATTTTCGTTATTGAATCGTAAAAATAAAGTAAATTGCAATGCACGTCGGTTGTTCGAAGACCGATTATTCGTGTTTCGATTCATCCGAACAAAACCTGTTTTGACCCGAGTATAAATCTGTTACAGAGGATGGACTTTAGTGCTTTGTTTAATGTTTGCATGTCTTCGAAGAGAATGTGGTTTATTGTATAAAATATGGACAGTATATATATAGATGTACAGTACACACACACATATATATATCCACTTTCTATACACACACACACACACACACATACATACACACACACACACACATATATATATATATATATATATATATATATATATATATATACGTTGCACCTATCACCCGGTTCACACTCGTTTGAACAGGGGTAGAGATTTACACCTTGTTTTTATGTTTATGAATAGGTTTCCTGTTCCTTTTAAAGTCTTCTAAGTCTCTTTCCCAGTAACCCCTTGCATTTTAAAGGCATTATCGCCTTGCTTTGTGTGATGATATGATTTTTACATATATATATATATATATATATGTGTGTGTGTGTGTGTGTGTGTGTGTGTGTGTGTGTGTGTGTGCATGCGTGTAATAATTGAGATATAAATAATATATATCTGTAAGAAGACAATAAGAACGAAGATAAGAGGAACACTTTACCAACGCGTTTAGTCCTCTGATGGACCTTGTCAAGGTAAATGTAAGGATTTTATTTTGCAACGTGTAAACAGAAGTAAAAATATCATTAGTTTTTCAAAAGTCTTAAATTTAAGAAAGACTTCAAAATATTCTTATGGCTCATTATGAAAGTAAAAATAAACTATGGAAGATGCTGAATGATGTAATTTAATGCCTAATAAACAAAATGTTGTTATTGTTGCTGTTGAAATTATTTTCTTATTTTCTTGTTTTTTTATTGAGATTTTTGTTTACATTAATGTAGTTATTATTTATTATTTATTTTAATTTGTTTTAGATAACAGGTTTTGATTTACGATAGTCTTTATTTATCTTATTTATGGTCATGCATGTTGGATTGGAAAAATATTATTTCTGTTCGGAAACGAGTTATTTGCAAAATTCCGGGAGGCAAATTGACGCATTTTGGAAAGACTCGATCCAACATTATATATATATATATATATATATATATATATATATATATATATATATATATATATAGAGAGAGAGAGAGAGAGAGAGAGATAATAATAATAATAATAATAATTTCAGCCCCAAATAAGGCGATAAAACCATTAAAACGAAAGGGTTTGGTGAGAGTGAAGACCCTGATGACGACATTGTGATAATGTCGAAAGTACTCACAATAAAATGAATATGCATCAACATATTAATTTTCTTTCTTCCTTCAAGAAGGATACTATGAATCTTGTTCGCAATTACGGAGGATCCTATTAAAAATAAGTAGACGAAACTTGTCTTAATCATTTAATAAAACATAGATAGATAGATAGATAGATAGATATTAATTCTGGTGTAAGGCCAAATTAAATAATGAAACTGAGAAAGACTGTTTTGCGTCGATAATTGTAGAAGCAGTTTCCTACATGATTTATATATCTGCACTTAAGATTTCAGCTACAAAAGAATGATCTTTTTCTAAGAAGGAGAAAACTTAAAAGAAAGGAATTTCGGGGAGGAAAAAACAAAGAAACCATTGACATGTCTGGAAATTAAAAATAAAAACAATAGAAAAAATGTTCGTCTAACAATATCACCTTTAAGAGTTCATGCCTCTGCTTTTATTTCAATGCCCTCTTTAATCTTTACACGACAATCGGATGTAAACAACAACGGGTAAGGTTATCTGATGATAAGATCGGTTCCCATGCGCTTTGCGTTTTCACCGTTCGCCTCGGCCATGTTTGTGTACAAGTGAGGTCGGCCATCAAACAGAAAAGGCTTGAAAAGAAAGCCATTGTGAATCGAACCCTTTGACCGGCGCCTTGATGACGAGACATCTTGTTATTCGGGGTATCGGGGCCACACCTTCAGCTTCCAGACTCCAGTATCAATATGGGCCGAAAAAGAATAAAAATGAAAGGCTAGAAATTACACTGCACAAGTTGATAATTACGATGAAGCATTTAAAAAATTACATTATTTAACTTTTTAAAAAAGCATGGACAATGCATCTGTCTAATATTTTTAAAAGTAATTTTGATTCGGTAAATGCTTTGGAATTGCCGTCATAAATTGTAGAAGAATAATTGTACAATGACAAGTCAGAAACATTTTAATAAGGACATCAACAAAACAAAACATTCAATTTTGAATTTTACATATAGTCCTACAAAGTCCATTTCTTGACTTTCCTCAACTGTTATTTCTCCATTTCTTTTTAACAGTTAAAAGATATAAGAAGTGTATTAAATTTGCAATCAACTGAAAAAGAGATGTAATTTTATCTCAGACAGAACATACCATACGTTGGCCAATCAATACAATCACCGTCTTATTCCATAGACAAACTCTTCCAATCAGAGTGCGTCTTTTATTCAGAATAATTAACATAGACAATTTGGCACAGTTTTTCTTCCATTCGTATAAATCATATAAACGTCGACATTATCAATATATTACAACGTGCTTATTTTTTTTTTTAAATAAAAGGGATTCGGGTTCTTCATTAATTGTCATAATATATCATATCTTTGTTCTTCGTCAATGCTCACACAAATGCAAACAGAAAGACAGGAATGTGATACTGAGAACATACTGAAACAACATGGGCTCTCTTGTGTTTGTAGGCACACAGGATTTAGGCAACTGCTGCTGAATATCACTACTACTACTACTACTACTACTGATGATGATGATGATGATGATGATGATGATGATGATGATGATGATTTCTTCGTTGTATTGCTTTATCGCTTGTGAGTTATTTCAAAACAGAAAAAATGAAGCGATATTTGAAAATCGTCAGAATAATATATTTCGTTTGTTTTTTGTTTTATTTTTTCGGCTCATGTCCATAGCACGTTGAAACATTGGTTCCGATACGACCACAGAAGTTAAGCAACGTCGAGCCTGGTCAGTACCTAGATGGATAACTGCTTGGGAAATCCCAGGTGATGCAATCTTGGATGCACGTACGGGTGATGTAATGGATAACGGATTGGAATCGGAAATCGTAGAGCAGAATTCCAATTCCGGTTGAGTTCGTTATATTAATTTAGGCGCAAATATCTTTGGGAAAGGTATGAATCCACCTCTTTTCTCCCCGGATATGGGTTAACTAGTAAGCCCTATATCACTAATTAAGTATCATATTAGCTCCAAAAAATAAATAAATAAAATTGCGTACAAAATATTTAGATTTCGGCATTAAATGACCCATACACGTTGATATGCCGCTAAACGAAGACGACCAACAACTTACTCTTGCATTCATATCACACACCCCATTCCATAATCAACTATCTTCAATTACCCTCGAGCCTTATATCAGGTGAATATAAAGAAAAACTTTTCTAAAAAGATAACTTTCTTGCGTGTTAGTTTCCTAATCCTAAACCGATTCTTTAATATAATCTCTTTAAAAAAAATATTAGGACGTCTATATTCTATTCGAGTAACTGGAAGCAATTTGTAGGAACAGAAGAGGAGCTTCTTACAAGCATCCAAGAACAAAAGAACTTCCAACTATTTTCCGCCAACTATTGTGACATGCTAGTGACGAGATCTTTGTTAGCACATCTGGCGACCGGTAGGAGTACAGCAATCGGTGGTTTACTGTCTGCAATATCTCCAAAAGCCATGAGACAGATTTCTAAGAGTTTCATGGGAGTAGTATTTGCAGAAAAAAACATCACTTCTCTGTCAGTGATTTTAGCATGCTAAGATCAAAGTGCATGGCTGATTCCTGCGTCTCAAGAATACAGAAGTTTTAAAGGTCACAACTAGGATTTGAACTCTGATCGACGATTCCGTTTTCGCACCTCCCTACCTAAAAAGCGCATAGTGAATAACTGGAGTGAATGGATATTTGGATAAAATTTAATTGCATGGTTTATTTTGTCTTTCCCGTGAGAATTTGCGCTTTTTATCACGGCCTGTACGATAGCCTTAATAAGTGAAGAGATTAACAAAACCCGTAATGCGAACAGTAATTGCTTGTTATCAACACACTGTCTATGGTTTGAGGGGTAGGGGTCAGCCTGGCCTATTCTGGCTCTTTTCGACATTAGGCCGTTACCATTTAACAAGCCTAAGGTATCAGCATGCGACAGAGAAAGACGTACGCTTAAATATACATTTTTAAATAGATACAACTTCAAAGGAATAAAATTATTGACATAATGCTGCAATTTAAATATATTGACTCATCGTCTACCCCGTCATGGTTGACAATGGGGCGAAAAGCTTTTTACTACTGCGCGGTATGTGGTTCGCTCAAGTTCGCCCGCAGATATATTAGTCTCCCTCACCTACCTGGAGATAGAAAACAGCGCTGAGAAAAAAAAAGGTGTTCGTGACTTTTCCAAGAGTATTAGTGCTAAGGAAACCCAAGCTGTCACAGGCGAAATTCGAACTCGTTTTCTCGGTTAATTATCCTTACTCTAGGAGGCAGCATTACATGATCTCCTGCATTTGGCAGGAAATTTCACATGTTTTGGTTCTTTTTATCATCTCCACCCGTATAAAGTTTTTTTTCTTGTGAAATCTATCGCATTTTACTAAAATGTTCTGTTCGAAATTTCAATCACCTGAAGAGGGCCGGAGCGTACAAGGGCCGAAACGTTATGAATATGGCAATGAAGATGAGCATAACAGTCCCAATAATCTAAATAATGTAAATAACCTGGAATTTTAATTTTTCGATATTTCATAAAAATAAGTTGGAGCAATAGATGTAAAAAAAAATTTACCAAGATTTAAAAAAAAAAAATATTTATAAGACAACTTCATTCATTTGTGAATAAATTCTGAAAATTTCATTAAAATTTGACAATTAATTGACTTTTACAGGAATTTTAAATACAATGTGTTTTTAACCGCAAAAAAAAGAGTGTTCGTGACTTTTCCAAGGGTTATAGTGCTAAGAAAACCCAAGCTGTCAAAGTCGAAATTCGAACTCTGTCGTTTTCTCTGTTAATTATCCTTACTCTAGGCAGCATTACATGATCTCCTGCATTTGGCAGGAAATTTCACATGTTTTTGTTCTTGTTATCATCTTCCACCCGTATAAAGTTTTCTCCCACATTTTAGTAAAAAGATATCGAAAACAATTGTGGTAAAAGCAGTTTCGAGCAATCTGATCCGCAAACATGGTGCCACGGAATCGTGTTACGAATAAGAGTATTATCCACTGAAGACATTAAGAATCTTGGTAAGTGTATCTATACTGCACCTAATAGATGCACAATCATTTAACTACATATATAAACTAATACAAAAGCTTTATATACAATAGATGTTCAGGGCCTATCGGTTGTACGTACTGCCAACAGGCTGAACGGAGCTTAGCTATAGTTTCTGGAAGTAATGCCCCCTGTTTATATTAATGGATACAAGAAGCAAAATTATGGCTAGCCAATCATTATTGTAGCAAACCAATCGCTTTTGCAGATGCCTTCTCAGGGACATTTGTGTGTTTTTTTGTTTTTTTACAATCACAGAGCCCACCGGTGGTTTACACTGCCACAAGGCTGAACAGACCTTAGCTGTAATTTCTGGAAGAAAGTGCTTCATCCGGCGTAAACAAGGGTATTAGTCTAAAAACCCTCGGTCATGATGACTTGTGACTTCGTGCTTTCACAACAATAAACGGCTTTCGAAAAATCCCTTCTACCCACTTTTATTCAAAGGTCTTGGTCAACCCGTGGTGTGATTCTTCTGGTACGTCTGATCGATTTTATCAAGAAGTCACTTCCCTGACAAATGCGTAAAAAAATTCTGCTAAAATAATTTTCGTGGGGTGAAAGATTTTCAAAACAATGTGTTTCTTATCGCAAAAAAAAAGACGCTAAATTTCCCACCATGCCCATCTGCTGAGGCAAGAAAAACAAAATTTTTAATCAAAATTTCGAACGTGCTAGAAAAGTTTAAAAAATTTAATAAAATAATAAAATATATCTTCGTCTTTCCTCTTAATAATAACATAAACATTCTGACGATAAAACTTTGTTTTTATCAAGTTTGGGGCCTTTCCATCATAATTTTTTTTTTTTAATTTTTGGAGGTAGATATATTTAACCAAAGGGGAGAAAGAGCAGGAAATATATGAAATAAAAGACAATAATAAAGCTCACAGGGTATTGCTCCTCGCTCTTCAGAGCTCAGTCTAGGACAAAATATATAAATAAAATATATAAATATGCACGTAACAATAAAATTCAAGGGGGAGATGAATATTAACATAGGATCAAAACATCGAGTTACAGACAGATTACATTAATATGTAGCAAACTTTCCATCTGTTTACATAGGAAAGACTACTTAGATTTAATATACATTATCTTAGTAAAAGTCAATTGGTGATCTGAATATGCTCTGCGGATGACTGAGAAAGAAACTCCTGTGAAAAACGAAGTACGAATTGGATAATTCCATATTCTGTTATCGCAGAACAGGATGCATTGACAAGCGTATGTATATTGTCATACTAGCCTCTACTGATCTTACCTTAACGAGTGCAGGAGTTCACTCACATCATAGCAGCAGAAATTAGCCTTGTGTCCACGGAGACAGGAAATAAAAACGTACATAAATAAAAGCATGGTAAATTGTATGTTATTTTCATACAATTTATTTATATTTTTGTGTGTATTGAGGTGTGTATTTTTTATGTTACAACATTTTACGGTACACGTGATAAAAGGGAGAATTTACTCCGTGGTATTACAAGCCATATCACAGAGATAAGTTACACACGTGTTGCCTGTACCAAGGTTCGTGGTGAAGAGATTGAATTTAACATCTTTTGGCGGGATGTCCGTATTTCCAACAAGCACAGTTTTTGTTGCATTATGGAAGAGTTTTATTATTTTTATTTTTAATCTAATTTATTTTAAATAAGGTTTAAATATTATTATTTTATTTTATTTATAATTTTCATTATTATTATTTTTTATTTTATCTTTATCTATTTATTATAATATTTCTACAAGAGTTTGTGTGGCTCATTTCTCACTTTCAAACTATGATTACTTAGACCTATATATTCACTTTCGTCCTGTTAAGACGTTAAACTACATCCGCGTCCTGGGTAAGACGATAAAATACGTCCAGCAGCAATGCCTCAGATCAGAAGGTTTTGAAGAGCGTGGCATATCAACCTCAATAGGTTATTGAGGTTATTCTTAATTGCTGGTGTTCCAAGGTCTACCCTGACCCGGGGTTATAGCACTTATTAGGGACCCAGCTTTGGGCAAATAAGTAACCATTACCAGCAATACCTTTTGAAAAAATTATTACCAGCAATACAATTTTGAAGAAAAGTATTACCAGAAACAGATTTTTGACAAAACAAAATATTACCAGCAATAAAAATTTTGTCAGTATTAAATAACCCATTGACGTTGATATGCCGTAAAACAAAATAAACCAAACCCATCTAAACTAATGAATACATATTGTATTCTTACGAATCTATCCTAAAAATGTTGTCGGCATTAAATAACCTATTGAGGTTGATATGCCGTAAGACAAAATAAACCAAACCAATCTAAACCAAAGAATACATATTGTATTCATACAAATCTATCCTAAAATTGTTGTCGGCATTAAATAACCCATTGAGGTTGATATGCCGTAAAACAAAATAAACCAACCAATCTAAACCAAAGAATACGTATTGTATTCATACAAATACATCCTAAAAATGTTGTCGACATTAAATAACCCATTGAGGTTGATATACCGTAAAACAAAATAAAAACCAAACCTATGTACACCAGAGAATACATATTGTATTCATACTAATTTATCCTAAAAGTGTTGTCAGTATTAAATAACCCATTGAGGTTGATGTGCCGTAAAACAAAAAATAAATAAAATAAACCAAACCAATCTAAACCAAAGAATACATATTGTATTCATACAAATCTATCCTAAAAATTGTTGTCGGCATTACATAACCCATTGAGGTTGATATGCCGTAAGACAATATAAACCAAACCAAACCTAACTATATATTCACTATCAAAAGCTGATATTTAAGATTATACATTACAGAGCTGGTATGATAGCGCGCGCAGAAAATGTTCAAAGATGGATTTGAAACTTTGGGAAGTGATGCCGTGGATTTGTAGAAAGAAAGAATCTGCACACAGAGATTTACCTAGCAAATCTTGTGCTAACCTCACAAATCCAAGGTAATCGTAAATAGACGGGACAACTTTTCGGATCCTACAATTTGAGTTGAGTAAATTTTTGCGCGAATTCTAGATGGTAGCATGATCAAGAGGGTATCCATGTTCAATTAAAACATTTAATAATAAATAATAAAAAAATAAATTCTGTTTCAATCTCTAATTTGGTCTTAAATGAAAAAAAATAATTAGTGCACAGTGGACCATAAATCTTGATCAGATTCAATTTTTATTGCTTTGGACAAAAGGAGTCCAAACAAGTTTACAATACAGTAAAAGTAGATTTATAACCAACGGAAATAAAAAGAAAAAATAGAATGATTCTAACCTGTGCACCACCGCACCCAGAAAAGTAGATACAGTTTTAGTGAAGGGACAGGACTCATTAAAGAAGAGAGAAACAAAGATATGCCAATTTTGACATTATTAAATCCATGACTATATGATAGATGTCGCTTTAAAATTCAAAAGCGATCTTTCTTTTTTTTTATGACGTTATTTAATAACCAAACGCTCCTAATATTATCTAAGGTAAAAGTAAAACGAACTTTTAACTAACCTAGGATATTTAAGTATTTAAAAAAAATATAAACTCGAAAGATTTCACATTTTCTTTAAATTTATTTATCTAGATTTATTTTTCAAAGTGCGTTGGTCCGTCGCTCCTTTTGACTTAAGTTTTCTACTAAACGAATAAACAAAAGCGTGATTCTAAAATGCCAAAATCGTCACGAAAAATCAACACTGGACTGATAATCCTAACTGATACTTTTAGCAGTTTCTTTTCTCTCAGATTTGCTTGCAAAAATAACCATATCTGAAAGAACTTTAGGAAGTTTTGGGAAACTTAATTCGGATCGATCTCACTAGTTGAAGGCGCCTTTCTATACGACGACTGTGACGGCTTACATTGACGACGTTGTTGACAATCTAAGTGTCCTTGTAAGTTCAATACAATACAAGGTTCAAGAGTCACTCAATTTAGAGGTAACTGCTAAAATACTTATGAGAAATGAGGCGTGTGATATAACTGAAAGAATAGGCGATGGAATGTGAAAGATTATGAGGTTAAAGAAGTAGATAACAACGAATTGACTTGAAGTAGTTCAGATGATAGTGTTCAGGGAAGCATCCACGTAGGAGTTATTGAGAAAATTTTGTCTGAATGGAATTTTCTCTTTATCTATGGAATACGGAAGAAATATGGATGATTCAACTCCGCGGAAGTAGCATAGTGTATCCTAGTAGTAAATGTCTGAACTGGTGAAACTAAAGGATGGCGTTCATCTTAACGTTTGCGATGAAAATAATCACTGAGTGGCTATAGGCTTGCGACGTTGCAGTTTTGAAAAAGGAGTTGCAGAATGGAGAAGGTTTTCGCGTAAACGATTTTGAACTCAATGCTGGAAAGGGAAGATCGAGTAGCGCCAGCACAGATATGGTAGCAATAGTCTATTTCTTGGTCTAATCTGACTCTTGGAAAGAAAGTGTATAGTAGAAGCAGTTTGATATTTCTTGGAACGATAGAATGGACCGGCGATTTTTCCAGCAACAGTATATAATGATTTATTAACCGTAGTAATCTAATGCCTAATCGACCCTTTGCTGAAAAATTCCAACGATGAATTGGCCACGCCGAATCGGCCACGCCGAATCGGCCACGCCGAATCGGCCACGCCGAATCGGCCACGCCGAATCGGCCACGCCGAATCAGCGACGCCAAATGGGCTACGCCGGAGCGTCCTATTCCTGAAACTGAACGTAAAAAAACAGTTGGCCACTTTACAGAAGACAAACTAATGGAAAATACCATCAACGACTACTTATTTTCCGTTGGTAGCTTCTCTTTCATAAGCATTTCCAGGTGTTAATGCTTTTCCCAGTCCATAGGAATTCAATTGCACTTTTTTATTACAATTTATTTCTTTAAGACTTTACTTACAAACAACACAAACATGGGGTTGTATACAATGTGTGTGTGTGTGTGTGTGTGTGTGTAAAATCTTATTTATCCGGTTACCTTGAAATCTACCATTTACGTCTGTGCTGAGTGAGACACATATATGTACAGAGAAACGCACGCACGCGCGCGCGCACACACGGACGCCTATCTATATGCATGTGTGTATGCATGTAACAATTTCGCGTGTCACTAAAATAGGTAAAAACATATCTGTAAAAAGAAAATAAGAATAAAGAGGAAACTTAGTTAACGCGTTTCCTCCTCAGATGGAGACGAAACGCGTCGACTAAGTTAAGTTTTCCTTTTCTCTTTATTCACACGCACACAAACATACACACATACACACATACGTGTATATATATATATATATATATATATATATATATTGGGGCCTATTTATAGTGTTGTTATTTAACTTATTTTATTCATTATTGATTATTTTGCTGTTGGTTGTTATTACTGCGTTTTCTTGTGGTCATCTGTGCGAACGCGGTTTGTAAATATGTTTATTAGTTACTTAGTTTATTTACTCATTTTTTGTTTGGATTAATTTATTTAACTTGTTTTTGTCTATTGATTTGATTTGACTTATTTATTTTCATGCATTCTTTTTAGTTTTCAGTAATTTTCGATTTTTAAGTAACGTAGTAAAAAATTATTTTTGTGTCTGCATTTTGAGATGAGTTCTGATCGTTTATTTAGTAGTTTGTTTTTTATATATAGATACACACACCTTCACACATATACATATATAGATAGATACATAGATAGATAGATTATACATATATATATATATATATATATATATATAGAGAGAGAGAGAGAGAGAGAGAGAGGGATAGATAGATAGATAGATAGATAGATAGATAGATAGATAGATAGATAGATAGATAGATAGATAGATAGATAAAAGAAAACACTGCAGTCAACACTAAGAGCCGACAGACTGTTTCATGCTAAACGCAATCAACATGCGACAGGACTTGATGATTGCGTTTAGTATAAAACAGTCTGTGGTCTCTGAGTGTTGACTTCAATGTCCACTTTTCTATTTACATATGCTATATCTCTGCTATTGGGCACTCATCTCATAAATATAGCACACTATAAAACTATATTTCTTCACAAACACACACACACACACACATATATATAATAGTGTATTTAGGCAACAATCTTTATTTTATACATGTTTCATTAAAGACGTCTGACGAGGTACTGCAATTAAGCCTTTTATTTAATTTGTCTTTTGTTTGTATAAGTGTTTTCTTTTCTGACATAAAGTCTGTCAAAATTGTCCGAATGTTCTGCATATCTGAGCGCTTCCAGCTATACTTTCAGCCACTATCAAGGGCGATTTTTATTTTAATTTATTATTTTTTATTCTTTAGACATATGCATAAAACGCATACATTACGTTAACAATAAAAATAATAAAAGCGTGGACAGAGAAATCAACACTACTGACATGATGATTGTCAACTTAAGTAGTCATCAGAGTTATTT
>OZ038498.1:29695178-29755178 GCA_964036315.1 Acanthosepion esculentum
CCAATATAAAATAAAATAGACAGAAATTCTCAGTTGAATTGAAACAAATTTATTTAGATGCATACTTGATATCTAAACATAACTATTATATATATATATATATATATATATATATATATATATATATATATATATATGTGTGTGTGTGTGTATATGGAGAGAGCGACATAGATTGGAGACTTAATTAATTTCACATAATAATTCATTGAGTCTAGAATATTCTTATTCTCAATAGAATGCAGAAAACATTGCACGGTCGTTTCGTCCTTTTTGGGACTTCTCAGCAGTGCGCATCCAATACCGAGAAAAACAATTTTTGTTAGAAAGATTCTGTACAAAAACTTATTGTACGGACTAAAATGGGGATTCGAAAAAAGGCACCTAATATTTAATGTAGTGATATTTATTTATAATGTATGAATTTTTACAGAGAAGAATTAAAACTTTGTTACTTACAATTGGATTTTCAGTGTTTTTGTATTAGAAAAATAATTTGCTGTTTTTCTTTTTTTAAAATATTTTTACTTTAATCGGTTTCGCTTAGCTTTTCAAAAAGTTTTTAACTGTTTCTATCTCCACGTGTTGATGCTTATGTTTTGTACCAATAAAAAAAAATGAAAATCAAGGGGCGTAACTGGCTATATATGTTGTTTATAGTAAGAGGAATTTGGTAGAATCAATGTATGCAATAAATTAACTATGGGTTTAAACTTGTTGATGAAAAATCCTTCCTTATTTATCCGCCTTTGTTCAGTAATTTTGTAATCGCACTGGTAGAATGGGAAGACACTAAAATCTGGCAGATTTTGTCCTCCGCATTCCTCTATATGCTAGCTAAGGGGTATTTTTCTGGTGTGGGGGTCCCTAATTTGTTGGCGATGAACTGTCATTCTTTTTCGGAGTGACTGGCCCGTTTGGCCAATGTAATGTCCGTGGCAACCTTTGCATGTAATTATGTATACTAAATTGAAATTTTTTTATATATATATATATATATATATATATATATATATATATAACAGCTAATAACTGAATATGTTCCAACTTAAAGGCATTAGAATTAATGATGGCAGTCAAACTAAGGTTTGGACAAAGGAAAATCATTCTAAATTGCTACTACAAGTGTGAAAACGCATTTGAAGTGTAAAAACGGTTAGAAGGGAATTTCAAACAGATTCACCAATGCGACTTACAATCACGAAGTTTGAAGGCAATGGAACTGTTCAGATTGTCCATGAGAAGTGTTCCAGAAGACCACAGACATCGACAAGCCCCAAACAGCATGAAAATCACTGGAAACGTATCAGCAAATTCCAAGAAAATCTATGCGGCAAGGGAGTCGTGAAGTAGGAATTTCAAAATCGTCTGAAGCGGTGTCATGAAAAAGTTACATTCCAAGATTTTACCATGCTATTAATGACGATGATCCAGACCTCGAATAGTGTAGTTAGATTCTACCTTGATGAGATCTTGCCAAACATGTGCACTGGACGAAGGGGCTTCATAGAATACATTCCAGCATTCTACAGATCTCACACCACGAGACTTTTTTATGGGGATACTTAAAAGACAAAATTTGCGCTCTGAAACCTGCAACAGTCACTGAATTGAGGGCAGGCATTGAACGAGAATGCACAAAAATCCTAAAGGAAATATTTGGTGATATTTACGATTCCATTGCTTCCGTTGTCAGCAGTACCTGGAGCAAAACGGACGTCAGTTTGAAAACAGTCATTGACAAAACAAGGAAATAATGTCTGTCGATTCTACTAAATTTTGAAAATGAAATGTATTTTAATAAACACTTACTTTATAATTATTTAAAGTCTGTATACATTTTTGGGGACACCATATATATATATATATATATATATATATATATATATATATATATATATATATAAGTGATTATACACGTCTGGAAAACCTTAAGTGTTTTGGCTTGTAAATGAACAAACCAATACCCAAGGAAAAATAAGGGATAAAAAAAGAAAGAACTAAGAATTTTTAATTGAGGCGAAAACAGTCGTCCAGAATCCAAGCTCAGAGTCCAAAGAAAAAAACCTCCAACACGAGTAAAGCAAAAGTAACTATGCAAAGTGCTCAATACACTAAGTAGAGCAAATCTAATTAAGGTGAAACATAGTTGTATATATATATATATATATATATATATATATATATATATATATATATATATATATATATATATATATATCCCGTTTTATTAACAGGAATAAAGGTTTATCGTTTTTGTTCTGTTTAGGATTGGGTCTCAGGTTCCTTCTAAAGTCTTCTAATTCGCTTTCTCTCCCTGTAACTCTTTGTGTCTTAGTGATATTATCGCCTTGCTTGGTGTGAAATGATTAAACATACACACACATATAAACACACACGCACACACACATACATATATATATAAATATATATATATATATGTATGTGTGTGTGTGTGTTTATATGTATGTATATATATATATATATATAGTACCAATACTTTTAAATATTTATAAATACATTTATGTACGTGCATTTTAGTACTAATACTTTTAAATCTCAAATCCTGGATAATTATTCTAGGTTACGAATAATGAAAAAACTATTAAAATTTGTTCTGACTGTCTTCCAATTTTTAAATGAATCATTGTTAATTATAACTAATTTTTGACTCGTATTTCTTTTATTTTATTTTGTTGCTTTGTCGGAGTCTGATTTTTTATATATTTATTTTAATTTTCGGTTCATGCGATTTAAAATGAAAAATAAAGAACTTACAGTCAGCCATAGAGTTACATAAGTATTTATTTCATCGCCGTAATTAAAATACTTCCAAAAATAAAGTAACCGTTATAGAAACATAGGATGCGACGAAAATTAGTTAATTTAATGACTACTTAACTCGATTTTGAAAAAAAAAAATTAGTTAAAGTTAATGAAAAAATACATTTATTTACAGCGAGTATTTCTTACCTGGTAACCTATCTCAAAGCTCAAGTGGATATTAAGTCATCTCCCCTTACCCATAGAGGCAAACATACTTCAATTTACAAGCGTCTCATGAGACTGCTGAAGTATGGATGATCAGAAATATTATAACCTGATATTATTCACTACGGCTAAAATATATTTTCAGCATTAAAACGCCATCATAAGATGGGCAACACCGTAGTGTATATATAAATGAAATCGACATTAATTTTCTGCATAATGGTTTTAAAAAAATAGTAAGTACCAACCCAATAAATTATAATCGGAATGTATTCACCTTTTTTCCTTCTTTTTTTTTTTTTTTACAAAAACCAGAACGTGTCTTCCATTTGAAGATTCAGCCCGTGGAGAATGCTCTGTTTACAGATGTTTGACGCCGTGCAATTTTTCACGCCGAAGTAAGTTGTTGCCATCGCGTGCCAGGGAAATTAGCCTTTTCTGAAACGGTTGCAAAAAAAATCACTCTTTTAGAATTTAGAAAATGGCTCCTGTGAGGATCATGGGATTGCTGGGAAAACATTGGCAAAGTCAACATTGAAGCTCAGTTTTATAAAAAAATGTTTTAAAAAATACGTTCTCGTCAAAGGAATTTATCGCAACGGAAATGACCGATCCAAAAGTGTTGCTATTTATATAAACTAAGGTTAGAAGACTACTGCACAAAACCAAATAAAGTGGAGATTAAGAAAGATTATGTTGCGCCTGATATGACAATAAATATCCTGCCGATGTTTTATACTTGCGTTCGAACACCGACCTATAGATACAAGTCGCGAATACCCAAACATTCAACAGCGAAAGAAGACACAACATGCGTTATTATTAACGTTATCAATTACGAAATCTGTGAAGATTAAACATGGGGCTTATACGGCAGCACAGCAAGAAATGGAAAACATTTCTACATGATGGTCATTCGCTTTATACCAGGAATCACTGATCTTGAAATTTTGGACCGACTTGACTCAATCAATCTATGTTCATGAAGACACAAGACCAATAGATTGACCACGTCATCTGCATCGAATAACTTTGCTGTTGTAAGTGGTAGAAGACATCAAGTTCGAACACAGAAATAGTACAAAGATTCAATCGATTTCTGATGAAAGGTTTGACAAAAGGTGCGAGAAAGGTATGAGCCCGACCGATCGCATTGGTTTGTTATTGTCTAACACGACTCTGCAAATTCGAATCTTAGCATTAAAAAAAAATCTCTATTCTTTGGCATTGATCACATCCACCGACTTGCAGTGTTGTTAAGCTCCAGGCTCTACACGTCCCCAGAGCTGGGTTGTGGTGTCACCTCCGGATCCACTGATGAACTGCAAAACAAAAAATTTAGACAAAAATGAGTAATTAAGAAGAAACTGCACCTGAAGATCAATTTGTACCATGATCAAATTCTTCTCAGAGACACGCTTTATATATCACGTCTTCTTCTTCTTCTTCTTCTTCTTCTTCTTCTTCTTCTTCTTCTTCTTCGTGCCGTGTCCCATCAGGACGTAGGCGATCATGGCTCGCCAAAATTTCCTGTCCTTTGTAGCTCTTAATAAATTTTATCTTTTTTCTTATTTCTCCTAAACCATGTTCCGGCTTCCATTTACTCAATCTCTCTCCGTCCGTTATGCATTGCTTTTCTGTGTTCCTCTTGTCTCTAATCTGACCTGTGAGTATCATATTTTCCAAGCACTCTTTCCTCATTAGGCGCCCGGGAAATTTGAACAGTCTCTTTCTGACGTTAAGCATAAGTTTGCTTTTTGTTTCCATTTTCAGTCAAACTTCATTGTTGCGCACATATTCGGTTCATGGCATCCTCAGCATCCTTCTGCAGAAACATACTACTGTTGCCTCAAGTCTCTACTTTATCTTTGACGAGATTGTCCAGCATTCACCGCCAGACAGGAGGATAGATATAACGTAATAGGTCAGTACTCTTCTTTTTTTATTTCCAAATATGTTTTTCCATTTTTTATTACTCTGCTTAGCGTTTGGAAGGCATCTTTGGCTATCCTAATGCGCCTTTGGATTTCGGTGCCACATTTTCTGTCCACTGTTAAAACATTTCCCAGGTATTTAAATTTTTGTACATATTTGATTTTGGAGTCTCCGTTTGATAATTTGCATTTTGCGTTCATCTATTGGCTAACAAGTATACATTCTGCTTTCTTGCAGTTGATGATTAGTCATTTCTTCACACTTTCCTTTACTACCTGCTGTAGGAGTTTTTGTAGCTTTCTTTCTGTGTCTGTGTTGTGGCCTGTTAGGGACCAGAAAGAAAGAACACGGAAATAAAAAGGTAGGTTAAACAAATGTATTGAAATAACAGATATATACAAAGTAAGAGTGTTATTAATCAGCAGATAGAAGTGTCCGTCCAAACTGCCAGGTTACGTTGCGTCTCGACTGTCGATATTAAACAGCCCTACCCATGAGTGATATATTTGGAACAAGGCCGAGTTTAACGTGGGTCATCTGAGCCCGTAGGCTCGGCCAAAAAAAGTCGTAGAACCCGCATAAAGGGGTTCGGGTCTATCTACATCCTCGGGTTAAATTCTTCCCTTCAGCACAACCTCGTCCTTGTTCCACTCTGCCCAAAGCGGAGAGTTCGACAGGAGCTGCGAATAGTCACAGAAAGGCGTGTCGACTGTATATTTAACAGTCCCTACACGAGGAATGTATGTGGCACAAGGCCGAGATTAACGTCCGTTTCTCCGAATGCGTAGGCTCGGCCAAAATATTCTCTTAGAACCTGCATAAGCGGGTTCGGGATCTGTCTACTTCCCCGGACGAAACTTTACCCTTCG
This sequence comes from Acanthosepion esculentum, assembly GCA_964036315.1. NCBI lineage: Eukaryota > Metazoa > Mollusca > Cephalopoda > Sepiida > Sepiidae > Acanthosepion > Acanthosepion esculentum. Next base: position 29,700,971 of record OZ038498.1, read on the forward strand.
GCAAAGCTTCGTCCGGGTTCCTCTCTGCCAAAGCAGAGAGTTCGACAGAATTCGCACACAGTCAGAGACTGCGTGTCGACCGTCTTCCAGGAAGTATCGCAGGTTGGTATTTATGAAGGAGAAAGTGTTCATTCCCATGTAGGTAGATCTCCCTTAACAGTCTGCTATCAACACTGTGTCATCTGCATATATTATATTGTTAACATTGTGTCCGTCAATAATTTATCCTGGTAGGACTTCTTATTCTCTCAGAATTTTAACTCGATGAGAAAAAGACATCACGAGTCGTATAACCCATTAGAGTCATAAGGGCACCAAATCCACTTCCGCTTGTGCAATTTAGTCTGACTAATTGTGCTTGTGCAATTTAGTCTCCCTTTCTCTCTTCTGTATGCTTGTGAATTCATTTTTTTTTCTTCTCGACTGGTTACCAACTCAAGGTAAGAGTGTTCATTCTGCCATGTTATTTAACCTGTAGCTGGAGGGAGATGGTTTCATGTCTTTTCCAACAACGCAGTGAGTATAACAGGATCAAGATCAAGAATTGAACGCAGCACGCCGAATTTACCATCAGCGCCTACTGCAGTAAGACAATGGAAAAACACTTGAGACCTGCTGAACGTTGATCCGTCCTTGCAAACTACACTTCTCATATTGCGATGGATTTGGAAGACCCTAGAGATGTGTGCTCGTTTTATGATATGGATGCCCAGCACTGACCTTTTTCAGTTTTTCTTTTCTTTTTAGTTGGCAATTTCATATTCTAAATGCTAGTTCATCCTGGGTATGACGATAAACTACGTCCAGCAGCAAGGCCCCTGATAAGGAGGTTTTGAGGAGCGTGGAACCACCTCTTAACTGCTGGTGTTTCCCAGGTTCAGCCTGACCCGGCGTGGTAGCACCTGTTAGGGTCACAGCTATGGGAAATATCTAACCCCCCAAAACTGGGGCCAAAATACTAGGAAAGTGTAAAAATAGGTTTTAATATGAGAAATTCTATTATTACCAGCAATTATTTTTTGGAAGGAAATATTATTACCAACAATACTTTAAAAAAATATTACCAGATATAGATTTTTGAAGAAAGAAATATTACCAGATATAAACTTTTGAAGGAAAAATATTGCCAGAAATATATTTTTGAAGAAAAAAAATATTACTAGCAATACATTTTTGGAAAAAAAAACAGCAATAAAAATGTTGTCGACATTAAATAACCAATTTAAGTTGATATGCCGTAAAACAAAATAAACTAAATGCTAGTATTCATATTTTGTGAATGCCTAACAGCTAAACATCTTCTGTACATAAACCCTGTATACACCCAGTGGAATACAGAGCCACGGGTTCATCACGCAAGGCGTTGCTGCTGTGGTTATTACGGTTAGAGATGCTTGCAAAGGTTTTAGGATACAGAGTTAACCTTTTCTCCTAGACTGGTTACCAAGTAAATCTAGAGAGCCTCTTAAACCGCTTTCAGTGTTATACTCACTGGGCTATGGTCTATTTCCCTTTCAGCTTATCGACACCAACTAATCAAGAAACAAGCGATACTATACACTGGTGGATCTATTTTATTCACCTGGTGGGAGAAAATGGAGGTTGCTTTAGTGCGAGTACTGATTTGTCTTACTGCACTTTTAAAGAAAAACGAAAATAGAAATGGGCAAGAAAAATAAAAGTCTGTATTTATTTTGCTTTCTCTCTTTACTTTTTTCCCAGACTTTTGGTTTGTATTCTGAGAGTTGATAATAAGCTTGAAGTAAAGGAAAAAACACCCTGTATATCTGACCCATGTCGACAACGTAGAAGCCAACGGAGTAGAAATTAAAGTGAAATGTTACTGTCCATTAGCATTCAAACCCTTTCTTTTATTTCTTATATATGAAGTTCTACCTCAATAGTAAGTGCCGCCTTTCACGGAAGATCAAGTGACAACAATCTTCTTTCATATTCCAGCAATGTCAGTATTCAAGATAAATTCACACGCTATTTTATAAGACCCTCGCTAAAAGTTAACGTCTATAATTTTAATTACGGATGCCCAAGAAGAAGAAAAAAGAAGTTGGGCATCATCTGTGAGAAAAAGAGAACCATGACGCAATTCACTCCGCCAAAAATTTGGAAACGGCATTGCTTGGCATTCGCGCCAGAATCTCCAATATGAATACTTCAGATTGTTTGTGTGTCAATCTGATTACAGTAGAGAGGATTCGGAAAGAGTTGGATGAGTCTAATGGTGACTACGAAGGTACGACAGCTCAGAAAACTCACTCTGATCGTTCTGATAAGAAAAGAACTCCCGAATTTGATGGTGAGAACCTCAGACTCAACACCGAGGCCGACATGAAGTGCCTTGAGGAGTTAGGGCTGCACCGGGTAAAGAGAGTGGCTTTTGAAAGACATTGTTGTGGTATGTGAACATTTATGACGATTTGTAGATGTTTGTTTATTAACAAGACCACACGATTTATATTTAACGTAAAATACCACAAAATATGAAACACAAGAAGGAACAAAAACGGTTTTATAACAACAACATTTATATATATTTTTGTGTAATGATGTACATGCGTAGAGGTTTAATATTTTGTTGGTGTTATGTCCCTTTGACTGAATTAAAGTTTTAATAATGAAATTGAAATATTTTTATCTGAGCTCACAAAAGTTGAATGAATTATAAAGCTGAGAAATGCTAAATAAACTGTAGCATTAGAAAAGTATTTCAAAGAGAAAAGTTTTTGTTGCTTGTTTGGAAATGTTTCGTACGTTTGTAATGTAGTTTGGAAAATTTCGTACGTACGGGCAAGCGTGAATATATTTTTAACGTCTGACCTCACATGGTCGAGACGGGATCCTTTAAGGTTACATCTTCGCAGGAAAAGAGAAGAGAAGAGAAAAAACGAGAAGAAGAAGAATGAGCAAGCTTGTGTCTGCTATTTATAATTAATGTAATCACGTGACAGAAATAGCTGGAAAACCTCACTTGGTCACGCGCTGGAAAAATAGTTGTACGTGGGCGGATTGAAACGCCCACTTGTGTGTTTATTGACCAATTAGAAGCTGATATTTCCTGAAAATCTGTATGAAGCTATGTAAGCTTTTGATCCACTTTTTGCACAAAATTCAACGTTGATAAAAAAGTGGTAGCGGGATGCTAAAACATTATGTCTGGCACCATGAATCTGCACCATGCTACACAAGCAAGAGGACCCAGTCATGGCTGTCAGACAACTTCTGAAACCATATCTACCCTTACATCTAACGATCCTTGGACTGAAGCCCACTTGATTATTATTTGTGGGGCGGAGTTGAGTGAGAAACTAACAAAACACCTTTTAACATCAAAGATTATCTGAAGGTTAACGTCTATAATTTTAATTACAGATGCCTAAGAAGAAACAAAATGTTGCATTAGCCTATTTTGCTCTTTCTGCCGACTAGGAAATTAATTTTTGATGTTATTTTTATCACAACTTGATCACGCACATTCAAAACATTTCAAACTTTCTCCTAAACTGTCAGTTTTTTTTATATCTGACCACCCCCAGACTGCAACCCCTTGATTATTATGTGTGTTGCGCAGTTGAGCGATAGACCAACAAAACACCTCGTAACACTAAAGATGAACTGAAGGCAACGATTATGGCAGCATTCATCAACTTAAACAAGAAAACAACCCAGAAGAGATGCAGGAGATTCCGAAATCGTTTGGAGGCCATGGTTGAAGCCAATGGTGATTTTATTGAATAAATTTACTCTTTGTTATTTCAAGATATTTTTGTGTAATTTTAGTAAATATATCTGTTAAAATGAGATGTCAGTGTGATTTTCATTTTTGCATAATTTAGATGACAATTTATCCATCGCATCCTTTATACGTTACAAAATAAACTAAGCCCAAATGAGTATTAAAAGATGAAAAAAATTCGCAGATTTTGACGTCATTCTGATTTCATTTTTTGTCCAAAGTTAGTTCACTGTGTCGTGCTAAACAGTTTTTCTGTTCTGAATATACATTACTGTTCTATAAGACTATCACTCGTCCGTGCTTAGAATATTGCTGCCATATATGGTCTGGTGCTCCCGTTATATATCTAGAGATCCTTGACAAAACCCAAAAAATCAGCAATATTATTTGTCCTGATCTGGTGTCTGGAATTCAGTCACTTTTCCACCGCCGTATAGTAGCCTCCCTTTGCCTTTTGTATAAATACTTTCATGGCAACTGTTCGGCTGAGCTCTTCGCCATTTTCCCTAGTATTTATTGGTTTAAGCGCAATACTAGACTGACAACGAGGTCCCACCAATTTGCAGTTGAATTAGCTAGAGGTAACCGTAAGTTATATCAGTTTCTTTTCTTGCTTGTGCAAACCTTTTCCGGCTCCATGATCCCCAGCCAACGTTAAACTTCAAAATTTAAATGCTATGTCAATCGCTATCCTCCTGATTACGTCTTCTCTCAACGGGCGGTCGCTAATTGTTTTGGTTCAGCAATGAAAGAATTCAACTTAACTATTTTTGATACCCATGCCAAACATGTACATTGTCTAACTATCCAGTGGGGGTCGCCTCTCCTTCACTGGGGAGCTGTTTCGGGCAGAAAATTGAACACGTATACATCGCTTGACGAGTAAGAACCAACTCACCGAAACATTTCTCCTATTTCTTTCCCACAGTAGCTCAGCCAATCAAAATCGACTTCTTTATTATGGCTTGCATCTGACCCCAAATGTCAACCTCCGGATGTTGGAGCCTAGATACACACTTCCCCTAAAAATAATAGTCTGTTAAACTATTATGTAACACTACGTTCAAGCACCTTGGTAATGTTTCTTTTCCCTAATTCTTCAACACCAAGTAATCACTTGTGCCTTAGTGGCTTTACTGCCGTAAATTTGTTTTCCTCGTGCTATGACTCGTAAAAGTACTATATAAAATTCACTGTTTTTATCCATAATGTTGGGTGTGTTAAATTATTGAACATTTTAAGAAAAAAATTCAAATTGATATAAAAAAATTGCCGCAAAACATTGTTCATCTATTACGACATGCTTCTAAATGTATTAAAATACATTCTATTTATTTTAATTTTTCTAGTTGAATTGTTCACCTATATTGCATATAATCCATTATTGTACCTAATTAGATTACAATCAAACTTGTATTTTATATGAATACTGCCTTACGAAAATTGAGTTGTAGTAGTGTGCGGGATCCTGTATCATGAATTGAAACACGAGTTCTTCTCACCGGCCCTGTCTTGACTGAAGTTATCCAATCCTCACTTTCCAGACTTAAAAGGGTTCAAAAGCGGTTATGCAAGCTTGTAGGCGATGCCATTTTCAACATTACAACCCCTTTCCTCACAGACGAAACGTCGCTATCTTCTCGCTATTCTATCGCTATTTTCATAGCAGCTGTTCGAGCAGACTACGTTTCTTGGTTTTACCAGTCTAGCCCTCCATATACAGAACCCACCAAGCCCTGTAGATAACGTCGAATCATCCTCATGCCTTTTCCATTAATAATCCTCTACTTTGAGTTGCTCTTGGGCTTTGTATTGGAGGGGGGACAGTATATGTCATTTTTTTTTAAATTTCTATGTCGTTGGTGCTTAAAATACGCTGACTATATCCACTAAAAATGGACATAACTCAAGTCCCCAACAAAAGCATCCAGCCGGAAGGTCTCTACTTACAGACTCTAGTGTAAACCGTATATATAGTGTTGTAGGATTGTTAGGGCCAGAAATAAAGACACAAAAGGAAAAATTGAGTTAAACAAATATATTAACAGAAATAGTAATACAAACATTTACAAACGAGAGTGTTACAGCAAGAATGTCCGGTCCGACTGTCAGAACTGACTGCTGCAAACTTCCCTCTCCAAAAGGCAGTACCTGCTCCTATTTATGGAGAGTCCATGCGTACGTGGGTAAACTACCATAACATATATATATATATATATATATATATATATATATATATATATATATATATATATATAATCAGTTTGTCTGACGATCGCAAATAGCGTGAAACCCATGGTCACAAACTCACATCAATCCCACTAAATATGTTAGCTATATCACTGATATTGAGCGCTTTCCAATAAGTACCATGCATTTATAATATATAAATAACATATATATATATGAATTGCATATATATTTATATACATACAGATTTTACATATATATATATATATATATATATATATGTAAAATCTTTATGTATATAACTATATATATATATGTATGTATGTATGTATGTATATATATAATTATATACATACACATTTTATATATATATATATATATATATATATATATATATATATATATATATATATATATATATATATATGTTTCATTAAGTGTGTTCAATTTTTCCTTGGATATTTCAATTTGCCTTTTCACAAGGCTACATTTATAATTCCAAGTTTTGATAGTATTATGAGCTGCTGGATCCTGTAATTTAAATTGTGTGTATTTAGGCAGCATATATATATAACTTTTTTACTCTAACGTAACCCGGATCTATATCTACTATTTGAATCTAGTGTTAAATACTTATACGGTCTTCCATGAGAAGGACGTGGGCAAACAATCTCTCTGCAACATCCTGTTGTTTGTAGCTCTTAGTATGGTTTGAAGTTTTCATATCGTGCATAATTCCTGTTCTGCCCAGCCTTTTACACGGGCTCATTAAGTGAGTTATTCATATCTTTCTTCTGTCCCACTTGCTTTCAGTATGTTCCGTGAGTGTTAAGGACTCCAGGTCCTCTGTCGTTATGCCCTAAGAATTTCAACTACTTTTTTTTATTCTAACTGAAGGCTTTTTTTTTCTATTTTACTAAGAGTTCATCGTTACTCACTTGTTCTGTCCATGATATTCTCAGCATCCTTCTGTAGAGCCATATTTCTGTTGCTTCAAGTCTCTTTATATTCTGTAAGGAGATTGTCCTGCATTCACTGCCATTTAGGAAGATAGGTATCAAGTAACAATTCAATCTCTTTTCTTTGTTACTATTGAAATTTTCTGTTTATGGATACTTTGCTTAGATTTTAGAAGGCATGTTTCGCTATTCAAATGAACTTTCGGATTTACATTTTACGACTTCTGTTAAAACTCTTCCCAGATATTTAAGTTTTTGTATAATTGAAGTTTAGTATTTTCTTCTTGATTTCCTTTACTGCCTTTTTGAGGAGTTCGTATACATTTCTTTATGTGTTTGCTACCGACACTGTGCAATCTACGTATCTTATTTTGTGACCACTAATGACAAATCCTGATAGGACTTCTAATTCTCTCTATCGCCTCAGTGTAAAGCTTGTATTAGTCTGGTGAGAAGTCACATCCTTGCCTTACGCTCCTTTTCTATTTTTTGTATATTTACTGAGGCACGGTGGAGTAATGGATAGCAGCTTGGATTGAGGAATCGGAGAGTCGAGTTCGATTTCCAGTCGAATCCATTACATTCACTTACATGCTAATACCCTTAGGAAAGGTATGAATCCTCTTCTTCTTCCCCCAGAACAGACTGGGTTCTATAGCTTCGGATGGCAACTGGTCTACCGCAGAAAGAAATGGCAACATACTGCGGGAAAAATCTGCTTTGTCAGTCATGTATCGAAAGATACATGATCGCCTAAGAGTGTATCACGCATAACACATAACTGACTGATATTTACTGAATTAAGTTTCTATCCGTTTACTGTCAATGTAATGTATTTGATTATTCTAATATTTTCCCAAATAAATCAAGCTTACCTAGTAGTTCAAATAATTCTTCGTTGCGTACTATATTAAACGCTTTTTCAAAATCTATAAAACATAGAGCATTTGTAATGCTTTTTCTGCCATCATTCTGAGTATAAATATCATATTCTCTGTTGGAGTGTCTTAAACGAAAGCGCACAGTTCTTGTACTATTTCTGGCCTAATCCTGCTTTCTTTGTTTTTATGTGCCGTGTCCCTTCAGGACACGGGAGATCATGGCTCTCCACTTCACCCTATCCCTGGTAGCTCTCAATAAGTTAAGTCTCTCTGTCACCTCCCCCAGACCACGTTCTGTCATCCACTTGCTCTAGCTCGCCAGGTACCTCAGGCGCTGCTTTCCCTTGTCTCTCTTTCCCTCTATTCGACCTGTGAGTATCAGATTCTCCAGACCCTCTTTTCTCATTACGTGTCCCAGAAATTTTATCTGCCTCTTCCTGATGTTAAGTATAAGCTTCCTCCTTGTTTGCATGCTCTCCAAAACCTCATCGTTGCTCACACGCTCGCTCCATGATATCCTTAGCATCCTTCTGTATAACAACATCTCCGTCGCCTTGAGTCTCTTCTTCATGTTTGAGGAAATCGTCCAACTGCCGTAAAGAAGGACAGATATCACGCAGCAGCTCAGTAGTCTTTTCTTCGTTACCAAAGAAATCCTCCTGTCTCGCAGTCCTCCGCCCAGCTTTTGGAATGCGTCCTTGGGCATCACAACACGTCTTCGGATCTCAGCTTCGCACTTATCGTCCTCCGTCAAAATACTTCCTTGATTTTAGTGTCCCCGACCTGCTGGAATTCGGATGATAAGTTTTGTTATGTGGCTTATTATCCGATAGAGTTCACATACGTTTGTACCTGATTTATTTCAGGTCTATAAAATGGATTTACTTACGTCTTCCGATATACCACCACTATCGTATATTTTATTGTTATTGTCTGTAATTTTACCAATGCCGGAATCGTCTAAAGCTGCCAGCATCTCTATTACAATTTCATCTGGTCATCCAGCTTTGTTTATCTTTCAGTTTGGCAAATGCTGATTTCACTTCAGGCATTAATATTTCTGCTTCTCCCATATTTTTGTCTATTGCGGGTCTTCTTCTTTGCCCTCTAGGACATATTAAATAACGACAAGGTTTGACAGACCGTTAAATTAACCGACTTATTTTTCGACTCCTACACTGTTAAATTCTAAAGAGCTACTCAAGGTAGAGAGTTAAACAATGAGGTTTCTATAAGGCGTAAGTGGAGTAGATAAGAAGTATAGTTTACGAGGATATACTTTCAGTTTATGATCATATATTTTCACATCCAAAATCGTTCATAGTATGCCAGTGATATTTTTCACGGTATATGGTACAGAAACAGATAGATTCTTAAACACCACATATATATTAGCTTAAAAGCCGCTCTATTGGCGGCATTTAAGATAGTTCGTGCGGAGGACTCTTCATTGGACCTTCATCACAATAGGTAGGCAGAAGTAGATGCGAGAGGCAACAATAAACTACAGAAGAACTCAAAAATGATCACAGCATTTAAGTATTGAACTAATATTTAAGATTACCTTTTAAAAGTCCAACGACAGTTCTTCTGCCGCCACTTAATTTAAAGAAAGTTTGATGTACGTAGGTCATTATTTTCCGTACAAACAATTATTTTTATTTCATGGGTAACTTTCGCTGGATTTTGCAAGTAATTTCGAATATACCCAAATTTATTTCCAAGTATTAAAAATTGTTATCGTACAAAAAAAAAATCGTCGTAAAAATTCGCCGAAAACAATCGTAATAATGAAAATTTGGGAATACAAAATTTCTGTATTGCGGCCTCGGATCCGGCCCGGAATATTTTTTAATTGCTCACGGCTTGATTCCAAAATGATATAACATGTTGGGCTACGGCATCTGGGAGTAAAGTTCAAAAAGTGTGGCACAGTGACCCACTGACATTCGCATTTATTATATAGATTATATCAGTGTATTTTTTTTCATAAAATACACTGATGTTATTAATAATAAATTAAAGTCCCAGTTAGTTCTACACAATAGACCAGAGGTTTTCAAACTTTTTGCTGGAGCGGAATCACAAGGAAACATTCCAATGGCTTATATATATAAGCAGTAGGGCAGAGTCTATTGATTAGAACTGATAATGGACAAAAAAGCGGCTATGTTATTTTAAATCACTGTAATTTATATATATATATATATATATATATATATATATATATATATTACTTTAAAAGCTGCCCTATCGGCTGGTATTTAACCTGGTTCCTGCGGAACGCTCTTGATTGGGACTTCATCACAATAGGTGAAGAGGAGTAAATGCGACAGGCAACAATAAACTACAGAAGAACTCAAAATTGATCGCTGCATTTAAGTATTGCATTAATATTTAAGATTACTTTTTAAAAGTTGAACGATAATTCTTCTGTCGTTACTTACTTTAAAGACAATTAGATGTAGGTAGGTCTTTACTTCCCGTAAAAACAATAACTTTTATTTCATGGGTGGCATCTTTTGCTGGATTTCGCAACTAATTTCGATTATTCCCAAATTTATTTCCAAGTTATAAAAATTATCGTACAAAAAAAATCTCGTAAAAAATAGTCGAAAACAATCGTAACAAGTAATGAAAATTTGGGAATACAAAATTTCAGGATTGCGGCCCCGGATTTTGGCCCGGGATATTTTTAAGTTGCTCACGAAGTCGTCCTGATTCCAAAATGGTACGATATGTTCGGCTGCGCCCTCTAGGAGTAAAGTTTAAAAAGTGTGACACACTGACATTCGCATTTATCATAACACCATGGTCAATTTGTCAAGAAGGTGATTTCTTGATAAGATAAGCCTGAACAGATGATTCTAACGCACAAACAGTGCCTGAAAACCATGCCAAGTTGTGATGAAAATTCGTAAGCCGTCGATTGCTGTGCTAGTACGATGTCACAAGCCATCGTGACCGAGGTTGTGAGCGTACTGGACTTGTTCAAATACTAATCACACCAGTTCATCCGCTTTCTCCCAGAAACTCTCACTAAGGTATGCTCAACATTGTTGCAATATAAACCACAGTTTGGCTCTATGAGGTCTGCCATAGGGGTTAGCTCGCCACCTGAGCAAACGATCGTACACGGAAACGAGCACCCATTATTATTGTTCCCTTTTGAGGAAGAAAGATCGACTTTTACACAAGTTTTCTCGAGAGAAAATACATTGGCACAGGTATGTATGGTACTGACTAAAATATAATATTATATTGTATAGACATTGATTCTATCATGATTCCCCATTGAATATACGAGGGGTTACCAAACCACGGCCCGCGGCCCGGATCCGGCCCCCGACGTCAGTTCATACTGCCCGCCACTTCACTGTGCTTCAAATGAGCTAAAATATAATTATTTACATGGAATTATCAATAGATTGTAGTAAAACTATGTAGAAAAAAATAAAATAAATGTAAGTAAAATGCCAAAATTTGGCCAATCTAATTTTGGGATCTGACAGTAATGTAAGTTTTAGGAAAATCAGTGAAATAAAAAATTCGGCAACGTTTGATATCCGAGCGCTTTTTTTGTGTAAGTACCCGCAATGAAGTTTCTATGAAGAGCGATTACGAGCCTGCAATTATGTTTTAACTTGCATTGCCGTGTTTAAACCGGTTTGAAGGGTGCCTTATATAAAAAGGACTGACTTGAGCGAATTATGTCATATATTTCGCTTCAACTTATTATAAAAGTATGTAAAGTCAGCACATGTAACGAGGTTGACTGATGGACATTAGCATTTCTCTTGGTTGGATGCAGCAATACCAAAACAAATATTAATTATATCTTAAAAGGTAAAGCTTGACAAATCTCGCTAAACCTTTTGTGCTGCTTAGTTTGAGATTCAGATATGTGCGCACTTGGTGTGATATAACTATTTTATTGTTATTGTCACCTTCTTAGATAATTTTTTTAGTAAATAAGTATGTTTGTTGTCTTTATTTTTTGTGTATTCAGTGTATTGTATTGAAGAAAATGGTTACCCGGCCCGCGCTCGTCACTCACTCAGTTATCTGGCCCTCTATGAAAAAAGTTTGGTGACCCCTGAAGAATACCATAATTATGTAATGAGTATATTTAATATACTATGATCATTGACTATATAATGTCATTACGAGTGAGAACACCGTCATAGACTAGCGTCTCCATTCCGTAAAAATCTCTTTGCTAACTAAATAACAACAACACCGCATGTGATGAAGTTGTGACCTTATGCACCACAGGGGTATTTAAGGTAATTTGCTGCTGCTGCTGCTGCTGCTGCTGCTGATGATGATGATGATGATGATGATGATGATGGGCTATTATTCACTAACTTATGTCCCTTACACAGCGTCTGTAGTGTATGGGGGTATTGCCTCAATACGCTGGATGTTGCTGCTGCCATTTCGGTAGCAAGTAGATTTTCGTCAGGTGGAGTTGCTCGCCAACCGGTTTTGGATTAAGCAGTTGAGTAAAGAATAGCGCCTCGGTTTGAGGAATCAGAGAGCTGGGTTCGAATTTCAGTCGAATCCAGTACATTCACTTATGCGCTAATACTCTTGGGAAATGTATGGATCCTCTTTTCTCCTCCCCACGCCAGCTATGGGTAAATAGCAGAACAGACCGGATTCTATAGCTTTGGATGGCAACTGGTCTACCGCAAAAAGAAATGGCAACCTACTGCGGAAAAAATCTGCCACGTCAGTCATGTATTGAAAGATACATGACCGCCTAAGCGTGTATCACACATGGCACGTAACTGACTGACTTTCCTTCCCATAGACTGGTTGTCAGTCAAGACTGAAAAGCCCAGTTTGGCCTCCTATTTAATCCATATTTATCTTTACTGAAATTACTTTAGTGTGTCATAAGTTTGGAATACCCAATGAGGATCGAAGTCACTACAATATTAATGGCCCCGTGACAAATTGAGTGATATTGATTATATCTCATGATTCATTTTTACTAGATGCAAGATAATAATAATGTTTGAAAGAATTACTGTTTATCATATAATCGATTGGCCTCCATATGTGGTGAAGTATGCATGTTATTCTTTTCTTTTTTTTTATTAATTTGAAATCTTATGCTATCCGCCTTCGTAAATTCATACATTCTTTTAAAAAAAAGGTTCTGAGCATTAAGATGAGTAACTAAATATCCCTTAAGCAAAAATAAGCAAATATACATTGCAAATTCGTATAAAAAGGCCCGAGAAGAGAGAAAGGAGTCGAAAAAAGAAGAGGTTTCAGTTCATGTTTTTATTAACGGTGAAAAAAACTGAAGGCTTGTGTTTATTGTAGTATTGAAGCAACGAAGTGCGAAAGATATCGAAAGGATAAAACGTAAAAATAAAAGTAGGGAAAACCAAAAATGTGGTAAGAAAAGAGTCAGAAAAGTAAGATGGAAAACGAAGTAGAAAAACTAAGAAAAAATGAAGGAAGGAAGGTACGAAGGAACGAAGGAAGGAAGGAAGGAACGAACGAACGAACGAACGAAGAGGTAAAGGACAGACAATCAAAGAAAGAAAGAACAAACGAAGGAAAACAGGAAGGAAGAAGGTCAATCTAAGAAAGAAAGAAAGAAAGAAAGAAAGAAAGAAAGAAAGAAAGAAAGAAAGAAAGAAAGAAAGAAAGAAAGAAAAAAAAAAACAGAGAATATTTTTATTTGTTGAAAATAAGATCCGGACAAAGCAAAGCAAAGCAAAGAAAGAAAGAAAGAAAGAAAGAAAGAAAGAAAGAAAGAAAGAAAGAAAGAAAGAAAGAAAGCCAAGGAAATAAAAAAAAGAAAGCCAAGGAAATAAAGAATGAAAAAAAAGAAAACTGAGTAATCGAAAAAGGAAGGAAGCACGGTTAACTTAAGAAAGTTAACCAATAAGAGAAAGAAAAAGAAAGAAATCAACGCACTAGAAGAAAGAAACAAAGAAAGAATGACTGAATAAATGAATGAATGAATGAAAAATAGAAAAAGGAAATACGGTCAACCTAAGACAGTAAACAAATAAGAGAATAACAAATAAAGAAATAAAGGCATTATGAGAAAGAAAGAAAGAAAGAAGGAAAGAAAGAAAGACAATTCTGTGATATGAAAAAGAAGTAAAGAAGGAACCCAAAAGAAAGAAAAAATGAATGGATGGTGATTTTCTAAGCGTAGCTTAGATTTAACACAAGGCCCAAAGTATGGCCACCCAATGAAGATCGAATTCACTATTCAGTTGTCATGAATAAAATAAGAAAGAAAGAACGAAGAGGTTTTGATAAAACAGAAGGGGCGTTGGTAAAACTAATAGAAAAAAAACGAAAAAAGAGAAAAACGACAAAAAAATAAAGGCACTAGAAGAAAGAAAGAAAGAAAGGGAGAGAGAGAGGGAAGAGCAATCGAAAGAGATGGAAGAACGGTCAATCTCCGAAAGCAAGCAAGCAAGAAAAAAAGATGAAAGATAGAAGAAAAAAGGCGACAAAGTATACCAATCAAAGAAAGAAAGAAAGAAAGAAAGAAAGAAAGAAAGAAAGAAAGAAAATAAAAGAAATAAAAGATATAAAAGAAAGGTTAAAAACCTAGTTACGACGCGTGACAGTGAAGAGGTCGAGCATCAGAAGTCCTGGGTCCACTTTATGTTCGGCTTGTTGCACAACACGAAACACGAGGCAGAGACATGGCTTGCCAATTCGATGCGAGCTGACTGAATAAACAAGCTCTCATTCACAAGGAGAAAGATGAGCGATCAAGCAATGTTTGGACACAACAAAACATAAAATAAAGTCGAAAAGAAAGAGTAAAAAAAAAACAACCCAACCATCGGCCGGCTAAAATATTAGTTGTCCCAACCATATCGAATTTTTCCTTAGATATTGCAAGTTTTTGACTTTTGGAGGTCAAATACTAAGCGCAAAGTGGTGGAAGGAATTTGCGAAATCTTCAAGGTAGGGTAGGAATGGTAAATTTATCCACTCTTTTGTTGTTGTTGTTGTTATTCTATTTATTTTTTTTAAATTAATTATGCACAGAATTTGAATGGCCATGATTTAGTCCAATTAAGCCGGTTAAAGGTGAACACGGTGGATTATGTATTATTTTAAGAACTATAATCGGGTAGTGTGAAAATACCCAGATAATACAATCTGGCCAGTAGTACACTGAAGATCCATTAGGTGAAACCTTGTTAGGTTGACATATAAATATATATATATATATATATATATATATATATATATATATATACATATATAGATAGATAGATGGATAGATAGATAGATATACGTATGTATGTATGCACATACACGATATAGGGCGCATATGCGCGATATATATATATATATATATATATATATATATATATATATATATATATATATATATATATATGTTGGATAGTGTGCATCTGTTTCTCTGTATATATATATACTCTGTATATATACTTCCGGTTTCGAAAAAAAGTACTTAAGATGTTGAACTCAATTTGATTGATTTGCTGAACAAAACACCTGAGGAGACCGTAGTGGTCGAAACCGCGGTCGTGTTCTAGTCAGTATTCATATTTTTTTAATATATATATATATATATATATATATATATATATATATATATATATATATATATATATATATATATAAGTGAACATTGAAGTCAACACCAGAGGCGACAGGCTGTTTTATGCCGAACGCTATCGCCAGGTTTCACGATTGCGTCGTGCATGAAACATAAATATAGCACGCCTTTAAACTATATTTCTGTATATATATATATATATATATATATATATATATATATATATATATATATATATATATATATATATATATATATATATATATATATATATATATATATAGCTCCATAAAATAAAGTCTCTCTCTGTATATATATATATGAGCTACATCGTCCAGAAACTCGTTTAAAAAGCATTTCAAGATACCTAAGTGAATACAATGGATTTGACTGGAAATCGAACTCGGCTCTTATATATATATATAGTAAAGGTAACAAATCCGTTGGTATATAATCCAAGGGGATCCTTGTAACATACATTAACTCATCTATAATAAGAGCTCAATGTATTTATTATTACAGAGAAAATAATTAATAAACAATAAAAACAAAATTCACTTCATATGGGGAATAGTATATTTCGGCAAACGAAATCACCGGTTGTCTTTCTCATCATCCCCGGAAGGGGGTCATGGAAGGGTGGAAGATATTCGTCTTAAAGGGAAGAGGTTTTATAAAATAAACCCTGATATAAACCTTATGACATTAATTTGGAGTTATATGAAGAATAAAACATTAATTTAAAATTAAAAATTAAAAACAAGGGGTTTAAAAATAACTTTGAAATATATAGATAAAGGATGTAATGGATTAATGGAAAGAGAGTTGGGGAGATCAGAGAGTAATGGGAAGTTTATGAATTACATATATATATATATATATATATATATATATATATACATATATATATATATATACAAGGGTCATTCAATAAATAAGGTGAATTTTTCGGTATCATTCAAGTCTCTTGGCTTTGTTGGCTTTGCTTATTAGCGGCTTAAACTTTCGTGTACAAGATTTGTAGCCTTGTTCTAACAGCCATCGGCGGACTGTTGAAGAAGCAAGACTAACACCTTGCTCTTCGCTCAGACTGGCTGCAATTTCTTGGCTAGTTATAGTCCTATTCTTCGCAACTTCTCTCTTGATTACCCTTCCAGTTCTATCATCAATCTTTTTCTTTCGTCCCCTTGTTTCCTTCCTTGGAACAGGAGTAGCATCATTATAAACCCTAAGCACTCGAGAGACATTTGCGAGGTTATAGTAATTTCTACAATTTCTCTCGTAGATTTGCCTTCTTTTGAGAGGGCAATAATGGATGCCTTAGGTGGTTCTGATGCGTGTCTGTACCCTTTCATCTGGTTAGTGACTTGAGTGGATATTTCAAGCTGTTTTTATACTGTATGAGGCTTTCTGGAATATTCTGGAATGCTCTAGATTTAATTTAAGCTGTTCTAGAATTCTCTAGAATATAGTTCTGAGTGTATTGTAAAATAGTTTCCAATATTTTGCCAAAAGCTCTTTAAATTTACCAGTTTAATCATTAGAATGCGATATCTGTGTCACTTTTTTTGCAAAGAGTTTTTTTTTCCTGAATCTCATTTATAACCAAATTTATAATTATCAACAGAATACCTTAGGGTGAATAAACTTTTTTCCTAGGTGGTCGGGAAGGGGTCTTTATATTAGAAAGATTAAAAATTATTTTAACCCCACAAAAAATAAACAAAAAATATTTTTAGTAAATAAAATCAGGTGAGTCACTTTTATCGAACAGCACTGTAGATTCATTATTTATTAAGTTTAGTTTATTCTATTCGACACAAGGAAAAGTGTGTGAAAATTGGCGAACTAAGAGAACAATTAAAATTGTGTCCAAATAAATTGATCACCTACATGAATAAAAAATAAATAGCAAATAAAAAATATAAATAAGCGATCTAGAGTTCGTGATTATAGATAACCCAAAAAAACCTTTGCTCTAAAAAAAAAAAACACATACAGGAAACTTTCGGCATTCATTGGCCGAATATTTTGTTTTATTGTCGGTTGAAATTTATAGAATATTCTTATTAAAAATATTTTACAAGAATTTAAACTTTAAACTCCACTATCTATTACAGGTCTTTCTGATTTTGCTGGGAGTCTCCTTCAAACATCATGGTTTTGAATTTGATTCAGGTGAGAATATGCCTACACACACACACATACATACATATATATATATATGTGTGTGTGTGTGTGTGTGAAAATAAAGTAAAAGTAAAGGTAT
Organism: Acanthosepion esculentum; assembly: GCA_964036315.1. Taxonomy (NCBI): domain Eukaryota; kingdom Metazoa; phylum Mollusca; class Cephalopoda; order Sepiida; family Sepiidae; genus Acanthosepion; species Acanthosepion esculentum. Next base: position 29,718,603 of record OZ038498.1, read on the forward strand.
CCTCAGGCGATTTTTTATCAAATCACCTCTTAAAGCCTTATCTTTTTTAAAATATGAACTAATAAATGCGATATTATTATTTTCAAAAATAAATAAACAAACGCACGACGTTGGGTGTAATAGAAAGGGAGGAAGGGTGTGAAGAAGAAGAAGAAGAAGAAGAAGAAGAAGAAGAAGAAGAAGAAGAAGAAGAAGAAGAAGAAGAAGAAGAAGAAGAGGTAGTAGTAGTAGCAGTAGTAGTAGCAGTAGTAGTAGTAATAGTAGTAGTAGTAGTGGGAAGGTAAGAAAAGCAAGGGTATTATAAAAGGATCGGTGTGGGGTAATTGAAATGTTTATTTTTTTATACAGCCTCATATGTTCTAATACACCCAACATCGTGCATTTGTTTATTTTTTTTAAATAACATAGCATTCATTTTGTTTTTTGTTTCTAAAAAGTTAAAACAACATACCTGTCAACACTCGCAATTCAGAAAAATCCTCGTCGAAAATACCTCGATACTTTTCAACGAGAAAAACTAGAAATTCTCGAAGCTATTTATATAAAAAATTTGAAACCAAACCTCAATAAAATTAATTATGAATACTCACCAAACATTTTAAAATGTACAACAGATAGTCTTTAAATGTTTCCGCTTATTATTAATAGTTTTTCCTTTATCTAGCAACTACTCAAGTCAGGGATTTTTCCATAGCATACCCAGTTACTTCCCCTTAAACGGTGTTCGTCACCCTAGCCATGACAAAGTATTCTTGACTCCATATATAAAAATGGTAATTTTCGGATGACCACAATTTCTGTTCTACACAAACATGAACGCTAAATACTTACTCTATAATTAACAATACCAGGATGATGACATTATGTTCTGTTGAAAGTTATCGGAAATAATACAATATGAGCAAAGAGGCGTTTTCCTCTCGTCTTTTAACTGCACCAAAAAGCTTATCCGCGAATATGAAAGGATTCTATTGAGAATAAGTAGACAGAACATGTTTAAATTATTTAACAAAACCTGTCTTAATGAAGATATGCTGCCAAAATATCCGCATTTCTATATATATATATATATATATATATATATATATATGAAATGCGATGCCATTCGTTATATTCTATTTTCTCAATACCAGTTTTGTATTGTTCTCTCTCCTTAATATTTAATTTTTTTTTCTTGCTTAGTGTCGAAATGATTATATATATATATATATATATATATATATATATATATATATATAGTACAATCCGTTGGTATATAATACGGGTGGATCATAGTAATATTAATTATTAAAACTGATCCACAGAGAGCTCGATGTTTTTATTTTAACAGAGCATATGTATTTTTTACAGCAAAAAAAAGAATTACCTCAACATAGAGATAGTCTATTTTAAGCCGTTTTGTGCACGGCTATCATCAGCCCCTAAGTGTCTGTCTCGGATCATTGTCAGTCCTCAATATACATACATATATATATATATATATATATATATATATATATATATATATATATATATATATATATATATATATAATGGAAGGTAGAGAAAGAAATGATGTTATCTTTCTGTATAGCTACTATTTCTTCTGTTCATTCTATTGGCCAATACATGAAAAGAAACATCACCTATCCATCACTTGCGCCAGTGTTTATAATCTACGATCCTTCAGACAAGAAACACGAAACTTGTAGAAATGCATTCGAATTCAACAGAAGCATTTGGGGGGGGGTTGTTTTTTAGTATTTTGTTTCTTTGTGCATTTTTAAGCAAGCGAACCTCCTAACTCTAGGTCTCCTGGTGGCTGCAGTAGCCGCTGAGCTTTATTTGTGGATACCACCCAGGGTATGTATATAAAAGGTAAAGAGGGAATTAATCGGAATATTAGTGCTATGCAAATGAAAATACTTTTGCAAGCTGAAATACCAATGCACTCTCTGGGAATGGGTCAGACGGTCCAAGCAGGCGAATTCTAACCCGGCGTATATGTTTGATGTACAAAGTGGTAAGAAATATATACGCGTAATAGTAAAGGGATATAAGAAACTGTGTCTATGATAGGGGAAGGTGCGTACTGGAAGCTAATTGAGGGAAGGAGCTGACCAAAACATATAGAAAAGCTAAAGACAAAAAGATTGAGTCTAATGGAAGAAAAAAAAGAAGTAGCGATTAGCAAAAAGAAGAAAAAAGTAAATAAAAGCCAGAGAGAAAAAGAAAAGAAGAGAAAGTAAATATATCGGGGGAAGGTAGTAAAAATAGAAAGGGAAGAGGGAAAACAGTGAAAAGATTGAGGGAGGAGAGTAAAAAAAAGAAAGAAAAATAATAAAAGAGAAGAGAATAAAAAGAAAGTAAAATGATGCATGGAAGAGGGGAGAGTTAAAAGAAAATGGAGATGGTAGAGAGTGAGAAGAACGTAAAATGGTGGCGGGAAGAGAGACGAGTTAAAAGAAAGAAAAATTTTAGCGAGAAGAGTGTAAAAAGGAAAGCAAAATAAAAGAGGGAAAAGGGAAGAGAGTAAAAAAGAAAGGAAATACGGAAGAGAGACGAGTGTAAAAAGAAAAGAAAGATTCATGGAAAAATGTAGAAAGGAAAAAGAAAATAAACAGACAGAGGGGGGCGGGAAAAGAATAAAAAGAAACATGATAGAGGGAAGAGAGAAGAGAATAAGAATAAAATAAAAAGATATAGTTAAGAGAGTAAGAAGAAAACGGGGAGGGAAAAGAGTTAAAAAGAAAGTAAAATGATAGAGGGAAAGGGGCAGAAAGTAAAACGAAAGTAAAAAGAGGGAAAGGTAAGAGAGTAACACGAACGAAAATATAAAGAGGGGAGAGAGAAAACAAAGGAAAATGATAGGGGGAAGAAAAGTGTAAAAAGGAAAGACAGACTATAGACGGAAGCGTGTAAAATGAAAGTAAAATGACGGAGGGAAGTCTTATTATAAGAAGACGGCGATGAGCTATTCACTAACGAAGACATTGAGAGAAAACTGCTTTATGCCGTTTTTTTTTTTTTTACTAATGATCACTTATTACAAGGCGTAAGAGTCACTCAATTTAGAGTGTTACTAAAAAGAAATGAGTGGTATGGACATAAGAGGAGTAATTAGGAAGTGAAAATTATGAGGATAAGGAGGATAGATAGCGATTGGCACTGGACTTGAAGACGTTAAGATTGCAGTATTTGCGGACATATCGTTGCGGGAATTTGGTCCACAACGTAGTGGTTTTAAGAAAGAATCTGTGTGAGTGGATCTTCCTTCTTAAATATGGAATATGAAGAGGGTGATTCGTTCTGTGGACTTAGCCTGTCGGCACTTAGCTGTATAGGTATAAACCGAAGAAGTAAAAGAACATTTGGCGTGTGTTATATGGGAATAAAGTGTCGCTGCCGACACTTGAGTTTGAACATAGATCCCCAGTGAGCAAACAAAGGCGATCCCATTATTGAATTAAGTAGACCACGTTACCATAGAGGAAACGCATATATGTAGGAAGTAGCTGACGACTAACGATCGCTATTTCTAGTCTATCCTCTATTACTATATGGACCGCTATTCTCTACTCTATTCACTATACTATTTCTCTGTTCAGACCATTATATGGTGATCACTATTCGAGCGAGTATTATTGCGAGTGTTATTCGAAGGCGTCTGACAGCAGAACTGTTCAACAGTTGTATTATAGTTGTAACTGTGATTACAAAGTCTCTACTAATTCCACAACAAAACTTTTCTGTACTAACAGAAGATTAATAGGTTTTTCCTACGCTATGATAAGCTTCAGGTTCATCAGAGACAGATTCAAGTCTATGGAATCAGGTCAATAGATGAGGATCGAATTCGTTAGGGAGAGCTTGCTAAATCTCAGGTCCATATGCATAAATAAAAAGAGTGTATAAGAAAGTAATATTGAAATAACGAAGAAAAATGCTAAAAAAAGCAAGAAAGAAAGCAAAGCAAAAGTAAGAGAGAACGAACTTTGACAACAAAGAAGAAAATGGAGCAGAGGAAATTTTTATATGCAAAAGAGAGATTAGTTAAGAAAAGAAACAAACAAGGCTTATGGGTAAAAGACAGAGAGAAGGCAATCAGAAAAGAAAAATATATAAAACGGAAAGAAAAAGATTTGGCAGAATTGAAAGAAAGAAAGAAAGAAAGACTTAAAGAGAGATTTAGGATACAGTAGATAGATAGATAGATAGATAGATAGATAGATAGATAGATAGATAGATAGATAGATAGATAGATAGATAGATAGATAGATTTAGGATAAGAAAGAAAGAAATAAAGAAAGAAAGACGGAGAGATTTAGGATACAATAGATAGATAGATAGATAGATAGATAGATAGATTTAGGATAATAAAGAAAGAAAGAAAGAAAGAAAGAAAGAAAGAAAGAAAGAAAGAAAGACGGAGAGATTTAGGATACAATAGATAGATAGATAGATAGATAGATAGATAGATAGATAGATAGATAGATAGATAGATAGATTTAGGATAATAAAGAAAGAAAGAAAGAAAGAAAGAAAGAAAGAAAGAAAGAAAGAAAGAAAGACGGAGAGATTTAGGATACAATAGATAGATAGATAGATAGATAGATAGATAGATAGATAGATAGATAGATAGATAGATAGATAGATAGATTTAGGATAAGAAAGAAAGAAAGAAAGAAAGAAAGAAAGAAAGAAAGAAAGAAAGACGGAGAGATTTAGGATACAATAGATAGATAGATAGATAGATAGATAGATAGATAGATAGATAGATAGATAGATAGATAGATTTAGGATAATAAAGAAAGAAAGAAAGAAAGAAAGAAAGAAAGAAAGAAAGAAAGAAAGAAAGAAAGACGGAGAGATTTAGGATACAATAGACAGATAGATAGATAGATAGATAGATAGATAGATAGATAGATAGATAGATAGATAGATAGATAGATAGATTTAGGATAAGAAAGAAAGAAAGAAAGAAAGAAAGAAAGAAAGAAAGAAAGACGGAGAAATTTAGGATACAATAGATAGATAGATAGATAGATAGATAGATAGATAGATAGATAGATAGATAGATAGATTTAGGATAATAAAGAAAGAAAGAAAGAAAGAAAGAAAGAAAGACGGAGAATTTAGGATACAATAGATAGATAGATAGATAGATAGATAGATAGATAGATAGATAGATAGATTTAGGATAAGAAAGAAAGAAAGAAAGAAAGAAAGAAAGAAAGACGGAGAGATTTAGGATACAATAGATAGATAGATAGATAGATAGATAGATAGATAGATAGATAGATAGATAGATAGATAGATAGATTTAGGATAAGAAAGAAAGAAAGAAAGAAAGAAAGAAAGAAAGAAAGACGGAGAGATTTAGGATACAGTAGATAGATAGATAGATAGATAGATAGATAGATAGATAGATAGATAGATAGATTTAGGATAAGAAAGAAAGAAAGAAAGAAAGAAAGAAAGATGTAAAGCTGTGGTAAGAGAAAATACGTAATGAAAGAAGTGATATTGCGGTAATAAAGCAAGATATGTGAATGAAGATAGAATGATACAATAAAAAAAGAAGAAAAAATATATTTCGAATTATAGAATATTACTGACAGTATCCAGTATTCCGAAGCTGTCCCCCAACTAAGTACTGACTGGGTTCGACGCTGCTTAACTTCGGTGATCGTGCACAAACCGGTGTTTTCTGCGAAGAAAAAGATGGTTCACAAAGTAAAAGCCGAAATCCTTGCTAGAGGTCAGAGTTAGAGTCCATGAATTCAGAGGTTGACTTTGAACGTAGAAGTCTGGCGTAATATAATCTTCCTTCACATAATTTAACTTTTAGAAATAAGCTCAATAAATATGGAAATTGGTTAATATAAATCAAGTGGGCAGTTTCTTACATAAAACTAAACTGCATTGATTATATTTTTACGTTGCTTTTACGGTGGAGTAATGGATAGCGGCTCGGATTGAGGAATCGGAGAGCCGAGTTCGAATTCCAGTCGAATTCATTAAATTCACTTACGTGCTATTACCCTTGGAAAAGGTATGAATCCTCTTCTTCCCCCCCCCTCCAGCTAAAAAATAATAACATAATGTGTAAATATATGGGTTCTATAGTGTTAGCCTTGGATGGCAATTGGTCTACCGCAGAAAGAAATGGCAACCTACTCGTCAGTCATGTATCGAAAGGTACATGATCGCCTAAGCGTGTATCAGCACATAACTGAACTGGTTCACTTCTACCCTCTTTCTGTCAACACCATAATTCTGCACTCCCAGAACTTTCTATCGTTCTCACTTGACAAATGCACTACGTGACATTTCTAGGCTTCCATAGAATTTAACTTCTCCCCCCACCCCTAAATTGAATACTGTAAAAAGCGATGGTGCTATGTCAAGTGAATCCGGCTGAAATTTTACCAGTCAATATGTAACAATAAACATGAAATCTGTCTTGATGTAGAATTAAACTTTTCCTCTTACATAATACGCAGACTCCTCTGCTTTGGACGAAGAACAGATTTTGGTGCGGCCAACTGGAACATTTCCTTTACCACATGATAACGTTATTGTAAAACACTCACTTTTTCATCACCTGTCACACCTGGTCTTAAAAAAGAAAGCCTTAAATACAATGGTGCTAATCATTTTCTTTTGAAGCAACTCACATGACAAAAGTTGCACAGATGATTCTCAATGTTCGGTTCGTATATTTTCAACACGTTTGTTACTCGTTGCGTCGACACATGTTGTTTATTACCAAGTAATTTCTTGTTTTGCTCGCTATCAATTTCATCTGGTCTAGTTGACGATGGAACATTGTTGTGTGAAGAATCTCCAGCGCTAAACTTTTCAAATCACTTTTGACGCATTTAGTTTCTTTTGTTTTTTTGTTTGTTTTTTGTTGTTGTTTTTTTTTTTTTGGTGGGGGGTTGTATTTTTATTTTTTTGCAGTACCTTCTTCATAAATAAAAGAAATTTAGCAGTTCTGTTATGTTTGCACCTGTTTTGAAAAGTTTGCTTTTTTTTCTTCCGTTTTATTGTTAGAATCAGTAATCAAAAATAAATAAATAAAGAAAGAAAGAAAGAAAGAAAGAAAGAAAGAAAGAAAGAAGATTTAGGATTCGTAAGAAATAAAGAAAGGAAAAAAGAAATAAAGAAATAAAGAGGATTCAGGATGCATAAGAAATAAAGTAGAATGGCAGGAAAAATAAAGACAGAAAGGATTTAGGATGCGTAATAAAGAAAGAAAGAAAGAAAGAAAGAAAGAAAGAAAGGAAGGAAGAAAAGGGATTTAGGATGCATAAGAAAGAAAGAAAGAAAGAAAGAAAGAAAGAAAGAAAGAAAGAAAGAAAGAAAGAGACAGGATTTAGGATGCGTAAGAAATAAAGAAAAAAAAAGAAAGAGGATTTAGGATGCATAAGAAATAAAAAGAAAATAAGGAAAAAAGAAAGAAAGAAAAAGTATATAGGATGCGTAATAAATAAATAAATAAATAAATAAATAAACAAACAAACAAACTGAATTGGACAAAATGAAGAAAATAGTGAAGAGAAACTTTTTATATGTAAACGAAGAGAAACAAGTTAAGAAGTTTATTGGCTTAAGACAGAAAACATTCAGAAAAAAGAAATATTTACATAAAAACGGAGAGTAGAAGTATTTGGAATAATAAAGAAAGAAAGAAACAAACAAACAAACAAAGATATAAAGCTGTGATGAGAAAAAGAAATAAATAAGGAAACAAAGAAGTCATGCTATGGCAAAGAAAAAAGGAAAGAATGGAAGAAAGATTGAGTTAAAAGATATGACGAAAAAATAAGAAAAAGATTCATAAATCGAAAGATAAAATCATTGAATAAAAAAAATAAGCAAACGAAAAATCTCAGAAAGTTACGAATATGAAAAAGAAGTCTTTACACGTAAAGTAAATAGAAAGCAGATACGAAAAGCCAACAGGGAAAAATAAAGCTTATACGAAACGAATCGAAAGAAAGAAAGAAAGAAAGAAAGAAAGAAAGAAGCAAACAAACAAACAAATAAAAAACAAACAACGGTTTACATTCAAAGGAAAAAAGAAAAAGTGTCGGAAATGAAAGAACAAAGAAGACATATTAAGTAAAAGGGCTTATACGGAAAGAAACATAAAACGAAAGAAGATATTAAGAAAAGAAAATAATAAAATAAACTTAACAACTTCAAACAGACTAATTATTCAAAGATGGGATGAGGAGAGGAAAGAAATTGCAATTAAAGACGAAAGGTAAAAGTTAATAGGAGAAAAAAGAGAAAAAGTATTTTAAGAAGATAAAAAGAGTGAGAAGGAAAAAACGAAAAAGAGTACCAAAGATTAAAGGCGCACACACACGAACAAACACACACACACACACATATATATATACATATACATACATATATATATATATATATATATATATATATATATATATATATATATATATATATATATATATATATATATATGCACACGCAATATATATATAAATAGATAGAGAGAGAGAGCAGAGATTTATTTGGTGAGTGGGTGAGAGAGAGAAAGATAGAAGTAAAAAGTGAAAAGAATCCAATACTCTTATAATGTAAAAGAAAGCTTTTTAAAAATCTTATCGAAGAAACATTTATATTGAGATGAGATGGTAGATGAACTTGTGAAAAAGGCATTGAGTAGCACTCTCCTAACACTTACAAAGCTCTTATATTCCCGGATTTATATATATATATATATATATATATATATATATATATATATATATATATTATACATGTGTGGCGGGGTGAGAGAGAGAGGTTATCAAAGCTATCACCGAAACTAAAAAAAATGTAAGTACATGTTTTTTTGTCAAATGTAGTGTATACATACACGCTTATTTATATATTCTATATATACCTATACATATACCTATGTCACTCTATATACATGCGTTATACATATATATATATATATATATATATATATATATATATATATATATATATAGATAGATAGATAGATAGATAGATAGATAGATAGAAGCAGGGTAGTTGCGTTAGATATTTGCGCCTTTCCAACTGACGACAAAGTCTGGGTCCAAGTCTGGGTTCCTCCATGAATATAGCAATCTTATATATATATATATTGCGTGTTGTTTGTTTTTGATTTTGTCGATTGCATAGTATAGTAGAGTCAGTTGGGCACCGTCTGTGAGAAAAAGAGCACCATGACGCAATTCACTCCACCCGAAATTTGGAAACGGCATGCTGTACTGCTTGGCATTGGCGACGGAAGCTCCAATACGAACATTTCAGAGTGTTTGAGTGTCAATATGAGGACACTAAAGAGGGTTTGGAAAGATTTGTATGAGACTAATGGTGATTACGAAGGTAAGGCATCTCAGAAAACTCACTCTGATCGTCCTGATAAGCAAAGAACTTCCCAATTTGTTGGTGAAGGCCTGAGGCTCAACGCGGAGGTCTACATCATGTCATGGTGAGCTAGTACTGTCCTGAGTCAAGAGGGTAGCTGCTGGAAGACCCTATGTCTAGAAACACAAGCAGGAGGAACCAGTCATGTCTCTCAGACAATTTCTACGATGATATCACCCCTTACATCTGGCCACTTAACTATCCCTTGATTATTATGTATGGAACACAGTTGAGCTAGAGGCCAAAAAACTCCTTGTGACACCAAAGATGAACTGAATGCAAGGATTATGGCAGCATTCACCAACTTAAACAAGAAGACCGTCCGCAAGAGATGAAGCAGATTCCGAATGGCAATTCTATTTGTTAATATATTATTAGTATTTCAAGATATTTTGGTGCAATTTTGGTAAATATATCTGTTAAAGTGAGATGTCAGTTGTATTCTCATTTTTGCGTAATTTAGACAATTTAGCCATCGCTCCCTGTATATATGTAATGAAATAGAATGGCAGTTGGTAGTAGTCTATCTATCTATCTATCTATCTATCTATCTATCTATATTTATCTGAGTATATATTCTATATAGCTATCTATGTCTGTTTCTGTCTATCTATCTATCTATCTATCTATCTATCTATCTATCTGTCTATCTATCTGTCTATCTATCTATCTATCTATCTGCCTCACTGTCGATCACTGATCAACACGCTATTTTCTTTGCTGGAGTCATTTACATACTTATTAACTTCACCCTTTTGTCTTACTTTTTAAGCTAAGTTCAATTTACTACATACTCAAGTTCACTAACAATTTTCCATCTAATTTTAGAAGGCTAAATGAAATGAAAGTGAAAGTAGAAATATTGGCGCCAGTCCTGAAAGACTAGTATATCATTTTTTTAATGGTGGTAGAATTTGCACTGAGTTAATCCCAATCATACGCAAGCAAAGAATGTGGCCCAAAAGAATAACTACTCAACATCACATCATTGGAAGCTGTGAAACTGCAGATGTTGAATCAGACTATATCCGCGTCTTGGGTATGACGATAAACTAAATCCGCGTCCTGGGTAAGACGACAAACTACGTCCAACAGCCAGCCCTCTGATCAGGAGGTTTTGAGGAGTGTGGAGCCACCTTTTAATTGCTGGTGTTCCCAAGTCCACACTGACCTGGGTGGTAGCACTTGTTAGGGTCCCAGTTATGGGTAAATAGTTACCCCCCCCCCCAAAAAAATGGGAATAAAACATTATGAAAGTGTAAAAATAGATTTTAATACCAGCAATGCATATTTGTAAAAAAATTACGAGCAATACATTTTTGAAGAAAACATTATTACCAACAATAAATTTTTGAAAAAAAATATTATCAGTAATAGATTATTTTGAAGAAAAAATATTGACCGAAATACATTTTTGAAAAAAATAATATTACCAGCTATAAAAATTGTTGGCATTAAATAACCCATTGAGGTTGATATGCCGTAAAACAAAATAAACCAAACCAATCTAAACCAAAGACTACATATTCTATTCATATGAATCTATCCTAAAAATGTTGTCGGCATTAAATAACCCATTGAGGTTGATATGCCGTAAAACAAACCAAACCAAAAGCAAACCTTTTCCTTGTCGGATAACTTAATGAAGGCTCAGGTGTTTAACAATCCCAGCGAACATACGACGCGATTGAACACCAAACCAGGACGTCACGTGATGTGGAATGCAACTGTGTTTGAATATTTCTAATGTAAATCTAACGATAATATTTTAGATGTTGTTTAAAAAGTTTTTTTTAACTATATCTAAAAAAAAAAATTTTTAACTATTGAAATATTTATACAGATTTAAAATTCCCAAGTCTTTGTCTAAACCTAGTTTATATGTGTCTAATTTTAAAATCCAGTATTTTTCTTTTTTTCAGCGTGTGTATGTGGAACTAAAATCGGAATCTATCAATAAACATTTACAGTTGTCTAATGAGTGTCCTGATTGATTAAAATGTTCAGCTGTGGGGGAATAAAGATTTGACGTATGGTTAGTTTATGATTGTTGAAGCGAAATCTAAAATTATTTCCAGATTCACCAATATATCTACTATTGGGATGCTATTTGAAAACAAACTTCTGAATACAGTTATTTAATTCATTTCTGACGAAAGATCGGGGCAGATCTGAAATATCAAATATATATATATATATATATATATATATATATATATAAATAAATATAAATAAATACTTTCACAAAAAAAAACATTCATTTTTTTTTAATTTGCAACTTTTCAGTTGTTTTCTCCATAATATTTATATATCAAGAAAGTATACGAGGCTTCTCATTATGCTATATATATATATATATATATATATATATATATATATATATATATATATATATATGGTTTTCTGCGGCATGCAAAGCATTCGGACTTACCATCAGCGTCAAAAAAACTGAGGTTATTCATAATCCTTGTCCGACACCGAAGCAAATTAGAGGTGTAAAACAGAGACCCCCTGTTTGTAAATTTCCTGAGGTCCATTTACAAGTTGATGGAAAGAATCTTAAGTATATGGAATCTTTCAAATATCTCGGGGGCATGGTAAATTCAAGTGCATCACTTGATGACGAGTGCATCACTTGATCGCCTAATGTTTGATGATCGATTGCCAAATACCGACCTTTTTAAGAAATGCAAGATTGGTACCATCGAGACCTTCATAATGCAAGATTGGTACCATCGAGACCTTCATAATGCAATCACAACTCAGTTGGGCTGGACATGAGGCAATAATGAGTGATGATCGCATACCAAAAGTTCTTTATATTATATTTTATATTCTATATCTATTCATATATATATATATATATATATATATATATATATATATATATATATATATATATATATATATATATATATATATATGTATATATGTATATATGAATAGATATAGATATGTAAGTATGAGAATATTAATAAAGAAAATTAAATATTCATTTATCTTAGCTCTACTCTGAATGCCCCGGAGATTACATCCATTCGTCAAGAGACTGGATTGTAGAATTTAATTTATTACTTTTAATGCTATATCACTTCATACTGAGTAGTGCAATCGCACAGTCTTTCTTGCCTCACAAACATCATTTGCCAGATATACACTGATCGACCATTTTTTCCTTGTTTTTTTTTAAGTACGATAATTTACCTATCTATCTATCTATCTATCTATATATATATATATATATATATATATATATATATATATATATATATATATATATAGTCATCATATCTTCAACATAGCAGGTTTCGTAGAATAATATAGACATGTGTCTATTTATTTTTTATAATAATCCGATCTGTCTTAATCCCTTTTTATGTATCTTTATTTCTCTCTTAATCGGTTCATTCATTATCTATCTATCTATCTATCTATCTATATCGGTTCATTCATTATCTATCTATCTATCTATCTATATCGGTTCATTCATTATCTATCTATCCATCTATCTATATCGGTTCATTCATTATCTATCTATCCATCTATCTATATCGGTTCATTCATTATCTATCTATCCATCTATCTATATCGGTTCATTCATTATCTATCTATCTATCTATATCGGTTCATTCATTATCTATCTATCCATCTATCTATATCGGTTCATTCATTATCTATCTATCCATCTATCTATATCGGTTCATTCATTATCTATCTATCCATCTATATCGGTTCATTCATTATCTATCTATCCATCTATCTATATCGGTTCATTCATTATCTATCTATCTATTTTAACCTATTTATTACCAATTCTTCTAACTACCTGTTGAGATACACCTTCATCTATGTACCCATATTAAGCTGCATATCCAACTGTTTAGTGGCTTAGATAGTTGTGCATTTTGCATCGGTAAAAATATTCGGTATGTGAATTCAAGATGCATGTCAAGGATTCAAACGCTGGTTTTCCAGCTAGCCAACCATTCGTTCACATTAGATATAAATGCAATACAGTCTTCATAACTTTGTAACTAAGTGCCCAAGAAATGGAAACTTGGTCGATATGTATGTATGTATGTATGTATGTATGTATGTATGTATGTATGTATGTATGTATGTATGTATGTATGTATGTATGTATGTATGTATGTATGTATGTATGTATGTATGTATGTATGTATGTATGTATTACGGTCAAATCACGCTGAACACACCGGTTCCCGTTCGATCACCGAAGTTAAGCATCGTAGAGCCAGGTCAGTACTTAGATGGGGGACCGCTTGGGAACACCTGTAAGCAGTGTGGCTGTGTGGCTGAGTGGTCTAAGGCGTTGCTTTAGAATCACGAGGCACCGAGTTCGAATCCTGGCTGGAATTAATTTCAGCTGCTATCGGACTCCAAGCACAGGGCACCTTTGGCAAGTGTCTGTTCCATAGCCACGGGTCCACCAAAACCATGTGAGTTTTGAAACTGTGTGGAAGACCTCGTTGGCCAAAGCTAGCACGATATCACAAAACACCGTGATTGCGAGTTGAGGTGGCCAGCCTTGTTCATTTATGATCACGCTTGGTTCGCACCAACGCTCTAAAACTGTTAATTGGCTCCGCACACGCCAATAACAGTATAAACTGCAGGTGGGCTCTGTGGGCATTTCCCAGTTGGGAAATTGCAAAAATGCCTGTGCAAATGTTGCAATATGCGCTAGCTAGCATTGCAATGGGTGTCCTCGATATCGAGTGGCCAATTATTATTATGTATCTATCTATCTATCTATCTATCTATCTATCTATCTCTTTTCCTCTATTCATTATCTATCTATCTATCTATATCCGTCTATTCGTTATCTATCTATCTATATCCGTCTATTCATTATCTATCTATCTATCTATCTCCGTCTATTCGTTATCTATCTATCTATCTATCTATCTATATCCGTCTATTCGTTATCTATCTATCTATCTATCTATCTATCTATCTATCTATCTATCTATTCGTTATATATCTATCTATCTATCTATCTATCTATCTATCTATGCTACAGCAACGTTTCAAAATTTCTCGAAATAATTTCACCAATAAATGAAGGATTTTATTTTCTATTTTATTTCTAATTTGAGAAAATCATTTCGCGTATAAACCTGTACCGAAACCTTTTGTACACACACACACACACACACACACAGACACACACATATATATATATATATATATATATATATATATATATATATATATATATATATATGGTGGGGAAACTAATTGTCGAAAGGGCTGATTCCAAATCTCTTAGTCAGTAAAAACTGTTCCAATTTTTCCCTTCTCGTTTGCATCTCCGGGGGAAATGAAGAAAGTCCAAATCGAATGGCGAACCTTCACGAAACGTTCGCTAATCGTCTTTCAACCTGTCGAACAATCAACGTCGGTTGCGTCCAATACATTTTTTACACTTCTCAACTTTCAGCAAATTCCGTATTCGCTACTTTTTTTACTTTCCATCGCGTCTATATGGATGGGGAGGATTTCTTTGCAGGCAGGATGGGGTATGCCGAAAAAATGTCTTTGAACTTTAAAAAAATTGGAAAGGAAGAAAAAGAAAAAAAAAGAAAACTTAAAAGAAGTGATATTTTGCATTTGGCAAAGGTCAAAAAACGGAATGCGTATTTGGGGTTGGATGCACTTTCTGTCTTTATTTCTTTCTTTTCATTTATTTATGTTTCTTTCTTTTATTTTGTTTTCATCTTTTTTTGTTTTTGCTTGGGTAAAAAGGAAAACGAGACAAACGAAGGAATAGAAAGCAAGAAAGAAAGAAACAAACAAAGAAACAAAGAAAAAGAGAGAAAATATTTAAAATCTAAGAATGAAGAAGATAAAGAAAAAAGAAAGTGGAGAAACATTAAGAAAGAAAGAAGGAACGAAAAAAGAAAATGTAGAAATTAAGAATGAAAAAGAGTGGGTAAATTTGAAAAAAGAAAGAAAGAACGAAAGAAAGAAAAATATTAAAACATCTAAGAATGAAGAAGAAAAAGAAAAAAAGAAAGTGGCGAAACATTAAGAAAGAAAGAAGGAAAGAAAAAAGAAAAGGTAGAAATTAAGAATGAAAAAGAGTGGGTAAATTTGAAAAAAGAAAGAAAGAACGAAAGAAAGAAAAATATTAAAACATCTAAGAATGAAGAAGAAAAAGAAAAAAAGAAAGTGGCGAAACATTAAGAAAGAAAGAAGGAAAGAAAAAAGAAAAGGTAGAAATTAAGAATGAAAAAGAGTGGGTAAATTTGAAAAAAGAAAGAAAGAACGAAAGAAAGAAAAATATTAAAACATCTAAGAATGAAGAAGAAAAAGAAAAAAAGAAAGTGGCGAAACATTAAGAAAGAAAGAAGGAAAGAAAAAAGAAAAGGTAGAAATTAAGAATGAAAAAGAGTGGGTAAATTTGAAAAAAGAAAGAAAGAACGAAAGAAAGAAAAATATTAAAACATCTAAGAATGAAGAAGAAAAAGAAAAAAAGAAAGTGGCGAAACATTAAGAAAGAAAGAAGGAAAGAAAAAAGAAAAGGTAGAAATTAAGAATGAAAAAGAGTGGGTAAATTTGAAAAAAGCAAGAAAGAACGAAAGAAAGAAAAATATTAAAACATCTAAGAATGAAGAAGAAAAAGAAAAAAAGAAAGTGGCGAAACATTAAGAAAGAAAGAAGGAAAGAAAAAAGAAAAGGTAGAAATTAAGAATGAAAAAGAGTGGGTAAATTTGAAAAAAGAAAGAAAGAACGAAAGAAAGAAAAATATTAAAACATCTAAGAATGAAGAAGAAAAAGAAAAAAAGAAAGTGGCGAAACATTAAGAAAGAAAGAAGGAAAGAAAAAAGAAAAGGTAGAAATTAAGAATGAAAAAGAGTGGGTAAATTTGAAAAAAGCAAGAAAGAACGAAAGAAAGAAAGAAAGAAAGAAAGAAAGAAAGAAAGAAAGATAACGGATAAGCACATACATTAGATAAGTTAAGAATAAAAGAGGAAAATGAAGAAAGATCATGATGGAAAAAAAGAAGAAAAGAAAGAAACAAACAAAGGCAATGGTTGAAAAGAAATCTGAAAAGAAAGGAATGACGTTTATTTAGGGATAAAAATGATAAAACAAATAAACAAAACTTTTGAAAAGTCGTCAAAAGAGAGAAAATAGAAGGCTGGGAAGAGAAAGAAAAAAGAATTCTTAAAGATTTGAAAAGAAAAAAGAAAATGAAAACCAAGTAAAGAAAGAAAGCAAAAAAAAGAAAAATAGAAAGAAAGAAAGAAAGAAAGCGAAAAAGAAAAAAGAAAGAAAGCAAAAAAGAAAGAAAGAAAGAAAGCAAAAAGGAAAGAAAGAAAGACATCAATTGAAAAGAAAACAAAAAATACGAAGAAAAAGAATAAAAAAGAAAGAAAAAATGAAAGAAGACGAATAAAAGTTGAGTTGATACAAATTTAAGAAAAAGTGTACAATTAAAGTCGAATTAAAAAGTAGCTTCTAACTCTTATCAGCTATGATTTGAAGTGGTTTCCTTTGAAGTAGTTAAGAGGTAAAAGAAGTGACTAGTCACGGGCAAAAATGCATGTTGGCTGGTGAATCTGCCTACCTGTGCTTAGCTATACCGTTAAATGTCCTTCCTATAAAAGACTGGCTTCCATAAAAGGGAACGCGACTAATGTTTACCTATAGACTAAATTATAAACCCAACCAACGTTTACCTACAGACTCAAGTATAAATCCGATCACTGTTTACCTATAGATTTAAGTCTATTGGCAAGAATTGGGCGAGTTTTTACTTGTGTATGTATGTAAATATTGGTCAGGTTTATACTTGAGTCTGTAGTTAAACATTGGGCGTGTTTACACTTGGTTCTATAGGTAAACATAGGTTGGGTCTATACTTGGGGTTATAGGTAAATAGCTTCAGGTCTATAGTTGAAATTATTAGTAAACTTTAGTTGGATTTACACCTTAGTCTTCAAGTAAACATCGTCTGTGTTTATACTTTAATCTATAGGTAAATAGTCTTTGAGGTTATGCTTCTGTCTATTGGTAAATATTGGTCGATTTTATACTTGAGTCTATAGGTAATTGGTCGTGCATATACCGGAATCAATAGGTAAATATTCGTAACTGTCTATATTTCTGACATGTGGTATTATGTACACTATTTATATTATTCGGACTATTGTCCTCATCTTTGTCGCCGTATTTATTACAACGTTTGACAGTGACAGGACACAAAGTGTGTGAGTTCAATACCTGGTTAAGGCACTGGAGAACTTGCAGAGGTGAATTAACAGGAGATAACGGATAACTGACATCCATTAAACATGGCACGTGGAACTAGAACAGTTTACCCCAGTGAGCGAAATAAAGGGTTTAGTTCGACATTCCAACCACCTGAAGAATGCCGGAGCGTACAACGGCTGAAACGTTGTAATAAATATGGCGACAAAGATGAGGACAATAGTCGGAATAATGTAAATATTCGTAGGTATATACTTACAGATCGCAACAGCTATTAGAGAGATGTGATTAAATATATTTTAATGTTTAAAAAACTATTCATTATTATTATTATTATTATTATTATTTGGGTAATAAGCATTATAACATAGCATAAATAGCTATATACTCATTTTTTACGCATTTATGGTTATTTTTTAACTTTTAATATCTGTTAGCATTTCATGGTAATGGCCCGATATAGAAGGAATAATATCAGATTATGTAATATTTGAAATACGCTCTTTTGTTAGAGATAGATTATCAAAAACAAGGTCTGTTGCGATAGACGTTATGATTTTCTTCTAAGTGGTAGCTATCTTAATTTTGATGAAAATGATGAAAAGATTTTAAAGCAAACTTAAGAACTACACAAAGATTCTTACGAAAATTCGGATACAAAATCGAGTCTGACTCTTCTGATTTTATTAATTAATAAATTTAAAATTATACATTAATTACTAAATTTTTTTAAATTAATAACTATTTGTCCTCATCTGTTGATATTAATAGCTATCTGCTCATATGTTAAAATTTTTATAATAATGCAATAATAAAAATTTAAATTTCATCTCTCTGATAGATGTCGCGATCTATTAGTTGGTAAACACTAGTTGGGTTTATATTTGTGTCTCAAAGCAAGCATTGATAAGGTTTATATTCGAATATACAGGTAACAATTGGTAGTTTATACTTGTGTAAAAATATTTACTTGTTAGATTGACCTTTTTGGCCTCATCAAATTATAGAGGATGCAAGCGGTGTCAGGTGTTGAAGGGAAATAAAAAAGGGGGAATTATATGGTTAGATGTTAATAACTATTGCCTGTTGGCTTTTGTATCCTAAACAGTAATCGACTCACGCTAATCTGTTTCCTTGTTTACAAACGTGTTATGAATAATCAAGAGTGGTCTCTCCTTGTTTGTTACTCTCCTCTTTGAGAGAGAGCTATTTCTGTTTACTGGGACTATAAATGGACGCGGACCTTGTATTCTCAGTTGAATAAAGCTTTCTTAAAGCCTACATGTGTCATGCCTGATACACACTTAGGCGATCATGTATATTTCGATACATGACTGACGAGACAGATTTTTTTCCCACAGTACGTTGCCATTTCTTTCTGCGGTAGAGCAGTTGCCATCCGAAGCTATAGAACACAGTTTTTCCTGCTATTTACTCATATCTGGGAGGAGGAGAAGAGGATTCATACCTTTCCCATGGGTATTAGTATGTAAGTGAATATAATGGATTCGACTGGAATTCGAACTCGGCTCTCCGATTCCTTAATCCGAGCCGCTATCCATTACTACACCTGCGAACTTTTGTCATTACAAAATGATCGTAGAATAATGATCTGGGAGTTACCATATAAATAAGCAACTGAAATAAATCTGAGATAAATCATATTCCGAATGCCAGTTCTACTCATATTCTTCAATAGCCGTGTCCCTTCAGGGCGTGTACGATAATGACTCTCTACAACGTCCTATCCTTCGTAGCTCTTATAAATTTCCTTATTATTATACCTCTCTTCCATGTTCTCCGATCCATTTACACAACCTATTTAGGTAGGCCCTTTCATTGGTCCGTCTCGACTTCAATATATTCTATGGGTGTCAGATTTTCCGGGCCTTCTTTCCTCGTTGGGTGTTCTTATCTCTTCCTAAATGTATGTATAAAAGTTCATTTGTTTTCATTTTCCTAAAAACAAAAACAAAAAAAAAACACAATTTCTAATTGCTTACATGTTCCTTCTACGTCATTCTCAGCATCCTCCGTAGAACCACATCTCTGCTGCCGCAAATATTCTCTTCATCTCTGGGGAAATTGTCCAGCATATGACATATAGAGGATTGTTATTATATAGCAGTTCAACACTCTTTTCTTTGTTTCTGTTGAAATTCTTTCTCAACACTTTGTTTAGTTTTGGATACAATTATTTATTATTTTTAATTATAATAGATTTTTACATTTAAGTTGTTAAAATATTATAAAATTAGTTAAAGCCACATCAGGTTTTGTAAGTGTCCTTATGAGATAGATCTTTTTTAGCGCGTTGTAAATTGTATCATTTTGACTAATCAGAAGATCCGCAGTAATTAAGAAATATAATTTTGTGTTTATAATCGGACTCTTATTATAAAGTACGGAAGACCAACCAGAATACAATTAAGTTGCGTTATTTGAGTCAAGCTTTGTTCTCCGCTGTTGAGGCCTTTCCTTTTGCGAAACACGTGGGGAGAAGTTTATTTGATTTTTCAATTTCAACTGAGAAGGGTACCTAAAAGTATCAGTATCATCTTATGAAATTTATATGATCTTATTTTTATATTAATCTCAGTTATGGCATTTTTTCCATAAATGAAATATCAAAATTAATAATAAAGTGAATGGAAATACAAATAACACAGTTAAATGTAGTAAATGTACATAAAATTATAGTATTTTATGTACACTTCTGATAAAATTTCATAAGAAAGGTACCTATAAATTAATTAGATACCTTTCTTATGGAATTTAATCTAACTCTTAACAGTCTTATTTTAATTTCTTTATAATATATTTTCCATAAAGCATTGTAAACGTAAAGGTGAAAGCTAAGTACAAAAAACAAAGAAAATTAGAGCGCTGAAAGTTTTCCTTAAAAACAACTACGTAAATAATTTGTTCACTTAAATGTAAAATATTTCACTTTTCTCTTTCCGTAGAACAAATTATCCTCACGGAATCCGTCAATATGTCATTCATCACCTGTCAAGTGACGCGAAAGTTTATGACTTGCTTTGTTTTATTTTCAAATTACATCTTTTCGGCGCAGAAGCTAAGTTAAGCTTTGTTCAAAATATTTTAAATAAGAATTATAATTTCTGATTTTCTTAAAATAAGTTTTGAAAAAATGATAATTGATATTTAAAAGAATTTCAAACTGAGATTTTCATTTTTTTACAAAATGGAAAAAAATGATTGTCATCAGTCAATTTTGCTGACTCAAAAAAATACAAGATGTTTAACAAAAAATTTACACGTGCTAGGAAAGATTAAAAAATGTTAGCGATCTCGTGGAGGTACCTAGGGTAAATGTCAATGAGTGAGATGTTGGGGGAATCTTGTTCATCTTAATTCTATAAGGCTAATATTTCAAGTCGATAGAATGCGGCAAATGAAGACGCTGCTCTGTTGCGTCATTGAAAAATCTCATATATAGATGTTTACTAAAATAAGACTCTGTTGGTAGAACTTTCATGTTCTATTTGTTGTGACATAGCGATGTAGAACTGAATTCTCGGTTCATCTCACTGGCTTCGATCCAAATTTTGAGAATTACCAAGACGTTTATTTACTTCAGTTCTCCAAGAGCCGTTTGTAAAAAGCATCACGGAAGCCCAAAAGACCGAAGCGAAATAAAAAATTCCGCTAGTGGTAATGGAGAAACGAGCAGGAATTCTTGTGAATATGCCTCCCAAAAGAAAAGTTTTCCTTTCTTGCAGAAATAATATCTAGGGAAAAAATCCTTTGCGTTCATTCCTGGGGATATGTGCTCTCATAGAACGAAAAAGTAGGAAAAGAGAGAAGAAAAAGAAAGAAAGATTAGACAAGAAATGAAAAAGAATAGGCGAAGCAAACTTGGAAAGTAAGAAGCCAACAAAAGAAAGAAAGAAAGAAAGAAAGAAAGAAAGAAAGAAAGAAAGAAAGAAAGAAAGAAAAATGAAGAAAAATGAAGAAAGACCAATACAAAATGAAAATGAAGACACAAATTGAGAAAGAAAGAAAGAAAGAAAGAAAGAAAGAAAGAAAGAAAGAAAGAAAGAAAGAAAGAAAGAAAGAAAGACAATGGAAAAGAACGAGAGCACGGAGGAAACTGGGCAATCAAACTAGTAAGAAGCAAACAGACTAGTAAACAAAGCAAATAATGAAGAAAGAAATGAAAAAAATTATAGAAGGATTGGGAAAGAAAGAAAATAATAATAGCAAAGAAAGAACGAGACACAAACAGAGAAGATAAACAAAATGGAAAGAAAGAAAGAAAGAAAGAAAGAAAGAAAGAAAGAAAGAAAGAAAGAAAGAAAGAAAGGGCGAATCAAACGTTGCAAAAAGAAGATAACAAATTTGGGAAGGAATAAAAGAGATTTACGTAAAAGAAAGAAAAAGATAGATAGATAGATAGATAGATAGATAGATAGATAGATAGATAGATAGATAGATAAGAAAATGAAAAAGAAAGAAAGGGCGAAGCAAAACAAGAAAGAAAGAGAAAGGGAAGAATCTAGTAAACGAAACAAATAAAAACAGAAAGAAAAGAAAGAATTACAGAAGAATTGAGAAAAAAGGAAATTAATAATAGAAAGAATGAAGCAAACCGAGAAAGAAAGATAGAAATAAGCAAGAAAGAATGACAGAAACATGGAATGCAAAAAGATAAGCCGAAATAAAACGAAAAACAGAGAGAGAGAAAACTGAAAAAGAGAAAAATAAACGAAAGAAAGAAAGAAAAGAAAGAAAGAAAAAGGTCTATACAAAATGCAAAAGAAGACTTAAATTGAGAAAGAAAGAAAGAAAGAAAGAAAAAAGAAAGAAAGGGCTATACAAACTGAAAAAGACCTAAATTGAGGAAGAAAGAAAAAGAGAAAAAAAAGGCTATACAAACTGAAAAAGAAGTTGGGTAAGAAAGAAAGAAAGAAAGAAAGAAAGAAAGAAAGAAAGAAAGAAAGAAAGAAAAAGCTATGCAAACTGAATAAGACCTAAATTGAGGAAGAAAGAAAGAAAGAAAAAGAGAAAAAAGGCTATACAAACTAAAAAAGAAGACTTAAATTGGGGAAGAAAGAAAGAAAGGTCTATACAAACTGAAAAAGAAGTTGGGAAAGAAAGAAAGAAAGAAAGAGCTATACAAATTGAATAAGAAGACTTTAATTGGAGAAGAAAGAAAGAAACAAACAAACAAACAAACAAACAAACAAACAAAGAGCCATACAAATTGAAAAAGAAGACCTAAATTGGAAAAAAGAAAGAAAGAAAGAAAGTGCTATACAAATTGAAAAAGAAGACCTAAATTGGAAAAAAGAAAGAAAGAAAGTGCTATACAAATTGTAACAGAAGACCTAAATTGGAGAAGAAAGAAAGAAAGAAAGAAAGAAAGAAAGAGGAAGTTGAAAGCGTGGATTAAGCAAACTAAGTAAGAAAAGAAGATGGTAAAGAAATAGGGAGAAAAGAAAGATGAAAAGATCTCAGCATCAACGCTGCTACAAATAATGAAGGCATCTGGGAGCGAACATAGTCGTTTACATTTGTATATTTGAAGAAAGTTCATCAAAACTCATCTGCAAGAGTGCATAATGTACCATCAATCAAATAAAATTATCCCCTTGAGTTCCCACATATATCTAGTCCTAACGTATTCATTTCGAGAAATTACAACCTCCGCCGCTTGAACATAACTTTCAAGTCAAACTTAATCTAGATACCCATTATAGGGTGCGATGGATAAATTGTCGTCTGAATTACGCATGAACGAAAAAAATACTGATATCTCATTTTAACAGATATATTTACCAAAATTAAACAAAAATATCTTGAAATAGCAAAGAGTGAATTTATTGAATAAAACCCCATTGGCTTCAACCACAGCCTCCAGACGAATCTCCTGCAACTCTTCAGGACGATCTCCTTGTTTAAGTTGGTGAATGCTGCCATAATCCTTACATTCAGTTCATCTTAGGTGTTACAAGGAGTGTTGTTGGTCCCTCGCTCAGCTGCGCTCCACACATGATAATCAAG
The DNA here is from genome assembly GCA_964036315.1 of Acanthosepion esculentum. Lineage (NCBI taxonomy): Eukaryota > Metazoa > Mollusca > Cephalopoda > Sepiida > Sepiidae > Acanthosepion > Acanthosepion esculentum. The sequence continues at coordinate 29,742,288 of OZ038498.1, forward strand.
TGGGTGCAGTCTGGAGAGTTTGATGGCCAGATATACGGGGTGATGTGGTCGCAGAATTTGTCTAACAACCATAAATGGGTTCTACTGCTTGTCCTGCACAGTGTTGAATCCTGTTTCCATCCATAGTCTTCCAGCAGCTACCCTCTTGATCCAGGACAATACTACCACCGCAAGACAATTTATGTAGGCGTCCGTGTTGAGTCTGATCCATCACTAGTGATCACTCCAAACATTAAGATGTTGACTGGATATATTATCCAACTCTTTCCGAATCCTCTGCACTGTCCTCAGATTGTTACCCAAACATTCTGTTATGTTCGTATTAGAGGTTCCGGCGCGACTTCCAAGCGGTACAGCATGCCGTTTCCAAATTTCTGGCGGAGTGAATTGCGTCATGGTACTCTTTTTCTCACAGAGGTTTCCCAACTGAAACCTATTATACTGTACAGTCGACAAAATCAAAAACAAACAACGCGCATGGTCATAAATGAAATACGAGGGTCATTCAATAAATAAGGTGAATTTTTCGGTATAAGGACTTCTAATACAGATAGAAGCTTACTTTTCTTTCTTTTTTTTCCAAAGTAGTCTCCCAGCACTGTCACACACTTTTCCCATCTGTGCACAAGGTTCCGTATTCCCTCAGCGTAAAAATCTTTGGACTGATGTCTCAGCCTGTCGCTCACAACACTTTTGACCTCATCGTCACTTTTAAACTTCGTGCTTCTCGCGAACGCTTTCAAGGGACCAAACAGGTGAAAGTTTGAAGGGGCAAGGTCTGGGCTGTAAGGGGGATGAGGGAGCAGTTCCCAGCCCAGCTCGTTGATGGTCTGCACCGTTTGGGCTGCTGTGTGAGGCCTTGCGTTGTCATGATGCAAGATGACTCCTTCTGACTGATGACCCCTGCGTTTGTCCCAACAGATAAGCTGAAAGTCCTTGCAATGTCATCCACTGTCACCCTTCTGTCAGACTGAATGAGGTCATTGACTGATTCGATCACCTCAGGAGACCTCACTTCTCTAGGCTTCTCAGGCCTGTCTTCATCCTCAACACTGCTCCGTCCTTCTTTAAACAATTTAGACCACTTGTAGACATTTCTTGGCTGGAATATGTGGCACCATACACAGTTGACATTCTCCTATGAATTTCAACTGGTTTGCACCCTTCAGCAACCAAAAACTTGATAACTGACCGCTGTTCAATCCTGGAGCATGCTTCTTGGTCGGCCATCTTTGTTAATCGCCAAAACTCTCAAAGTTTTTTTTTTAATCTGCAAAAGAAATTAAATCCATGTAAAAAAGAAGTAAAACAAAAAAAAGAGTAAGCTTCTATCTGTATTAGAAGTCCTTATACCTAAAGATTCACCTTATTTATTGAATAACCCTCGTATATATTTCCATATCTACTTCCATAATTTTAAAATCTAAATGAGAATATTAATTTTAAAAGAGTTTTCCTTCTTAGTCCCATCCTCTTTCTGCTTTAGAATAACGATCTGTCGAGGAACATTCTCCGATTTTATATGCAGATGAAATCGCAGTTTATATGACCACTGCCAAAAATCAAGATGATCAGAAACTGGCAGCTGCCCTGTCCTCTGACCAAGCTCAAAAACATCAATGTGGCGAAATTGGCTTGGAAAATTCAATACCTCAATAACTGGCTCTTCCAACATTTCACCATTCCTGGCAGATTTTCTATCACAGTGTGAAATAACTACTTACAAAAGTGACTGAAAAAAAAAAGACTGTAAATGAATTCGGCTAGATAAGTAAATTTGCGCCCTGGCTCTGACAACATTTCACCATTCAGGCAGATTTTTTATTATCACAGTGTGGGATACCTACTAACAAAAGTGATGTAAAGAAAAAGGAAAAGACTCCAAAAGGAATTCGGTTAGATATAAAAAAAAATATTCTAAAACCCCTCGTTTGTGCGCATGTGCAGTCGTATCAACATAACAAATTTAATCCGATGAAGTAAACTTTTTCCACTTTGTCATACATATTCCCAAATATCGTTCTTGATATATGAAAATATATATCGTTATCTCATATACATTAATATTACTTTTAAATTTATTTATTCGGTTTATTTGATTCGATTCAAAGAAAGGGAATACAATGCCGATGAAAACTTTCGTAAAATGTACAAGACACGCAGGTTGGTATCATTTATTTTGGTTTTTGGTTTGTTTTTTTTAAAAATTTTATATCGTTATGAAATTGTGAGTTCAAGGGCCATTAATCTGTTAATTCATTACATATGTAAACACACTCTCTCTCTCTCTCACACACACACACACACACACACACACACACACACACACATAGATATATATATATATATATATATATATATATATAATAGATTCCAATAAAAACATTTTACATCGCTACACAAAAACTTTCACGTTTCGGAACTATAATTGTGCCTCTTCGGGTGATGGTAGATAACATATAATTTTTTTTTATATGATATCTACCATCGCCCGAAGAGGAATGATTATAGATCCGAAACATGAATGTTTTTGTGTAGCGCTGTAAAATATTTTATTGTAATCTATTATAATAAAAAAATACTTTAATAATAGTCTTATCTATGTTGTATTGAGCACTATTTTTATAAAGTAAATACTAAAAACTGTGGATTTTAATTCCATCTGTTCTTTCTCTTTCTTAATATATATATATATATATATATATATATATATATATATATATGTGTGTGTGTGTGTGTGTGTGTGTGTGTGTGTGTGTGTGTGTGTAACTTTCTGGATTTTTTCATTCATCAATATTATTAGGCAAATAAATAAAAAGATATTTAAAATAGAGCACTCTTACATAAATAAGAACAAAATTATCCAAATATTATTGAGATATATATATATATACATATATATATATACATATATATATATATATACATATATATATACATATATATATATACATATATATATTTATATATATATATATGTATGTATGTTAATAAAACAGAGAAAGATTGTTCTGTGTGTGTGTGTGTGTGTGTGTGTGTGTGTGTGTGTGTGTGTGTGTGTGTGTGTGTGTGTGTGTGTGTGTGTGTGTGTGTGTAAAGAAAAATAGTGGCAGGATCGTTTGTGCTTATAAATCTATGTACGTGTTCGACTTGAATTCTTACTGAAAATTTAAAAAAAAATACTTTTACAGTGCGCATGCGCAGTGACTCTGATCTCAAGTGTGTCACTGGAACTCTCTCAGGTGGAAAATTCTCAACTGATAACGCGCCTCCGAGGCTCAAATTCGGAATGAATTCAAGCATGCTGTTTGCCTTTGTCTTGTTATGTTTGGGACCGTAGAACTTTGGAATGCTGAATTTCCACTTCGAGGAAAATCAAATATAAACGTTATTCGTCAATGCCAGTTTTCCCTATCAAGTACAATCACTCTTCACTTAACGACCAGGTCCATTTGCGTCTCTGTCTTCGGGCAGAGTGCGACTCATTTGCGGCTCCGTCAGAGACGCAACTGAGAAAAATCACACTGTGATGTGCCTAGCTCCGGGGAACAGATGTCCGAAGCTGCACCTTTTCATTGCACTAGAGGGAGAGAGATCAGTGCTCGCACCGTGGCCAGTGCAACCGTCAATTGTGGGGGCTCGGCGAACTTTTGACTTTTGCCCCAGTTTACGCGCTCGTGTTAAACCGACCTTGTGTCACAACCTGACTCCGTGGCGGTTAAATGAATCGTCTTAACGACCAGGTTACGTTCCAACGACCTGGTTAGTAAATAAAAAGTTCTACCTGGCCGCTATTTCCTGCATATCACGCGTGTAATGGGTCTGTGACAACCAATTTCAGAATAGTTCTAATGTCGCTTCTGCACGGTTTTTCAACCTTTTTTTTATTTCTAAGTGTTTATACCGTAGTGTACTAGACGTTAATCGTAATAAAGAATTAAAAATCATCATTATATTCTGTATATTTCTCTTTTGATATGCGTTGTGTGGAAATACTGAACAACCTTCTCTACACTTATTATTGAAGCATGGACTGCTTCATCCGTTATGAGTAGAACGTCTGCTCATGGACAGGGACAAAAAGTGAGTTGCAAAGGCGTAACATTTTCCAGTGGTACTTGTAACACTGAACAACTATCTTCTCAATCCATGTTCCCCTGTGATTAAACCATTATTCACTCAAACTTTGGTATCTAGTCTTTTCCTTACAGTCTTACTAACCAGCAACTATCAGCGTTATACGAAATTTATAACAGTAAATAAATTACAAATATTTTTATTTTTTCAATTTATTCATTTGATTTATTTTGATTCGTTTTCAAGAAAGGGAAACGGTCACCGTTTTGGGTATGACGATAAACTACATCCGCGTCCTGAGTAAGTAGATAAATTACGTCCGATAGCAAGGCCACTGATCAGAAGGTTTTGAGGAGCGTGGAACCACCTCTTAATTGCTGGTGTTCTCAGGTCCACCCTTATCTGTGGTGGTAGCACTTGCCAGGGTGCCAGGTATGGGCAAATAGTTAACATCCCGAAAGGGGTCAAACACTATGAAAGTTTAAAAATAAAAATAGCAATACTTTTTTTGGAAAATATTTTATCTGCAATGCATTTTTGAAAAAAAAAATATTACCAGCAATAAATTTTGGAGAAAAAAAATATTACTAGCAGTACATTTTTGGAAAAGCATATTGCCAGAAATACATTTTTGGGAAAAAAATATTACCAGCAATAAAAACTTTGTCGGAATTAAATACCCATTGAGGGTGATATGACGTAAAACAAAACAAACCAAACCAAAGGTCAAAGTTTTCGTACATGGTTCAATACTGACTGGCTGGAATTTTATGAGGTTATGTAACTGTTTGTAAATTCAGGGACCATTAAAAAATTAAGTCGTTAAATGAAGAGGGGGGGTTGTATTCAAAACTGAATTCTTTTTATAGAAAAAAAAAACACATGAGAATTCTGCTTGTTTCTCCGTTATTTACAATGTTAATGTGTTAGCTAGCACGTGCGTTACGACCTGCCATTACCTCAGATAAATAATGAACCATTCGGTATTAATTGCGAGGAAAGATGGGAAAAAAAATACGAGAGACGCTATTTGATTTTAGTGAGAAAAGGAAACCATACATCATAATGTCAAAGAAAGAAAGAAAGAAAGAAGGAATTAAGGAAGCAAAGAAAGAAGAAAGAAATAACAACTCTCCTAAAGCGCTTAATGTCTGATTCAATGAAAAAGAAAACCTAGTCAGTTTTTAATCTTTTCATTTGTACCCTCATACTGCTTTACATACTGACCTACATTCATACAATTGTTGTTAATCTCAAATATTTAACGATGCAATAAGGAATGTTGCTTATAGTTGTAAAACTCACAAGTAGCTCATTCAGTCATTAAATTAACTATTACTATCCATCGGAAAATACAAATAGGAAAACCGTGAAATTTCCATGGGTACTTAAGTAAATCTGACACTCAGAGTTCAGAGTACAAATTTCTACATCTTCAATGTTACTTTATCCATAAAAAGGATTTTCCCAGGTGTTTGTTACATTTTCTAACCCTTGTGTCTTAACACACTTTTTATTATAATAATAGCTGCATCTGTTGCACTTATGTAGATTTATATCCTTTAGTAATTTAATTTTATGTTTTCTTTTTTTATTATTATTATTATTATTATTATTATTATTGCTTGTCTGTTACATTTCCTGCTTTCTATCCTGTAGAGCCCGTTCCAAATTTTGGTCCTTAGACCCTATCGGAGAATTGTCATTTAATTGATAGCACTTTTCTTAGTGTATGGGTTGTTCCTAGTAGGGCGATTTTCTAGACAACTTGTATGTTGATGTTACCTGGGACACTGTTACTAAGATTGTCCATCCATTTTCTTACGAGGCCCAGAGCTCGGATTACTCCTGGTACAGTCTCGGTCTTCATTCCCCATATCGTGTTAATCTCGATATCCAGGTCCTAGTATTTGAACAATTTCCCGATAATGTTTATGGTAGTGTTTCTCTCAGATGGTACTGCTATGTCAATAGCCATACACTTCCTAAATTTCTTGGCTTCTTCATCACTTTCTTCTTCTTCTTCTTCTTCTTCTTCTTCTTCTTCTTCTTCTTCTTCTTCTTCTTCTTCTTCTTCTTCTTCTTCTTCTCATTATTATTATTATTATTATTATTATTATTATTATTATTATTATTATTTGTGTATGATGTTTCCTGTTTTGTATCCTGCCGAGCCGGGCCCCAACTACAGTCCAATGTCACTTAATTGATTGCTTCTTAGTGCATGGGTTGTTCCTAGTAGGGCGATTTTCTGGGCAACTTGTCTGTTGATATTACCTGGGACACTGTTACTAAGATTGTCCATTCCCTTTCTCACAAGGCTCAGAGCTCCGATTACTATTAGTACAGTCTCGGTCTTCATTCCCCATATCGTGTTAATCTCGATCTCCAGGTCCTTGTATTTTTACAATTTTTCAATAATTTTTATGGAGGTGTTTCTCTCAAGTGTTACTGCTATGTCAATAACCATACACTTCCTGAACTTCTTGTTCTATTAATATTATTATTATCATTATTATTATCAATAATAATAATAATAATAGTAGTAGTAGTAGTAGTAGTAGTAGTATTTTTATTATTCATTAATGAGAAGAGCGCGATATTAGAAAAGAAAAAGAAAAGAAAAGCACCGTGTCTGAAAATGTTAAATAATATTTCGACAGAATGTCTGTCTTCTTCAAATGATATAAAAAGAATCATGCAACTCAAACGTGCTTAAGATGATGGTGATCTTGTTCATCTTTGAGAGTTTTGCCGATTAACAAAGATGGCCGACCAAGAAGCATGCTCCAGCATTGAACAGCGGTCAGTTATCAAGTTCTTGGTTGCTGAAGGGTGCAAACCAGTTGAAATTCATAGGAGAATGTCGACTATGTATGGTGCCACATGTTTCAGCCAAAAAAAATGTCTACAAGTGTGCTAGATTGTTTAAAGAAGGACGGAGCAGTGTTGAGGATGAAGACAGGCCTGGGAGGCCTAGAGAAGTGAGGTCTCCTGAGGTGATCGAATCAGTCAATGACCTCATTCAGTCTGACAGAAGGGTGACATTGCAAGGACTTTGAGCTTATCTGTTGGGACAAACGCAGGGGTCATCAGTCAGAAGAAGTCATCTTGCATCATGACAACGCAAGGCCTCACACAGCAGCCCAAACCTTTTCCGTTAGTGCATTAGATACTCAGAGGAATAAATCACACAGTTTAGTATAACTCTTCTGGAACTCTCCTGTCATTCCGTTGATTCCACCATGCTGGGAAGTTAATAATTTGTCGACCCTTAAAACGCATGAAGATGGTTACGTTCATTTTCTTTTCTTATATCGCTCTCTTCTCTTTACTGTTGAAAATATTGGAAGAGTTACGTCACTCATTTTGTTTATTATTATTATTGTTTCATTTCCTTTGGTTTATGGTGTAATACTCATTTCTTTTAGGATCCCGACCAGAGACCTAAGGTCAGAAATATCTACATGGCCTTTTCCACTGAACAGTTTTGAAGGTATGGACTGTACTTCTGAATACAACTTTTTGTATTTCTTTAAGGCATAGGCTACTGGGGATTCCATCAGTGGATCTATTGGAATCTTTTCCAATCAATCCGAGGGTTCCAACTACAACTGGAATTGAAATGTCATCATGCGCCACATTTTTAAGATTTCGATTTTAATGTCCTTGTCTTTTAATAGTTTTTTATATTGTTAACTACTGGGATCTTTCCCAGTAGTTTTTCCGTTAACAGTTTTTCCAGTGCAGTGTTGTATATTTACCCAATGTGCTTATTGGACATTTTTATATGATTTTTTGGGAGCCGGGCTCTTTCTAACATTTGTGTGACAGTTACTCTGTTGAGTACTTGGATGATTTGGTTTTTTGCTTCAATGATTTCACCTCTGTGTTTTTCAAGGAATTCTACCCTAATGCAGCTGGACTCATCTTCAGTGACATCGTCTGGATAACTGCAGGTTATGTCAGAGGTAAAATTCTTCGGTTTTATTTCCTGCGAGATTATTATTTCGTATCTCATTTATTTAAGTTTTTACCACATCCTCTGTCATATTATTTATTTCTACTCTCATCTCTTTACTGCTTGAGTGATATTCTGTCTTATATCTCGTTTTATCTTATCTGTTTCTGCATTTGAGAGTCATTTGTTTCGCATAATGTCCCTACAGACATTGGCAAGCATGTTTGGGTTGAGATGAGGTATTATTTCACTTCCGACCATAGTTCTCCATATTCTGTATGTCTGATTCGTGTTGTTCTTTTGTGGATTTTCGTGTGTAGTGAAAAAGGATGTCATGACTTGTTGATACTCTTCGCAAGACCGTTTCGTTCGCTTTCTTTTTATTTATTGATTTGGTATTGAGTCACTTGGTCCAAAGTGAAATAGTCCGGGTTTGGTAACTAAGTGTCTCTTCATTGCTGAAAGAGTTTTTTTTCCCATAACAGATTTTTCGGTCCCAGACTGGTTCCTCTCTAACCGATCCGGTATCAAGATTTGTTCGTAATCATTGGGATTTGTAATTTTTGCTTTTTATCCTTGACCGCCAAGGACTAATTTTGTTCGAGTTACCAACTCTAGGACGACTGACGACCAAAAGTAAAGAGCTCGTCCTACCCATGAGATAGGGGTGTGAAATGTATTCAGATTATAGGGGGGTGAATTATTATTATTAATATTTTTTACTATAGCTATTATTAACAACATCAGTTAAATCTTCATTTATAAGCTTTGGATCCCAAGGAGATACAACGTTCTTCACCAGACTCCGATTTCAATTTTCAACGGAATTTTCTTTGACTTTTTCACTGTTATGTTCAATAATATGAAACTATATTCAAATCTCCCTAATCCTGTTACTAAACGAATATATTTTACATATAAATACAATTAATATATAGTTACTAATAATAGTTAAAGGAAAAGTTTATTATAAGTCTTTGTATTGTATGGCTTATAAAATAAAAATTATATATAAAATACTAATAAGTAAATAAATAAATAAGAAAAGAACATTCAGAAATAACCGACAAGTCGTTAAAACCACAGTCACCATTACCAACACTAGTGGAATCATCTTTCTTTCTTTCTTTCTTTCCTTTTTATCCTTCCTTTTCTGTATCTGTCTTTCTTTCCTTTTTATCCCTCCTTTTCTGTATCTGTCTTTCTTTCCTTTTTATCCCTCCTTTTCTCTTTATTTCTTTCTTTCCTTTTTATCCCTCCTTTTCTCTTTCTTTCTTTCTTTCTTTCTTTTTATCCCCCCCTTTCTGTTTCTTTCTTTCTTTCCTTTTTATCCCTCCTTTTCGCTTTCTTTATTTTCTTTTTATCCCTCCTTTTCTCTTTATTTCTTTCTTTCCTTTTTATCCCTCCTTTTCTCTTTCTTTCTTTCTTTCTTTCTTTCCTTTTTATCCTTCCTTTTCGCTTTCTTTCTTTTCTTTTTATCCCTCCTTTTCTCTTTCTTTCTTTCTTTCCTTTTTATCCCTCCCTTTCTTTCTTTCTTTCTTTCTTTCCTTTTTATCCCTCCTTTTCGCTTTCTTTATTTCCTTTTTATCTCTCCTTTTCTCTTTATTTCTTTCTTTCTTTCTTTCTTTTTTATCCCTCCCTTTCTCTTTCTTTCTTTCTTTCCTTTTTATCCCTCCCTTTCTCTTTCTTTCTTTCTTTCTTTCCTTTTTATCCCTCCTTTTCTCTTTATTTCTTTCTTTCCTTTTTATCCCTCCTTTTCTCTTTCTTTCTTTCTTTGTTTCCTTTTTATCCCTCCTTTTCTCTTTCTTTCTTTCTTTCCTTTTTATCCCTCCTTTTCTCTTTCTTTCTTTCTTTCTTTCTTTCTTTCTTTCTTTCTTTCTTATACTAAAAGTCTGTGAATCGTGCGTACACCAGTCTCAGAATGATTTAAGTTTCTTTCCAACTCTATCTTTCTGGCTTTCTCTCTTTCCATCTCTCTGTAATTGCGTGTTTGCTTATTTATATTTCAGTTTTCTTTAAATAAACAGTATTTTAAATATATATATATATATATATATATATATATATATATATATATATATATATATATATATATATATATATATATATATATATATATTGCCATATTAAAAAAATATATTTTTTCAAGTGAATATGATTTTTAAATATTTTTGATATATTAAAAAATATTTATATATATTTTAAGTGAATAATATTTAAAAATACGAGTTGTTTATACAGTAAATATTTTTATTTCAACTTTCTTCAAACAGACAATTTTTTAATGCTGAAATTCGCTTCAATGTTTTATAACTTGAACCGTCAGTGATCCAACAGGTCACGGCTCGTTTAGTCAGTAATAATAGTCTAATCTGTCCAATTTTCTGCCTGAATCATGTAAAAAAATTAAGATTTGCGTCAAAAATTAATAAAACTAATATGTACCAATTACATATTAGATTTGCTTTGATTTGTTTTGTTTTACGGCTTATCAACCTAAATGGGTTATTTAATGCCAGCAAGATATTTATCGCTTGTAATTTTTTTTTTCAAAAAAGCATTGCTGGTAATAATGAATTGCTGGTAATAATTTTTTCCTGAAAAATACATTGCTGGTAATATCTTTTTACAAAAATACATTGCTGGTAATATTTTTTTTACTAAAATGTATTACTGGTATTAAAACCTAACAGGTGCTACCACCCCGGGTCAGGGGAGACCTGGGAACACCAGCAATTAAGAGGTAGATCCACGCTCCTCAAAACCTCCTAAACAGAGGCCTTGCTGTCGGATGGAGTTTATCGTCTTTGCCAGGATACGGATGTAGTTTGTCATCATACCTATGACGGTGCTGGATGTAGGTTATCGTCTTACCCAGGACGACATATTAGGTATATCAACAAATAATATAATTGATATGAAATTTAATTTGCTGTTTTATGCTAATTAATATACACACATATGCACATACACACATATACAAGTACACATAGATATACATACATATATATGCAAATTATTCAAAAATGTCTTTACTACAACGAGCATTACAGAAGTGTCAACGAGTGTTCGTTGACATCACAAAATAAACATATCTTTAAAATTAAAATATAATTAATTTAAAATAAAATCTGCGGTAATGAGCTAATTATATATATATAAATATATATATATATATATATATATATATATATATATATAAGTGAACATAGAAGTCAACACTTAGAGGCGACAGTCTGTTTCATGCTAGATGCAATCGTCAGGCAACTAGTGCTGTTATTTTTCTCGGCTATTTATATATACGGGTCAGTGGTGCATTGTGTGTAGTCTACTTTGGCGGTTACTTTTACCAGAAGTCGTTTATTTGGTTATTTATTTATTTATGTCAAATTATTTTGCTTGTTTTTATTTAATTTTATTTTTATTTTTTATCTTATATATTTATTTATTTTTTTATTTTTTTATTTTGATCGGTGTTTTTATTAACGTAGTAAAAATTAAATAAAAAACAAATAAATAAATAGAAAATACTTTTTTACGAAATATAATATAATTGTTTTCATTATAGGATTTTTCTTTTTTTTAATAGTAAAAAGTTAAATAAATTGTGATTTATAGCCACATAGATTTAAATTAAAACCAGTTGGATATTTACTTTGACTTATATTTACGTTGACGTATATATTTCAGTAAATGAAATAAAATAAACAAAATATACATAAAATTACTTTTTATTCTTTACCTTGAAGTATATATTCCTGAAAAGGAAAGGCAACTAAATAAACACGAAATTACGACAAAAAACATAATAATAATTAAAATAATATCAAAATGAAATAAATAATTACATTAATACATACATACATATATATATATATATATATATATATATATATATATATATATATATATATATATATATATATATATATATATATATTATAGATTTTCAAGAAAAACATTCTGATTACTAACACAAAAACAGAGAATGTCTCGTATCGAGAATATTTAACAGTGAAAAACATAAAGAAAAAAATTATTATTTTTAATATGTGAAAATCTCCACCCTTTACCTGAAGACGGTCGCGAGACCAGAAACACGTGTTGTAAAATTTTGAAAAATAAAGGATAATTTTTTTTTTTTAAAATCCACATTACAACCAAAAATGTTTGCGGTACCTCTCTTCTTTTTAATATACACACTTTTCTCTCGTTAGAACCATTATAACCTCTTCCTTTATATATATATATATATATATATATATATATATATATATATATATATATATATATATATATATATATATATATATATATATATATACCGGTAATAATTCGTTGGTATATAATCCAAGTGAATCCTATTAATAAAAATAGCAAAACTGGTTCACAGAGAGAGCTCAATGTTTTATCCAAACAGACCATATATTGCATACAATAGGAATTAAGATTACTTAAAGGTAATAGCCATTTCACCCACAAATTAAAAATAATCTGTAGGATTTTCAAACCCATCAGATGGATAAAATGAATCAGGCTTGAAGTAATCTTAATTCCTATTGTGTGTATATATATATATATATATATAATACCTTCAGTTAGTCTACTGGAATATTTTACAATCAATCCGAGGGCTCCAACTACAACTAGAATTGTTAATGTCCTCCTGCGCCACATTTTTGAGATTTCGATTTCAAGGTCCTTGTAATTTCATAGCTTTATGAAGATCTTCAAAGATACATTGCAATCTGCAAGGACTGCCATATCAATAAGGAAGCACTCCTTATAACCATAGATGACAACGAGTCTACTGCAGAAAGAAATGGCAACCTACTGCGGGGAAAAAAATCTGC
>OZ038498.1:29757678-29787678 GCA_964036315.1 Acanthosepion esculentum
TTACCTTTAATATATATATATATATATATATATATATATATATATATATATATATATATATATATATATATATATATATATATATTCTCTTTTGTACAAAGATTATGTTATTATTACACAGAATTATTTAAGTAAATGATCTGTTTATAATAAACAGTGTTAATTACATTTACGTAAATAATTGAATCTATAAAATAATGTATGAATCTAAAATACATTAAAACAATATATATGTGTGTGTGTATGTTTGTTGTGATATTGTAAATGGTGTATAAGATTTTTTTGTGCTTTCCGTTTTACCAACAGTTTCTGTAGGGTATTTAAGGCCGGAGATTATTTCTTACATTGTAAAAATCTTTTGAAGATAATAATGATTTTTTTTTACTGATAAAGGTTCTTCTAATTAGCCCATAGCAGGGCGCAGAAGAGGGGTTTTCCTACCTCTGCCGCCTGGAAGTAGAACTCGGCAACCCGATTTCTAATTATAAGCCATTATCTATTAAACCACAGTCACATCCAAACAGGCACCCATCGATATACTGATGAGGATCGAATTTGCTTAATTTCGGTGATCTTACGAGAATCGGTGTTTGAACGTCATAGGGCCATAAGCCGATAAATGGTATGTAAATGCTGGTGTCAGCAGGCTAAAAGTTGCTGAAAAGGATACATATTATTAATTCGCATAGATGATGTTGTTATTTGTCGAATGGTCAATACTGAAAGACATTATATATATATATATATATATATATATATATATATATATATATATATATATATATATATATATAAGGAAAGACAAGCATTTAAAATACCATTGGGTGATATTCATTTCATTGAAGTTGATAAAAAATATCACCTATGGTATTTTAAGTGTTTGTTTTTCACTATATAAAAATTATTATTCTGTCTTTGTCATAGAGCTCTCAACGGATCTATATCCTCTTGGAAATTCCATACGCATTTCCAATAATTTATATATATATATATATATATATATATATATATATATATATATATATATATATATATGATGTAAATTTAAACTCGGTGGGCAAAAAATCATGGATAGTACAATTTTTAAATAAATTGGCATCCGAGGAAAAATGTGAAAAAAAGAAAGCACCAGAAACCTCCGAACAGTGCGAAAGAAATAGTTCAGTACCTTAAATCTCGTGTACAAAGAAAAAAACAGCGAGTAATAACTTACAACGAAGAGTGCTCAAAACACTAACCACATGGGAGGAGTTCACCCTGATGATCCCATGTTGTAGGGTAGATAGGTAGTACCTGGCTCATTAGGATTTATTTATTTTATTATATAAATATATATATATATATATATAAATATAAAGAGTCGCCTGACGATTGCACTAGCATGAAACAGACTGTCGCCTCTAAGTGCTGACTTCTATGTCCACTTTTATATTTACACACGCTCTATCTCTGATATTGAGCACTTTACCCCATAAATATAGCACACTTTAAGACTATATTTCTGCATATATATATATATATATATATATATATATATATATATATATATATATATATATATATAAAATCCTAATGACACAGGTTCTCATTTGATTCGTTCTCATTTCATTTGTATATATATATATATATATATATATATATATATATATATAATTGTTTATTTAAAAATTATAACATAAATATGTTATAAAATCACTACAAAAATAGCCATTTTGTTTCAACACCTCCGGTGTCATATCAAGTGATATCCGGAGGTGTTGAAACAAAATGGCTATTTTTGTAGTGATTTTATAACATATTTATGTTATAATATTTAAATAAACAATTATATATGCTCTACTCTGTATTGAGCACTCTTTTAAGAATATTAATTGTTGGTTATTGGAATTTATTCCGTATACACCAATCCTAGACTTGGATAGGCATTCGGATGTCTAGTCGCACTGAGGAGCTGTGATACAGCGAAACTGTACTGTCTGTGAATGACATATATATATATATATATATATATATATATATATATATATATATATATATATATATATATAGGTAGATAGATATACAAATATATATATAATATGTAGTATATATATATATATATATATATATATACATATATATATATATATATATATATATACAAATGAAATGATAACGAATCAAATATAAATTCAAACGTTCATAATATTAATTTAAAAATATAACTCAATACCATATTAGAGCAATATTCTTTATTATATATTACTTTTGAACATGTGTAAAACCGTTACATAAATGCAACGGTTTTACACATGTTCTAATGCAATATCCTATAATAAAGTGTATATATATATATATATATATATATATATATATATATATATATATATATATATATGTATATATATATATATATATATATATATATATATATATATATATATATATGTATATATATATATATATATATATATATATATATATATATATATATATATATATATAAACACAAACAAAGACTTCTGCCCAGAGAAAATGAAAGTAGATTTAAATAAAATGGACGTCATTATTTTACTTTGAGGGATCCCTTTCGGCCAACACTTTCTCAAAAGACAATCGCAGACAATCGCTGTAGGACAACTAATCGACAGTCGAGACAATAGTTTCTGGGCGTGATAAAAATCTGATGCAATCACGGAAGACGCAATATGTTTCTAGGCCAAACAATTTTCATCATACACCCCCAAAATATATTCATATTACTGCACATTACAGCAAACGACCTAATCTGATGAATATTAGAAAACGATTTCACCTTGTCAAAAACTGGGTCTAAAACTGACCGTATGGTGAAAGAAAGTAAACTAAAGCGGTTATTTCAATTTATTTGCACAAGAGCGTATATATAGAGAGAAAGGGATAAAGAGACAGAAGGAGAGGGAGAGATTTAGGAAAGGACTGAAGTAGATAGATAGATAGATAGATAGATAGATAGATAGATAGATAGATAGATAGATAGATAGAGTTTGTGTGTGCTTATGTTGAGATGTGGAGTGTTTCCATGTGAGTATATGGTAATAACGAACAAACACAGTCGTAGGGAAAAATACTGGTATATTCAGAGAGGTATTTACATCAGAGAGATTAGTAGTAGAACGAACGTAGGTTAGTAGTAACAATAAGTAATAGTAATAAAGTCCAACGGTATCTTCCGGTCGAGAAACTGAAGTGTAACTGATCACTACAGAAGTCTCACACTGCACTGCACTACACTGCTACACTACGGTATTTAACAACCCTCCCACGTGGGTTGAATGTGGCACAAGGCCGGTTTAATGTGGGCTCCCCGAGCCCGTAGGCTCGGCCAAAAATATGTCCATTTAGAACCCGTATGAACGGGTTCAGGGACTGTCTACCTCCCCGGACGACACTTTGCCCTGCGGCAAAGCCTCGTCCGGGTTCCTCTCTGCCAAAGCAGAGAGTTCGACAGGAGCAACGCACAGTCAGAGACTGCGTACACTGCTACACTACGGTATTTAACAACCCTCCCACGTGGGTCGAATGTGGCACAAGGCCGGTTTAATGTGGGCTTACCGAGCCCGTAGGCTCGGCCAAAAATATGCCCATTTAGAACCCGTATAAACGGGTTCAGGGACTGTCTACCTCCCCGGACGACACTTTGCCCTGCGGCAAAGCCTCGTCCGGGTTCCTCTCTGCCAAAGCAGAGAGTTCGACAGGAGCAGCGCACAGTCAGAGACTGCGTACACTGCTACACTACGGTATTTAACAACCCTCCCACGTGGGTCGAATGTGGCACAAGGCCGGTTTAATGTGGGCTTACCGAGCCCGTAGGCTCGGCCAAAAATCTGCCCATTTAGAACCCGTATAAACGGGTTCAGGGACTGTCTACCTCCCCGGACGACACTTTGCCCTGCGGCAAAGCCTCGTCCGGGTTCCTCTCTGCCAAAGCAGAGAGTTCGACAGGAGCAGCGCACAGTCAGAGACTGCGTACACTGCTACACTACGGTATTTAACAACCCTCCCACGTGGGTCGAATGTGGCACAAGGCCGGTTTAATGTGGGCTTACCGAGCCCGCAGGCTCGGCCAAAAATATGCCCATTTACAACCCGTATACACGGGTTCAGGGACTGTCTACCTCCCCGGACGACACTTTGCCCTGCGGCAAAGCCGCGTCCGGGTTCCTCTCTGCCAAAGTAGAGAGTTCGACAGGAGCAGCGCACAGTCAGAAACTGCGTACACTGCTACACTACGGTATTTAACAACCCTCCCACGTGGGTCGAATGTGGCACAAGGCCGGTTTAATGTGGGCTCCCCGAGCCCGTAGGCTCGGCCAAAAATATGCCCATTTAGAACCCGTATAAACGGGTTCAGGGACTGTCTACCTCCCCGGACGACACTTTACCCTGAGGCAAAGCCTCGTCCGGGTTCCTCTCTGCCAAAGCAGAGAGTTCGACAGGAGCAGCGCACAGTCAGAAACTGCGTACACTGCTACACTACGGTATTTAACAACCCTCCCACGTGGGTCGAATGTGGCACAAGGCCGGTTTAATGTGGGCTCCCCGAGCCCGTAGGCTCGGCCAAAAATATGCCCATTTAGAACCCGTATAAACGGGTTCAGGGACTGTCTACCTCCCCGGACGACACTTTACCCTGAGGCAAAGCCTCGTCCGGGTTCCTCTCTGCCAAAGCAGAGAGTTCGACAGGAGCAGCGCACAGTCAGAGACTGCGTACACTGCTACACTACGGTATTTAACAACCCTCCCACGTGGGTCGAATGTGGCACAAGGCCGGTTTAATGTGGGCTTACCGAGCCCGTAGGCTCGGCCAAAAATATGCCCATTAGAACCCGTATAAACGGGTTCAGGGACTGTCTACCTCCCCGGACGACACTTTGCCCTGCGGCAAAGCCTCGTCCGAGTTCCTCTCTGCCAAAGCAGAGAGTTCGACAGGAGCAGCGCACAGTCAGAGACTGCGTACACTGCTACACTACGGTATTTAACAACCCTCCCACGTGGGTCGAATGTGGCACAAGGCCGGTTTAATGTGGGCTCCCCGAGCCCGTAGGCTCGGCCAAAAATATGCCCATTTAGAACCCGTATAAACGGGTTCAGGGACTGTCTACCTCCCCGGACGACACTTTACCCTGAGGCAAAGCCTCGTCCGGGTTCCTCTCTGCCAAAGCAGAGAGTTCGACAGGAGCAGCGCACAGTCAGAAACTGCGTACACTGCTACACTACGGTATTTAACAACCCTCCCACGTGGGTCGAATGTGGCACAAGGCCGGTTTAATGTGGGCTCCCCGAGCCCGTAGGCTCGGCCAAAAATATGCCCATTTAGAACCCGTATAAACGGGTTCAGGGACTGTCTACCTCCCCGGACGACACTTTACCCTGAGGCAAAGCCTCGTCCGGGTTCCTCTCTGCCAAAGCAGAGAGTTCGACAGGAGCAGCGCACAGTCAGAGACTGCGTACACTGCTACACTACGGTATTTAACAACCCTCCCACGTGGGTCGAATGTGGCACAAGGCCGGTTTAATGTGGGCTTACCGAGCCCGTAGGCTCGGCCAAAAATATGCCCATTAGAACCCGTATAAACGGGTTCAGGGACTGTCTACCTCCCCGGACGACACTTTGCCCTGCGGCAAAGCCTCGTCCGAGTTCCTCTCTGCCAAAGCAGAGAGTTCGACAGGAGCAGCGCACAGTCAGAGACTGCGTACACTGCTACACTACGGTATTTAACAACCCTCCCACGTGGGTCGAATGTGGCACAAGGCCGGTTTAAAGTGGGCTTACCGAGCCCGTAGGCTCGGCCAAAAATATGCCCATTTAGAACCCGTATAAACGGGTTCAGGGACTGTCTACCTCCCCGGACGACACTTTGCCCTGCGGCAAAGCCTCGTCCGGGTTCCTCTCTGCCAAAGCAGAGAGTTCGACAGGAGCAGCGCACAGTCAGAGACTGCGTACACTGCTACACTACGGTATTTAACAACCCTCCCACGTGGGTCGAATGTGGCACAAGGCCGGTTTAAAGTGGGCTTACCGAGCCCGTAGGCTCGGCCAAAAATATGCCCATTTAGAACCCGTATAAACGGGTTCAGGGACTGTCTACCTCCCCGGACGACACTTTGCCCTGCGGCAAAGCCTCGTCCGGGTTCCTCTCTGCCAAAGCAGAGAGTTCGACAGGAGCAGCGCACAGTCAGAGACTGCGTACACTGCTACACTACGGTATTTAACAACCCTCCCACGTGGGTCGAATGTGGCACAAGGCCGGTTTAATGTGGGCTTACCGAGCCCGTAGGCTCGGCCAAAAATATGCCCATTAGAACCCGTATAAACGGGTTCAGGGACTGTCTACCTCCCCGGACGACACTTTGCCCTGCGGCAAAGCCTCGTCCGAGTTCCTCTCTGCCAAAGCAGAGAGTTCGACAGGAGCAGCGCACAGTCAGAGACTGCGTACACTGCTACACTACGGTATTTAACAACCCTCCCACGTGGGTCGAATGTGGCACAAGGCCGGTTTAATGTGGGCTCCCCGAGCCCGTAGGCTCGGCCAAAAATATGCCCATTTAGAACCCGTATAAACGGGTTCAGGGACTGTCTACCTCCCCGGACGACACTTTACCCTGAGGCAAAGCCTCGTCCGGGTTCCTCTCTGCCAAAGCAGAGAGTTCGACAGGAGCAGCGCACAGTCAGAAACTGCGTACACTGCTACACTACGGTATTTAACAACCCTCCCACGTGGGTCGAATGTGGCACAAGGCCGGTTTAATGTGGGCTCCCCGAGCCCGTAGGCTCGGCCAAAAATATGCCCATTTAGAACCCGTATAAACGGGTTCAGGGACTGTCTACCTCCCCGGACGACACTTTACCCTGAGGCAAAGCCTCGTCCGGGTTCCTCTCTGCCAAAGCAGAGAGTTCGACAGGAGCAGCGCACAGTCAGAGACTGCGTACACTGCTACACTACGGTATTTAACAACCCTCCCACGTGGGTCGAATGTGGCACAAGGCCGGTTTAATGTGGGCTTACCGAGCCCGTAGGCTCGGCCAAAAATATGCCCATTAGAACCCGTATAAACGGGTTCAGGGACTGTCTACCTCCCCGGACGACACTTTGCCCTGCGGCAAAGCCTCGTCCGAGTTCCTCTCTGCCAAAGCAGAGAGTTCGACAGGAGCAGCGCACAGTCAGAGACTGCGTACACTGCTACACTACGGTATTTAACAACCCTCCCACGTGGGTCGAATGTGGCACAAGGCCGGTTTAAAGTGGGCTTACCGAGCCCGTAGGCTCGGCCAAAAATATGCCCATTTAGAACCCGTATAAACGGGTTCAGGGACTGTCTACCTCCCCGGACGACACTTTGCCCTGCGGCAAAGCCTCGTCCGGGTTCCTCTCTGCCAAAGCAGAGAGTTCGACAGGAGCAGCGCACAGTCAGAGACTGCGTACACTGCTACACTACGGTATTTAACAACCCTCCCACGTGGGTCGAATGTGGCACAAGGCCGGTTTAAAGTGGGCTTACCGAGCCCGTAGGCTCGGCCAAAAATATGCCCATTTAGAACCCGTATAAACGGGTTCAGGGACTGTCTACCTCCCCGGACGACACTTTGCCCTGCGGCAAAGCCTCGTCCGGGTTCCTCTCTGCCAAAGCAGAGAGTTCGACAGGAGCAGCGCACAGTCAGAGACTGCGTCTCATACACTGCTACACTACTCGCAGTCTCTAGAACTACTGTTCTATTTATAATAATAGGATCAGTCTATTGTGGTTGTGAAGGTGGGTGCGCCCCAACAGTTTACGTGTATAGAATGAAGTTGATGCGTCTATTTTTGTAAGACCTTCGAATTCCAGCAATGACTAGCTGTGTTCGTTTTGCACTAACGCCTTCGGAAAAGGCAAGAGTCGCTTTCCTCATTGAAGTTTGTCCTCACGTCAGACATCTTAACAAATTTCAAGATGCTTGAGACAGAATAAGATATCTCTTTACTTTCCTAAACAGTAAAATAAAATGATACCTTCATTGTGAACCTCGCCAAGGGTTCAGTCATATCCTATACATATACACACGTACGTATGCATAGTCTTACTGTTTCGGGGACTGTTTTATTGATCTTTCCAGATGACGTCCATATGGATTCAATCATTGATTGAAGACACAATTTAGCAAATGAATAATGAAAAGATGCTGTTAATGTCAAACATCAGTGAGGGAACGTTTTCCCGCGAAATATCTCCTTATTTATTGCTGGCAATTTTTTTTTTTTTTTACTTGAGGACTTCATGCAGACTCTAAGAAAATTTAAAGTGAAAACATCCACCCTCCCCACCTACAAAATCGTAAAATTGCTGGAAAAAAATGTTGCTATGATTGCGAAAAAAAAGCGGGCAAGCGAAAGAGTAGAAGATAAAGGGTAAAAAAAGGAGGAGAAATAAAAAGAATATTAGAAGGGAGGGAGGGAGGGAGGGAGGGGGGTGTTAAAAGTGGGAGGTGAGAAGAAGCGAAAAAGATGAAGATAAAAAGGAGACGGAAAAAGAAACAACGAAAGAGTAAATTAGAGGAAGAAAGTCTGCGAAGATAGAGAATTCAAGAAAAAGGATATAGAATAAATTTGAGAAGAAGAAGAAGAAGAAGAAGAAGAAGAAGAAGAAGAAGAAGAACAAGAAGAAGAACAAGAACAAGAACAAGAACAAGAACAAGAACAAGAAATTGAAGACCCCCACAGTGTTTCCTGATTTGGTTCACGTAACCCTTACCCATCGACTGGAACATGTTGACATCATTACTTTTTATATATACACATCACCAGGAGTTGTTATAGTGAAAAAAAAAGCTAGCCTATTTTAAGAAGAATCTCTCTCTCTTTCTCTGCGTCTATTTACGGTAGATATATATATATATATATATATATATATATATATATATATATATATATATATATATATATAATAAAAATCCGTATCTGGCAGTCTAAATTTCCCATGAACTTCATTCGGGCACCATAATAACCCGACGCTGTTTCTTCCCAGCCACTTTCCTCCTCTCTTTAAATGTTTCTTTTTGCTTATTTACTTTATATATATATATATATATATATATATATATATATATATATACATATATATATATATATATATATATATACATATATATATATATATATATATATATATATATATATATATATATATATATATATATATATATATATGTTGTCTGAGTCTGTTGGAGTTTACATTTGAAATTTAAAGTATTCTATCTTCAAATCATTTCTTTTTTAAATACTCTCTTTATGATTCTTTACTTTTTAACTTGGTTTGTGCGCCGAACTTTAATAAAAGCCGCAGTTATAAATATTTTTATATAAATCTTTGAGAGACATGTTTACTTTTTGCTGTTTTCCTGGATTTCTTTTTTATTATTTTGTTTTCTGTTTTCTCATTTATTTATAATTTATTTGACGGCGACTTCGTATTTTTTATTGAAAATAACCGGTGGGAGTAAAGAATTAAATTTGTATAAAATTCATACTAAAATCCTTGAGTTTAAAAGTATTGACAAAAGAAAGATGTAAAAAAAAATAAAACACTTAGTCTGACACAAGGCCACACTAAAGTGATACATATTCGGATTGAAAGCACACAAGGAACTGGTTTACCAGAAAAGCTTTATAATCATGAAGATAGAATATATTAGATAGATAGATAGATAGATAGATAGATAGATAGAGAGAGAGAGGGGGGGAGAGATAGGAATAAAGTAGATAGATAGATAGATAGATAGATAGATAGATATAGGAAAGGAATAAAGTAGAAAGAGAGTGAGAGAGAGAGGGGGAGAGAGATAGGAAAGGAATAAAATAGAGAGAGAGAGATAGGAAAGGAATAAAGTAGATAGATAGATAGATAGATAGATAGATAGATAGATAGATAGATAGATAGATAGATATAGGAAAGGAATAAAGTAAAAAGAGAGAGAGAGGGAGAAGGAGAGAGATAGGAAAGGAATAAAGTAGATAGATAGATAGATAGATAGATAGATAGATAGATAGAAAGGAATAAAGTAGATAGATAGATAGAAAGGAATAAAGTAGATAGATAGATAGATAGATAGATAGATAGATAGATAGATAGATAGATAGATAGATAGGAATAAAGTAGATAGATAGATAGAGAGAGAGAGAGATAGGACAGGAATAAAGTAGATAGATAGATAGATAGAGAGAGAGGGGGGAGAGAAAGATAGGAATAAAGTAGATAGAGATATAGAGAGAGAGATAGGAAAGGAATAAAGTAGATAGATAGATAGATAGATAGATAGATAGATAGATAGATAGATAGATAGATAGATAGATATAGGAAAGGAAAAAAGTAAAAAGAGAGAGGGAGAGGGAGAGATATAGGAAAGGAATAAAGTAGATAGATAGATAGATAGATAGATAGATAGATAGAAAGGAATAAAGTAGATAGATAGATAGATAGATAGATAGATAGATAGATAGATAGATAGATAGATAGATAGATATAGGAAAGGAATAAAGTAGATAGATAAATAGATAGATAGATAGATAGATAGATAGATAGATAGATAGATAGAGGAAAGGAATAAAGTAGATAGATAGATAGATAGATAGATAGATAGATAGATAGATAGAAAGGAATAAAGTAGATAGATAGATAGATAGATAGATAAAAAGGAATAAAGTAGATAGATAGATAGATAGATAGATAAAAAGGAATAAAGTAGATAGATAGATAGATAGATAGATAGATAGATAGATAGATAGATAGATAGATAGATATAGGAAAGGAAAGTAGAAAGAGAGTGAGAGAGAGAGGGAGAGAGATAGGAAAGGAATAAAATAGAGAGAGAGATATAGGAAAGGAATAAAGTAGATAGATAGATAGATAGATAGATAGATAGATAGATAGATAGATAGATAGATAGATATAGGAAAGGAATAAAGTAGATAAATAGATAGATAGATAGATAGATGGGGAGAGAGAGATAGGAATAAAGTAGATAGATAGATAGAGAGAGAGAGAGATAGGACAGGAATAAAGTAGATAGATAGATAGATAGATAAATAGAGAGAGAGGGGGGAGAGAAAGATAGGAATAAAGTAGATAGAGATATAGAGAGAGAGATAGGAAAGGAATAAAGTAGATAGATAGATAGATAGATAGATAGATAGATAGATAGATATAGGAAAGGAAAAAGTAAAAAGAGAGAGGGAGAGGGAGAGAGATAGGAAAGGAATAAAGTAGATAGATAGATAGATAGATAGATAGATAGAAAGGAATAAAGTAGATATATAGATAGATAGATAGATAGATAGATATAGGAAAGGAATAAAGTAGATAGATAAATAGATAGATAGATAGATAGATAGATAGATATAGGAAAGGAATAAAGTAGATAGATAGATAGATAGATAGATAGATAGATAGATATAGGAAAGGAATAAAGTAGATAGATAGATAGATAGATAGATAGATAGATAGATAGATAGAGAGAGATATAGGAAAGGAATAAAGTAGATAGATAGATAGATAGATAGATAGATAGATAGATAGATAGATAGAAAGGAATAAAGTAGATAGATAGATAGATAGATAGATAGATAGATAGATAGATAGATATAGGAAAGGAATAAAGTAGATAGATAGATAGATAGATAGATAGATAGATAGATAGATAGATAGATAGATGTAGGAAAGGAATAAAGTAGATAGATAGATAGATAGATAGATAGATAGATAGATAGATAGATAGAAAGGAATAAAGTAGATAGATAGATAGATAGATAGATAGATATAGGAAATGAATAAAGTAGATAGACAGATAGATAGATAGATAGATAGATATGAAGGGACTGAAGTCAGATCTAGTAGAAAAGAATTTTAGAAAGATCAGTCGAATCGATTTTATTATTTACGATGTTGAGATAAACAGTCCAGAAAGGAGTTCAAGGTTCACTAACAAATACAGAAAACGAACAATGAGACATTAAAAGGACATAAGGAAAATTTATTCCTCTTAAAAATGTATTCCTTTCATTTGCCTGAAGAAGGTCACGAGATCGGAAACCCGTATAGCAGAAATATGAAGAATAAAATATAATATATATGCTAAAACCATCCCACATTATAACCAAAAACCTTTGCGGTTTCTCTCTTTTTTAAAATATACATTTTTCATTCGTTGGAACAACTATAACCTTTTCGTAGATGGCCTCCAATATCTGAACGCTCTTTTTACTGTGTGTATCTTTGAGTATTGTTGTGTTATCAACTAATATCTGTCTAATATTATGTATATGACTACTTTTTTCTAAGAAATATTGTTTAATAGAACTAAGATTAGAAGGATGACAGGTAAGTCTACGGGAGAGTGTGGTTGTAGTAAAACCAATATATGTAGTGGGTTTATTATTAGTATCAGAGATACTCTGCAAATATTCTTTAAGGAAAATGTTATTAAAGGCAACAGATGTTTTCTGTTGACGAATTTCATTGATCCACTTTACCAAGTTACAAATAATCCCTCCCAGAAAAGGAGGAAACGTGTGTGTGTGTATGTGTGCGTTCATTTTATTTATTTATTTGTTTTCTTTTATTTTTTATAAATAAAAGAATATAAAAATTTAAAAAGAATATACATATTAAAAACATATGTGCATGTGTCTGTGTCTGTGTTTGTGCACACGTGTATGTGTACGTGTCTAAATATTTATACATATGTGTGTTTTGTATATAGTACGTTCATATTGCCCTACAAACTGAGGTATTGAGCACATTTTGAAATCGGCTAAGACACGTCAATGTCGAGGTAAACTTTGACCCGCAACTGATTTAAGAGAGGGAACATGATTAATTTATATATATATATATATATATATATATATATATAGGTAATGAAAGGTTTGGTAATCCATATCGATTATCCCAAGGAGGATGTAATCCAGAGAGCTCAATGTAAAACCTAACCACCCTGTCTTCTAATTAAATTGAATTAATATATATATATATATATATATATATATATATATAATCTTCAGTCTCTTAAATCAGTTGCGGGTTAAAGTTTACCTATAAATATCTATAAAAAATAAAATCCATTAATTCTTTCTAAATATATATATGTATATGTATATGTATATATATATATATATATATATATATATATATATATATATATATATATGTGTGTGTGTGTGTGTGTGTGTGTGTGTGTGTGTGTGTGTGTGTGTGTGTATGCGTGCGTGTTGGGCCTTGTATTGAGTGAACATGAGTAATATATATATATATATATTACTCATGTTCACTCAATACAAGGCCCAACACGCACGCATACACACACACACACACACATATATATATATATATATATATATATATATATATTGTTGAGTCTTGACTCAATGTTGAATCTCGCCTATTGCATGGAATAATAATGCAACACAAAATGTACTTAGAACAAGAATGTATTATAACAAGAAAGTGTACACAATAAGTACATATAGTATTTCTGTATATTTCTGGGAAGTCGTTCCTGGAGAATGTGTTGACTCGTCGCAGTCGATCAGAGTCTCTAGTTGGATCTCGTGATTCCACACTCTTCTCTTCCGGTACCAACCATTATTTATATAGTTGGTAGTCACCTATGCAGATTAGGTGGATCCCACCACAACACCCCCCTCCCAAGCCTTGGAATCCTTTTGGATTTCAAACTGGCTTCTATATGGGATGATGATTATGGTTATTCCTTTGTAGATCCCCTTTGCATAGTTCATATATATATATCTCTTTTTTTTTTTTCAATATCTTTTTCGTTTTGGATTCACGTCCAATGGGTCCGTGAACTTTCGTTTCCTACCGGATCTTCTCGGTTCATGAGCACTCTGCGGAGGTTCTACTTGAAAAATATCTTACATTACATCAATGGTATCTTCCTCCTCATCCGGTATACTCTCTTCATGCTCTAGCACGTAGCATTTTTTGAGTTGGTTCTGGTGCCTTTTATGAGTATTCTTCGGCCCTTTTATTATGTAAATCAGGTCACCGATTCTCTTATCCACTATGCCTCGCTCCCAGAACTCAATGTTGTTTCTATAGCACTTGAAAAAGACCTTCTCTCCGGGGGTGTATCTTTTTCTAGCTGTATACATAGTGTTCTTTATTCTATTTCTTCCTGGCAAAAGCTTGTCAAACACTGACTTAACTTTCCTAGCGAACATTAGTTCTGCTGGTGCCATGTTCGATGGTGTTCTCTGGTTAGGCGTGATTCTGTATACTTGTAGGAATTGCTGAAGCGCCTTTTCCGTTGGAACTCCTGAGGCTTTCTTCAGAGCGCGCTTTAACGTATCTACAAATCTTTCTGCGAGTCCATTGGATCTCGGATGATACGGCGGCGTCGTTATGTGGTTAATTTGATATAACTCACAAAATTCCTTAAATTCGTCAGAAGTGAATTGTGTACCATTGTCACTCACAATACACTCTGGCGCACCGAACCGTGCAAATAGTTCATGCAAAAAAGTTGTTGTGGTATTGGACGTAGGCTTTTTGCAGCGTAGTACTTCCGGCCATTTTGTAAAGCTATCTACCACTATTAAGTAGTAATAATCTTCTACTGGACCAGCGAAATCAATGTGTAATCTTTCCCACGGATGATCCGTCTTGGGCCATGGTTTGTGTACTATAGGTGGTGCCTTAGCTGCTAACGCACACCCTTTACATCGATGAGCCATGTTTTCGATATCAACATCCATTCCTTTCCAATATACAAAACTTCGCATTAAGCTTTTTGTTCTATTAATCCCCGGATGACCCATATGAAAGTCCCGTAGGATTTTTTTCTGCAACTTTTTTGGTACTACTATTTTCTCACCATTTGCGAAAGGCACGTTTCGTTTCTTTTTAAATACAGGCATAGTATTTTCTTTTAATTCAAATTTAGCTTCAAATTTGTTACATCTTCCAAGACCAGGTGTAAAGGTTTCCGGAAACTTTTTCTTTAATTCCTCTTTAATGTCCTGTCTTGATTGCGTATTACTTTCTACTTTTCTGCAGAAAGAGTTTAACGGTTTATCCCACAATTCGAATGTTTCAATAAAATCTGTACCCAACAAGTTTTCTCCATTTCTCAGAATGAAAACTTTTATTTTTTAACGATCCCATTCAATTTCATTGGAAGTACAACCTCGCCTTCGAAGTTAATTTGCTTTCCAGTTACCGTTCGAGCGAGTTTCGTTGACTTCATTATTGTAGACCTTTTTAAAATTTTCCATGTTTTATCGTTCATTATTGTTAAATCTGACCCTGAATCGAGTTGAAATTTGATATGCTTTTTGAATATTTCAGTCGTCACGTATTTCCTCAAATCTCTATCTGATTTGATATTCGAATTTGTTTGTCTAATTCGGTTCTTGCATTTTTTCGTTTTACAACAAGATCCTTTGTGACCATTCTTTTGGCACACGAAACATTTCTTATTTCTATATGGGCAATTTACCTCCCAATGTCTTTCGTTACAACGTCTGCAATTATATGGTGGGACTTTTTTATTTTCGTTCTTTTTATTTTCTTGTCTTTTATTAAAGTACGCTGAATTTTTTCTCCAATTTTTCTCTACTGGGTACTTTGACTGCTTTTTTATTTTTTTAATATAAGCAATACCAGCTTCTTCGATTTTTTGCGACTCTTTCTTTAACTTTACGGCCCGTTGACACTCCTCTGCTAACTTTTGCAGGGTAAGGCCTTGTTCAGATTCGAGTTTAGACAAGACTCGACGTCTTATTTCGGCACTCCTACTGGATACCAGTCCTTGAGCAAAAATTAAACACTTGAATTCTTCAACCGTAATCTCTGCCAATCTGAAATTGTCACAATGTCTATTCACTATAGATGCATATGTTAAGTAATCCTGATCGTCGGATTTAGAGACATTCATGCATAACCATCGCTTATGCCAAAGCGACATATTTGCTCCAAACAGCTCTTTTAGCAATTTCACTGTTTCCGAGAATTCCAATTCAGTTGTTTTTCTCGGTAGAATAAAATCTACAAATTTGCTATGTTCTGCTGTACCTAGCTTTCTTAGTAATAGACTGACTTTTCTTGAATTCGACCAGTTTTCACAGTCTGTGTAGAAAATATCTTCATATCGTTTAAAGTACGCTTCAAACGTTTTTTCTTCGTCTGGCACATAGTTGAAAGTTTCCAGCGAATTAAATATGGTGTTATTAGAATATGAAGAATTTCCCTCATTTGCCTGAAAGTTGTTTAATTTCTCCAGTGTTAACTTTTGAATTTCCAAAAGTCTTTCATCTTGTTTTTCCTGATATTTTTGCAGCGCTATTTGTTGTTTTTGTTGTCTTTCATCTTGTTTCTCTTGATATTTCTGTTGTCTTTCATCTTGTTTAACTTGATATTTTTGCAGAGCTATCTGTTGTTCCCTTATTAATAAGGCAAACTGTTCCTGCTGTGCTATCTGTTGTTCTTGCTGTGCTATCTGTTGTTCTTGCTGACGTTGTTGACTCAACTGCTGGGATTTTAATAATTCAGATATGACTTTGGATAGTTCCTCCATTTTTAGCTGATAGTGTTCATGCAACAAGAAATATACTTTTTAATTTGTGTATCCACTAATATCATATAAGCTGACCAAAAAAATCGAAACAACGTACGACTTTTTAATTTTATCTCTTGCTTTTACATTCACGCCCGTGCTAATCAACTTTGGTATTTTTTCTCGTGAACAGAGAGCGTCGGACTTTTTTTTTTCGTTTCCAACTTCTGTTCGCGTATTTCAATGACAACGTCTGATTTTCTTATCAGAGGTAATTCGTCACTATATTGTTGAACAAATAATTTTAAAAAATAATTTTTTAAAGTTTGTTACCTTTCAAAGTCGACACGGTGTATTTGTGCTCCTTTTAATCCATGCATGTGTTTGTAGTCGGCCAATTTTTCTTTTTAGCGGGTGTCTCGTTGTAGATAATTTTTTAATTTAAAATTACCGTTATTCGATTACGACACCTTTCAATTTTTCTGAGTGAACGTTCCTTTATGCTTAGTCGTCTTTTAACGAGTTCTACATATCCAGAAGTTTAGAATCCTTCGTCGTTACGTTAACGTTGGACTTTTAATTAATAGCTTTTTTTTCAGCCTGGGTTCTTCAATGACTTGTCCCAATTGTTGAAAACTCTCACTATTAATTCTTTCTTCTTTCCTAATGGTTCGTTCTACTTCTTTGCCATTGTTGAAACTTGGCGTATGGTTTGTTCTACTTTGTGGCCATTGTTGAAACTTGACGTATGGTTCGTTCTACTTCGTCGCCATTGTTGAAACTTGACGTATGGTTCGTTCTACTTCGTCGCCATTGTTGAGTCTTGACTCAATGTTGAATCTCGCCTATTGCATGGAATAATAATGCAACACAAAATGTACTTAGAACAAGAATGTATTATAACAAGAAAGTGTACACAATAAGTACATATAGTATTTCTGTATATTTCTGGGAAGACGTTCCTGGAGAATGTGTTGACTCGTCGCAGTCGATCAGAGTCTCTAGTTGGATCTCGTGATTCCACACTCTTCTCTTCCGGTACCAACCATTATTTATATAGTTGGTAGTCACCTATGCAGATTAGGTGGATCCCACCACAACATATATATATATATATATATATATATATATATATATATATATATATATACATATACATATACATATATATATATATATTTAGAAAGAATTAATGGATTTTATTTTTTATAGATATTTATAGGTAAACTTTAACCCGCAACTGATATATATATATATATATATATATATATATATAGTTAGGTAATGAAAAGTTTGGTAATCCGTATCGATTATCCCAAGGAGGATGTAATCCAGAGAGCTCAATGTCAAACCTAACCACCCTGTCTTCTAATTAAATTGAATTAATATATATATATATATATATATATATATATATATATAAAATCTTCACTCTCTTAAATCATTTGCGGGTTAAAGTTTACCTATAAATATCTATAAAAAATAAAATCCATTAATTCTTTCTAAATATATATATGTATATGTATATATATATATATATATATATATATATATATATATATATATATATGTATGTATATATATATATATATATATATATATGTGTGTGTGTGTGTGTGTGTGTGTGTGTGTGTGTGTATGCGTGCGTGTTGGGCCTTGTATTGAGTGAACATGAGTAATATATATAGATATTACTCATGTTCACTCAATACAAGGCCCATCACGCACGCATACACACACACATACACACACACACACACACACACACACACATATATATATATATATATATATATATACATATATATATATATATTTAGAAAGAATTAATGGATTTTATTTTTTATAGATATTTATAGGTAAACTTTAACCCGCAACTGATTTAAGAGAGTGAAGATTATATATATATATATATATATATATATATATATATATATTAATTCAATTTAATTAGAAGACAGGGTGGTTAGGTTTGACATTGAGCTCTCTGGATTACATCCTCCTTGGGATAATCGATACGGATTACCAAACTTTTCATTACCTAACTATATATATATATATATATATATATATATATATATATATATATAAATTAATCATGTTCACTCAATACAAGGCCCAACACGCACACACACACACACACACACATATATATATATATATATATATATATATATATATATATATATATATATATATATATATATATAAAGAATTAATGGATTTTATTTTTATAGATATTTATAAAGATAGATATATATATATAGGAAGAATTAATGGCTTTTATTTCATATATATATATATAAATATATATATATATATATATAGATAGATAGATAGATAGATAGATAGATAAATTTCGGAAGAATTAATAAATTTTCTTTTTTTATTACTTAAAACATTTTTAGTTGATACCCGTATATGTGTAGACGCACATTCAATGAAATCTATTAAAGAAAATTTGCCCTCAGGCAGGATTCGAACCTGTTACCCCCTTTTCATGAGTGACTACCGTCTGATCTGGCGTGCTTTAACCGCTTGCCTACAAAGTGCTTCTCAATCAAAGTTCTTTTTGCCTTCAAAGCACACTCACGAAAGGTAAATAAAGCAATTTCTAAGGAATTAATGGATTTATTGAATGCCTATCAAGAACTCTGAACGAGTATCAATTCAATCCATTAGCAATGAATTGCGAAAGTAAGGAGGATGAGTCGATTCAGTCTACGCTCCATGGCGGATATTAGCTGTGAAGGCCTGAACTGGTGGCACTAAGGCATGTAGTTTCTCTCGGATATCTGCCATGAAAAAAGTGGTAGAGTAGCGAGAGGCTAATCTCGTTTCTTCTGTGGTAAAAGGGTTGAAAGGTGGAAAACAATTTATCCAATTTGTGCAAGGGACTCGTGTCCCTCCTATTCTATTAGAGGGGGCCCCCACTCTTTACTACATTTCAATTTTCATAAGATAGTTTTCATAAAAAATACAAATAATTATACAAAATAATGGCTCATATGCAAATAAGGTAAATAATTCATCTAGAAAAATTGAAAATAAATGCAATGTATCTAAGTAAAAATTTAGAGACACGCCATAATAGATCATTCTGTCTGAAAATAAATCAACAAGGTTTGACGGCACTTTTTGCTATGAACATGAGATTTTTCTTGTTAACAAGTTGTATAATTATAAAACATACAGCCTTATAGATGAAAAGTATAATGGATTTTATATATTCTTTTTTCGCGACTTAGCACGAGCAAAACAAATTCCTGGATTTGGACTAAACAAAAAGAAGCCAGAATGACGTCAAAATCCGAGAAATGTTTTCATCTTTTAATAGTCAGTTGTGCTTAGTTTTATTTGCAACGTATATAAATATAGGTAGACAAAAGCAAAATATTGATAAGATAGCAAGGGTCACAAATCACTGCCCGGGATTCAAATCAGGCTTGGGCTTTCAAACCCACTCCTACATGGACAAGTGGTTAGGGGTTAGTATATACCGGCCCTGTGCACCGCAATGTGACGCAAACGCTTTTGAATTTGGTAGGGTCTGCAAAGTGAGGTTTTTGGTATCTCCATCCCAGATGTGGCAACAATACTCCATTTTTGGTCCGATCTTGGCACTTGTAGAGATAAAACAATGCAGAAGGAGCCAGGTACCTTTGATGATGATAATGATAATAATGGTTAACTTAGATTCTCAGGTAAATGGTCGTAAGTTGGAGCCTTAGTCGCTGCAATACTGCTTTGACGTTGAGAAATCCCGCAAACTCTTGTAAATTATTTCCCGATTCGTGTTCAATTTGAAGATCTTTTTTCAGCAAACGCATTTTTGTAGTGTATGTGAACCTTGGAATGTTCAGAATTTTATTTTCGATTTGGATTTTTCACTCAAAATTTAGTTTTGGTCGGTAAAAAAACGAAACAAAAAAACATTGTGTGTGTGTGTGTGTGTGTGTGTGTGCGTGTGTTGTATGTGTGTGCGTGCGTTGTATGTGTGTGCGTGCGTGTTTTAGGTATATATTTTTCACTTCATTTATTTCCTTGCTTGATCGCACTCCCTTTTAACTCCACAATCCAAATCAAAGCCGAGTTATGATAATAGCTCCTGTGTTGTTTCAAAAACCGACTTTTATTTCACGCTCTCCCCCTTTCCAGGCCGCTCCCCTATACTGACGTTAGAGAAAAGCACACTTTCGTGACTCTCCACCACTGCACACCCCATACTGCGAAATGTAAAACCCCACGACGACATTTATTATCCTTTTGACCTAACAAAAAAAAAACATCCTTTTTTTGTCCTGCTGTTCTTGGATCCCAAATTGCTCAGCCATTCGTCCGAAACTCGCTACACCATTCTCCAAAAGAAGCCCGCCCGCTGTATTGCCTGACAAGCCAAAATGGCGGCAAAAGTGGCGGTGACCATAATGGCCGCGGTTTTGTTTATATTGTTTCTAAGCTTCGTAAGATTAGCTTTTTCTTTTTCGAATATTCACTTGTTATTTCGGCCATGGAATCGACAAATGTACTGGCTCAATTTCTTGGGCGCGTACACCTACTTCTTCTATTTCTATTCTGTTGTTTGTCAGATAAATGTAATTCGAGCAACATTTTATTCGAAGGCCAGGTTTAATAAACAAGGAAAACATTTTTTTTTAAATTGATGCCCCCTTGTCAGACATTGTTGACTATTTTTTTTATTAGGCACTTAAAATAAAAAAGGACATTAGTATAAGGCAATTAAAAGATAAAACAATCATGAAATACTAATTAAATATACGGAAGTTTCCTCTGCAGATCATATCGATATCTAAAACTTACATCCGGTCACAAAGCGGAGCTTTCAAAACTTAATATTACGAACGTTTATTTTTTTCAGCTGCTAACTAAATTTCACACAAAGTCTATAACCTGAGTATTTTGAGAATAGCAGGGTTCAATTTGTTCTGGGAATTTCGTAGAAAGCACAACAAAATTGTAACTATTGTTTATAAATCTTAGCTTTGTTTGTCACAAGGCTTCAATGATAGCACACCCAAGGACATTATGAAATATTTGTGCTGACTACATTCACTAGTAATGGTCAACCAGACTAGTTCCCGACCTGTCGGCTGGGGCTTGATAATACGTCGACAGCACCTCTGCAGATAAGTATGACCCCCTTCAAATGCGGCGTCCTGGGTAAAGCGATAAACTACATCCGACGACAAGGCCTCTGATCAGGATGTTTTGAAGAGCGTGAAACCACCTCTTAATTACTGATATTCCTAGGTCAACCCTGACCCGGGGTGGTATTACGTGTTAGGGCAAATAGTTAACCACAAAATCGAGTCAAAACACGATGGAAGTGTAAAAAAATGTTTTAATAACAGCAATATTTTTTAGTAAAAAATTATTATCAGCATTGAATTTTTGAAGGAAAAAATTATTACCAGCATTGAATTTTTAAAGGAAAAAATTATTATCAGCATTGAATTTTTGAAGGAAAAAATTATTACCAGCATTGAATTTTTGAAGGAAAAAATTATTATCAGCATTGAATTTTTGAAGGAAAAAATTATTATCAGCATTGAATTTTTGAAGGAAAAAATTATTATCAGCATTGAATTTTTGAAGGAAAAAATTATTATCAGCATTGAATTTTTGAAGGAAAAAATTATTATCAGCATTGAATTTTTGAAGGAAAAAATTATTACCAGCATTGAATTTTTGAAGGAAAAAATTATTATCAGCATTGAATTTTTGAAGGAAAAAAATTATTACCAGCATTGAATTTTTGAAGGAAAAAATTATTATCAGCATTGAATTTTTGAAGGAAAAAATTATTATCAGCATTGAATTTTTGAAGGAAAAAATTATTATCAGCATTGAATTTTTGAAGGAAAAAATTATTATCAGCATTGAATTTTTGAAGGAAAAAATTATTATCAGCATTGAATTTTTGAAGGAAAAAATTATCACCAGCATTGAATTTTTAAAGGAAAAAATTATTATCAGCATTGAATTTTTGAAGGAAAAAATTATCACCAGCATTGAATTTTTAAAGGAAAAAATTATTATCAGCATTGAATTTTTGAAGGAAAAAAATTATTACCAGCATTGAATTTTTGAAGGAAAAAATTATTATCAGCATTGAATTTTTGAAGGAAAAAATTATTATCAGCATTGAATTTTTGAAGGAAAAAATTATTATCAGCATTGAATTTTTGAAGGAAAAAATTATTACCAGCATTGAAATTTTGAAGGAAAAAATTATTATCAGCATTGAATTTTTGAAGGAAAAAAATTATTACCAGCATTGAATTTTTGAAGGAAAAAATTATTATCAGCATTGAATTTTTGAAGGAAAAAATTATTATCAGCATTGAATTTTTGAAGGAAAAAATTATTATCAGCATTGAATTTTTGAAGGAAAAAATTATTATCAGCATTGAATTTTTGAAGGAAAAAATTATTATCAGCATTGAATTTTTGAAGGAAAAAATTATTATCAGCATTGAATTTTTGAAGGAAAAAATTATCACCAGCATTGAATTTTTAAAGGAAAAAATTATTATCAGCATTGAATTTTTGAAGGAAAAAATTATCACCAGCATTGAATTTTTAAAGGAAAAAATTATTATCAGCATTGAATTTTTGAAGGAAAAAATTATTACCAGCATTGAATTTTTGAAGGAAAAAATTATTATCAGCATTGAATTTTTGAAGGAAAAAATTATTATCAGCATTGAATTTTTGAAGGAAAAAATTATTATCAGCATTGAATTTTTGAAGGAAAAAATTATTATCAGCATTGAATTTTTGAAGGAAAAAATTATTATCAGCATTGAATTTTTGAAGGAAAAAATTATTACCAGCATTGAATTTTTGAAGGAAAAAATTATTATCAGCATTGAATTTTTGAAGGAAAAAATTATTACCAGCATTGAATTTTTGAAGGAAAAAATTATTATCAGCATTGAATTTTTGAAGGAAAAAATTATTATCAGCATTGAATTTTTGAAGGAAAAAAATTTTTACCAGCATTGAATTTTTGAAGGAAAAAATTATTATCAGCATTGAATTTTTGAAGGAAAAAATTATTATCAGCATTGAATTTTTGAAGGAAAAAATTATTATCAGCATTGAATTTTTGAAGGAAAAAATGATTATCAGCATTGAATTTTTGAAGGAAAAAATTATTATCAGCATTGAATTTTTGAAGGAAAAAATTATCACCAGCATTGAATTTTTAAAGGAAAAAATTATTATCAGCATTGAATTTTTGAAGGAAAAAATTATTATCAGCATTGAATTTTTGAAGGAAAAAATTATTATCAGCATTGAATTTTTGAAGGAAAAAATTATTATCAGCATTGAATTTTTGAAGGAA
Source organism: Acanthosepion esculentum (assembly GCA_964036315.1). Taxonomy (NCBI): domain Eukaryota; kingdom Metazoa; phylum Mollusca; class Cephalopoda; order Sepiida; family Sepiidae; genus Acanthosepion; species Acanthosepion esculentum. The sequence continues at coordinate 29,781,618 of OZ038498.1, forward strand.
AAAATTATCACCAGCATTGAATTTTTAAAGGAAAAAATTATTATCAGCATTGAATTTTTGAAGGAAAAAATTATTACCAGCATTGAATTTTTGAAGGAAATATTATTATCAGCATTGAATTTTTGAAGGAAGAAATTATTATCAGCATTGAATTTTTGAAGGAAAAAATTATCACCAGCATTGAATTTTTAAAGGAAAAAATTATTATCAGCATTGAATTTTTGAAGGAAAAAATTATCACCAGCATTGAATTTTTAAAGGAAAAAATTATTATCAGCATTGAATTTTTGAAGGAAAAAATTATTACCAGCATTGAATTTTTGAAGGAAAAAATTATTATCAGCATTGAATTTTTGAAGGAAAAAATTATTATCAGCATTGAATTTTTGAAGGAAAAAATTATTATCAGCATTGAATTTTTGAAGGAAAAAATTATTATCAGCATTGAATTTTTGAAGGAAAAAATTATTATCAGCATTGAATTTTTGAAATGAAAAAATTATTACCAGCATTGAATTTTTGAAGGAAAAAATTATTATCAGCATTGAATTTTTGAAGGAAAAAATTATTACCAGCATTGAATTTTTGAAGGAAAAAATTATTACCAGCATTGAATTTTTGAAGGAAAAAATTATTATCAGCATTGAATTTTTGAAGGAAAAAATTATTACCAGCATTGAATTTTTGAAGGAAAAAATTATTATCAGCATTGAATTTTTGAAGGAAAAAATTATTATCAGCATTGAATTTTTGAGGGAAAAAATTATTATCAGCATTGAATTTTTGAAGGAAAAAATTATTATCAGCATTGAATTTTTGAAGGAAAAAATTATTATCAGCATTGAATTTTTGAAGGAAAAAATTATCACCAGCATTGAATTTTTAAAGGAAAAAATTATTATCAGTATTGAAGTTTTGAAGGAAAAAATTATTATCAGCATTGAATTTTTGAAGGAAAAAATTATTATCAGCATTGAATTTTTGAAGGAAAAAATTATCACCTGCATTGAATTTTTAAAGGAAAAAATTATTATCAGCATTGAATTTTTGAAGGAAAAAATTATTACCAGCATTGAATTTTTGAAGGAAAAAATTATTATCAGCATTGAATTTTTGAAGGAAAAAATTATTATCAGCATTGAATTTTTGAAGGAAAAAATTATTATCAGCATTGAATTTTTGAAGGAAAAAATTATTATCAGCATTGAATTTTTGAAGGAAAAAATTATTATCAGCATTGAATTTTTGAAGGAAAAAATTATCACCAGCATTGAATTTTTAAAGGAAAAAATTATTATCAGCATTGAATTTTTGAAGGAAAAAATTATCACCAGCATTGAATTTTTAAAGGAAAAAATTATTATCAGCATTGAATTTTTGAAGGAAAAAATTATTATCAGCATTGAATTTTTGAAGGAAAAAATTATTATCAGCATTGAATTTTTGAAGGAAAAAATTATTATCAGCATTGAATTTTTGAAGGAAAAAATTATTATCAGCATTGAATTTTTGAAGGAAAAAATTATTATCAGCATTGAATTTTTGAAGGAAAAAATTATTATCAGCATTGAATTTTTGAAGGAAAAAATTATTACCAGCATTGAATTTTTGAAGGAAAAAATTATTATCAGCATTGAATTTTTGAAGGAAAAAATTATTACCAGCATTGAATTTTTGAAGGAAAAAATTATTATCAGCATTGAATTTTTGAAGGAAAAAATTATTATCAGCATTGAATTTTTGAAGGAAAAAATTATTACCAGCATTGAATTTTTGAAGGAAAAAATTATTATCAGCATTGAATTTTTGAAGGAAAAAATTATTATCAGCATTGAATTTTTGAAGGAAAAAATTATTATCAGCATTGAATTTTTGAAGGAAAAAATTATTATCAGCATTGAATTTTTGAAGGAAAAAATTATTATCAGCATTGAATTTTTGAAGGAAAAAATTATTATCAGCATTGAATTTTTGAAGGAAAAAATTATCACCAGCATTGAATTTTTAAAGGAAAAAATTATTATCAGCATTGAATTTTTGAAGGAAAAAATTATTACCAGCAATACATTTTTGAACAAAAATATTACCAGCAATAAAAAGCATTAAATAATCAATTGAAGTTGATATGACGTAAAACAAAACAAAACAAAACAAACCAAACCCAACCAAACCAAACCAAACCAGACTAGTTCTCCAACTCTTAGCTCAAGTTGAAGTGCCGAAATATTTAGTAATTTTAGCTTAGTTTGGCACAAGGTTTCAATGTTAGAGCACACAAAGAAGACTGTATTCACTAATACTGGTCAGTATCTGCTTAACGGTTATCTCATATTGTGACCAAATATTTAATAACTTTAACAACTTAGGCTTCAATGATAACGCACTCAGATAAGATTAAATATTTCATAATCCTTAGTTTGGCACAAGCTTCCGATGATAGAGCACCTACAAAAGACTGTATTCACTATTAATGATCAGACAAACTATCTCTCTAACCGTTAGCTCACATCCAGGTACCCAAATATTTAGTTGTCTTAACTTATTTTGACACAAGACTTCGATTATGGAGCACCAGAGATGACTGCACTCACTATTAACCCATTACCTGCCATGAGTCCCATTTGGGGATCTGTTAAGATTAAACTCACTGCATGTTATTCCTTGTATTTACATTGAATTGCTTACATACATTGCATTTGCAGATGTATATTTTACAACACTTAGCCTTTAAAGTTTTTATTATTAGCTGAGAAGAGACTTTGTCGTAATTTTACATTTCACGAGTAGAAAAATAATGACTATTTTGAAAAGTATTTTTTATTATTTCTAATCAATACAGTGTAACCCGGATATAAGAGAAACCCTGATATAAGAGAGATTGTATCTGGTCCCAAATTAGAGCCTGTGTTAATAAAACAAAATAGACCAAACCCGGATATAAGAGACTTCTTCTCCGGTCCCGACAACTCTCTTATATCCGGGTTACACTGTATTATTATTTGATGTTTTATACACATATATATTTGAGGTTCTAGTTTCTATAAAAATGACAATGGCAACTACTGAAATTAAACATAAGGAATAAATAAACTCCTAAGACACCTGTCTGGGCCAAAAATGTGCATTAAAAAAATTTGGCAGTTAATGGGTTAATGGTCAGCCAGACTAGTTCGTCAACTCTTAGCTCAAGATGAGGTGCCGAAATATTTAGTAATGTTACCCTAGTTTGGCACAAGGTTTCAATTATAGAGCGCCTATAGATTACTATTTATAAATTACGGTCAAACAGACTGACTCGCTATCCGTTACCAGATACCGAAGCAGTCAAATTTTTACTAAACCTAGGTTAGTTTGGTATAAGGCTACAATATAGAACGCCCATTTACGACTCTATTCACAAGTATTGGTCAACCAGACTAGCTCATTAAGCATTAAGCATTACAAATAAAAAAAGTAGTTTGCGATTTTTTTTTAATATCTCTCTTCCAGCAGATGACTATGATGAAGAGATTTTCAGTTATAATGTACTAGTGGCACAGAGATTCAATGAATGACTGTCAAACGAACTTGAGCTTAATTAGGAATTAAAAGCCAAAGATATTCTTAAAATATTTAATTAGGTTCCTAGGAGATGCTTGTAAAGGTATAATGTAACGTCTTCGAGATTTTGCGATTTCAAATTTTTGGTCGATATCATTTTTGTTGAGATTAACGTTCATAGCGCGTGTCTCTCTTTTATATTCTCTTTATCTTAACGAGGGTAATTACCGTATATACTTGTGTATAAGCAGACTTTATGTATAGTTCTACCCCTGAAATATTTTTGCATTAATTTGAACCCTTCAGGAAAAAAATTACCTGTGTATAGTGCAAAAAGTTACTGAAAATGCGTGATTTTTAATATCTTCAAAAAATGATGTGTATAGCGGTAACCCTTATTCATTTGCCTAAAACATTGATCATAAAAGTTGTAATATACTCAAGCATATACGATACTAGCAGCCATCTGTTGGATCAGAAAAAAAGCCTTCAATTACAATAAAGTAAAAACAGCATCATGTATGTAACAGAGTCTATCTTCAATTACTTTAAAGTACTTTTATTAAAAACATTTTGAATTAATGCAGTTACTAATATAACAGAAGTAGTCTGTATTTATTCAATCGAACTTAGCCGAGGACATGAGGGGGTAAAACAGGCAACATGAAGACCCACTTCAGACGATAATTATTTTGGAGTTTTTGAAATTCAATTTGTCTGTGTGCTACAAAATGAAGAAGAGAAGAAAAGAAGAAACGAAAAAAAGTGGGAGAAAAAAGAACGAAAGAAAGAAAAGCAGAAAGAAAAAGTGAAGGAGAGAAAGAAATAAGGCAAGACATGAAAAAGACAGGATGAAAAAGAGGATAAGTTTATAAAGCAATTGTTAAGTTTGATGAAAATTGGTTGAAAAATCAACGAAAAATAAGAAACCAGTAAAAATCGCCATTTTTCGTTATTTACGCGGGCTTTCACTATATGGGTGGATTTAAGTTAAATGACTGTTAAACAAACAACTTATTGTTGATTACAATTGATTGAAGTTTATATTAGATTGCTTGAAGAGTAAGGGAGTTTTTAGTTTAAAATTTGTGTTGAAATCGATTTTTCGTTTTTCGCTGTTTTTCGCTAAACGCAGTGCGTAGAAATAAAAATGATGTATCGTTGAGCCCGTCATGATGTAAGTAACCTACATACCAAGTTTGAACGAAAAGGAGGAAAAAAATTGAATTTGTCGATTTTTGATCGGTTTTATCAATTATTGATTTTTTTTTAAATTATCGATTTTTTACGGTAAGTACAATGTATGTGCCAAGTTTGATCAAAATCGGTTGAATGGATCTCGAGTGAAAAGGTATCACAAAGACAGACAGACAGACAGACACACAGACATTCTCTGTTTTATATAGAGAGATTATATTCTACAAAGTATTTATTTAATGAGAAATATATGTATATAAACGGCTGTCAAAAAGTAATTCTGGTTAATTACTATAGATTTAATCGTAGAATCACACAAAGCATACCAAAATGGACACAAAAGTTAAACTTCCAAATCTAGACTTCAACATCGTCTCCTTCCTTCTCAATCCTCGGTATGCAAAAAATGAATACCCTTTTTTAAAAAATTACAATAGATTATATAATAGAAGTTACGTAGCTCTGTACCGCTCCAACGAGTACTTAACTCCTATTATCCTCTACATTTAAAAGAGGCAGATCAGTCCTAAAATGGAGTACCGCTGTCTCCCCTTTCCTCACAGATGAAACGTCGGAAACCTCTCGGTGCTCTATCTCTATTTCTACGGAAAGTGTTCAGATGATCAACCATCCTTAGTTCCACCAGTTCTAACCTTCACGGCTAAGACCCGACAAGCCACCCTCATTGTAGCGAACCACCCTCACTTAGTATTTCTTTGGCTAGATGTAAGTTCCACTCAAACAGCTTTACCCCCACGAAACACTGCCTTATGGAATCGACTCCTAAGTGGATGCATCCCCGGTCGCTACAAACTGAACCTGTTCATGTCTCAGCTTAACCGTCATCTTTCACACATACGTTTAAGCTGCGACTCTTATTTTGTAACCCTCTACTTCGCTTGAACCTCTTAACTTGTATGGGATAAACATCATTGTAAAAAAAAAAAAGGCCTACTAAAATGAACCTTAACAGTTTGAGCCCTGACATGCGCCTTACCGGTGGTAGAGAAAAATGATGTAATGCCCAGCCATCGGTTGAACAGTGGTAGAGAAAAATGACTTAATGCCCAGACACCGGTTGAACGGCGCGTAAAAACTGGTAAATATTTTTATATCTACTGTGAAACATTACATACTAATTATTTGCGAATTTTGACTCACTTCAATACGAACATTTTAGAGTGTAAACCTGAGGACAGCACAGAGGATTCGGAAAGAGTTGATTGAGTTGATTGGGATGACGAAGGTACGGAAACTCACTCCGATCGTTCTGATAAAATAAAGAACTCCCGAATTTGTTGGCGAGGGCCTCAGATGCAACACT
>OZ038498.1:29790178-29797678 GCA_964036315.1 Acanthosepion esculentum
TCGATTTTTTTATTTTATTTATTTTTTTTTTCTGGTAGACGCTTCGCTAATTCTTTCCAATTCCCCGGGATCTTTATTTCGTCTGCCGTTTGGTTTTCCACCGTGGTTTTCTACGACCCCTACGTCTTCTTTCTTTCCACTCCCGCCCAGTTACCACCTCTCACCATCTACGGTCAACAATGCCTGTTTTGTATTTATATAACGACAGGCGTGAAAACCAAACCACACCAACAACGGTAGACGATCAGCAAGTGTAATACTAGTTTCGCTAGGCTTTGAAACGCGTCTGGAAGGAACGATGTTTTTTTTATTGCTTGTTTTTTTTGGGGGGGTGCTTTCTTTTTTTTTTTAAGAGAGCCTCTTATTTCCTTTCCTTTTCATGTTTATCTTTCTCTATTTAATTCACTTTTTTGTATTTTCTTTCGTTTTTGCCTTACGTATCTTTCATGTTTCTTTATTTTTTTATTCATTCATTTTTTCCAATAATTCCTTTTGTTTCTTTCTGTCATTTTATCTGAATCTTTCTTTCATTTTTTTTTTTTTTTTTTACTTCATTCTTTTGAATTTTGCTTGTGCTTTACAGGTGAAATAAATAAGAAAAAAGAAAATTTTCTTTTTTTTCATTTTTTCTTCTTTTGTTCTTTTTTCTACATTTTTCTTCTTTTTTCTATTTTTCTTTCTTTTTCTCTAGTTAGTATTTTTCGATTGAAAAATACTAACTAGACAAAAAGAAAGAAAAAAAGAAGAAAAATGTAGAAAAAAGAACAAACGATTTTAAATAATCTAAAAATAAACAAAAGAAAGAAAAAAGAAGAAAAAATGAAATTTTCTTTTTTTTTCTTTGCTTTTTTTCATTATTCTTCTTTTTCCTTTCGGTTACTTGAAAAGAACTTATTTTATTTAACTTTCGCGATTATCTTTCTTTTTTCATTCATTCTTTTGTTTTATTTTTTTCTTTCAGTTTTGCCTTTCATAACTTTCATTTTTCTTTTTTATTCGTTTATTTTGCCAATATTTTTATCTCTCCGTTTTTCTGTCTAAACATTGTTTTCTCTTTTATTTAATTTGTTTTTTCTTTTAAAGTTTGCGTCTGTTTTCCGTTTTCCTCATTCATTTTCTTTTCTTTTATCGTCTTTTTTCACATTAGTATTTTCTTTCTTTTTTTTTTGATTTTTCACCTGCTTATTCTTTCCGCCTTTTTCTTCTTTTTCCTTTCCTTTTTTCGAGTTTTTATTCTTTTCTTTCCAGTCTTGCCTTATTTCGTTCCCCACTTCGATTTTTCTGCCTGCTTTTCTTTTGTTTTTTGTTTTTTTCGTTCTAAGATTTTTCTTCCACTTCTTTTTCGTTTCTTCTTTTCTTCATTTTTGCTAAATCTCCTTCTTTTTCTTCTTTTCTTCATTTGTGCTTAATCTCCTTCTTTTTCTTCTTTTCTTCATTTTTGCTTAATCTCCTTCTTTTTCTTCTTTTCTTCATTTGTGCTTAATCTCCTTCTTTTTCTTCTTTTCTTCATTTTTGCTTAATCTCCTTCTTTTTCTTCTTTTCTTCATTTTTGCTTAATCTCCTTCTTTTTCTTCTTTTCTTCATTTTTGCTTAATCTCCTTCTTTTTCTTCTTTTCTTCATTTTTGCTTAATCTCCTTCTTTTTCTTCTTTTCTTCATTTGTGCTTAATCTCCTTCTTTTTCTTCTTTTCTTCATTTTTGCTTAATCTCCTTCTTTTTCTTCTTTTCTTCATTTTTGCTTAATCTCCTTCTTTTTCTTCTTTTCTTCATTTTTGCTTAATCTCCTTCTTTTTCTTCTTTTCTTCATTTTTGCTTAATCTCCTTCTTTTTCTTCTTTTCTTCATTTTTGCTTAATCTCCTTCTTTTTCTTCTTTTCTTCATTTGTGCTTAATCTCCTTCTTTTTCTTCTTTTCTTCATTTTTGCTTAATCTCCTTCTTTTTCTTCTTTTCTTCATTTTTGCTTAATCTCCTTCTTTTTCTTCTTTTCTTCATTTGTACTTAATCTCCTTCTTTTTCTTCTTTTCTTCATTTGTGCTTAATCTCCTTCTTTTTCTTCTTTTCTTCATTTGTGCTTAATCTCCTTCTTTTTCTTCTTTTCTTCATTTGTGCTTAATCTCCTTCTTTTTCTTCTTTTCTTCATTTGTGCTTAATCTCCTTCTTTTTCTTCTTTTCTTCATTTGTGCTTAATCTCCTTCTTTTTCTTCTTTTCTTCATTTGTGCTTAATCTCCTTCTTTTTCTTCTTTTCTTCATTTGTGCTTAATCTCCTTCTTTTTCTTCTTTTCTTCATTTTTGCTTAATCTCCTTCTTTTTCTTCTTTTCTTCATTTGTGCTTAATCTCCTTCTTTTTCTTCTTTTCTTCTCATCCTTCATTCATTTTATCACGATTTTATTGATTTTATTTAATTATTTTGGTTTATCTGTTAAATATGAAAGATTTTCCGTTTTCAAATTTTTTTTCTTTATTATTTTTCGTTTCGGATTTTCTGAAATAATTTTTTCTTCCTCATTTTCATGAATTTATTTTTCGTTTTTGTAATTTATATTCTGTACATTTTCCTATTTATGTTTGTTTTTATTCATCAGTTTTTGTTTTATCCACGTTTTATTATGTTTTTTGCTTTCATTTTCTTTCTTTTTAAATCATTTCACTCCATGTAAGGTGATAATGTCACTAAGACGTAAGGGGTTACTGGGAATTAAAAGACTTTAGAAGGAACCGGAAATCCGAGCCTAAACTGGAAACAAGGGATGAAACTTCTAAACATGTTCAAAAGACTGGGGAGGATGTGAACCGGGTGATAGGCAAATCTATCTACTCCAATCGAGGAAAAGAATAACGGTAAATAAAATTTCAGAGTTTGAGCGGAGACATTAGAAGTATAATGTCGATTTCAGTCCTAAACAGAAAATAAGAGATAAAACCTCTATACTTGTTCAAAAGACAGGGGAGAAGTGTGAACCGGATGATAGGCGAATATATTTATAATTTGTTGATTTCTATTTGGATGTTTTTGTTTTATTCAGTTATTTTTTTTTTACTTGTTTTTTTTTTTCGTCTTTTCTATTTACTGATTTTTCATTTTTCTTTTTCCAGTTTCTTTCATTTTATTCTTTATTCTGTTTTCATTTACATCCCCGTTTCATGTGACTTCTTTACATAACGTCAGCGTCTTATTTTTGTTTTTATTTAAATTCTTGTTTTCATTTTCATCTCGCTATTTCCATGGCAAATGTTCAGGTGAACTCCGCTCTTTGGTTCCCCAAGTTCATACCTTTATACTTAGGACTAACCAGACTACCTCCACAGTGTCGAATCACCCCCATTTCCCAAGTAATCCATTTGTAAGGGGGAAGTTTCGCCAAAACAGCTTTTTCACGAGAACTGGTATATTGTGAAACAAACTCCCGCGTGGATGCTTCTCTGAAGACTCAAATCTTAATCTCTTCAAGTCAGTGGTGAATCGTTATCTGCCCTCCTTATACTCATAATCTTCACTTGCTTCTGTATTTCCTAACATTCATATCACGCACCTCATTCACTAGGCCTCTAGCCTGAGTGGCTCTGTCATAACTCGCGCCTAGCGCCTATCATATGTCTTGCTCAGGCTACTCGACTTAACTTCATTAGGAATTCTCGACTGACTCCAACGGACTGGTATTTACCGACCGCCCCTCTGCAGACTAGTTGTGACACAAGGACAAGTTTATGTGGGGAATCCGAGCGTTTTCATTCGGGTTAAAATTTATCCAGCCCCCGCAAAAGCGGGCTCGGGTAGAGTATTGGTCTGTTTTTCTCAGCCGAGTCTCTATCCGAAGACAGAGCCCCGACTGAGTCACCCTCCGCCCGAAGACGAAGGTCTTGTCACCCTCTGCCTGAAGACAGATGTATTGTATTGTCGATAGGCTGGGATAGACTGCGGCGGACTTCCTTCGTTTGAATTCTTTAAGGCGTTTTGCCTAGTTCGTTTGTGCTACCGGAGATGTCTTATTTACTACACAACATAACGCTTTTGAGAATTTTTTTTTTTTCACTAGTCAATATTTTATTTTATTTCTTAGTATTCGCCCCGTCCTCTTTCTGGATAGTTCGCCACATACTGGAGTTTGCATTTCCTTTGTTTTAAGTGAACTTCTAGTTTTCCGTACATTTCCTTTTTCTGGTAGTCATACTTGTACGTTTGAGGATGTTCGTACGTCAAACAATTTTATATACTCTGAAAAACACTTTTTCGCCAATTATGAAAAAATTGTATCCTTATATCCGTTCTCATACTTTTTTGGCCTGGCAAAAAATTATTGAACACCGATTTAATTTTTCTTGCGAACATCAATTCTGCCGGTGACATGCCTGCATGTGTATTGGGATTCACCGTTATCTGGTATACACTCAAGAATTTTTTCAGCGTTTCTTCGCTCAATTTTTCATTACTGGCTTTTTTAAAAGCTTTCTTAAAATTACCCACGGCCGTTCAGCTTGTCCGTTTGAGTGCGCTAATAATAAGTCTGACGTTAGTATTTTCTTTATTTCTTCAAACCCCTTCTGATATTTATCAGTCCAGTTCCACTTTAAGCGTTTTTTTTTTTAAACTAATTGTTCAGTGGAGCTCTAAAATTTTGCATATTAGTTATATCGATCTGATTGTCCTACTTAATACTTGTAACCGAGTAACGTTTGTTGGCGGTGGTATATTCTTAATTGCACTTGCCTTCGACGGATCTGGTTGATGGGCATTTTTGTCAATGCTAGATACTTGATTTTAGGCCCAAAGAATTCGCACTTTTCCTCACAGAGTTTGAACCCGTATACTCGTATTTTTTCATAAGCTCTTTTTACATGCCCGATATGTTGTTCTTTAGATACACTTTTAATTAATATATCATCCAAATAAGTAACTGTCTAATTCTTCCTTGACTTGATCCAGTGGTGCGAACGGTACACCATGTTTCTCTTTAAACTCTGGCGTCGAACCCATTTTTCACTTGGAATTTCTCATTGAGTTTGGAACACCGACGCACAACATCCAACATAACATCCGGAAAATTTTTTTTTCAATTCTTTCTTTAAATTTTCACACTTTGTTTTTTGTTAAACTGGCAGCTTGTCCACTTACATTTTTGGAATAAATATTTATAGGTAAATCCCACAAATCAAATAATTCCATCCAGTCAGTACCGAATAAGTTTGTAGTATTTTTAACACATAATCTTTTACACACTTATTACAAAATGAAACGTTACAAATCATTTAACGAATAAAAAGATAATTTCTCATCCATACTCAACGTGTGATTTTGGAAGTACTTTTTAATGTAGGCTTTCCATTTGCTTTCCATGTTCTATTGTAATATCACAACCAGTGTCAAGATGAAATTTTACATCCACATTAATTTTCACAAACGTAAATTTTCTTTGGTTTTCTGTTATTATTTTTTCGTCGCAATTCTGTGTACGATTTGTTTTCCGTGAGAACTTTTCCTTGAATTAGTTTCACAGCGTGACTTTTATGTCCTATTTTTCCACACTTGTAACACTTTGAATTCTGAAAGGGACAGTCGTCTCTGAGATGTAACTATCCCCATATGAAACATGGATTAAGTTTCCTTTTTTTCCACATTTTCCACATTTTTCTTTAGCTTGTATATATGCACATTCTCTTTCTTCAATTTCTTCTATATCGGGTCTCAGATTTAAGATTCTCTGAAATTCATCCGATATTTTTCGTAGTGTTAACTTTTTATTCTGTTCAAGTTTCATTAGAATTATAGCACTTATTTCTGCGTCTTTTTGTCGCTAACCTTTGAACGAACATTAACCCTTTAAAAATCTTCCGAGTCAGTTCGTTTAAGTTGAATATTTCACACTCATCTTCGTCTTATTTTTCCCTCAGATTCATACACTTTCAACGAGTATTGAATAACGAACTTTTCCCTCTAAAAATTTTAGTCGTTATTTTTACTGTTTCTTCAAAGCAAATTTCCTGTTTTTTCGGCAGTAGAAAAGTACAGTACTTTACATGTTCTGCTCGTGTTTTCTCAACAAAAGTCTTTTTTTTTCTCGTCTTCCCAGCCGCTGCATTCTTCTCTGAAATTTTTCTCGTATCTTCTAAAATAAGCAGAATAGGTAATTCCATCATCTAAATTGTATGTAAATTCAGCTATGACATTGCCATCGCGTCGGGAATTAAAGAACTTGGGGAATCTTCTGTTTTCTCTCGTATTATTTCAAGTGATTTTTTTTGTTTTTTCTGGAGTTGTTTTTTTCTGTTGTTGTATTTTTATCAATGAACTAATACTTCTTCCATATTTAAAGAATATCTGGGGCCTTTCCCCCCCCTTCTCTTTTTTTCCTTTAAATACACACTAAAGAAAAAAAAATTAAACGAACGTTTTTCTTAGTTTTCTCGTCGTCACTATTATGAAACAAAAAGTACCGAAGCAAAAAGTACCTTTTCCTAATTCATATGAGTTTCCATCCCTCGTCGCCACAGTTAAATCGCTCCTAGATGTTATGATATTATGTCTCGCTTAGGCTACTCGCCTTGACTTCATTAGAGATGCTTCTTGACTGACTCCACCAGACTTCCTTGGCTCACTTTGAGTTCTTTATTTAAGGCGTCTTGCGTAGTTCATTTGTGTTATCGGGGGTTTCTTATTTATTCCATATCACTCTTGCGCCTTGTATTAGATCAAATTTATTATTAAAAAATCTATCTGCTAAATATTTTTAATAGTCAGTTCATTTATAAGTAAGGGCGCACAAATGAAAGAATTTCAAATTTTTCTATTTCAGTGAAACAGATGTTCAATATTCCTATCTTTGCTTCTTTCTTTCTTTCATTTTCTCACTTGAAATTCAGTTGAGTCTCTGACATATCAGTTTCGTGTTTTCACAGGATCAAAACGGAAAAGTACATTATTTATGAGGTATTAGCAGGGCGTAACTGTCGTGTAAACTAAGTAACAAACTAAGGAAGGTTGGGGACAAGCAGAATTATAACAGAGATTATTCACTTTTCTTCCATTATTTTATATTCTTAATTAACAGATTTTCCCTTCATGCAAGTGCTTGGCCGTTTGCGGGTACGACGTATACTAGGAGGAGGGTGCGACATCTTCTAGAGTGTAGTCGCCAATGTGGGGAGCTATAAGTTTAAATTCCCATTCGTCTTTAGTGTTTTTGGAATAGTCCCAAATACAGGGGTTGGACAAAATAATTGAAACACTTGTTAAATTCAAAGAAAATTTATTTAATATAGAGTTGGTCCTCCTTTAGCCTCGCATACAGCTTTAATACATCTAGGAATGGAATCATGCAGCTTCCTGACTTCATCCAGAGGAATTTTCAGCCATTCTTCCATTAAAACCCGATCCAGCTCTTTAAGACACGGCGGTGGAGGATAGCGGCTCCTAAATTGTCGCTCCAAAATGCACCACAAATATTCAATAATATTGATATCTGGAGATTGGGGAGGCCACTCCATGCGTTCTAGCTCACTTTCAT
>OZ038498.1:29800178-29807678 GCA_964036315.1 Acanthosepion esculentum
AAATGTTTCATCCCAACATAGGGTATTTGTAGATACAGTGTAACCCGGATATAAAAGACACGGATATAAGAGAAACCCGGATATAAGAGAGATTTTCTCTGGTCCCAAATTAGAGCCATACTTACCTAAACAAAATAGACCAAACCCGGATATAAAATAAACCCGTATATAAGAGAAACCCGGATATAAGATACTTATTCTCCGGTCCCGACAACTCTCTTATATCCGGGTTACACTGTACATGTCGGTTAGTATATGTATGTATTTGCATGGATGTCGGTATCGAAGCGTACGTATAAATGGCTAGGCGAGTAGAGATATTCTTAACGTGGACGAATGCATGAGTACGCATGTGTATCCAAATTCCCTCCAAATCTCTGAAAAAACTCCCCCAAACTTTGAGCTCTGATATATGAACGAGTTTAATACACCAATAATTGCGAATTATCTCTCTTTCATCTTACTAAAGTTACCTCTTGATTGTTTTTTCACGTTTTCGTTAATTTCCGTGGATTCCCGTTGAATTAAATTTTGGCCGTGTGATCATTAGGATGTAGGTCAGCTAATCGGTTCGCCCTCGTTCTCCTACTCATGATCTCCTATCTCCATAATATAAATCCTGTAACGGTGCCTTCTTCTCTCCATATCTCCCACCATGTCCCTTTTAACTCTCTCCCCTTCTTTTACTCCAACTAGCCAGTATACAGTGTAACCCGGATATAAGAGAGTTGTCGGGACAGGATAATAAGTCTCTTATATCCGGGTTCCTCTTACATCCGGGTTTGGTCTATTATATATACATTAACACAGGCTCTAATTTGAGACCAGGGAAAACCTCTCTTATATCCGGGTCTCTTATATCCGGGTTACACTGTACCACTACAAACTGATACCGTAAAAAGTTGGAAAAATCCTGCGAATTTTTAAATTAAAATTCCTAGTTGAAAATGGTTATTAACTAAAGATATCTTAATTCCACTTGCAAGAAAGTATATATATATATATATATAGATAGATAGATAGATAGATAGATAGATAGATAGATAGATAAAAAAAGAGGGAGATAGAACAATGGATCTATAGAATGATATTAAAATAATTGCATAGATAGATAGATAGTAAAAAAAGTGGAGAACAGAACAATGGATCTATAGAAATATATTAAAGTAATTAGATAGGTAGATAGATAGATAGATAGATAGATACTGTAGCTTTTGTAATGCTAAAATAAACACATTCCGTAAGCCCTGACATTTGTCCCAACAGCATTTCTTCGTCGTTTCTTCTTTCAACAGTTTTTTCGAATTAAATGTTTGTAAAAAATATAATAATTATGAAGAAATGTTCACATATAAAATATTTCTGATTAATATATGTAAACAATTAGTTCTGTAGGAGCACGAACAGGTATCAGCTGGAAACATCGTAAAAATGTTTATAATCAATGCTAACAATTCTACATACGTAAAACATATGTTATCCGAGAGAAAAGGAAGTCAGAAATTCTAAGCGATATTCTCGTTTTATTGACATGATTTTTTCGTATTATATCTATCAGTTTATATCTCTCTCTATTTAACTCCCGACATAAGTCTATTCACATCTAAGTTTAAAATTATGTGGTTTGATATCTATCTATCTATCGATCGACCTAACTTGATTATTAGCTAAGTCTATTTATATCTATCTGTATAAGTCGGTTCATATTTATATATCTACCTCTCTCTCTCTCTCTCTCTCTCTCTCTCTATATATATATATATATATATATATATATATATATATATATATATATATGTGTGTGTGTGTGTGTGTGTGCGTGTGTGTGTGTGTGTTATATCATAAAGAAACAACTTATACAAATAATTAAATACCAATGTTAATAGGATTAATGGCGAAATCACTCCGCTAACAGAACTTAATGAGATATTAACATACCATCAATTCCTTGAATAATAAGATCCTTCTCGCACGCTCCAAAACATATATTCAACCGTCAATAATAATTTAAAAAACATCTTTCGTTCTCTATATATTTCATCTTAGTGTTTGGCAATATATGGGAAAATTACACGTTGAAGATGACAATTTGAAATTGTCGAAAGTACTTCGCATGTGTCTTCCATCTGACAACAGCTCTAATATAAGGATCTTATTATTCAAGGAATTGATAGTAAGTTAATGTCTCATTAAGTTATGTTAGTGAAGTGATTTCACCATTAATCACATTAACTTTGGTATTTAATTCTTTGTATAAGTTGTTTCCTTATGAAATAAAATCAAATCTACTCTCTCTCTCTCTCTCTCTCTCTCTCTCTCTCTCACTCTCTACATATATATATATATATATATATATATATATATATATATATATATATATGAAAAAGTGGGAATGGGAAATGTGTTCATGTGACGTGTTTCTTTCTTTAGGACTTAATCGGAATAAAAATAGACTTTAGTCCAATGAAGAACGAAAATCGTCACACGAAAATTTTTAACAGTTCGTGATAGATTTCATATATATATATATATATATATATATATATATATATATATATATATATATATATATATATATATATGTATGTATGTATGTATGTATGTATGTATGTTAAGGATCAAATGCAGATCAAATATGGATCGAAATCCGACAGGATGATAACATAAAGAACAAGTTGGAAACGTTTACCAATCTAACATGATTCATTTTTTTAAAGCATTAATAAAAGTGAAACAGGTTAGATTGGTAAACGTTTCGTATTTGTTCATATATATATATATATATATATATATATATATATATATATATATATATAGAAAGAGAGAGAGAGATTTGCGTAATTTTCATGATCCAGCAGTTTATCAGAATATCAACCCCTGTAATTTAAATTGAGCCTTGTGAGAAAGCAAATCCAAACTCCTGTATATCAATTAACAAAAATCATCAACCAACTTATCACACCATACATTCCCAGTAAATAAAGCAAAAAATCAACTCCTGAAGTAATTAAAATTCTAAAAATTGAAAAATCTAACAATGAAGCCATAATAACAATGATGTCGAAAATTTATTCACTAATGTCCCCATTAACGAAACTATTGATATTATTATAAGAAACATATACACTAACCCATCTGTACCTCCACTTAAAATTAGACCTATATATTATGGAAACTACTAATAACGTGCACTACCAAAGTCTCATTCTAAGTCCACAAAAATAATATATAT
Organism: Acanthosepion esculentum; assembly: GCA_964036315.1. Taxonomy (NCBI): domain Eukaryota; kingdom Metazoa; phylum Mollusca; class Cephalopoda; order Sepiida; family Sepiidae; genus Acanthosepion; species Acanthosepion esculentum. Next base: position 29,803,411 of record OZ038498.1, read on the forward strand.
ATATATATATATATATATATATATATATATATATATATATATATATATATACAACGAGATGGCGTCTCTATGGGTCCAGTTCTAGATTCGACTTTTTGCAATTTCTATATGTATAATCTTGAAAATAATATATTTAACAATTCTAAAAACATACCTCCATCTCCCTAAGATACATTGATGATATCCTTATATTAGTCAAGAATACGGAAGAAATACATCAACTCCAGAAACAATTCCCAAATAATTCTGTCCTTAAATTTACATGCGAATTTGATAATAACAATAAAGTTCCTTTTCTAGATAAATTGTTAAACACTAATAATAATAAATTCACTATCACATCATATCAAAAAACCTACCAGCACAAATTCGTGCACACTTAACGATAAGAGTGAAGGTCCAAATTACTATACAATAACAATTATAAAAAACCTAATAAACCGTACAAAAATTAATTTCTACAGCGAACTAAAAAATATAAAGCAAATTCTTATTAATAATAACTTCCCTAATTATATTGTTGATGAACAAATAAGATGTCCTATCAGAAATCTTAATACAAAGCAAATAGTATATAATACTTCTTCAACTAACTCCCAAAATATTAATCATTTGTATCGTAAATACATTCTAATTCAAAACAAGACGAAAATAGCCGAAAAAATTAATAAATACAAACATATCCACCATAGATCCTAGTAAAAAAGTAAAATGAATTATATACGACACTAAATTCAGTATTTCCCCACAAGAAAATCAACATCGTATATAAATTTAAATGTCCTCTGGGCAATTGTATTTCAAACGGAAAAAATATTTATGTTGGCCACACTACGACCACGTTGTCTCGGCGGCTGAGTTTCCATTTAAAAATACGTTCAATATTTGTAAACATTTGCAACAGCATACTCTAAACATACGCAATTCAGAAAAATTCTTCTTGAAAATACATCTATACGTTTTCAGGAAAATAAACATGAACTAAAAATTCTTGAAGCTATCTATATTAAAAAAAATGAAACCAAACCTTAATAAAATTAATTTTGAATACTGCACAAATGTTTTAAAATGTGTAAAGTAGATAGTTTAAAATATCGAGGCTTGTGCCAATATTTTTTATTACTTATATTTTTTAAAAGCTCTCAACACCTCATAACTTAGTTACTTCTCCTTAAGCGTTACTCAGCTAATAGGACCAAACTCAACGTTCTTCACTTCACTAGTAAAAAAAAAATTAACTTTCAAATAAACACAGCAATTTTGTCTTTGAAAATGATGAACACTACAATATTTATCTTGAAAAAAACAACACCCTGACGATTACACTGTGCTAATGTCAAATTAAGCGGAATAAAACATATGTATCAACACAGTAATTTTCTCTCTTCCTTTAATAATCATACCAAAAAGCTTGTCCGTGATTATGAAAGTATCCAGTTGAAAATAAGTAGACAAAACTTGGCTATATTATTCAATGAAACATGTCTCAATATATATATATGTGTGTGCGTTTGTGTATGTGTGTGAATACTATAAGATGTCGTATAGATGATGCTGACTTTTATTCCGAGTTCCAGTTCCTCCATACTATTTCCATGAGCTTTTCATGGCCATTCCCAGTGCTTCGATAACGACTGGTATTACTGCAACCATCATGTTCTCATTTCATTTAAAGGAATTAATTATCATTATAACAATTGGAAAAGTAAATCACAAACAAGCCGATGCTGAGTTACAAATACAGGATGAAAATATACCCGTCATGATACGAAGTCTGATATGTGTAAACCTGGGAAATGGATCGCAGCCAAATGTACCCTGTTTTGATAAAAGCCGTACATAAACTTGCAGGTGGGACGTACTTAGAAATACCTAAGGGCCAGGTAATCCACGACGCTCAGATGACCTCTGACTGAGGGTATCCAAGTTGCTTCGGTTGCCTCATTCCGCAAGCTTCATACAACCCTCTTGACACCTGGATATAACCTCCCCAACTACTCCTCCTCATGAACAGATAAAAAGTGCGTCATCCCCGAAGGGATATTCCCAATTGCTTAGAGTGAGGCAACTGATAAGCAAATTTATGTTATTCTACGTGATATTTACTGTAATATGCGCGTGTTAACATCTAGAATAAATTACGATAAAAAATCACGAGAGCCATGCTTGGTGTAGCGTCATATTATTATTATTATTATTATTATTATTATTATTGTTGTTGTTGTTGTTGTTGTTGTTGTTGTTTTTCTTCTTCTTCTTCTTCTTCTTCTTCTTCTTCTTCTTCTTCTTCTTCTTCTTCCTATCATTGTTTTTGTTATTTACTTTGATTTCTGTTTTATACACATTTCTTTCCAGGTCCCAAATGGCTGCTGATCTTATTTTTTAATAAAATAAAATCACACAAATTTTACATATGGCTCTTCCTAATGTGTGATCTGTACTTGTGTGTACAATCTTTTACATTTCTTTAAGGCATGGGCTACCTGGAATCTCTTCAATGAGTCTATCGGAACCTTTTCCAATCAATCTGAGGGCTCCAACTACAACTGGAATCATTGATGTCCTCATATGACATATTTTTAAGATTTCCATTTCAAAATCCTCATATTTTGATAGTTTTTTGAAAATCTTCAAAGATACATTAGTCTACAGGGACAAATATGTCAATAAGAAAGCACATTCTATTTTCGTGATCTTCGATTACAATGTCTGGCGATTCATTTTGATTTTTCTTTCACTGAGGATTGTAAAGTCCCATAAAATTGTAAGCCATCTAACAATTTTATGGGACTTTGCAATCCTGTAAAAGCCGCATATTTTCCAGTGCCCTACTATTGGCCCATTCTATCATACCGAGTTTTATATTCAGTGGGTGCTAATACCGTGCAACCTGATACAAGATGGTCAATTGTTTCTGGATATTTATCACAGAATCTGCATTTGGGGTCAACACATTTATTTAGTATGTAAGCTTGGTAATTTCTATTTAGCAAGCATTTTTCCTGTGCAGCAAGAATAAAGCTATCGGTTTCAGCTTTTAAGTTTGCACTATGTAACCACTGATGGGTACATAGTTTGTCTACATCAGCTTGTTTAGTACAGGCAGAGTATTGAATATGAAGAGGCTTATCTTGCCATCATTTTTGTATTTGGGACATTGCAGTTGCTTTCATTTTTAGGTTCTCGTCGCTGCAGTCGGTGTATTGTGGTTTATTTGCACTTCTTCGGCCACTTGAAATTTCCTTTTGTATTTGTTGTCTTTCTTTATTAATGAATAATTTCCTTATTCTTTTCATTTTCTTTGGCACAGCTCTTTACACAGTCTTACGTAGTTGCCAGGTACCTTTGAAGGTCGATTTTTAAGTTATTGTAAGACAGTGCTAGTTGAACTAATCCTCTGCCTCCTTCGGATCTGGGCACATACAGACGCTCAATATTAGCCTTGGGATGATGTATGTGGTGGAAAATGATTAGCTTTGTCGTTTTGACACCATTCGCTTAAAGTCAGCTATGGTCAAATTAAGAATGATGAAACTGTATTGCACCACAGGGACAGCCACAGAGTGTTTATGACTAATATTCTGTTTTGTTATTTCAACTCGGTATTTAACACCAGACGCACACGCCTGTAATATCCGTTTCTTATTTTCTCCTTCATTTGGGTCTGCTGTATTCCATCTTCTCCGCTGACTCCTCGGTATTTATCTGCTTCTTCTTTTTCCACTTCTCTAATCTTTTTGACAAAATCTAGATCTATTTAGCGTGTTTCTGTAATTCTCCCCTTCTTGAATGTAACTTTGGCACATTTATTTAATTTAATCCAAAATCCGGCATTATAGTCGCTGGCAAAGAGTTTGATATCATCCATGTAGAAGAGGTGATTAAACACATTTTTGTTTACTTTGTATCCAGTTATTACTGTTTAGTTCATGGGAGGTAAGTACTGGTAGAAGGTGCGACAGAGGGGTCTCCTTGAAAGATTCCTCGTCCGATATTCAAACAATTGGAGGTGGTAGTACCTTTGGTGTGATTTAAGTGTAATATGCTATACTTAAGGAAATTTACTATCACCGACGAGACTGTACATTTCCAAAGCCTTAAGGATCAAGAGTGTGGCACACTTTCAAAAGATTTACGGTAATCTACACAAGCTGTACTCACCATTTTCCTGCAAATTTCCAGGGTCATTTTATTTATTAGTAGATGGTATTTACAATGATATAAACCTTTTCGACATCCTTACTGTTCCAGAATTATCATTATTATTA
>OZ038498.1:29817678-29877678 GCA_964036315.1 Acanthosepion esculentum
GTTTCTCCTGTGTATTTTTTGTGACAATCATTACAGCCGATAGAGTAAACTCCTCCTTCAGGTTCTAGCTTATTATTTTGTTTAGTCTAAGTTTAGTTTAAACTAAGTTTTTATTGTTTTGTATATAATAGTTACAAATTTTATGTTGAGTTTAGATACTTTTCAATTGTAGATGTGATAGAGTTAGTTGGTAGGAGGATATATATTTTTTTATTCATTTTTTTTTTCAAGAGAGGCCGTATTTTGTTTTGGAATATTTTATGAGCCTTTTGTTTTACATTGAATATAAAATAATCAGGGTACTACAGAAGTTTGAAAGTGCTTTCAATGTGTTTTCTCCTCTTCGTGTAAATAATGAGGGCTGTATATTCTTAGTGCTCTTAGGTAAAATCCGATGATTATGCCGGATTTTGTTTTGTTATGATGTTGATTTCCGGCGGACACCGAGTTTTAAATTGTTGTTAATGCGGTGTAGCTTGATATCTAGGAAGGATAACGAATTGTGTTCTTCCATTTCGTATGTAAATTCCATTGTATGTTCGAATTTGCTAAGTTGATCTACTAGGACAGGTAAATCAGTGACACGAGGATATATACGTAGATCATCATCAATATAACAGAAGTATGTTGATTGTTTAAGTAAAGTATTTTAGAAAAGATCGGATTCGAGAAATTCTAAGAAGATACACCGAGAGAGGGTGCCATGGTAATCTAAATTTTGTCTCTAACAGTCAATATTTAAAGGTGAAGTAGCATTAATTGGTTATGTGAAGGCATATTTTTGTTATTTTCGCTCTTGCTTGAGAGAGCTTTACACCCTTATGCCAATTAACTGAAAGAGAACGAATAATTCCGTTATTATTTACTTTTTTCGTATTTATTCCAATGAAAAATGACCCAGTGCACATGTTAGTGCTTCGTATGTCCATTCCACGAAGTCGTTCCTTGTAGATTGACCACAGATTCTCGATTGGATTTAAATCAGGAGAGTTTCCGAGCCAGACTATGGTAACTTGATTTGCTCACTGGTAAGACTTGTCAGTGTGTTCATGCAGCCTTACAATTTTCGTACACTTCCTTGGAATAACGTCTATCGCAGACAATGACCGTAGGACAACTAATCGACACTCGAGACAATAGTGTCTGGGCGTGATGAAACTCTGATGCAATCAAGGCCAAACAAACTTCATCATACAACCCGAAAATAGATTCATATTACTGTACACCACTGCAAATGACCTAATCTGAGGAAAAAAATAGAAATCGATTGCACCCTGTCACTCTCTTGGGTCTAAAACTGGCCGTATGTTGAAAGAAAGGAAACTAAAGCGGTTGTTTCAATTAATTTGCACAATGGTGTATCCGTGATTGTGTCTGATGCTTTTTTAGGAGATTTAGGCAACTGGAACGTTAGTGTAAAAGTATTCTTTTTACTCTCTTCCCTCTATCATTTTACTTTCTTTTTACTTCCTTCCCTCTAACATTTTATATTTTATTCCCATTCTCTCTTGCCTCTTTTTATTCCCATTCTCTCTTGCCTCTTTTTATTCCCATTCTCTCTTGCCTATCTTTTTACTTTTGTTTCCTTTTTTCTTTTTTCTCCCTCTGTCTTTCCCACACTTTTATTTGTTTAATTTTCCTTTTCTTTTTGCTAATATTCAATTCTATTTTTGTCATTAGACTCAAACGTGGTACGGCTGTAGCCCAATAAACCAGAGTAGTCTAGTTGCACTATCGGGAGTAGGAGGGGTTTTACGGGGAGGAAGAGAAGTCATGTGTTCATTTGATTGATGTCAAACTTAATTGGTCTCTCCGATTGTAGAGTATCGTCCAGCGAGAAATCACTAACACAGAGAACAAACCATTTTTGATACGTTCGAACTTGCACATTACCTTCTCCATCAATCGCATAAATCTATTTCTTTTTTTAGTTTCAACTTGTATATTTATTTTTATCAAGATATTACTTATTTTCTTTTATCTTCAATATTGGAAGCAATATTAAATACATGCCAATTCTCTTCATTTATTTAAACAGCTGCCACAGTAATGATATGAAATTCTGTAATGTTTTAATTAAGGACTAGATGCCCACATCCTTTCTGACGTCATATACAAACCTTTGAAACTCTCCAGTAGAAGTGCGTATTGCGATATTAAGAAACGTTTAAGTGTTTATGTATGTACGTGTATCAGTCAGTGTGTATATATGTGTGTGCACTTGCTTGTACCTGTATGCTTATTCGTGTTCAGAGCGCACGGGCGATACGCACCCGCAGAGCCCCACTTCAAGTATGGCGAATAACAGACCTCTCCACTGGCGCCTTGTGCAGCGACTTGTATCGGCCTCTTTGTCTGTTCTTGGCTTATCAACCATCTTTTCTCTCAGTAAGACAAAGTCGTTTATGACAATAAACTTGGGGGAAAAAAATGAAGGAAATAAAAAAATATATTTCTCTCTTTTTCTACATCTAAACATTTTCTTTTATTTTATATTATTTTACTTACTACAATCTAACATCCCAATCAACATATAACAAAGAACTTTTTCTTCATCTCTGTACCGTCTCCCTTCAGGGCATTATCTATCATGGCTCTCCACAATTTCCCGCTTTTTGTAGCTCTTAGTAAATTTTGTCTTTTTTTTATCTCTCCTAATCTTTGTTCTGACATCCATCTATAAAGCTCACTGGGTAGGTTATGCATTATTTTCCATTGCTCTTCTTGCATTCATTATGTCCTGTGAGTGTCAAATTTTCCAAGCCCTCTTTCCTCATTATGTGCCCTACAAATTTCAACTGTCGCTTTCTGATGTTAAGGATATTCTTTTTCGATGTGCTGTGTCTCCTCAGGAAGTCGACGATCATGATTCGTCACAATGTACTGTCCTTTGTAACTTTTAGTAAATTTTGTCTTTTTGTTATCTATCCTAAATCCTGTTCTGCCATCTATTTACTGAAGCTCGCTAGGTAGATTTTGTCTTTTTTTAAATATTTTACCCCAAGTAAGCAATAAAGTCACTAAGGTGCAATGGGGTTACTAAGTGCTAGAGAATATAAGAAAAAAAATAGAGAATATGAGAAAAAAATATTAATGCGAGAGAACAACACAAGGACAAGAATTAAGAAGACAGCAGATAACGTTTAACATTGCATATGAATTTTTGAAGGTCAAATTTGACTGGGAAGTCAGAAGAGAGTTCCACAAGCGAGAAGTGCGAGAGAAGAAACAGCATAAAACTTACGGTTATATCTATAGCCATTTCAATTGCAAAATAAGTAGACCTTGTCGCCAAACAAGAACTGCGCTTAAATTCATAAAATCTAAATACCACAGCGGAAATTTTATCAAAACAGTTACCAGGAAAGTATTTATAAAAAAGGCACAGGAAAGCCACGTTACGTCGATTGGAAAGTGACTGAAACCGACCTTTCTGGTTATGACGATAAACAACATCCGCGTCCTGGGTAAGACGAGAAACTACATCCAACATCAAGGCCTCTGGTCCGGTTTTGAAGAGCGTGGATCCACCTCTTAATTGCTAGTGTTCCCAGATCCACCCTGACCCAGGATGGTATCACTTGTTAGGATCCCAGCTATGTGCAAATAGTTAACCCCTCAAACTGGGGTCAAAACTCTATGAATGTATAAAAATAGGTTTTAATACCAGAAATACCTTGTAAAATTATTACCAGCAATACATTTTCTAGGAAAAAATTATTACCAGCAATACATTTAAAAATACCAGCTATACATTTTTTGAAAAAATATTGCCAAAAATATGTTTTTGAAGGAAAAAATATTACCAAAAATAGATTTACAAAAAAATATATTACCAGCCATAATAGTTTTGTTGGCATTAAATAACCCATTGAGGTGTTGATATGCCGTAAAACAAACAAACTGAAACCGAGAATCCAAGCCTGGACCAATAACATTGCAATTTCTTGTTTGGATTTTATCAAGAATCTCTAAATATAAAGCAAGAGCACTAGACAATAAGTGGCAGCAATATTCAGTTATTCAAGTGAGGTTTTATTTATCCCTCTTACATTCAATCTGTCCTGAGATGAGTAAAAGAAAGAAAAAAAATCAAGAACAGGCGCGCCACCGTAGAGAAGATAGATAGATAGATAGATAGATAGATAGATAGATAGATAGATAGATAGATTTTTCGTAGGGCCTTAACATTGTAAAACCTATTACGGTTTGTATTCACCATATTAGGAGAGTAAATAAGTGTTTTTTTCGAAAGGGGTGAAAAAGTAATAATGCCATTGTTAATATCAGCAGTTTCCGTATGAGAAAACATTTGTCATTGATTGACAGACCAGGTTGTACTACTGTAGGTGGAAATTTGTAAAACCTTTCCATTAAAACAATTTTTCTTTCGGTTGAGCACTGTTGAGAGATGGGTGAATTCTATAAATTCATTGATGAATAGAGGACTCTGTCTCTCTCTCTCTCTCTCCTTATATATATATATATATATATATATATATATATATATATATATATATATATGTGTGTGTGTGTGTGTGTGTGTGTGTGTGAGATTAATACAAATATAAGATTTGTCACTGCGCTGATTAATGTTATATTCAGCACCTCTACTTCAGAGTTTCGCAGACGAACCTTTGTTCGGTCCACTCGTCAGTAGATATTAGAAAATGTCTGTCAATTTTTTATTTGTTTTAATTTTTACATTAAGTTAAAAAGAATAAATTATACACCTTTTTATTTTTGTTATGATGATTTTTCTTTCTAACTCTGTGTGTGTATGTGCATGGGGGGGGCGTATGTGTGTGCCAACTCAAGCCGAAAATGGTGTGTTGATGCCATATATGGACAGGGGTTGCCCAGTTTCCATGTTCCAGTCACAATAGAGTCCAAAACGTCTCCGCGTCCTTGTGCGTGACAAATTACTTCCAACTATACAAACCCCCTTTCTCACAGATGAAATGTCGCAAGCATCTCACTGCTCTATGGTTATTTCCACGGAAAGTGTTCAGACGAACTACAAAGTTCCAATAATCAAAACCTTCACGGCTAAGACCGGCCATGCCTCGTGAAACCGCCTCCCAATATGATCCTTCTCCGATCATTACAATCTGAACTTGTTCACGTCTAGGGTCAACCTTTCCCTACTTATCCGTATAATCTGTTCCTCTTACTCTGTAACCCTCTACCTCGATTGGCCCTCAAGCCTTGTACGGGGTGAACAAAAATGAATTAATTGGTACATTTTTATTACTTTAACTGAACAGATATGGGCCTTCGAGAATAATTGAACGAGGAAGTATGTTTCCCTTAAAAGTTCAATAGAATCTTGCTGAGATCGAGCGATCTGAAACACACCCGATCAAAGGATGGTTTCTCCTACAAAAGGGGCGCAGGTTCAATTCCTGCTGGAGAACACATTTTCATTATTAGGTTTTTCGAGTACGCAGACCGATATATGTAATACACACTGTTTAGAAATAAAATAAAAACCGGGTGTCTATTACAATCAGGTGTATCCATTAAAAACAACGTTTGAAGTAATATAACTATATTTACATATATGAATATTTATATGCCTATATATGTATTTCTCATCCTTGTATCTCTCTTTCTCTCTCTCTCTCTCTCTCATTCTCTTCCTCAGCGGATTACTGATTTTATTATGTCATTCTGTTTGGTGTTCCATGTTGGTTACCCCATCCAACCAGGCCCTTCATTCACCTATATACAGCAACAGTTCGATGATGTCATAAAACATCACTGCAATCGTTTTGCATGAATTCTAGTGGGCGTTTTAGTGTGTATGTCTCGTTCAAAAACAAACTCCCTCACACAGCCATAAAACGCCACAGAGTATGAACACGTGATACTTACTTGACCAATGAAAAGAAACAGCATAGAATTCGAAATACCGAATCATTCTCTATTTACCCTCCCCCGCCCCCCAAATAAGAATTCTGATGAAGCTACAATAAAATTTTTATTAAGCTTTTCTTATGTTTTCCTTATTTAATAATTCCGTCAGATTTAATCCTAATTTCTCAATTCATTCTTTATTTTTTATATGGTTTGGAGTGTCTAAAAAATAAATAATGCAAAATAATTTCAATTTTTCAACAAATACACATCACATCACACATATGCATGCATATATATATATATATATATATATATATATATATATATATATATATATATATATATATATATATATATATATATATATATATATTTGTGTGTGTGTGTGTGTGTGTGTGTGTAATTGCCAGTGTTTGAATTAAAGCACCACATTTTCATTCACGCCGACAGCTGCGTGTATATTGTCAAAGTTTATTTGTATTCAGCCTGCGGCTCTCAGTGAATCTCCTGCAGTTCGACAGGCAAAACCGACTGCTTGTTTTGAAAACTGCAGCTGTTTCGAAAAAATGCATTGTGTGTAAATGCAAAGTGGGAGACGTAGAATACCGAAGACCCCACGCAATCATTCAGATTTATGAACCGGTAGATTCAGTAATGGCTAGAGTAGGCGGGGAGAGGATTTGGCCGCTCGTCTAGTGAATCATCATTCAAAACATTCCCAATATTTAAAAACAATGACTACTCTTTATCGCTTTTCTTCTCCCCACATATATATATATATATATATATATATATATTATAAATTTACTAATTTAAAAATATGGTTCCATCGCTACTCAAGAATTACCATGTTTCAAAAACAGAAACTAAAAACTTCAAATTCGGTTCTAAAATTAAATTCCTTAGTCCTGTTTCATTTTCAAACGAATTTTAGAATAACTTATTTTGAAATTTATTGAGTTTTATAAGCACATACCTTTATAATATTAGTTTCTAAGGATACGGGGAAATCCAATCATTTTAACAAGGAGCGTTAGGGTATTCATTTTTACTGACAACTATTGTATCAAAATATGAGTTACTTTCGAAAAGAGGTTAAGTCAAGGTAGGGTAGAGATGCCTTTTGCAACGAATGATAACATCCGTTCAATGCATGTCGTCTGGTCTTTGTCAACGACAAAAAATTTTCTCTTTCTATTTATTATAATATATATATATATATATATATATATATATATATATCTTCCACCTATTTCGTAGCAACATGTCCGACTGTAATAGACGTCTCTTTGCCTCCGCCCGTAACGAGTGTAAGCGTGTCCTCAACGAAGCTAAGTCACTATTTGCTGCTCGGATGAAGGAACGTATTGCATCTCGCAAATTCGACTCCAAGGATTATTTGCGTCTTTGCAAGATACTTCTCTACATCCTTTTCTCTTTCACTCCTATATGCTCTCGCACCGAACATTCTGAAACCCCTTGCCTTGATCTATCCACTATCCTTCTCCACATCCTTTCCTCTAACACTCCTATCTGCTCTCGCTCCAAATCTTCTGTAACCACTTGCGTGCTAGTGGCTTCCAGCCTTCCTTGGGGTGAAAAGCTTAAAAAAAAAACTATAAAAATATTTTCCGGATTTAAATAACCTATAATGAGTTGATTAGCAATAGGAAATAAATTAATCAATCTATCAACCTTTACAGCAAGGCGATTCCGAGAGAAAGTGCTAATAGAATTTGTAAATGGCCGATACAATCGTAACGATGAAAGTTATGCAGCTTGCATAGTGTTGGAGCCGACACGAAAAGGAAACTAGGTGACCTCTTACAAAAGATAATAAACGAAAGTGAGAAGAAAAAACTAAGCATCAATTGTAAAAATTCAGAATGTATGGTTGTCAGCATGAGAAACATCCCTAGACGCGATCTACGAAGTGATAGATCTTTCTGATGTTAAGTGGGTGTGGTTGGTTGATATTCTATTAATCTAGTCCAGGATTTTTTTTTCATTTTTTATATTTTCTTAACTTTTTAATGAATCTTTGTGTATCTGTCTTTACTGTTTGCTCATTGTTTTGTTTTTGTTTTTTTTTTGTGTACTATACCGCCTCTTTCGTCGGATGGGGTTATGATGATGTTTTTGTTCGTGGATAAGTTAATTAGTACCCATATATATCTCCTGGGTAGCGTAGATTCAGAGGTATATGTGAGGGTGGCTGCTAATATACCTTCTACGAAACCTTTTTCGAATTTGGTGTTGTTGAACTTATGTTTTTTGGTTAAGGTTGTGACAGTGACATCATTCGTCAATGCAGTGGCGAATTTCAAGCCAAAATTCAAAGCTTCAGTTTCAGTGACAGAGAATTTGTATTTGGAGATGTTGTGTATAAACTTCGGATTACCAATCTATTTCCATCTACTGTTGCTGCTTAGGGCGTGAATCTTGTGTTTTAATATAGACTGAAATACTGAGATTAAATACCAGTGTTTTTTGTATTTTGTCTGTTTTCTCTCAGTTATTGGAGTTTTAATAATAGAAAAATAAGTTAGATTAAGAAACATTTCGTATTTGTTCTTTTATTTTCTCATCTCCTCGGATACCGATCCAAATTTCAGCTAGAATAGAAACCTGGCTGAATTAGCGTCAGACGGAGAATCTACCCCTAAGCCATTGGCGCACGCCAAGGTTGAAGATGAATTTAGGTGTATTTATTCTTTTAAATAAACACGTCAGTGACTGAGAGAATTCGATTCGTTTTAACGAAGAGTATTATGGATTTTGGTTAAGGTTGTGATATTGTTATCTTTCTTTAATCCGGTGAGGATATTTCAGGCTAAAAGTTGCTGCTTAGGTCGTGAATCTTGTGTTTTAATATATACTGAAATACTGAGATTAAATACAACTTTATTCTCATAAAAAGTTGTTATATACTGAAATACTGAGATTAAATACCAGTTGTATTCTCATAAAAAGTTGTAATATACTGAAATACTGAGATTAAATACCATTTTATTCTCATAAAAAGTTGTTATGTGCTGAAATACTGAGATTAAATACCAGTTGTATTCTCATAAAAAGTTGTTATATACTGAAATACTGAGATTAAATACCAGTTGTATTCTCATAAAAAGTTGTTATATACTGAAATACAGAGATTAAATACCAGTTTTATTCTCATAAAAAGTTGTTATATACTGAAATACTGAGATTAAATACCAGTTTTATTCTCATAAAAAGTTGTTATATACTGAAATACTGATATTAAATACCAGTTTTATTCTCCTAAAAAGTTGTTATATAATGAAATACTGAGATTAAATACCAGTTTTATTCTCATAAAAAGTTGTTATAAACTGAAATACTGAGATTAAATACCAGTTTTATTCTCATAAAAAGTTGTTATATACTGAAATACTGAGATTAAATACCATTTTATTCTCATAAAATGTTGTTATGTGCTGAAATACTGAGATTAAATACCAGTTTTATTCTCATAAAAAGTTGTTATATACTGAAATACTGAGATTAAATAACAGTTGTATTCTCATAAAAAGTTGTTATATACTGAAATACTGAGATTAAATACCAGTTGTATTCTCATAAAAAGTTGTTATATACTGAAATACTGAGATTAAATACCAGTTGTATTCTCATAAAAAGTTGTTATATACTGAAATACTGAGATTAAATACCAGTTGTATTCTCATAAAAAGTTGTTATATACTGAAATACTGAGATTAAATACCAGTTGTATTCTCATAAAAAGTTGTTATATACTGAAATACTGAGATTAAATACCAGTTGTATTCTCATAAAAAGTTGTTATATGCTGAAATACTGAGATTAAATACCAGTTGTATTCTCATAAAAAGTTGTTATATACTGAAATACTGAGATTAAATACCAGTTTTATTCTCATAAAAAGTTGTTATATACTGAAATACTGAGATTAAATACCAGTTGTATTCTCATAAAAAGTTGTTATATACTGAAATACTGAGATTAAATACCAGTTGTATTCTCATAAAAAGTTGTTATATACTGAAATACTGAGATTAAATACCAGTTGTATTCTCATAAAAAGTTGTTATATACTGAAATACTGAGATTAAATACCAGTTGTATTCTCATAAAAAGTTGTTATATACTGAAATACTGAGATTAAATACCAGTTTTATTCTCATAAAAAGTTGTTATATACTGAAATACTGAGATTAAATACCAGTTGTATTCTCATAAAAAGTTGTAATATACTGAAATACTGAGATTAAATACCATTTTATTCTCATAAAAAGTTGTTATGTGCTGAAATACTGAGATTAAATACCAGTTGTATTCTCATAAAAAGTTGTTATATACTGAAATACTGAGATTAAATACCAGTTGTATTCTCATAAAAAGTTGTTATATACTGAAATACTGAGATTAAATACCAGTTTTATTCTCATAAAAAGTTGTTATATACTGAAATACTGAGATTAAATACCAGTTGTATTCTCATAAAAAGTTGTTATATACTGAAATACTGAGATTAAATACCAGTTTTATTCTCATAAAAAGTTGTTATATACTGAAATACTGAGATTAAATACCAGTTGTATTCTCATAAAAAGTTGTAATATACTGAAATACTGAGATTAAATACCATTTTATTCTCATAAAAAGTTGTTATGTGCTGAAATACTGAGATTAAATACCAGTTGTATTCTCATAAAAAGTTGTTATATACTGAAATACTGAGATTAAATACCAGTTTTATTCTCATAAAAAGTTGTTATATACTGAAATACTGAGATTAAATACCAGTTGTATTCTCATAAAAAGTTGTTATATACTGAAATACTGAGATTAAATACCAGGTGTATTCTCATAAAAAGTTGTTATATGCTGAAATACTGAGATTAAATACCAGTTTTATTCTCATAAAAAGTTGTTATATGCTGAAATACTGAGATTAAATACCAGTTTTATTCTCATAAAAAGTTGTTATATACTGAAATACTGAGATTAAATACCAGTTGTATTCTCATAAAAAGTTGTAATATACTGAAATACTGAGATTAAATACCATTTTATTCTCATAAAAAGTTGTTATGTGCTGAAATACTGAGATTAAATACCAGTTGTATTCTCATAAAAAGTTGTTATATACTGAATATTGAGATTAAATACCAGTTTTATTCTCATAAAAAGTTGTTATATACTGAAATACTGAGATTAAATACCAGTTGTATTCTCATAAAAAGTTGTTATATGCTGAAATACTGAGATTAAATACCAGTTTTATTCTCATAAAAAGTTGTTATATGCTGAAATACTGAGATTAAATAACAGTTGTATCCTCATAAAAAGTTGTTATATGCTGAAATACTGAGATTAAATACCAGTTGTATTCTCATAAAAAGTTGTTATATGCTGAAATACTGAGATTAATACCAGTTTTATTCACATAAAAAGTTGTTATATACTGAAATACTGAGATTAAATACCAGTTTTATTCTCATAAAAAGTTGTTATATACTGAAATACTGAGATTAGATACCAGTTGTATTCTCATAAAAAGTTGTTATATACTGAAATACTGAGAATAAATACCAGTTGTATTCTCATAAAAAGTTGTTATATACTGAAATACGGAGATTAAATACCATTTTTATTCTCATAAAAAGTTGTTATATACAGAAATACTGAGATTAAATACCAGTTTTATTCTCATAAAAAGTTGTTATATACTGAAATACTGATATTAAATACCAGTTTAATTCTCCTAAAAAGTTGTTATATAATGAAATACTGAGATTAAATACCAGTTTTATTCTCATAAAAAGTTGTTATAAACTGAAATACTGAGATTAAATACCAGTTTTATTCTCATAAAAAGTTGTTATGTGCTGAAATAATGAGATTAAATACCAGTTTTATTCTCATAAAAAGTTGTTATATACTGAAATACTGAGATTAAATACCAGTTGTATTCTCATAAAAAGTTGTTATATACTGAAATACTGAGATTAAATACCAGTTGTATTCTCATAAAAAGTTGTTATATACTGAAATACGGAGATTAAATACCAGTTCTATTCTCATAAAAAGTTGTTATATACTGAAATACTGAGATTAAATACCAGTTTTATTCTCATAAAAAGTTGTTATATACTGAAATACTGAGATTAAATACCAGTTGTATTCTCATAAAAAGTTGTTATATGCTGAAATACTGAGATTAAATACCAGTTGTATTCTCATAAAAAGTTGTTATATACTGAAATACTGAGATTAAATACCAGTTTTATTCTCATAAAAAGTTGTTATATACTGAAATACTGAGATTAAATACCAGTTTTATTCTCATAAAAAGTTGTTATATACTGAAATACTGAGATTAAATACCAGTTGTATTCTCATAAAAAGTTGTTATATACTGAAATACTGAGATTAAATACCAGTTTTATTCTCATAAAAAGTTGTTATATACTGAAATACTGAGATTAAATACCAGTTGTATTCTCATAAAAAGTTGTAATATACTGAAATACTGAGATTGAATACCATTTTATTCTCATAAAAAGTTGTTATGTGCTGAAATACTGAGATTAAATACCAGTTGTATTCTCATAAAAAGTTGTTATATACTGAAATACTGAGATTAAATACCAGTTTTATTCTCATAAAAAGTTGTTATATACTGAAATACTGAGATTAAATACCAGTTGTATTCTCATAAAAAGTTGTTATATACTGAAATACTGAGATTAAATACCAGGTGTATTCTCATAAAAAGTTGTTATATGCTGAAATACTGAGATTAAATACCAGTTTTATTCTCATAAAAAGTTGTTATATGCTGAAATACTGAGATTAAATACCAGTTTTATTCTCATAAAAAGTTGTTATATACTGAAATACTGAGATTAAATACCAGTTGTATTCTCATAAAAAGTTGTAATATACTGAAATACTGAGATTAAATACCATTTTATTCTCATAAAAAGTTGTTATGTGCTGAAATACTGAGATTAAATACCAGTTGTATTCTCATAAAAAGTTGTTATATACTGAAATACTGAGATTAAATACCAGTTTTATTCTCATAAAAAGTTGTTATATACTGAAATACTGAGATTAAATACCAGTTGTATTCTCATAAAAAGTTGTTATATGCTGAAATACTGAGATTAAATACCAGTTTTATTCTCATAAAAAGTTGTTATATGCTGAAATACTGAGATTAAATACCAGTTGTATCCTCAAAAAAAGTTGTTATATGCTGAAATACTGAGATTAAATACCAGTTGTATTCTCATAAAAAGTTGTTATATGCTGAAATACTGAGATTAATACCAGTTTTATTCACATAAAAAGTTGTTATATACTGAAATACTTAGATTAAATACCAGTTTTATTCTCATAAAAAGTTGTTATATACTGAAATACTGAGATTAAATACCAGTTGTATTCTCATAAAAAGTTGTTATATACTGAAATACTGAGAATAAATACCAGTTGTATTCTCATAAAAAGTTGTTATATACTGAAATACGGAGATTAAATACCATTTTTATTCTCATAAAAAGTTGTTATATACAGAAATACTGAGATTAAATACCAGTTTTATTCTCATAAAAAGTTGTTATATACTGAAATACTGATATTAAATACCAGTTTTATTCTCATAAAAAGTTGTTATATAATGAAATACTGAGATTAAATACCAGTTTTATTCTCATAAAAAGTTGTTATAAACTGAAATACTGAGATTAAATACCAGTTTTATTCTCATAAAAAGTTGTTATATACTGAAATACTGAGATTAAATACCATTTTATTCTCATAAAATGTTGTTATGTGCTGAAATACTGAGATTAAATACCAGTTTTATTCTCATAAAAAGTTGTTATATACTGAAATACTGAGATTAAATACCAGTTGTATTCTCATAAAAAGTTGTTATATACTGAAATACTGAGATTAAATACCAGTTGTATTCTCATAAAAAGTTGTTATATACTGAAATACGGAGATTAAATACCAGTTCTATTCTCATAAAAAGTTGTTATATACTGAAATACTGAGATTAAATACCAGTTTTATTCTCATAAAAAGTTGTTATATACTGAAATACTGAGATTAAATACCAGTTGTATTCTCATAAAAAGTTGTTATATGCTGAAATACTGAGATTAAATACCAGTTGTATTCTCATAAAAAGTTGTTATATACTGAAATACTGAGATTAAATACCAGTTTTATTCTCATAAAAAGTTGTTATATACTGAAATACTGAGATTAAATACCAGTTGTATTCTCATAAAAAGTTGTTATATACTGAAATACTGAGATTAAATACCATTTTATACTCATAAAAAGTTGTTATGTGCTGAAATATTGAGATTAAATACCAGTTGTATTCTCATAAAAAGTTGTTATATACTGAAATACTGAGATTAAATACCAGTTGTATTCTCATAAAAAGTTGTTATATACTGAAATACGGAGATTAAATACCATTTTTATTCTCATAAAAAGTTGTTATATACAGAAATACTGAGATTAAATACCAGTTTTATTCTCATAAAAAGTTGTTATATACTGAAATACTGATATTAAATACCAGTTTAATTCTCCTAAAAAGTTGTTATATAATGAAATACTGAGATTAAATACCAGTTTTATTCTCATAAAAAGTTGTTATAAACTGAAATACTGAGATTAAATACCAGTTTTATTCTCATAAAAAGTTGTTATATACTGAAATACTGAGATTAAATACCATTTTATTCTCATAAAAAGTTGTTATGTGCTGAAATACTGAGATTAAATACCAGTTTTATTCTCATAAAAAGTTGTTATATACTGAAATACTGAGATTAAATACCAGTTGTATTCTCATAAAAAGTTGTTATATACTGAAATACTGAGATTAAATACCAGTTGTATTCTCATAAAAAGTTGTTATATACTGAAATACGGAGATTAAATACCAGTTCTATTCTCATAAAAAGTTGTTATATACTGAAATACTGAGATTAAATACCAGTTTTATTCTCATAAAAAGTTGTTATATACTGAAATACTGAAATTAAATACCAGTTGTATCCTCATAAAAAGTTGTTATATGCTGAAATACTGAGATTAAATACCAGTTGTATTCTCATAAAAAGTTGTTATATGCTGAAATACTGAGATTAATACCAGTTTTATTCTCATAAAAAGTTGTTATATACTGAAATACTGAGATTAAATACCAGTTTTATTCTCATAAAAAGTTGTTATATACTGAAATACTGAGATTAAATACCAGTTGTATTCTCATAAAAAGTTGTTATATACTGAAATACTGAGATTAAATACCAGTTGTATTCTCATAAAAAGTTGTTATATACTGAAATACGGAGATTAAATACCAGTTTTATTCTCATAAAAAGTTGTTATATACTGAAATACTGAGATTAAATACCAGTTTTATTCTCATAAAAAGTTGTTATATACTGAAATACTGATATTAAATACCAGTTTTATTCTCCTAAAAAGTTGTTATATGCTAAAATACTGAGATTAAATACCAGTTCTATTCTCATAAAAAGTTGTTATATACTGAAATACTGAGATTAAATACCAGTTTTATTCTCATAAAAAGTTGTTATATGCTGAAATACTGAGATTAAATACCAGTTTTATTCTCTTGAAAAGTTGTTATATACTGAAATACTGAGATTAAATACCAGTTTTATTCTCA
The DNA here is from genome assembly GCA_964036315.1 of Acanthosepion esculentum. NCBI lineage: Eukaryota > Metazoa > Mollusca > Cephalopoda > Sepiida > Sepiidae > Acanthosepion > Acanthosepion esculentum. Next base: position 29,833,277 of record OZ038498.1, read on the forward strand.
TAAAAAGTTGTTATATACTGAAATACTGAGATTAAATACCAGTTGTATTCTCATAAAAAGTTGTTATATGCTGAAATACTGAGATTAAATACCAGTTGTATTCTCATAAAAAGTTGTTATATACTGAAATACTGAGATTAAATACCAGTTGTATTCTCATAAAAAGTTGTTATATACTGAAATACTGAGATTAAATACCAGTTGTATTCTCATAAAAAGTTGTTATATGCTGAAATACTGAGATTAAATACCAGTTGTATTCTCATAAAAAGTTGTTATATGCTGAAATACTGAGATTAAATACCAGTTGTATCCTCATAAAAAGTTGTTATATGCTGAAATACTGAGATTAAATACCAGTTGTATTCTCATAAAAAGTTGTTATATGCTGAAATACTGAGATTAATACCAGTTTTATTCTCATAAAAAGTTGTTATATACTGAAATACTGAGATTAAATACCAGTTTTATTCTCATAAAAAGTTGTTATATACTGAAATACTGAGATTAAATACCAGTTGTATTCTCATAAAAAGTTGTTATATACTGAAATACTGAGATTAAATACCAGTTGTATTCTCATAAAAAGTTGTTATATACTGAAATACGGAGATTAAATACCAGTTTTATTCTCATAAAAAGTTGTTATATACTGAAATACTGAGATTAAATACCAGTTTTATTCTCATAAAAAGTTGTTATATACTGAAATACTGATATTAAATACCAGTTTTATTCTCCTAAAAAGTTGTTATATGCTAAAATACTGAGATTAAATACCAGTTCTATTCTCATAAAAAGTTGTTATATACTGAAATACTGTGATTAAATACCAGTTTTATTCTCATAAAAATTTGTTATATGCTGAAATACTGAGATTAATACCAGTTTTATTCTCATAAAAAGTTGTTATATACTGAAATACTGAGATTAAATACCAGTTTTATTCTCATAAAAAGTTGTTATATACTGAAATACTGAGATTAAATACCAGTTGTATTCTCATAAAAAGTTGTTATATACTGAAATACTGAGATTAAATACCAGTTGTATTCTCATAAAAAGTTGTTATATACTGAAATACGGAGATTAAATACCAGTTTTATTCTCATAAAAAGTTGTTATATACTGAAATACTGAGATTAAATACCAGTTTTATTCTCATAAAAAGTTGTTATATACTGAAATACTGATATTAAATACCAGTTTTATTCTCCTAAAAAGTTGTTATATGCTAAAATACTGAGATTAAATACCAGTTCTATTCTCATAAAATGTTGTTATATACTGAAATACTGAGATTAAATACCAGTTTTATTCTCATAAAAAGTTGTTATATGCTGAAATACTGAGATTAAATACCAGTTTTATTCTCTTGAAAAGTTGTTATATACTGAAATACTGAGATTAAATACCAGTTTTATTCTCATAAAAAGTTGTTATATACTGAAATACTGAGATTAAATACCAGTTGTATTCTCATAAAAAGTTGTTATATGCTGAAATACTGAGATTAAATACCAGTTGTATTCTCATAAAAAGTTGTTATATACTGAAATACTGAGATTAAATACCAGTTGTATTCTCATAAAAAGTTGTTATATACTGAAATACTGAGATTAAATACCAGTTGTATTCTCATAAAAAGTTGTTATATGCTGAAATACTGAGATTAAATACCAGTTGTATTCTCATAAAAAGTTGTTATATACTGAAATACTGAGATTAAATACCAGTTGTATTCTCATAAAAAGTTGTTATATACTGAAATACTGAGATTAAATACCAGTTGTATTCTCATAAAAAGTTGTTATATACTGAAATACTGAGATTAAATACCAGTTTTATTCTCATAAAAAGTTGTTATATACTGAAATACTGAGATTAAATACCAGTTTTCTTCTCATAAAAAGTTGCTGCTTAGGTCGTGGATCTTGTGTTTTAACCGATTTAACTGCTTGTAGTTTGCATGTTATATTGTTCGTCGCAGAATTTCTGCTTCAGATTTGGAAATTATATTTCCACTACGTAACATTTTTTCAATTGATGTGATCCTGGTCATTGCGGAGCTTTTCTCGGTGTTTTAGTTGTTCTGCGCATGTAACGAGGTAATCAAGTGTTCAACAAAATAGTTAAGAAATAATTAAAGAATGAAAACAAATCCTGGACCAGATTTATATAATACCATTCCCACCACACCCACACAATACGGCTTACCCAAAACACACAAACCCGACATACCCATCTGATCCATTGTGTCCGGTACAGTATCAACAGTGCACCTCACAAATTAGCTAAAATCCTTAACCCCGTTCCTACGTATCAATGCAACACATATCAAACATTCTGGTAACTTAATCCAGAGAATACGAAACGTAAATGTGAAAAACATGGTTATGGCGAAACTAGACCATCGAATCATTATACACCAACATACCCATGATAAAATGCGTCAACATATTAAGAAACTACCTCAAAAGTCAAAAGAAAAGCTTCCTTTACTCGTCCAGAAAATTATAAAAATATGCAAACTAATCACTAACCACTGTTTCCTCTCTTTCAACAATATTCTCTACAATCAAATATTCGGCTTACCTATGGGATCACCTCTCAGTGCTGTTCTTGCTTGTCGTTTTCTAGAATTCTTAGAATCCGGTTCATTTAGACACATCATACCAAACAGCTCTACTTACCTAAAATATATGGATGACGTCCTCTTATTATATCCCCAAGATAACAACCTATTAGACATAATAATGAAACTCTATAAGGGTGAACCGAGCACTGAATTATTTTGGAATAAGCAATTCTTTACCTTTTTTCGATATCTTACTAATAAGCAACAATGAGAAATTAGATTTTAAAGTATATCGTAAGATCACAAAAGCGATCTAATTAACATCTATTTCCACCATAACCAAAAAATAAAATCTGGACTAATATATTACATCAGAGCCCTTAGGATATGTAGCCCGGAATACCTAAATGAAAAGAAATATATTAAGAAAATTTTCAAACTTCTCAACTATCTACATTTTATCCTCAAAGCAAAGAAAAAACAAAAAAAACAGTCACCACCATAACACGTCTAACAAAAATGACACAAAATTCATAATCCTGTCCTCCAACAGTCTTTCTACTAAACTCGCAAGCAAACTAGTCATCCCTGATGCCAGATCATTACCACCACCTCCAAGACAATCGGAGATATAATTAGGAAGTAAAATAAACCCAACACCAATTCAAATGCCGGGTTTTATCAAATAAATGTTTTACATTGCAAAAATGTTTATGTGGGGGAGACATCACGTGATCCAAAAGATATCATCTATGAAGACAATAGAAATTTGCGTCTGGACAAACGATGTAACTCTCGTTTTGCATCGAAATGATGCTGAACATAACATTGATTTCACTAATGCCAACTTAATTTAAAAAAGAACATAATTCTTTTAGAAGAAAACACATCGAAAACTTAATAATATTATTACCAACTATAAACACACGTCTAAAACATTACATTACATCGGCACTTTCTTCGAATCCATTCTTACAGACTCAAACTTACATCAATCTAATGAAGAATACATTCTTAAAGAAGTCAGCCATAAATTAGAACCATGTGACACACGGTTTGACCGCACAAAGGTGAAGATAGCAGAACTCCCACTAGACAGACACACATACAACATTACAAATACACATTACCATCGGATGCCCACTTAAACATACAATCTTCACAAAACCTACATACACACAGAATTATCTACGGTTTTAATACACGTGACATATGTCTGACCAATGAGAATTGACACAAACATTACTGAAAATAGCAATGTTTCTGTCTTTTTGTCTTTTTTGTCTCAATCCCTGGCGAAGCTTTAATTAAAGAGAAACATGTTAGATTGATATACCTTTCCTGTTTGTTCTTTATCAGCCTGTCGGATTCCAATCTATATTTGATCTGCATTTGATCTTTAACTCATATATATATATATATATATATATATATATATATATATATATATATATGTATGTATATGGATTGAAGATTCATCTTTAACTCATATATATATATATATATATATATATATATATATATATATATATATATATATATAGCCTGAAGATGGAGTGTAAAATAATTGTCTTTGCTGGGTATTGATCTCAACGTCCGCTTTATATTTGCATAAGCGCTATGCTTGATATTGAGCACCCATAACTATGACATATTTAAACACTATATTTTTATCATATATATTATTATCATTATTAAATTTCAGGCAATACAAGACTCAAGAGGCACTCAAGATAGTCGATTACTGACAGAGGTGCGTGATAAGAACGTAAGAAGAGGAAGTAGGAAGTGAGCATTACAAGGATATAGCGGATAGATAACGATTCCCCCTAGACTTGAAAAAGGTTCAAGTGGTACTTTGTTCCAAAACAAATGTCTGTTATTGAGAAGAAGCTTTTGGAGTCGCACACCCATCTTACCGAAGGAATACGTAGGAAATAAAAGTGATTCAGCTCTGTGAACATGGCAAGCCGTGTCTTGGCTATAAAAGTTTGAGCAGTTCCCACAAAAGAAGGGAGCTCGTCAGAACATTTGCCGTGGAAGTAGCGATAGGCTTACGATGTTGGTGATAGAGGCTATAAGGTGAAAAGTCATCCCCCCGAAAGATTAGGGGGATATGTTAAAAAGTCACCCCCGAGAGTTAGTGGGTATATGGTGAAAAGTCAGCTCGTGAAAAAGTGGCTATATGGTGAAAAGTCACCCCCGGGAGATAGAGACTATATGGTGAAAAGTCACCTCAGCCCGGAGATAGGGGCTATATGTTGAAAAGTCACCCCCGTGAGATAGGGATTCTAGGGGGAAAAGTCACACCCCACCCGGGAGATGGGGGCTATATGGTGAAAAGTCGCCCCGTCCCCGTGAGATAGGTGCTATATGGTGAAAAGTCAACCCACCGTAAGATAGGGACTATATGGTGAAAAGTTAACCCACTCTAAGATAAAGGCTATATGGCGAAAAGTCATCCAATACAATGCCGCGAAAACGGTTTCAAACTCTGTCAAGGCTGGAAAGAGAGGAATGGACAGCCCCATCGCAGATGTGGCAGCCATGCTCCATTTCTGGTCTGATCTGCCTCTTGTAAAATATGGCTGAAGACAGGTATTTTTTGATGCGGTACAAGAAGCCGACCATTTTTTCTAGCACCTTTATCGATGCATAGCGTATACGAATTCTACCTGAGGTCTGGGGTGAACTTAATCCCAAGAGCCTCATTGAGAGTGCAACCGTCCATCACGAACTGGTGTAAATTCAGAGTCTTCTCTACTAGCTTGGTTTTCGGAGTTATTGGAAGTACTGAATATATACTGCTATTTTCGTAAGGTTGTCCCTATTTTAAGAACAATATAACGACGTTTAAACAGCATAATATTCACCCATTATTTCAACGGCATGTTTTGCCTTCTCGTTTTTCTCTCTTTCTTAACTTTGTGGTCGAGTTGGAGCTGGCTTTCCAGGGTGGGATAGAGAAATATAGTCAAAACATGAACACCCAATCTCCAGACACCGTTGCTGAGTACAAGAGGAACATATGTTAGTTCTTTGTAAAACCACGTGACCCGTGACCCTCTGACGAGACACCAAGCGGTGCGTATGCACAACTGAACATATGTCCACACATGCTCCAGGCACTACCCTCACTACCACCTACCCCTCCTCTAACATCAGGGACATACACACAAGCCCCCGAGCATATTTACGCATCCGGGGGTCGTGATGGTTATATAAAGATTCATATTAATCTACTTTGAGAATCTATCTACAATACTAAAACTTACGAAATGCCTGCGAGAAAACTCTTAGATAATTTTTATATATGAGACATTTTCTTTTACTTTCCTATTTTCTCTTCGTCTTCCAAAAATGTGATATATGTGCTTACTTGTGTATAATTCGTGCTTTTGGAGAGGAACATTTGGGAAGAGCCTTGGAAAATTTGATACTCACAGGACAGATAGTAGGCAAAGGGGACAGGAAAAGGCAACGCATAACCTACCCAGTAAATAAATGTCGGCACACAGTTTAGGAGAGATAACAAAAAGATAACATTTATAATACATCTCTCAGTCTATTTATATCTATCTGAATGTTTATATATCTCTTATATCTATGTCTGTTCATATCTATCTATCTATTTATCTATCTATCTATTTATCTATCTATCTATGTAAATGTTTATATCTCTGTTATATCAAACTTTCTTTCTATCTATCTGTCTATTTATCTATCTATCTACCTATTATTAAATTTTTATAACCAGTGAAGTTTAAGATAAATTGGCCAAATAACTCATATACTGATGCCGACAACGAATTTATTTAACCGATAAAGAGAGACAATCTTAAATGATATTGTTGGCCTTCTGGCACTTATTCCAAAGAGAGAGCATTACTGCCATATATAGTCTGAAGCAGCACAATCCTCACTTTCCGTCGGTAATACAGTTAAAAAAAGATTTATGCGGCTTTTAAATGATGGAATATTTCCACCCTACATCCCTTTCTCACAGGCGTCCTGGGTATGACGGTAAACTACATCCGCGTCCAGGGTAAGACGATAAACTACGTCCGACAGCAAGGCCTCTGATGAGGAGGTTTTGAAGAGCGTGGAACCACCTCTTGATTGCCGGTGTTCCCAGGTCCACCCTAACCCGTTGTGGTGGCGCCTGTTGGGGTCCCAGCTATAGGCAAATAGTTAACCCCAAAACTGGGGTCAAAACACTATGAAAGTGTAAAATAGGTTTTAATACCAGAAACAATATGTTGTAAAAATAAATAACAGCAATACATTTTTGATAAAAATTATTACCAGCAATTGAGTTTTTGAAGAAAATATATTAAGAGCAATAAAAATGTTGTCGGCATTAAATAACCCATTGAGGTGTTGATATGCCATAAAACCAAACAAACCAAGCCAAACTTATAGTTAGTTATAATAAACATAGCTATAGTCAGTTATAACAAATTTAGTATAGAGAATACGGAAATTGAACATAGAATAGGCTGTGCTAGAGGTAGTTTCACCCAACACTACCAATTGCTACAAAACCAAAACACCAACAAATAAACTCGAGATGTTTTTAAATCATCATCATCAGGTCGATAATACTTCTCGGATTCTCCTAACTCCTTCCTTCCAACCATCTCTGTCAGACATCGCCGTCGGAAGGTCCTCCAGATGATATCCAGAGTCAACTACAAGTTAATCAATGTAGGTGTGATGAGGTCTTCCAACCGATCTTTTGCTGCGCAATGGGTTCCATAGGAGGGCGTCACTCACAAGTTCTGACTTACTTCTCCAGGAGTGAACGGCTAGCCGAAGCCTTTTCTCTCTTAGGGAAACTGAGATAGGAGGAAGATGTCCATACAGGCGTTTCTTTCTAGGGTGTTTCTTCCAGCTGATGCAATTCGTAACATCCTTCTGTATGTTCCGTCAAGTGATGCTTCCTAGTGTTTCGTCGGAGTGCAAACGTTTTCTTCTTTATGTGCCGTAACCCCTCAAAGTGTAAGCGATCATGGCTCTCCACGATTTTCTGTCAATTGTAACTCTTAATTCATTTTGTCTTGTGACTTCTTTTAAACCCTGTTTCGTCATCCATTTACTCAAGCCCACTAAGAATGTTATGCGTTGTTTTCATCTACCCCACTTGCCTTCAGTCAGCCCTGTGATGATCAGATTTTCCAAGCCCTCTTTCCTCATCATGTGCATTAGACATTTCAATTGCCTCTTCATAATGTTAAGTATAAGTTTTTTGCTTCCATTTTCTCTAAAATTCATTGTTGCCCACAAAATCGGTCCATGTTATTCTTAGCATCCTTCTGTAGAACTACATTTCTGTTGCCTCAAATGTCTTTTTCATCTTTGAGGAGATTGCCCAACATTCACTGCGATACAAGAGGACAGATATCGCGTAACAGTTTGGTACTCTTCTTTTATTTTTCTGTATTTTATAGTTGTTGTCTTTGTGTTCGGTAATCTTCCCTCGATTTTTATATAGAGTCTCAGGTGGAAAATTTGCGAATCTACATATAGATGAACTATAAAGAAATTAAAGCAGCTTAAAACTATTGTGTTTATTACTGAATATTATCGGAAGTTATATAAGTCAATTCAGTACAGGCTCCTTGTTGTAGCATACCTACGGACAATAATGGGTATTTCCATATTCACATAAATACAGTAGTAAATACTGTATGTTGGTCTGCAGTTGGAGATCCGTCTCTAGCTGTGCTGGTCAAACTCTCCTATTCCGGGAAGAGAGGGTCCCCAGACAAGGTTATGTCGAAGGCAGAGTCTCGTCTCGGGAAACAGCTACCTGACCCCGTTTTATGCGGGGTATACGGGGAAGTTTGGCCGAGCCTACGGGCTCGGATAACCAACATTAAATTCGGCCTTGTGCCGCATCTGACCGCGTGGGGCGGTTAGTAGATATCCTGCAGTTGGAGATTCATTTTGGAATTCAGTGACTCACATCTAGCAGTTGACTAGTTCTTCTACGCACAGCTGGCGAATATTATATGTGCTATACATATATATATATATATATATATCCGAATGATAAATAATCCTTCTCAGATAAGGAGGAAATGCCGTCAGAAATCGTCCGAAGTTCCTTTCAGAAAAAAAGGGTATAAGAAATATGGCCGAAACTTTAGACTTTCTTAAATCATCATCAGGGCAATTAGAGATAGTTGGAGAGTTTCCTAGAACTAGTGACTGATGGGACATAGGCAAGCAGTTTTGTAACACAGCCAATACAAAATACTAGTAAAATCAAATTATCAAAATAGACTTATCATCCTGGAAATAATACTCATAAAACAAAAACAACCATCACTAAATAAAAAGAATTATAAATTATCAGTCCACATCTTCAAATGTATATTCAACAAAACACATGTCACATATCGTTACGTCACAATACTCTTTGCCCGGACTCTTGCCTGAGAAGGATTATTCATAATTTGGAAAGGACGATCAATAAAATTAACTGACAAAAAAATGCCTGTTGTTTTTAATAACATTTGCCTTAAATACACAAACACACACACACACACACACACACACACACACACACACACACACATACACACATATATATATATATATATATATATATATATATATATATATATATAATGTTTATATTTATATAGTACAATTTGCAACTAAAAATATATTTAAACAAACTGATATCTGGGTAATAGATTTTGGAAAAAAAATTAGAAAACTCTAAAACCATCCAAGTTGGTTTAAAAAAAATAGTCCAACACCGCAATGCCTAGCCCAAAGAAAAAACCCAAGGAAATGTTCAATACGTAGAGCAGATATGTAAAAACTTCGAGAAATATAGTGGGGGGAGAAATTCCACTTGAAAAGCTGACCGTCTGTTCTTTCGTGGCCAAGCGGTAAGGCGCGCCGGGATAAACGGTGGTTTCCTCTTCCCTGAGGGAAACAGCTTCGATTCCTGCCAAAGGGAGCAATTTTTCTTTAATACGGTTTCTCGAATATTCAGGCCAGTAGGTGAAAATAAATAAATAATAAACGGACCGCCTACTCAAATACGCGTATCCATTAAAAATAACGTTTAAAGTGAAATATATATATATATATATATATATATATATATATATATATATATATATATATAATTTCAAATATACTAAATCTGTAGAAGGACAATATAAAACAAAGCGTTAAGAAAAACTCATCTCAGGTTATAGAAGCACTTCCAGAAATCAAAGTTGATCTCTTTAACCTAGTTGTAACAGCTCAATGGGGAAAAGCCGTCTTATAACTTTCAATGCCTCAAAAAACAAGTATCATTTAACGTTTTCCTCAGTCTCTCAATGAGACTCTTTGCTTTAAAGACCTATTGGGACTCAGCTTCTCTCCAGACCTCAAGTGGAAATCACATATACGATCCAGAGCAAAAGATGATGGGAAAATGGTTGGTTACTGCACCGCAGCAGAATGTACCTGAGTCCTTCTACTGTGCGCGTTCTTACACCTCATAAAAGAAAGAAAATGTAAAGGACACCAAAAAACTGCATAAAAACATGGACTTTTTCTTGTCAGTAATTTTTAACGGAGCATATAAAAAGCTGACTGCTGCTCAAATATTCAAAATAAATATTAATTATTATAAGCATTATATTTAGTGGGTACTCGGGTTGAGTAGACATCGCTGTGTTTTTTTAGAGTGAAATTAATATCTACCGGCTTAAAGAACGTAATTCTTATTGACATGAATAGAACCTATATTCACGTTAGAGACTAACTTCAGACCAGGATTGATTTACCGTTTAGCTACGAGAAGTCATTACTGGAAAGCATGGCTCAATTAGTCTATTTAAAAATGCATTCCTCTCGTTCGGGCATTTCGAAGTCTTTATGTGCTGACTTTTTTTTTACCCGAAATATTAAAAAAAAAGAACAATTTTAATCACTGGAATTTTTTAATTCGCCATAATTTCTTGTTACATTAACCGTTTAAGGTGTATCCGTATACCGACTTAATACATCGTTTATTATAACAAATAATATCGGATGAAAAATTCATTAACTGCTTTATATATATATATATATATATATATATATATATATATATATATATATATATATATATATATATATATCCTTAGTTTACGAAAAACTAGGTAATCCGTATGGGTAGACCCAATGAGGATAAAATCCAGAGAGCTCAATGTAAATCAGAGCTAATAATTTAAATAAAAATAGACCACTTTAAGGTTCGATGTGGGGAAATAATTTATTACTTGGAACCTTAAAGTGGTCCGTTGTTATTTTTATTTAATATATATATATATATATATATATATATATATATATATATATATATATATATATATATATATATATATATATTGTAATCCACAGACAGATTGTTTCGCTGTATCACAGCTGATCAGTGTAGTTAGAATTCCGGTTGCCTCTAGCTGAAGATCGAAACCCGGCTGAATTGGTGTCAGTCGGCGATTCTACCCCTAAGCTGCTGGCGCACGGCAGAGATAAAGGTGAATTTAAGCGTATTTATTTTTAAACACACAGTGACTGAGAGAACTCGGTTCGTTTTACCGAAGAATCTTGCAATATTAGCAGTAATAATCACTGTTTACTAACTCAAACTTCCTCCCCAGAGAGCTCAACCGAAATAAATTTTTCATGAGTATATATATATATATATATACATATATATATATATATATATATATATATATATATATATAAAGTTTAACGGCCAGAGTTGAATCAAACCAGGAATCAGTAGTATTAAAAAGTGCTAAATACACGTGTGAAAAAATAAAATAAAAGTAAAAATAACATGTAGAGCTTTTAACTTTAAAAATCAGAAAAATTAAAAAAAACAAAAAATTCAGGGAATCGATTGTAAGGTGGAAAATCTTTAAAAAGGCAAAGCCTTACAACAACCACAACAATATTTGCAACCTTTGCCAACAGGAAAAATTAGCAATTATGACATTTCCGAATCCAAATAATCTTTTAAATCAGAAATCCGAAGTCTTAAATCCCAGCCTACATGTTTAAAAATTACTCTTAAGCACATATGATGCTGGATAATAAAAAGAAGTAATGTTCATTTCAATTACCCCCCCCCCACACCAATACATTTACAATACCCTTGCTTCTTTTCCTTTCCCTCTTCTTCTTCTTCACATCCTCCTCCTCCTATTCTGTTACGCCCAACGTCGTGCGTTTGTTTATTTATTTTTGAAAAATTATAGCGTTCATTAGTTTAAAACAAATAAAGCGTTAAAAGGGCATTTGACAAAAATCACCTGAGGACACCGTAAAGTTGAAACCAAGATGGAGGATTCAACTGACCTCCTGATTTTTAAAGTATATATGCTTAAGGAACTGTATTCCTGATCAAACCGAATTCATAAATAATTACATCGGTCACACGATTACATCCTTATCTAGACGCCTTATGTTACACCTATCTGACCACAGCTCTATTAGAACCCATTTAAAACACACACAAATTTACCAGACTCTATCCGAAAGATACTCGTAGGAAATACAAACATAATAACCTCATCCATATGTAAAAAAAAAAATTAAAGTAATGGAATCCTTAATAATAATAAAAATAATAATAAAAGCTAACACGTAATAATATTAACTAGGAACACGGCCACAATGTGTTGACTGTGCTCGGAAAATAAAACATCCCTATAATTCTAAAAACATACACGCAACCCATGAACCCAAATACAAAGCAAAAATAAAATCATCCTTGGTAATGGTTAAAATTACAGACGAAAAGACTCGAAATTATAGAACATTTGAACAGTTTCTACACATTCTGTATCCAGAAAGAAAATACTTGTTCGAACACAAGAAAAATTAAATAAACAGCTTAATTGAAGTACCTTGTGTGTCGTATTTAATGAAACATATATATATATATATATATATATATATATATAGAGAGAGAGAGAGAGAGAAAGAGAGAGAGAGAGAAAGAGAGAGAGATATATGGTCGGTAATTGGATGACAAACTGGGAGAAATCTATATAACGCATTTCGGCCCTTAAAAGACTTCATGCTTTGATTTCTGTGCCTTCCACAGTAATAAATTAGCGTCCAGGTTCATACCACATTTCACCTTTCTTAACAAACCTTGCTTGCGGACATATCATGTTTAAATACCGGTTCCCGTACGATCACTGAAGTTAAACAACGCCGAACCTGGCGAGTACATCAGTGGGTGAGCGTTTCTGAATACCAGCTTGCATGTGCAGATAGGGTAGTGCTCGGAAATGTTAATCGGAGATCCGATAGCTTTAGATAATTCAAACGCCATTGACACTGTGTGGCACAACGGATTGTTGCTTATGATCACTAGTTATGGAATTACTGGAAGAGTCTTCCTTACTAACAGGTAAGTCATTGAAGGTAGTTGTTAACAGCCAGTCCTAGCAATCGATGCAGGTGTTCCCCAGGAGTCACATCTCGAACCAACCCACTTTCTACTTTATATAAATAATCTGCCTAAAGACGCAAGAAAAAATGGTAAATTCCCTGTACCACGCTAAGAAGCACCTGACTCCTCATGGTACTCCCTATTTTTACAAGAGAGAGCTCAAGCCTAAAATGGAGTACTCCTATTTAGGCAGGAGCTGTCCAGTACTAACTTTCCAGTCTCGATAGAGTCCAAAAGCCTTCTCCGTATCCTTGTGGGTAGCAAATTATTTTCCACCCTGCAACCCCTCTCTCACAGATAAGATGCGTCCTGGGTATGGCGATAAACTATATCTGCATCCTGGGTATGAGGATAAACTACATTCGCGTCCTGGGTAAGACGATGAACTACGTCCAACAGCAAGGCCTCTGATCAGGAGGTTTTGAGGAGCGTGGAACCACTTCTTAATTGCTGGTGTTCCCAGGTCCAGTCTGACTCGGAGTGGTAGCACCTGTTAGGGTCCCAGCTATGGTCAAATAGTTAACCCCGAAACTGAGGTAAAAAGCATTATAAAAGTGTAAAAATATGTTTTAATACCAGAAATACTTTGTAAAAATTATTACCAGAAATAAATTTAAAAATAACTATTACCAGCAATACGTTTTTCTTAAAAAAAAAGACTATTACCAGCAATACGTTTTTTTAAAAATAACTATTACCAGCAATACGTTTTTTTTAAAATAACAATTACCAGCAATACGTTTTTTAAACAAAAAGACTATTACCAGCAATACGTTTTTTTTTTAAAGACTATTACCAGCAATACGTTTTTTTAAAAAAGACTATTACCAGCAATACGTTTTATTTTTAAAAAGACTATTACGAGCAATACGTTTTTTTTTTAAAAAGACTATTACCAGCAATACGTTTTTTTTTAAAAGACTATTACCAGCAATATGTTTTTTTGAAAAAGACTATTACCAGTAATACGTTTTTCTTCAAAAAATTCAATTACCAGCAATACGTTTAAAAAAAAAATAAGACTATCACCAGCAATACGTTTTTTAAAAAAATACTATTACCAGCAATACGTTTTAAAAAAAAAAAAGAAGACTATTACCAGCAATACGTTTTTGAAAAAAAAACTATTCCCCGCAATACGTTTTTGAAAATAATATTATCAGCTATACAATTTTGAGGAAAAACTATTTCCAGTAATAGATTTTTGACAAAACAAATATATTACCAAAAAAAAAACGTTGAGGCATTAAATGACCCATTGAGGTTGATATGTCGTAAAACAAACCAAAGCAAACCAAACAGACGAGATTTCGTAAGACTATCACTGCTCTATCGCTATATTCTTTAGTTCCACCAGTTCTAACCTACACGATTAATACCCACCATGCTACGCACATTGTAGCGAACCACCCTCATTCCATCCGTATTCCATTTGTAAGATATGAGTTCCACTTGAGCAGCTTTCCTATGAGTCACTACTCAGTGAAATCGACTCCAGGGAGAATGTTTTCCCGGTCACTACAATCTTAACCTGTTCAAATCTAGGGCTAACCGTTATCTTCCCTACCTATCCGTATAAACTGTGCTTCTTACTCTGTAAGCCTCTACCTCGAGTGGCTCCCAGGCATTATACAGGCTGAGCCATACTGTAAAATAAAATTAACATAAACTAATCTATCATTACTATTAGATATTAATATTTAATATGAGCATTTTGTAAGCTTCAATTTTGATGAATTGGTAAGTACTGGATCCACCAAATAATTATTCCCAGAATATCAGTAGATAGAGGATTTGTTCTTGGACAGCATTCCATAAACTCGGTGATTTTTTTATGTTTTAGTTCTGATTCCGCTTGTTCTTACGAAGTTTGTAAGCAGGTTCTTTAGTTAGAAAAAAAAGAAAATATCAAATTTCATTTGTTCAGTAATGCTCGTGGGAAAAGTCTTCGAAAATTCGATGAATAAATGGGATCTAAATAGACTGTTAAACATGGCGAGAAAAGATGATGGTTGAATAATTATTCTATGAAGATTTACTTGTTTGGTTTTTAAACATTTCACCCCGGGCAAGGTAATAAAACCACTAAAATGCAAGGTGTTACAAATAGTGAAAGAGAATGAGAAGACTTTAATGAGTGGGGGAAAAAACAATAAAAGCACATGGTTCCGGAAGACAGAAGGTGGCGATTGGCATTGCATTTAAATTTTTGAACATTATAGTTGGCAGGAAGCAAGAAATCGGAAGGGAGTTTCATAGGCGAGAAAATAAACTTTTACAATGGAACATACCGTTGTATCTAGCTCGTTCAACTGTAAAACGGTGAGACCTAATTGCCAATCTAGTTTAAATTCATGTAGTGAAGGCATCAAGCAGAAAATCTCGTCAGAACAATCCCCATGGAAATACTTTCTACGATAGACAGATGGAAGCCATGCCAAGACGATGGGAAAGTGACTGAAGTTGAAATGCCGTGTTAGGACGATTACAAGAAGGATTTTGTCGACAAACTCGTGATATATAGCATTTGAAAATATTTCGATGATAGAATTTAGATCGAAGAATAAAATACTTGTACCAAAAAAAAAAGAAAAACAAAACAAAACTATTATTAATGTCTTATACTGATGGAGACAAAACTGAAGATAGAATTCGCTGCCATTAAAAATAAAAACCATAAATCCTCAATGTCCTTGATTCTTAAATGACGCAATATGAAGCGTTTGTGTATTTCGGTATTGAAGAAGGTCACTGAATCTTTCGCACAACTATACAGTGACCGAGATTTATTCATATATTTTTATTTTTTTAGAAAGGAAAATCCTTTGGGAGATACCGAGAAAGGGAGACAAAGAAGATGTAGGTTAGAAGAGGGACGGCATACTTTGCGATTTTATAAAATCTTTGTGGCGTTAACGTTAATGATAATGGTGATTTTTGGTAAAAGTATTTAATTCTTCAATCAAATTTCTATCATCGAAATATTTTCAAATGCCATATATCACGAGTTTGTCGACAAAATCCTTCTTGTAATCGATCCTAATGATTTCTTATAAAGAAAGATTCGAAATTCATTGACCGAGCAGATAATGCTACTTTTATTTGAATTTTTTTTAAAATTTCTATTAAAACAATTTTTCCAGAAAAATAGTTTTCTCAAATCCAGTAACTGTTATTTTTCCTTCCAGTACTGATGGAGTTTCTTTTCTATCACAAAAAAGATTCTTTGATTCTTAAATGACAAAATAAGCGTTAGTGTATTTCGGTCTCGAAAAAGGTTTGGTTAGTTTGGTTTGTTGTGTTTTACGGCATATCAATCTCAATGGGTTATTTAATACCGACAACTTTTTTTTTCTGGTAATATTTTGTTTTGTCAAAAATCTATTTCTAGTAATATTTTTTCCTCAAAAATTTATAGCTGGTAATATTAAAAATTATTTTAAAACATGTATTGCTGGTAATATTTTTTTTTTCAAAACCGTATTGCTGGTAATAGTTTTTTTTCCTTCAAAAATTTATTTCTGGTAATAATTTTTTACAAAGTATTTCTGGTATTAAAACCTATTTTTACACTTTTATAGTGCTTTTTTCCTCAGTTCCGGTTTGGTTTGGTTTATTTTGTTTTACGACACATCAACCTCAATGGGTTATTTAATGCTGACAAATTTTTTTATTGCTGGTAATATTCTGTTTTATCCTTCAAAATTCCTGGTAATAATTTGTTTCAAAATAGTATTGCTGGTAATAGATAATTATTTGCCCATAACTGGGTCCCTAACAGGTGCTACCACCTCGGGTCAGGGTGGACCTGGGAACACCAGCAATTAAGAGGTGGTTCCACGCTCCTCAAAACCTCCTGATTAGAGGTCTTGCTGTTGGATGTAGTTTATCGTCTTACCCTGGACGTGGATGTAGTTTATCGTCATACCCAGGAGGGTCGAAAAAGGCCACTGAATATTTCGTGCAAATATACAGGTATTTCTTTATTTACATTTTAGACAGGGAAATGCATGGGGAGATACCGAGAAAGGGAGACACAGAAATTGTGTATCAGAAGACAACAGCATAATTTGGGATATTATAAAATCTTTCTGGTGTTAATAATATCAGCCTTTTTTTCTTTTCTTTTTTGTTAAGTAAACATTTGACATTTATTGACCAAGCAAAGCCAGTGCAACTGTTAATTGAAATCTACAATACATTCATCTTAAAACAATTTTTTTATTAAAATAGATCTCTCAAGTCCGGTAACTATTGTTTATCTTTCCAGTATTGATGGGGGCTTCTATCCTAAAATTTGGCTCGAATGTTTTTTGATTGATTTCTTTTTAAGGATTATCAACCGTTTGTACGTTATCGAAAGCCGAAACGCATTTTTTGGATTGTAATATATGTTTTTGCGAGTTAATATCGTATTAACAGTATTTGTATATAATAGAATATTCACTCGCAAAACAATATTTGTAGATAATGTTGATTTTTAGATACAAGTTCTACTATTTGACCCATAGCTGGGGTGAAAAAGAGGTGGATTCATACATTTTTTCTAAGGTTATTTTCTCGTAAGTGAATATAACGAATCCCACTGGAATTGGAACTCGGCTCTCCGATTAACAATTCCGAAGCGTCATCCATTACACCACCTGCACATCCAAGCTTACAGCAACTGGCGTTCTCGAGCGGTCACCCATCGGTACACACCAGGATCGATTTCGCTTAACTTCGCTGATCGTCCAGAAACCGGTGTTTCACCGTGATATGACCGTAGCGCGACAGGAAAAAAATTATATATTCGCATTAAGCAATTTCAAATATCTACCTGGCATTAATTGCATGCCAATTGTTGTTCTCAACTATGTTGTCGTTGTCACAACGTTTCGGGCGTTGTGCTCTCCAGACTTCATCAGGGAACGGTGATTTTCGAACTGTGCATTTTATTCAATCACCGAGATATAAAGTTTTCGTCCCACCGCCCATATCTAGCGATATCTCGTCTTATTCTTATTTTTAGTACTGCTCACTTATTGCACGTCCTGTTTTCACTGAGTCCAGCTACTCCCTGTAAGTTATCCGGATCGGCATACACTTAATGAGGGACAGATGGCACAACGGTGGAAACGTTGTGATAGCAACAACAAAGATGGGGATAATAGCCAGCATGCAAATAATGTAAATAATGGTAACTCTCTATTCAAATAATTCAGACTCACAATTTACCGTATTTATATTATCTACTTTCGCAAAAATGCCACTAGGAAAGAAGGCATAAGTTCATCTCTTCTCCCCACCTCAAATATGGGTTAAATAGTAGGACAGACTGGAGTCTCTAGCCTTGGATGGCAGCCTGTCTAGGAAAAAAGGCCTACACTGAATAATTCCAAACCGTGAAGACGACAATGGGCAACCAGGCGATGATTTTTCCAAAGAATGCATAGAAATTTACAGATAAGGATGTTAAAAGAAAGGCGAGCCATGATCGCTTACGTTCTGAAAGTACAAGTCAACAACAAAAAAAGTGCCAAAAATTCTAAATCTATAAAAAGCCTGTCGATAGCCTATACTGTTAACCAATATGCCAAATCGAAAGTCCCTTATATTTGAGAAAGATAGTTATAAACTCTTGAGATTGAGAAATTGACTACCATATTTTTGATAGAAAAATTATATGACAATTCCAAATGTTATTCATAAAGACATTTTTTTCCTATTTTAGTTTTGTTTAGAAATATTTTAAGAAGAAACTGGATATTAATTATAAGTAATCCCTGTGCTTATAAAACCCGCCCTTTCACAGACGTAAATAAGCGATATATTTCCGATTTTATGGAGGCAAATCTGACAGTCTATTATGAAATATAGTGTAAACTTGTCGTACAGATAAGAGACACCAGATCAACATAATGAAAAAAAAGCGTTATCAGAGTTGTTAAGCAATTATATATTATTTATAGTAATTCATCTAGAGGAATTCTCAACAGAATGTAGAAGCACTGGACGACTGTTTTGTCTTATATGGAACTCGATCAGCAATGCGCATTTACTGTCGAGAATCGAAACAAGACCATCACGATAGAACGAAAGCGTCATAGCATTGGACCAACTGGCCTCGATGCCGAAGAAGAGACTGACTAGACTCGATATAGCGCAGCTACTCACTAACTTCCATGATGATATTCATCCAAGAATACGTAACCTAACGGATTGTACCCCAAGAGCCACGCCTTCTTTCTCCAAGCCGCTCACTCCAGAGCATTAGAAGCTGGATCAAGGAAGGATGTACAGGTGATAGAATTTGGGGGTGGGATTTAAATAATCGTTCATAGTAATTCATCGAGTCTAGAAGAATCCTCAACAGAATGCAAAATGCACTAAACGACAATTTCGTCCTATTCTGTTGACGATTCTTCTAGACTTGATGAATTACTATAAATGATTATTCAAATGCCCTCAAAATTTCTATCATATACGTATATATATATATATATATATATATATATATATATATATATATATATGTGTGTGTGTGTGTGTGTGTGTGTGTGTATGTGTGTATATATATGATAGAAATTCTATTCTGTTGACGATTCTTCTAGACTCGATGAGTTACTATAAATGATTATTCAAATGCCCCCCAAATATATATATGCGTGTGTACGTGTGTGTGTGTGTGTGTGTGTGTGTGTGTTAAATTTTAAATCGCTATTTCCGACACGAATACAGTCCATCCGTCTGGGTTGAATAAGTCTGCCGTACTCAGCGTCGGTGGAAATAGACTATATCCATGAGTTAATTTTGGATTTCTCTGTTGTGCAATATATGTGTTCTGTTATAATAAATACATTGAGCTCTTTGTGTGGTTCAGTTTTAATATTTTATGTTATTAGGATCCACTTGGATTATATATATATATATATATATATATATATATATATATATATATATATATATATATATTACTGAAAGTGATATTCATATGTGAACATAATATTTAAAACTACGATGAAAGAAGCAAATAAATTATTTGCAAGAACAATATCACCATTATTCGTGGTTCAGCAAATGTAGGTTTGTAATAAACAGTATTAACTACATTTACCTGCTTGACTGTCCGAGAAATTTCATAGAAAATATGTGTCCTCCGATAGGAATCGAACCTGTATCCTACACGGAACCGTCATATAGCCTGACGTGCTATACTATTTAGATACAGAGGAAGCGTCTGAAATTCAGTCAGAGAGATACACAGACACACAGATAGGAAGATGCATAAACACTAACGCATTGACATATATACAAATACACACTCGAGATAGATACACACGTTATTTAAAAAAATATTTGGTTTCGTCTTCACTCTTTTCTTCCTACATGTCTAGAGAAAGCTGCTAAAATAAATTTTATTTTTATTTAGTCTCTTTAATTCTTTTGTCATCTTCTTCACATTACCTTTTTACTGCCCGTCTCTAATATTGTGATATTCACGCTGTTACTAATGACAAAATTTTACTTAGTGGGAGACAATATTAAAAACGATAAAAAGCCGAGAGGCAAATGTTTGCCATGCCAGACTTTTAAGTAGAACGAGCCTAGCAAAATAAGAAGCATTCAAAATCTTGTCATTTTACCTGCACTCGAACACCATCCTTTGGTACTGAAGGGATATATGTAATTAGTGAGCCAGGGTCAGCATTTGCCATCTCCATTCTCTGAAGATCATCTTTTTAGGCATTTTATCATGTAATCTGAAAAGGATAGTGTAAACTTCTTGGACTCATAATGAGAAAAGAGGGCTTGACTAATTAGTCACTCACAAGACATACCGAAGGAAAAAGGGACAAAGGGAGACAGCGGGTCAACTACCTGACGAGAATGTGTGAATGGATGGTTGAAATTGGGGTAGGGGGCTTGACAAATAGACAAACGTTGCTAAGAGCTACAAGAGATAGGAGGTAGTGGAGAGCTATGATCGACCACTCCCTAAAGGAACATGGAATATAATAGAAGAATTCTCTTTCAGATGTTTCGGCGTCGGCTAATGTTTAGCAAGGCTAGTCTGGGCAATGCAACACTACTGGGCATTGGGTTCGATCCTCACTGTGTTTTATTCTACAAGATCTCAACATTAAATAACCAACGTGCCCTGTATCTGTTTATCATTGTATTTTTATATCTTTCCTTTCTGTTTTTCTTTTTCCATCTCTTTATCTCTCGCCATATCTGCACACACACACACACACACACACACACACACACACACACCACAGACAGACACCAAACACATTCTCTCTCTCATTCTTTCTCTCTCTTCACCATTTATTCATTATTCTTTTTTATCTCTACACCTTTTCTCCATCTTTCTCTCTTTAAATCTCTCTTTCTCTCTCTCTCTCTCTCTCTCTCTCTCTCTCTCTCTCTCTTTTAACGTTTCTCTTATTTCAACACAGTTTATTGCGTAGACGCCATTTTCCCCTCCGTCAATGTTTGGACGAAGTATCCAGATGTTGTATAAACACACGTCATTACACCGACGTAAACTTGTCAGAAGAAGCCGTCCCATTGGCAAAGCACAAGAAATATATAAAGAGACACAACTCTGACTGTAAACTTGTGCCATTTTAACTCGGTTCGGGACACCTGGTAATGACTATTCCCTCTATACAATGACAGCAATAATATACAAGCAAAGTGATTTTAGTCTAATACACAAATACACAGTCTTCTTTTTTACATAATATTAAAGAAATCTTCGAAGTGCCTCACACTTTAACGCTTGTACAGCCGGTCAGCTGTAGTGAATTGTTTATTCTATTTGATACTCGCCATCACTAGTTTCCATTTTCATCGACTTCTTTTATTTGTTAACAACATAACAACTGAGCCAACACGTCTCTCTCATCAAAGAAAATAAATATCCTGAATCATATTCAAATTCTTCGGAATTTTCTATATGCTGTGAAGAGAAGCAGTAACCAAATTTAAATAACTATTTAACCAAACATTTTGTTAAGGAAAATCTGCATTTTCTATTTCAAAATTAGTAGATCTAACAACACAGATCGTTTTTTTATTTAAAAAATAGACCACCCGAAAGGATGTCTCGTTCATATTTAGTACTGCTCAGTTATTGCTCGTCCTGTTTCTACAGAGTCTAAGTCGGTTATACCAGGCCCGCGGGATGACATTCACAATTATTATGTCACCAAATTCAACAAAGAACGCTTTTATCCACAGGAAAATAGGCTAGGCGATGAAACGAGAAAAATATAACCCCGTAGATTAAACAAAGTTTTAATTTCGAAATTCTTTGAAGGTTACTTGCCTAACCAAAAACCTGATGAAAACCGGTGATCACAACGGTAAAAACAACAAAGATGATGATAATTGTGAAAATAATGTAAATAATGATAACTTCTAATCCCAGAAATTCAGACAGACATTCTAATCCCAAAAATTCAGACAGACATTCTAATGCCAGAAATTCAGACCGACATTCTAATCCCAGAAATATAGACATCCATTCTAATCCCAGAATTTCAGACAGACATTCTAATCCCAGAATTTCAAACAGACATTCTAATCCCAGAAATTCAGTTAGTCATTCATTTTCCAGAAATGTAGACATACATTCTAATCCCAGAAGTTCAGATAGACATTGTAATCCCAGAAATTCAGACAGACATTCTAATCCCAGAAATTTAGAGAGACATTCTCATCCAAGAAATTCTGACATCATCCTAACCCAGAAATTCAGACAGATATTCCTAATCCCAGAAGTTCTGATAGACATTGTAATCCCAGAAATTCAGACAGACATTCTAATCCCAGAAATTTAGACAGACATTCTAATCCAAGAAATTCTAACATCATTCTAACCCAGAAATTCAAACAGACATTCTAATCCCAGAATTTCAGACAGACATTCTAATCCCAGAATTTCAGACAGACATTCTAATCCCAGAATTTCAGACAGATATTCTAATCCCAGAAATTCAGTTAGTCATTCATTTTCCAGAAATGTAGACATACATTCTAATCCCAGAATTTCAGATAGACATTGTAATCCCAGAAATTCAGGCAGATATTCTAATTCCAGAAATTTAGAGAGACACTCTAATCCCAGAAATTCAGACAGATATTAGACAAATGTACTTTTGAAAAGGAATAATGTTTTATTATTAATCAGACACATATAAATAATTTTTTTTGCTTTTACCACTTGAATATATATTTTAAAGAGACACTTGAAACTTTCTCCGATTTAAACTTTTCAGCCTTAAAAGTATTTCACAGAAAATGTTTTCGGACTTAAAGTGGAGCCGTAAAACTATTTGTTACTGCCAGAATTATTTTTTGAAGACTTACACTCAAGGTTAGCATGAAAAAATATCATATATTCAAGCGAAAAAATAAAAAAATTTCAAAAATTAACTTTTTTATACAAACTATGTGACATTTGAAACAATATGATTGCCACACACGACATTAAATGTTTACATCATTTTTGACGTGATGAATCTTATTTCCAAAGAGGCTCTTAAAAATTATCCAACTGTGATTCAAGTTGTTAAATATTAAAAAAAACAAACAAATGGCTAATGTTTTTTACACAGCGTTATAATTTTACATTTATGACTTGCAAGTGTTTCAATATACGAAGTCTATTGAAGAATGAGCTAGCCATTTTAAATTAACCCTGCGTTAGTCAACTCAGATATCCGGAAATGGATAATCCCTTGGCAGCTGCCTCTCACAACAACTGAGCTACAAATTGTAGCTGGTTTATGCTGTTTTTTTGGTGGTTTTTTTTTTTTTTTGTAGGATTTTTTAATGGTGTAGTGCAATTGTAAAAAGTTATTGATTTGTTTTTTTAATATTTAACAATACACAGATTTCTTATAGATAATAACATAGTACTCTACTGATAAGGTTCAACAACAGATTCAGTGAAACATTACCCATCAACAATATTTTGGGGTCAAAATGATTTAAGAGAGAATATTCTAGCCCTTCATGATGCAAATGAGAAGATTCCGAATGAGAGGCTGTACCGGTATATAATTTAACTAGCTTAAAATCTGTTTGGCAAACATTTTTATTAAACCTGCTTTAGTCAACTCGGATTTCCCACGCCAACTGAACTACAACTGCACCACACCGTATGCTACATACCCTTACTGAGTCAAGAGAGTAGTGGGGGGAGCAGTGAAACAAGTTGCCAAATTACGATTTACAGTAGTTACATTGTTCGAACTGTTGTCCTTATCTTTATTGTCATATTCACGACATTTCAGCCGTTGTACGCTCGGGTCTTCTTCAGGTGATTGGGCTTTCAAACCGAACCGTTTATTTCGTCCACCGGGGGTAGATTGTTCTATTTCCACGTGTCATGCCTCTTTCGCGTGTCTCAGTTATTTCCCTTTGACTCAACTCTGCATGTTTTGGTTCACCTTTGTTGTAGCCTGCTATTGAATTTTGGGGTCTAGCCACCGGACCTAACTAACGCTTTTATCCACTGAGCCAGGTGTCTTCAAGATCCAGTGACTAAACCGAAGGGTTGTGTGTTCAATGCCAGGCTGCAGTAGTGGTGAACCAAAACTTGGAGAGTTGATTTAAAGAGACATAACTGAGACATCTGGAAGAGGCATGGCACGTTGGAATTTAGGCAATAAAGATGAGGACAACAGTCCGGACAATGTAAATAGTTACGCTACCTCATCGCAGAAACGTAGACAGATAGGAATTTCGAGTACTGGGAGTAACAAACAACTCCATGTGATTAACGCAGGGTTAACGAATGAAGCTTACATCTGTGACCTTAGTCGATTGAAACGTTTCTCCCTTCCAATTTTCATAACAGTCTTTAAAATCCTCTTTCAGAATCACCATTAGTTGACACGCAGTATCAGATTTAATCGTGTCTGTGCCATCTCAGCGATGATTTTTTTTTAATTGTGAATACCTAGAAGTTGTAAGGATCCTAATCTAGTTTGTACAGATGCTCTAAAAGACATAACCGATACGACGTTTCATCGGAAACGCTTCATGAGGCGTTATTGTGAATGCGACGATCAGAGTGTACACAAGGTCACTCAATGGCGACTGAATGGCGACTGACAACCGACCGAGTAACTTCAAGAAAGACTATCTGTTCACGCATGCGCAACAAGCTCGCAAAGATGCTTCAGATTCGCGCAAACTCTTCTCCATGTTTTCAAAATGTCTGAATGATTTCCTAATATCAACCGGCGGTCAGTAGAGATTCTTTATAAAAGAATTTTTTTTTCAAAATATCTTAAGGGAAAACATGTTTATCAAATACAAATAGATGATCATGTGGAATAAGAAGCTTTCCTTAATTAGAACATTGGCCAATATGACTTATAACTACGAGATTTTTATTTTATTTTATTTTTGAAATTCACTAAATTATCATTCTAATTTTATCAGTTATATATATTGGAAAGGATTTTAGGAATATATGTCCAATCAATTCGATATTTTTTCTTTTGATATATTTAGATTGTATATGCCAATTCAATCAGCGTAACTGGTTGCTCAAGTTGCCACGAATTTTTTTTTTGCTGTAGAGACATTTAAAATTTTGGAAAAGAAAGACGTAAATACATATGGGCGACGGGATATTTTGTTCGAGAAAACACAGAAGCTGTTTAGATACAAATAATTGATCATGTGGATATAAGTGTTTTGTCTTTCGAAACATTAAGGAAAATGGAGTTATTTAAATACAAGTAGCTGATCATGTCGAATAAGAATTCTTTGTCCTTGGGAACAGATTAAGGAAAAGTGAATTATCTAAATATGAATAGCTGATTATGTGGAATAAGTGGTTTTGTTCATGGACACAATATAAGTAATGTGGAAGTTATTTAAATGCAAATAGCTGATCATGTGAAATTAGATATTTTGTCTATTGAACCATGTTAAGGAAAAGAGAGTTAGTTGAATACAAATAGCTGATCATGTGGAATATTTTTTTTCGAAATACGTTAAGGGAAAACATTTTTATCAAATACATAATAGCTGATCATGTGGAATAAGAAGCTTTCCTTAATTTGAACATTAGCCAATATGACTCATAAATACGAGAAATTTGAAATGCACTAAAGGATAATTCTAATTTTACCAAACGAAATGTGACATCATAATAGAACATAGAAAGGTTTTAGAGGAATAGCTTCCATAACAAAATAAAAGACTCCTTAAGTAATATTTACTGTGTTTCAATCAAATTTTCGTTTGGCTTTTGCCAGGATAACCTAAGCTTATGTACATCGTTACATATATGACATTGGTCACGTGTTCAATACTAAACACTGGTCTAAGACAGACGTCTTCCACCTCGTGGAGTGTTCTCTCATCGTCATTCCCCAGTAATCAGGATTAACTTTCATTCTATTAATCTTTCTTCTGTTAAGCTTATTTGAAACATTTCTTGGAAATTCAATGCCAAGAGTAGAAATCGTATGGGAATTGTTGCCAGGCAGAAGAAAAAGGTCAGCCTCTTTGCCAGACTTGAACAGCAGGTGTCTATCTTGCACCAACTATATTTATTTCACAATTCATTCATCATCTCTATATGTTATTGGTTGTGTGACACGGGGACCGGACTGCCTCTATGGCCACACATCGTGATGGAAAGCTTCGTTGTCGTCAGAAAGTGGATAACAAGCTACCCGATTTGAACACATAAACTCTCGACAACATGAACACAACTGCATATATATATATATATATATATATATATATATATATATATATATATATATATATAAGAAAGAACAGTAAGATATATAATCCGGTATTCTTATTGATATTTTTTATTTTTACAAAACAGTGCTCAATGTAAATGTACAGAGCATAAATATTTTAATTTAATTATTTTAAAATATTGTATTTTTCGCTACACAGTAATAACCATGTTTCAAAAATGGAAGCTAAAAACTTTAATTTTAATTGTATAATTAAATTAAAAGCATTAGTTCCGTTTCATCTTCAATCGAATATTGGAATCTTATTAATGTGTAGCGAAAAAAAAACATTTTAAATCAGTTAATTTATTTTATATATATATATATATATATATATATATATATATATATATATATATATATATATTGTATATATATGGTTAGTAATGTAAAGCAGACGGAAGATTTTCACATACACATCAGCAGTATGAATTGGCTGGATTTTAACTTTAGATCATAAAGTTTATATTGTAGGTAATGTCACCACAAATGTATCCACACGTTTTTGGTGTCTGTTTTTTAATTATAATTTTAGGTCAGCGAATCGGTAGTGATTTATGCATCTGAAAATAATTCATATTTATCTGTATCTCACTCATTTAATCCGTTATTTAACTCCTCTCTTTAAAACTTCTCTCTATTAAATTTTCATCCCCACCTTCACCTTTGGGCCTTCCTGTTTTTCTTTCTTCTGTTACACCCCCTCTCTAGAGATTTCATACATTTCCCTCTCACGCTTGTTTCCCACTCCCATACATACACTCTCGCTAAAATATTGTTTTTTATACCCGGAGATATTTTCCGATTTCTTTTTGAATTTGTAGGTCTGATGATTTGTATCGTAATTACGATTCCAATGTAATAAATTATAACCATGGAACATTAGTGTTTGGGCCTTTTATATTTTATATTTTATATATATATATATATATATATATATATATATATATATATATATATATATATATATATAGTTGAATGGATTGTGACCCTGGGTTTCACGCTTATGCCATGCTCAGGGAAATTGATTTTTTTTTAAATTTGAGACTATTTATGTCAGTTTTTCTTTGATAATGTTTGGTGGGGGGAATTCTCTTCGTCCGTTTTTAGAATGACCCCCACACACACACGCACGGAAACATACATACATATACATATACATATACGAGGGTCATTCAATAAATAAGCTGAAGTTTTCGGTATAAGGACTTCTAATACAGATAGAAGCTTACTTTTTTTTTCAACGTAGTCTCCCAGCACTGTCACACACTTTTCCCATCTGTGCACAAGCTTCCGTATTCCCTCAGCGTAAAAATCTTTGGGCTGATGTCTCAGCCAGTCGCTCACAACACTTTTGACTTCATCGTCACTTTTAAACTGCGTGCCTCTCATGAACGCTTTCAAGGGACCAAACAGGCGAAAGTCTGAAGTGGCAAGGTCTGGGCTGTAAGGGGAATGAGAGAGCAGTTCCCAGCTCAGCTCATTGATGGTCTGCACCCTTTCGGCTGCAGTGTGAGGCCTTGCGTTGTCATGATGTAAGATGACTGCTTCTGACTGATGACCTCTGCGTTTGTCCCTACAGATAAGCTCAAAGTCCGTGCAATGTCACCCACTGTCACCCTTCTGTCAGACTGAATGAGGTCATTGACTGATTCGATCACCTCAGGAGACCTCACTTCTGTAGGGCTCCCAGGCCTATCTTCACCCTCAACACTGCTCCGTCCTTCTTTAAACAATTTAGCCCAATTGTAGAATATTTTTTTGGCTGAAACATGTGGCATTTTTGGCTGAAACAGGTGACATTCTCTTATGAATTTCAACTGGTTTGCACCCTTCAGCAACCAAAAACTTGATAACTGACCGCTGTTCAATCCTGGAGCATGCTTCTTGATTCGCCATCTTTGTTAATCGCCAAAACTCTCAAAGTTTTTTTTTAATCTGCAAAAGAAATTAAATCCATGTGAAAAAGAAGTAAAACAAAAAAAAAAGAGTAAGCTTCTATCTGCATTAGAAGTCCTTATACCGAAAAATTCACCTTATTTATTGAATGACCCTCGTATAAACAATGCGGGAACAGGCGCAGATGTCTATCTATATGTTCGAGCACGCCTACATACGCAAATCAATTGTAACTTTATTTCGAAGTTGGGACTAAGTGTAGCAATTTTTTCAACAAGGGGAAGTGTTGGGTTGTTTTTGTCATCGTTGTCACTTTATTTTTTTCACAATTATACTTCACTTCCACTTCTAGATTAGAGCCAAATTTACAGGTATCATAACAAAACTATTACAAATTAGAATACCTGATATTTGCGCTATTAATACAAGTGTAATAGTCTATAATACACAAGCAATCAATATTAAAAATAAATTCATCATCGCCGCCATATTCACATACAGATCTCACTTTGAGCAATGTGATGACGTTAAGCCAAGGCAGATCGAAAACATATATGTACACGTATACATGCGTGTGTGTGTGTGTGTCATATCAATCGACATGAAAAATGACAAAAATTCCCCAACACCCCCCTTGTTGAAAAAAACTAATCTGAGCCGCAACATCGAAATAAGATTACAATTGAATTGCGTATGTATGTGTGCTCGAACATACGGATACATGTCTGCGCCTGGTCCAACATTTATATATATATGTATATGTATGTGTTTGTGCGAACTACAATACCTACACCCGTGTGTATGTATGTCTCTCTCCGTGTGTATGGGTTTCATTCGAAAAACGGACACAGAGGAGATTCCCCAACCTCATCAACACCAAACATAATCAAACAAAAACTGACATAAATAGTTTCAAATTTTAAAAAATAAATCGGTTTGTCTGAGGATTGCAAAAGCGTGAAACCCAGGGTTACCATGTCAAATCCATTCAACTAAATATGTTAGCTTTATCACTGATATTGAGCGCTTCCCAATAAGCACCGCACATATATAAAATATATATAGAAAATGTATATATATATATATATATATATATATATATATATATATATATATATATATATATATTTATATATATATATATATATTATAATATTTTAAAAAAAAATATGATTCCTTCGCTACATAAGAGTTCCTCGTCAAGGAAGAATTTGGGAATAAGCTTATTCCCAAATTCTCGCTTGACGAGGAAGCGTGACCAGACAACTTAATTTCAAAAATTTTATTAGGGATCTCGGCTGTCGCTTTTGAAACATGAGAACTCTTATTTAGCGAAGGAATCATATTTTTTTTTAAAATATTATAATATAAGCTCTACTTCTGTATGGAGCAGTTTTTTTTAAAAATTAAAGCAAAAATACTAAGGAACTCCGGATTATTTACCTAACGTGTTCTTTCCTATTTTTCTGCATACCTGCACACACATATATATATATATATATATATATATATATATATATATATATATATATATATATATTGAACAATAAAAATATTAAAAAATTAAAATCTTCAGATATACTGGGTCGTATATTAAAATTCTTTCGCTTTTATTATTATTTCAGTTAGATTCCTCGACTAGTTTCGGCCAACATGGCCATCATCAAGAGAAAAAAAAATTCTGCTTGCTGGTAGCAGTGAACTACAGAAATGAATGTCTTGATGAAGATAATGAACTTTTTTATATATATATATATATATATATATATATATATATATATGTAAGCAAATGTGTGGATGTAGATCCGACGGTATGATGAAAATGTGGAAAAGACAAAGCAAAATCCGAAATCCAAAATCCGAATATGTGAGTTTACTGTTTTTATTTTATTCAGTTTTTCTGTTTCTGACCAGTCCTGTATATATCGTCTCCTCATCAAACTTAAATCTAATATAAATATGTCTCCATTAAAGAAGGTCTATTTGACCGAAACGTCTGACGTCGACAGAATAACAAAAACAAAAACAAAATAAAAACAGTAAACTCACATATTCGGATTTTGCTTTGTCTTTTCCACATTTTCATCATATATATATATATATATATATATATATATATATATATATATATATATATATATATATATATATATATATATATATAATGAAAGACTTGTTACTTTGCATCACGACTCCAGAGTTTCAAAGACGGACCCTTTGTGTGTTTGTGTGCGTGCGTGCGTGTGTGTTGCATATGACGGACAAGAGAAAATATGTAATTCTTTATTCGCTTTTTCTAGTGTTCTTATAGTTTTTCTTTTATGAATACCAAGAGAGTATAAAAACTCACCGAAATGGTTGTTGGCCAAAGCGATTTCGGTTAATCATTAGACATTTTCAAGAGGTTCGTTGTTAGTATATTTTTACGTTTGTATTCTGTGCTCTGTTGTATATGACTGGTAGCAATTTACAGTTGGGGTTGCCTTCAAGATGCGTTCAATACACGTTGGCAAGTTTCAAAGTAAGTAATGTCAGATGTAAGTCTGTTTCTGGCTATATCTCTGAGATAAGGTATTATGTACACTATTTACATTGTTCAGACTATCATCCTCGTCTTTGTTGCCATATTTATCACAAATCTTCGGCCATTGTACGCCCCGGTCTTCTTCTGATGTCGAATTGAACCCTTTATCTCGCTCACTGGGGTAGACTGTTTTAGTTCCACGTGCCATGTCTAATGCTAGGCCACAAAAATCTCCTGAGCCAACCAAGAATAAAAATTAATACAATATGGTAACCAGTAATAAGGAGTGCAAGAAAAAAGCAATAATAACAACGAAAGTTGCAGTATGAACTCTGGTAAAAAACAATGATTGCTGAAGACATTAGGTTTATAATACCCAGAAATTCATACAGAGATGTACTTAAGGACAGATGACATAATAGATAAAGGCGTTAGTTAGATCCAGTGACGTGACCCGAGAAGTGTGAGTTCAATACCAGGTTAAGACGGTGGAGAGGGGAATTAACAAGAGATAACTGATAACTGACATGCGAAACTAGAACAGTCTACCCTAGTGAGCGAAATAAAGGGTTCAGTTCGACATTCCAACCACCTGAAAGAGTACAATGGCCGAAACGTTGCGATAAATATGACTACAAAGAAGAGGATGATAGTCCGAACAATGTAAATAGTGTAAGTCTGTTTGTTTGTTTTTATATATAAAATTGCTTCGATTATCTTTAAAAGTTTTTTATAATTAGATGTTTTTAAAATTATACTATTATCTACAAGGCTTTTTATGACTTTGGAACATGGGTGTGATTGTTTCTGTGTTTATATCACGAATTCTTTCAAGGAAACGTGAATGAATGAAGAATATTCTCGTTCATTCCATTTTTACACTTTGCGTGTACGTCGTCATACATTCGAAACATTTTTTTTTGAGACACACTCCAAAATTTCTAATAATTTTATTCGAATACTTTTGACCATCTCGGTCATTATCAGGAACATTTACTGCTATCAATGAATGTGCGGGTATTCTAATGGCTATCGGCGCCGAACATGGCATCGGAAAGCTGACTTCAAGATCCCGGATCGTCTATTCCCTCTACACTAATTCCCTTAAGATAGGCATGAATCCATTTTTCTTTCTCCAGGGACAGGTTAAATAGAAGGGTAGAATGGACACAGGTGTGTAGCAAATCTAGGAGCAAGTAAAGGGAAATAACTCTCTCAAGAATAATCAAGCGAATAAAATGGAAAACTGAGGGTAGCCAGTTTCGCTTACATTCTAAATGGACTTGGCATTAAAACATATATGATTAATAATATTATAGGTAAATATTTGGTTTCGTAATTTCAATTTTATAAACGCTTCGATTCGGATTTCAGCAAGTGCGTCAGATACGAATGACGGCTTTTCTAGAAACGATAGGAAGGAATATATATTTTAAATGTAAAAAAATATTCAGTTAGTGAACATAAATGTTGTGGTAGGATCCACCTAATTTGCATAGTGGAGTACCGACGACATAAATATGGTTGGTACCGGGAAGACAGGGAGGCGAATCAGGAGATTCAACCAGAGACTCTGCCCGACTGCGACTCAGTCAACACATTCTCCAGGAACGGTCTTACCAGGAATATACAAAAGACTATATGTAAATATTGTGTACACTTTCTTGTTTCAATACATTTTGTTTTAAGTACATTTTGTGTTGCATTATTATTCCATGCATTAGTCAAGTTTCAACAATAAATATACGGGTTTCGTAGTAATGTCATGTTTCAAACAGTCTCAAAGAGCTTGACTTCACCGAAAATATTTAATATGCGTATAAAATAATAATAATAATAATAATAATAATAATAATAATAATAATAATAATAATAATAAATGTGGTACATGAGAACATCAACAATCACCGTTGTAGTTGGAGCCCTAGGATTGGATGGAAAAGATTCCAGTAGACTAATTGAAGGGATTCCTGGGAACCCATGCCTTAAAGAAATAAAAAAAATTGTTCTCACGAGTAGAGCCCACACCTTACGAAGGGCTTTGTCTATGTAAAAAAAAATTTTTCATTGGAAAATATCATGATACCATTTCTAACCTTAGGTCCCTGAGCGGGAACTGGAAAGAAATGAGTACACATCAGAAATCAAATGAAATAAAATAATAATAATAATAATAATAATAATAATAATAATAATAATAATAATAATAATAATAATCCTTTTCCAGCGCAGTCAAATTCTGTGAAACCGTTTTACACATAACGTTTTTTATATGATGCATTTATTTTTGGATTTAAAACGAGCAAAATTCAAGATTCAAAACATTCGATCATATAGACAGCAAAATCTTGTCTAACATCCTGGCAACATTTAGCTCTTGATAATAACTGAATCTATCAAGTGTTTTCCCGAAAATACCCTGAATGAGAATCTTGATATACAATAGAAACGTAAAGCGATATAAAAATGCGTGTAAAATGTATGCACACAAGCACACACACAAATATATGTGTATGAATGAACAATCGCATATATATAAACATGTTATCGTAGATAGATAGATCGATACATGTTAAGAAGCTTACACTTATGGATAGATTGAAAGTTTATTATATATAAATAACAATAGAATTAGATAGATAGATAGATAGATAGATAGATAGATAGATAGATAGATAGATAGATAGATAGATAGATAGATATGAACAGAATGTGATAGATATGAACAGAATATATATAAAGAGAGTGATAGATAGATACTATCAGGGTGAGATAGATAGATAGATAGATAGATAGATAGATAGATAGATAGATAGATAGATATGAAGAGACTGAGATAAATAGATAGGTAGATAGATACTATCAGAGATAGATAGATAGATAGATACTATCAGAGACAGACAGATAGATAGATAGATAGATAGATAGATAGATAGATATGAATGAAGAGACTGAGACAGATAGATAGATAGATAGATAGATAGATAGATAGATAGATAGATAGATAGATAGATATGAAGAGACTGAGTTAGATAGATAGTATCAGAGATAGATAGGTAGATAGATAGATAGATAGATAGATAGATAGATAGATAGATAGATAGATAGATAGATACTATCAGAGACAGATAGATAGATAGATAGATAGATAGATAGTATCAGAGTGAGATAGATAGATAGATAGATAGATAGATAGATAGATATGAAGAGACATAGATAGATATGAAAAGACATAGATAGATAAATAGATAGATAGATACTATCAGAGATAGATAGATAGATAGATAGATAGATAGATAGATAGATAGATAGATAGATAGATATGTGCGTTCTATCTTACAGAACCTTCAACGACATTAACATTTCAAAATTAAAATTTCACCGTGTCTTCTAATACAGTACTCCATAAACCCGCATTCATTCATCCATGGCCTCATCTTCCATTACACCTCAGATCTCCACCGAGTTCTCGTTCTTTTATTTTCCCGCGGGATTTCGCCTCCGTCATGCACTGATCGTCGACCACAGAAAGGAATCGAATGGCAAGAGCAGAAACGACGATCGTCAGGGGAACACGCGCACCTGGCAGATTTTGTATAAAAATGTAAGTCACCATGACGGACGACCGTCACCATCGAAACGCCCATCCCCTGATACTACCACCTCTCGAAATCTTTCGCCTCTATCCCTCACACTGTCTTATTTCTTTCCCCACTCCCAAAACGCCAGCCTCATCTTCGACGCTTACATGATGACATTCACAAAAGTAGGAAAGAAATACATAAATTTATTTTGCGTACTGGAAAAGAATTAAATGGTAGGGTCATTCGTAAAACAAATAAATAAATAAATAAAAATTTTAAAAAAAACGTTTATGTGTCTTTTAAAAACTTTAGACGCGTAAAACTACACGTAATGGGCTTTGTTTAGTACGTTTTTTTTAGTGGTCACGTGTATAGCTCGTGCCGGCCGTAAACACCTATCCACACTCAAGCAGACGTACCCGAATTGACGGGACGATTCTTCACCTCTGCTTATTGCGTTCTTCATATTATGTACTTTTGTTTGGGCTTAATCGAAGTGATTTCTTAATTGCACTGTCTCGTATGTTTCGCTCACACTGAACTCCAGCTTAACGGTTGATCAATTGTATTATTTTGGTGTGAGGGAATTTATTCTGAAGAGTAGAAGACTTCTATTCCAGTAAGTGTCACTGGTTACTCTGAACTGTATTCCTCGATTCTGTGATTTTCTAATGTGAATTTTCAACCGCACACTCATTTTTGTTATGGAAACTTCAAACTCATCAGTAATGCTTCTATGATTAATAACACTAATATGTTATTAATATCTATGCTTGGACTACTGATCTATATCTATACTTGGACTACTGATCGAATTAATTGAGTATATTATGTGTGTTGCTTCTTTTAACGGTTTTATTCTCCAATGCGGTTTATTATATTTTTACTTCATAACAATTACTGTGCCTCTTTCCTTTACACTTAATCAGCCATGCCAGATTTTAAATTTTCTTCACAGCTTACAATTTTATGATGTTTGGTAGTTTAATATCAGGCCTTTGGTCTCTGTTCCAAAACTTTACAGGATGTTGTACATGCAGTTCTTAGTTATCATTTCTTGTCATACTAATATATACTTAAAGTGGAATTATATTTCGATACTATATACAGACTGTATATTTTCTGGTTCTTCTTTGTCAAACATTTTGGTGGATGGTTAAATCGTTGTTCTTAAATACAACCCTGCATCTGCTATGGGTTATTGTTTGCAAGGGAGTTGTTTATTTAGAAAAGGCATTTATTTAGTGATCTCTATTTAGTGATTTAGTGGGCTTTCTCGGTTTAACTTTTAACTGCTATGAGACGATATCAGTGAAACTCTCAGTGAAAACCGAATAGATATTGGTTTATTTTAGTCTAGCACAAAGCTTCAAATATGGAACTAGCTGTAATGAGGGGACTGCTTGAGCTTGTTAGCCAGTCTACAAGATAATATTGCTAACAATCAGTCTACAGCAATAAATCACAGTGTTATAGCGAGATGGACAGTTCCCCTGGAGATCCGAGTTTTCCTCAATTCCACCTTGATTTTAAATTGTCATCTGGTCTTGTTTCTCAGTATTATACTTTTACATTTATATGTAAATTTAATTGCAATTTGCTTTAATGAATCAATTTGTTAAGGGGGTCTCCCCTTATTACACAAATGGACTCACCCAGTGTATACATATACCCGAATACTAGTGAATACCCGAGGAGTCGAGACGGAACGACAGAAGAGTAGTAGAGTCCAGTAGTAGTAGAGTAATTCACACACAGAGACGGTGGCAAGCGTCACAGTTAGCGAGCACGTAGACTAAGTAAGGAGTCATACCGCGATACTTCAATACCAAGACTGTATATATATTAGTGCTACTAACCTGCATTATTGGATCTACTAACCCGTATTACCAGTTTGTATTATTACGTTAATACATTTATTTTCCTTATCCATTCCTGGCGTTTGTTATTCATTGATATCGGATTCATCCCGAAATACACAACAAATTGGCGACGAGGAATTCGAATTCACACAGGAAGGAAATCGAAACAAAATTCTCTCTCGCTATTCACAACAAATTGACGACAAGGTATTCGAACTCACACAGAAAAAAACAAAAAAACAAAAGTCTCCTTTGCCTTTTTTTTGCCAGTGTCCACAACAACTTAGCGACAAAAGATTTACGAGGACTAAAATACGGAAAAGCGAGTTTTTCGTAAGACTTTTATCATGGAGGATTTTAAAAATATTTTAGTAGAACTTGTAAAATACCAAAATGAACAGCAATTACAACTCCAGGAAAGAATGGAAGAAAAATGGCCAAAACAATTACTACAGACGCAGGAACTAATATTAAAGGTAGCGGATAACAAACAACTGAATATCGAAAAAGAGGCGACTTTTTCCCAAGACGCAGTGTGGAATACGATAGAAACTTTCAAATACTCTCTAGAAGAGGATAAAAATTTCGGGGATTATTTTAGACGCCACGGAGACATCTTTAACATCGATTGTCAAAACTGGACAGAAGCAAAGAAGCTACGTCTGTTCCTCAGAAAACTAGGAACAGATGAATACACAAAATTTGTGGATTACATTTTGCCAAAAAAGACGAACGAATTAACGTTTGACGAAGCAGTTACATGTCTTACAGAGCTTTTCAGTCCAAAAACGTAACTCTTTCACAAGAGGTGGAAATGTCTTAACTTGGTAAAGGGCAAAAATGAGGACTATTCCACGTTTGCCGCAATCGTGAATAAACATTGCAACGACTTCAAGTTGGCAGAATTAACACCGGACAATTTCAAGTGTCTCATCTTTGTTCAAGGGTTAGTCTCAGCAAAAGATAGTGAAATGCGCAAAAGAATGCTTTCAAAACTACAAAATGAACCTGGACTAACACTACAACAATTATCAGAAGATTGCCAAAAATGCCTGAGTATAAAGAAAGACTCGAAGAACATTGAGGGGTCAGGAGTATCACATATACGTAAGTTAAACAAAAGTTTACGTTCTTCACCCTCCCCGGAAAGAAAACAAAAATTCTATAATAAGGGAAAAAGTACAACATATAGGGCAAATTATGACGAAAATCGAAGTAAATATAAGCACCCACCCCATCTGCATGTTATCGATGTGGAGGACTACACTGGAATAAGGATTGTCGTTTTAAATATAAAAACTGTCTTGTGTGTGGAAAAATGGGGCACAAGGCATCCCAATGTAGGAACAGAAAAGCTACTAGTAGAATAAGAGCTACTAGGGTGCATGACGAAGACAATACCAACATAAGGAAATATGTGGAACTTGAAATCTTAAATAAAAAGATAAAATTGCAACTAGACTCGGGTTCCGATCTAACTATAATTAACCTACAGACATGGAAAAAGCTTAACAGACCTACCATGTTACATACACAAAAAATTGCTAAGTTGGTGACAGGAAAGCGTATAAAATTCGAAGGAGAAATAATTGTAAATGTTAAATTTCACGGGAAAACAAAAAAAACTCAAGATATACGTAATGAAAGATACAGAAAATCTAGTGGGTACAGACTGGATGCAAAATTTCGACGTTTGGGACCTACCTATCAGCTCATTTTGCAAAAAGTTAGACGGTGAACCATCAGATCCGAGAAAGTTAAAGGAAGAATTACATAAACAATTATCCGAGGTATTTGCGAGCGGGTTGGGACGATGCAACAAATTTACAGCTAGAATAGAATTAAAAGAAAACGTCCAACCAGTATTTAGAAAGAAGCAAAACGTACCGTTTGCTACTATAGAAAAAATCGACAAAGAATTAGAGAGACTTGAACAAACTGGGATCCTCTCAAAAATAGAGTTTAGTGAATGGGCAGCACCGGTAGTCTATGTAGAAAAGAAATCAGGAGAAATCCGTGTATGCGCAAATTTTTCGACGGGGCTAAATAAGGCTATAAAAGACCATCATTACCCATTACCGAGCCCAGAGGAAATATTTACAAAGCTCAACGGCGGTAAGATATTCTCCGAAATAGATTTGAGTGAGGCTTATCTGCAAATCCCAGTACAAGAAGAGAGTACGAAAATTCTATGTATTGATACGCACAAAGGGTTGTACAAATTCAACAGACTACCGTTCGGGGTAAAAGTTGTACCAGCACATTTTCAGCAGACGATGGACACAATGCTCACGGGCCAGAATTTTGCGACCGCTTATCTGGATGGCATTCTAATTAAGAGTGACAATGTTGAAGAGCACACATCACACATAAAGGAAGTTTTCAGAAGACTTCAGGACTTTGGGTTTAAAGTAAAAGGAAAAAGTGTGATTTTTTCCTAAATGAAATTAAATACTTAGGCCAGATAATTAATGAAAGTGGTAGGAAACCAGACCCAGCGAGGACATCGGCAATTAAAAACATGCCTGAACCAAAAAACGTTGCAGAATTACAAAGTTTCCTGGGCCTAGCTAACTACTATGGCGAATTTATTGATAATATGCATAAATTGAGGGCCCCACTAAATGAGTTACTTAAAAAGGAGAATAATTGGAATTGGACAGAAGACTGTAAAAAAGCGTTTAAGGAAATAATACAAAAATTAACTTCGGAGCTAGCACTGGCACATTTCGATCCCGAATTAGAAATCATTATTGCAAGTGACGCGAGCTCACATGGGGTAGGTGCGTGTATTCTGCACAAGATGCTGGACGGTACAAAGAAACCCGTTGCGCACGCATCTAGATCATTATTACCGGCGAAGAGAAACTATTCACAGATCGAAAAGGAGGCATTAGGCATATTTGCAATAACTCGTTTTCACAGATATATTTATGGGAGAGAGTTCACGCTCCAAACCGACCACAAACCCCTTCTTACGATTTTCGGTTAAAAAAAGGTCTACCAGTCTATACAGCGAACAGACTTTTAAGGTGGGGAACTGTGTTACTAAAATACAATTTCAAACTTGAGTTCTTACCATCAAAGAAAATTGGGCACGCTGATGGACTATCGCGATTAATACCGGCGAAAAGCGAACCGTTGGAAGACTCGGTAATAGCGTTATTACAAGCTGAAGATGAAATCAGTAAAGTGTTATACAATACAATAAAGGAACTACCTGTGACTTTGCTAGAGATAAGAAGAGAAGCGGAAAAGGATGAAATTATTCAGAATACCAAGAAAAAATAGAAGAGAAGGAAAGGAATTTAGCAGACAGCTTCTCAATCTGTGACTACATATTATTGTATAACGAGAGAGTGGTAATACCGAAGTCGCTACGAAGGGGAATCTTGAAAGATTTTCATTTAGGACATCCGGGAAAAAACCGGATGAAGGCACTTATGAGAAGTTTTGTCTACTGGCCTAACATGGACGATGATATTACGCAAATGGTGGAAAGTTGTAAAGGCTGTGCTGCTGCGGCGAAAGCACCATCCTCTATACAAAAGCCATGGCCTAAAGTTGACAGACCGTGGTCCAGAATCCACGTGGATTACGCAGGACCCATAGAGGGTTACTACTACTTAATAACAGTAGATAGTTTCAGTAAATGGCCTGAGGTTTCCAGATTCAAACACCCGACGACCAAAAATACCATAAACTGTATACACGAATTATTCGCCAGATTCGGCGTCGTGGATTTCTTGGTAACTGATAACGGTACACAATTTACCTCCAGTGACTTCGAAGAATTTTGTGAGACATACCAAGTAAAGCATATCAAGATAGCTCTGTACCATCCGAGGTCGAACGGACAAGCCGAAAGATTCGTAGACACACTAAAAAGAGCTTTAAAAAAGCCGAAGATGTACCGACGGAAAAAGCGATACAACAGTTCCTCCAAGTATACAGAATAACACCTAACGGGAACACACCATCTGCTCTTTCACCAGCGGAATTGATGTTTGCCCGGAGAATACGGTCTGTGTTTGATAAATTATTGCCAAACAAGAACAAAAACCAGTATACACCTATTGTACCAAAGAGATCATTTTAACCAGGAGAACGAGTTTACTTATGGATGTTCAGAAACAATATGGCTTACTGGGAGCCTGGCACAATAATTAACAGACTGGGAAATGTGATGTACACAGTACAAGGCGAAAAGTTTACCCATAGAAGACATATTGACCAAATACAAAAAAGACGGGTTGAGGAGCCACGCTCGTCACACGCAAAAAATGACGATTCAATGGATGCAATCTTTGAAGCTTTTGAGATTCAAAGACCACAGGAAGATACAGAATTTAGAAGGTCAAACAGGAAGAGAAAATTTACTGAACCTCTTATCATCAACCATAAGAGAAAAAAAATACTAACTCCCTATCTAAGGAGGGGGGTGTTAAGGGGCCTCCCCTTTTTACACAAATGGACTCACCCAGTGTATACATATACTACTGCCAGTGAATACCCGAGGACAGAAGAGTAGTAGAGTTCAGTAGTAGAAGAGTAAGTCACACACAGTGACGGCGGCAAGCGTCACAGTTAGCGAGCGCGTAGACTCAGTAAGGAGTCATACCGCGATACTTCAATACCAAGACTGTATATATATATTAGTGCTACTAACCCGCATTCCTGGTCTACTAACCCGCATTACCAGTTTGTATTATTACGTTAATACATTTATTTTCCTTATCCATTCCTGGCGTTTGTTATTCATTGATATCGGATTCATCCCGGAATCCACAACACAATTAATCTTACAAAAGCCCGAAAAGTCGATATTTCAAAAACTACGTTTCCTAGTTGACGCTTTTCTAATGACAATAATTGATTACCCCGAATATTTACTTTATGAATTGTCAATTCGCAAGCCCATTTAAAATTATGTATAGTTATTTCATTATATATATATATATATATATATATATATATATATATATATATATACACTTATGAATATGTCTGGATTAGCCAATTAAGTCAGATCTATACTAAAATGGAAATCTGAAAAATAAGGTTAGACGGTAGAGGGAGGTGGGTTATAAATTCATTCCTTAAAACATTGGCTCTCTAGACATGTCA
This sequence comes from Acanthosepion esculentum, assembly GCA_964036315.1. NCBI lineage: Eukaryota > Metazoa > Mollusca > Cephalopoda > Sepiida > Sepiidae > Acanthosepion > Acanthosepion esculentum. The sequence continues at coordinate 29,875,088 of OZ038498.1, forward strand.
TGTTACGAAATACAAAGTTCGGAATTGGTGAATTAGTTTCATTGAGACGCCTTGAACGAAAAAAAATATTTTTAAGAATTTTTCTAAATGTTTAATACTACCCAGACTTCTTAAAGGGATCGAATAGATAAAGTGAAAAAAAAAATTGTGGAACTTTAATATACGATAATTAATTATATTGAATGGGTCGTAGAAACAGGGCAATATGAAAGTTGAAAGATTCAATAAAAATTGTGTGGACCATTATATGCTTATAAAATAATGGCTAGGTAATTGTAATTCATAAAATATTTATGAAGAACTCTTTTAACTATATTTAATGTAAAATTTTGACAATGCCTACATAAAATTTGTAATTCATTTCTTTGATTGAGCAGAACTATATTTTTAAGAAACTTTATAATATGCAGCTTTTCTTGTAAACACAATCGACATGGGTCATGTGAGGGTTTACAGATTCTCGTTTTTTTTTAAATATTTTCCATTTAACCTTAGGAGTTTTATTAATTTATTTTAAATTCCAAAAATATTTAGAAAGAGATGTTCAGTTACGGTACGAATTGTTGTTGAAAGAAGATATGTGCTGATACAACCTCACTTTAAAGGGTTTTTTGTAATGCCAATATAAAATTTCTTAACTGTTGGATTTTCACTAAATGAAATGGTACATTGGTAAACAATAGATTCGGTAAGACACCTAGTCTGTATTTGAAATTCATTAGGATTTCTACAATGACACAATTTTTTTATCATTATTGTTTTCTGTTTTGGAATAATGATTGTTACTTTCGTTTAAGTGTAGATTTAATTTTTTTGTAGTAATTATTTCTAGATTATCTGTAAAACTGTAACTTAATTTAAGCGTATTTTTATTAAAAGTCTTGCTTAAAGGATTATTACTGAGGAAATGATTCTTTCTTTCTTTTTTCATTCTTTCTTTCTTAATATTTCCACTTTCATCTTTCTTTTCTTTATCTTAATATTGCAGAAATATTTCTGTTTCCTTTCTTTATAATATTTCTCTATCCTTTTTTCTTTCTTCCTTTCTTTCTTTCTTCAAATTTATCCACTTCTTTTCATTCTTAATAGTTTACTACCTTTTATTTTTTATTTCCTTCTTTGTTTCTTAATGTTTCTCGACTTTTCCTTATTTCTTTATCTCCTTCAGTCTTAGATTTTTAATATTTTCATTTTCTTTCTTAATATTTCATTCTTACTTTCTTAATATTTCCTCTTTCATTTTTCTTTTTATAGTTTTATTTCTATAAATAGATAGATAAATATAAACAGACGAAGATAGATAGATAGATAGATAGATAGATAGATAGATAGATAGATAGATAGATAGAAACAGACTCAGGTAAATAGATAGATAGATAGATAGATAGATAGATAGATAGATAGATAGAAACAGACATAGCTAGATAGATAGATAGAAAGAAACAGACATAGCTAGATAGATAGATAGATAGAAAGAAACAGACATAGATAGATAGATAGATAGATAGATAGATAGATAGATAGATAGATAGATAGATAGAAAGAAACAGACATAGCTAGATAGATAGATAGATAGATAGAAAGAAACAGACATAGATAGATAGATAGATAGATAGATAGATAGATAGATAGATAGATAGATAGAAAGAAACAGACATAGATAGATAGATAGATAGATAGAAAGAAACAGACATAGATAGATAGATAGATAGATAGATAGATAGATAGAAAGAAACAGACATAGATAGATAGATAGATAGATAGAAAGAAACAGACATAGATAGATAGATAGATAGATAGAAAGAAACAGACATAGCTAGATAGATAGATAGAAAGAAACAGACATAGATAGATAGATAGATAGAAAGAAACAGACATAGATAGATAGATAGATAGATAGATAGATAGATAGATAGAAACAGACATAGATAGATAGATAGATAGATAGATAGATAGATAGATAGATAGATAGATAGATAGAAACAGACTTAGATAGATAGAGAGATATATATAAATAGACTGAGATAGCTAGAAACAGACTGAGATAGATAGATAGATAGATAGATAGATAGATAGATAGATAGATAGATAGATAGATAGAAACGGACTGAGATAGATAGATAGATAGATAGATAGATAGATAGATAGATAGATAGATAGATAGATAGATAGATATGAACAGACATAGATATATTAGGGATACAAACATTCAGATAGATAGATAGATAGATAGATAGATAGATAGATAGATAGATAGATAGATATGAACAGACATAGATATATTAGGGATACAAACATTCAGATAGATAGATAGATAGATAGATAGATAGATAGATAGATAGATAGATAGATAGATAGATATGAACAGACATAGATATATTAGGGATACAAACATTCAGATAGATAGATAGATAGATAGATAGATAGATAGATAGATAGATAGATAGATAGATATGAACAGACATAGATATATTAGGGATACAAATATTCAGATAGATAGATAGATAGATAGATAGATAGATAGATAGATAGATAGATAGATATGAACAGACATAGATATATTAGGGATACAAACATTCAGATAGATAGAT
>OZ038498.1:29882678-29927678 GCA_964036315.1 Acanthosepion esculentum
CTAAATAACCGATAGAGATGTTGATATGCTGCTATATAAAATCAACCAACCAACCAATCAACTTTTGTGCGTATGTTTAGCGCAACAGTTATCGACCCTGACCGAGAAGTCGTCGAGCAATTTTCAAATTCCGGCTTTATCTATACTGTTCATTTTTACAGAAGTTCCCATCGGAAAAGGTATGAACCCATGTCTTACACTAGCAATATATATATATATATATATATATATATATATATATATATATATATATATATATATATATATGTATATATATATATATATATATATATATATATATATATATATATATATACATACATATATATATATATATATATATATATATATATATATATATATATATATATATATATAAGTATAGGATTAGTATATACGGAATATATTCTAATAACCCAAAAATACTATTCTTAAAAGAGTGATCAACACAGTGTAGAACAAATATAATTTATTCGAAAATTATAACATAAATATGTTATAAAATCACAAACAATATTTGCAAGATTTCATCCTCCCCTGCCCATATCTCCACTTCAAATATCTCTAAGTTGTACCGAAGCTTTGCATCCATATTTTTAGCCTTTCAATTAAAACAAAATAAATAACAAAATTCTTCAGTTTCTTCTTCAAATAATTTTTAAACTTAATATTTTAATATTTTAAATTCAATTCAAATTCAATTTAAAATTGGTAATTTTTCGTTTTCAATTTTATAGTAAAATTTAAGATTAATTAGAATGATTTCTATTTTAGTCTAACCCCTTACATTAAGGCATTAATTATTATAACCAAGATTCGTTGTCAGGTTTTTTTTTGTATTTTGATTGGTCATTGCAGGTTATGTAACAGCGTTTCCTCTATCGAAGGGTGTTTCGTCGATTTGAACTTTTTAAAACCCTTTATTCTCCATTCAACACCATCACTTGATAAGACACCAGAAGTATTGAAACAAAATGGCTATTTTTGTAGTGATTTTATAACATATTTATGTCATAATTTTTAAATAAACAATTATATATATATATATGTGTGTGTGTGTGTGTGTGTGTATGTGTGTGTGTGTGTGTGTGTGATTAAATATAGTCTTAGGGTGAGCTATATTTAATGGATAAAGTGCTCAATATCAGTGATAGAGCAAGTGTAAATATAAAAGTGAACATTGAAGTCAACACTTAGAGGCGACAGTCTGTTTCATGCTAGACGCAATCGTCAGGCCACGAGTCTATTTTGGCGGTTATTTTACCGGAAGTCGTTTATTTGATTATTTATTTATTTGGGTTAAATTATTTTGCTTGTCATAATTTTTTTATTTTTTTTTTTATTTCTTATCTTATATATTTATTTTTTTCATTTTTATTTTAATCGGTGTTCTTATTAACGTAGTAAAAATTGTTTATATCGCTTATTTAATAGTTTTGTTTTGGTTTGGAAAGATAAACTTATTTATTCAATGTTGGGGTTGATTGTTGTAGTTTATTCTAACTATTATTTTGGCGGTAACAGTTTTTAATTTGTTTATTACTTCATGTATTTATTTGGATTGATTATCTTTATTTGTTTTTTCTAACGATTAATCATCAGCCTACAACAAGCAATCAAAAACTTGCAAACTTTGCTTGGAGGAAAAGATAGCTATCCAGACCAAAATAAATTATTAAAAAAAGATCCGAACTCGTCTCAAGATGCGGGACATGAAAATAAATTATTCCTCCGTTACTTAAAAAATAAAATAAATAAATAAATAAATAAAATGATAATAAAATAAGTAAAATAAATTAACCCAAACAAATTACCAAATCACACCCATTAGAATAGATGAAATAGAATAAATAAATAAAAAAATCAAAAAAAAATCAATGAACCCAAATAAATAAAGTAAATAATAAACAAATTAGCAAACCATTATGACCAAAATAGTTAGACTATAAAAATCAAATAAAAAATCGGACGAAAAACATAGCTATAACTGTTATATAACGATAATAAAAATACTACGTTACTTAAAAATCGAAAACCGAAAAGAGTAAATAAAATTATGCAGTATAATAAATAATTAATAAAAAAAAAACAAGTAATATAAATGAATCTAAATTCATCCAAATAAATAAACAAACTAACAAACCGATCCCGATAAATTGAGCGAGAAACCGAGTAATCTTCTTGTAACACCAAAGACGAACTGAAGGCAAAGGTTATAGCAGCATTCACCATCTTAAATAAGGTAACCGTCCAGAAGAGCTTCAGGAGATTCCAAAGTTGTCTTGAGGCTGTGATTGAAGTCAATGGCGATTTTATTGAATACATTTACTCTTTAGTATTTCAAGATATTTTTGTGCAATTTGAGTAAATATATCTGTTAAAATGAGATTTAAATTTTTACATAATTTAGACGAAAATCTATCCACCGCAACTTGTATATATATATATATATATATATATATATATATATATATATATATATATATATATATACATATATATATATAGAGAGAGAGAGAGAAAGAAAGAGAGAGAGAGAGCATTATGTAATATGTTTTGTATGTACTTTCAGTGTCTTTTTATCGTAATAAATACAGTAACTAAAAATTGAATCATCAAACCTAATAAAATATCTTTATATGTTTATAATATATATTATTTATATATAATTGTTTTTATATGATATTTTATTATTATTATTATTATTATTATTATTATTATTATTATTATTATTATTATTATTTCCTTATTGTATGCACATTTCCCTCTGGGTCCCAGCAAGAGACCTAAGTAAAAAAACAAAACAAAAAAACATAATATCACACACATTTTGCATAGATAAATCTCTTTGTAACGTTTGAACTGTACTTGTGAGTACAATCTTTTGTATTTCTTTAAGGCATTATTATTATTATTATTATTATTATTATTTAGATATAATAAGATTATCAAAATTTTTCATCTGAAAGATTTTGTTATTGATGCCTGTATATGTATGTGCATGTCAATAAATCCCTTTGGCTAATGAAGTAAAAATTATTTATTTTGCACAGTATATTATGATTTTATTTCCTTTGATTTCTGTTGTATACTCATTTCTTTCCGGGTCCCAACCAGAAACCTAAGTTCAAATATGGCATCATGACGTTTTCAACTGAGCATTTTTGGAGGAAACACAGACACACACACACACACACACACACACACACACACACACACACACACACACACACACACACCTAAGATTACGCATATTTTACATAGATGAAACTCTTCTTAAGCTGTGAGCTGCACTTGTGAGTACATTTTTTTATTTCTTTAAGGCATGGATTACCTGCTAACCCTTCAATGAGTCTATCTGAATCTTTTCCAATCAATCCGAGGGCTCCAACTACAACTGGAGTTGTTGATGTCCTTATGTGCCACATTTTGGAGATTTCGATTTTAAGGCCCTTGTATTTTGATAGTTTTCTTGAAGATCTTCAAAGACAGATTACAGTCTGCAGGGACTGCCTTGTCAATAATAAGGCACAAATTGTTTTGCTAATGCAATCGACCAAAGTATCCTACCCACTAAAATATATTAATCGAAGCAATATCGATGAGGATAATAGTTTGAATAGTTCTTGGAATAATTATAATATTTCTAAATTTTATGTCAGGAGAAAGTGTACTGGATAAAATGTGATAAATTCCACAAAGATTTGAATATAAGTTCGAATAATTGCTTGAAAAACGAGAATACGTAAAGTTTAGGCATTATGATGGATGCCGAAAAATGTTTCTCCCGGACTGTAGTGATTGAAACAAACAATATGTAAAACAGGCATCGGTAACCTTTCATCATAAGATGGGCCACTATACTAAAAAAATATATTAAGGTAATTTTTCATTAAAAGATAGGGTAGCCATTTTCCCAACAACAGAGCATGCGCATTAGCATCTGCCTTAGGAAAATGGGAAAAAGTCGACTTTTTTTCTTTGGAGAAAATATTCCTTTTATAATTAAAAAAAACAACAACTGAAGTCTTCGTATATTATCGCTGATGACAGAGTGATTAACACACGTCATTTGTTTCGAATTTATTTATTTGACGACGCAAAAACATTTTTAAAGAAGTATATTTATTATCCAGCGAGAGAAAAATAATTATCATTAACGTTTCCTGAAGCCAAAGATGTTTATACTTATGATTTTTCCTTAGTGAAAATCGCCAATGGTTTTAAATTCTGACTACGTTACTTTCAACGAAAAGTGACAAAATTCAAGAAACATTGTACTTAATCATTGTTTATGTATGTGGCTATGCATGAGTGTGTGAGTGAACGAAAGGAAACAAATAATTTAATAAACATTATTTACCTTATGAAATTAGGCGTGCCATTCGGAATGCCAATCGGGCTGCCTGTGGCACGCGAGCGGTAGTTACCCCATGACATATGTAGATATTCGTTCGATTAATCCATTGAATTAAAAATATATTCCATCTCAGAACTTCTTACAACGACTGTAAGGCCAGAGAGTACAATGTCCGAAACGTAACAAACAAGACCTCTATAATTTTATACTAGTTATTATGATAAGTAAACATTTTCATACTTTTGTGATGTCAGCGAATACTCGTTATCACTTTCGTAATGCTCGTTGTAGTATAGACTTTATAATCGCAGATTATAACTATATTAACGCCGTTGTCAGACGCCTTCGAATAGCACTCGCACTATTAGTACTTGCTCGATAATACTCGCTGAACAGGAACTACCGAATAGAGATCTGTACAGAGAAATAGTATAGTAAATATAGTTGAGAATAGCTGTCCGTATGGTAATAGAGTATAGAATAGAAATGGTCACTTAGACGTCACGTGACTTGCTACTCATGCGTTTCCTCTATGGTCGCGCAATCTACTTAATTCAATAATGGGATCGCCTGTGTTTGCTCACTGGCGATCTATGTTCAAACTCAAGAGTCGGCAGCGACACTTTATTCCTATATAACACAGATAATAGTAGCAAATTCCAAATTGCTTGAATTAATCTAAGCAATAATGAAAAAGATCTTCTATGTGTTTTGCCTCCTACGGTACGTCGCTGATCGTGGTTCTCCACACCTTCCGGTCCTTTGTAGCACTTAGAAGCGTTTTCTCATCTCTTCAAGTTTTGGTTTTGGTGGATAAAGACGTTTGGTTAGATCCAGTGACTATACCCAACGAGTTGTGAGTTCAATACCAGGCCGCAGCAGTGGTGAACCAAAACTTGGAGAGTTGAGTTTTAAGGGAAATAACTGAGACATCCGGAAGAGGCACGGCACGTGGAATCAGAACAATCTACCAAACGAAATAAAGGGTTCGTTGGAAAATTCCAATCGCATGAAGAAGGCCGGTGCGTGCAACGGCTGAAACGTTGTGAATATGGCAATGAAGACGAGGAAAACAGTCTGAATAATGTAAATAATGCGAGTAATCATAAGATCTCATCTCTGAGATGTTGACAAATCAGGCGTAGCTGATCACATAGGGAGGGAAAAGGGAAATCATGGCCCGCTGTGGGATGAGGCTGAAATAAGAGACAATACGAAAACTTAAGGAATCAATGCATATGGTAGGCCACAAAACTCTCCTGAGCCGGCCAACATAGAAATAAATAAAATACAGGAACCATTAATACGGAGTGCTAGAGAAAAGCAATATTAAAACACAAATTGCAATATGAGCTCTGGTAAAAAAAAATTACTGAGACATTAGGTTTATACATATCATACACTGTGTCCTCAAGGACACAGCCCAGTTGATAAAAGCGTTGGTTGGATCCGGTGATTTGACACAAAGAGGTTGTGAGTTCATGAACAAAAACTTGGAAAGTTGAGTTAAAGGAAAATAAACGAGATATACGGAAGAAGCATGGCACGTGGAACAAGAAAAAGCTACAGCGTTGGAAGAAATAAAGTATTCAGTTCAAAATTCCAATTACCTGAAGAAGGTCGGCGCGCACAACAGCCGAAACGTAGTCAATATGACAATAAAGATGAGGACAACAGACCGAACAATGTAAATTATGGGGACAATTATGACAATGCATCATCACAGTACCTGTGATACCCGAATTATTGATCAAATTATGAAAAGACATCATCACGGTACGTGTAATATCGAAATTATTGATCAAATTATGGCAAGGCATCATCTCGGTACGTGCGATATCCGAATTATTGATCAAATTATGACAAGAAATCATCGCGGTACGTGTGATATTCAAATTATTGATCGAATTGTGACAAGACATCATCTCGGTACGTGTGATATCCGAATTATTGATCGAAATTATGACAAGAAATCATCGCGGTACGTGTGATATCCAAATTATTGATCTAATTATGACAGGACATCATCTCGGAACGTGTGATATCCGAATTATTGATCGACTTATGACAAGGAATCATCGCGGTACGTGTGATATCCTAATTACTGATCGAGTTATGACAAGACATCATCCTGGTACGTGTGATATCCAAATTATTGATCGAATTATGACAAGGCATCATCCCGGTACGTGTGATATTCGTATTATTGATCGAATTATTACAAGTCATCATCGCGGAACGTGTGATACCCAAATTATTGATCGAATTATGACAAGAAATCATCACGGTACATGTGATATTCGGATTATTGATCGAATTATGACAAGACATCATCTCGGTACGTTTCATATCCAAATTATTGATCAAATTATGACAAGACATCATCTCGTTAAGTGCCATATCCTAATTATTGATCGGATTATGACAAGGCATCATCTCTGTAGGTCTGACGTATGGGAAAGTGTCAGAGACGAGGGGCTAAAAAGAATTCAATCAACGGCAACAACAAAGGAGAAATATGAAGCCAGGGAAAAAGAAATCAATAAAAACAAATTTCAAGTTAAACATAAAGAAAAAAATATCATCGACGCTCTATAAACGATTTCACAAGTCGTTCCAGAAGCATCGAGGGAGACATTGTGGTTACCTTTCTTTCACTACATTCAACAGGGGAGATTTCGCCACCCTCAAAGTCAGGTCTTCACCGAATATTTTTAAGAACATCCCCTTCTTTCCATTCCTATTGCTCTCTCTCGCTCCAATTCTCTCTCTCACTCTCTCGCTCCAATTCTCTCTCTCACTGTCTCTCTCTTTCTCTTTCTTTCTCTCTCTCTCACTATCTCTCTCTATCTCTCTATCTCTCTGTCTCTGTATGTTTGCGGGTGTGTCACTGCTTTAGCAGGATCGGTCCGAAATTCGGATATCTGAGGGAGTGCGGAATAAATGTGAAGAAAATGAAATAAAGAATTCAAGCAACAAAAAGAAGGCTAAGTGAAATACCATACACACAATTCTCACTTTTCTCATTATATATATATATATATATATATATATATATATATATATATATATATATATATATATATATATATATATATATATAATCACCTTAAACGTTATTTCTAGTGGATACTCGTATCTGAGGAGACGTTCCATTTATTTATTAAACTGTATATTTGTTTATAGGGTGCGATGGATAAATTGTCGTCTATATTACCCAAAAATGAAAATAACAGTTATCACATTTGAACATATATATATTTACCAAAATTACACAAAAATGCCTTGAAAGGCTAAAGACTAAATTTATTCAATAAAGTCGCCATTGGCTTCAACCATGCCCTCCAGACTTATGGGCGGTTTCCTTGGTTAAGTTGGTGAATACTGCCATAATCCTTGCCTTCTTTGGCGTTGCAAGAAGTTCTATTGGTCTCTAATTCAACTGTACCCCACACATAATAATCAAGTGAGTTGCAGTCTGGGGAGTTAGGTAGCCAGATGCAACGGGTGTTGTGGTCGCAGAAATTGTCCAACGGTCATGACTGGTTTTTCTTGCTTGCGTTGCATGGTGCAGAGTCCTGTCACCAGACATAGGTTCTTCCAGCAGCCACTCTCTCTATCCAGGGCAGCCTTACCTCCTCAACGCACTTGATGTAGGCATCTGTATGGAGTGTGAGGCCCCCACCAACAAATTGATGAGTTCTTTTCTTATCAGAACGATCAGAGTAAGAATTCAGAGCTGCCTGACCTTCGTAATCATCATTAGATTCATCCAACTCTTTCTGAACCCCCTGCACTCTCCTCATATGGACACTCAAACACGTTTAAATTTTCTTCCAGTGCGAATGCCGAACAGTAAAACATGCCGTTTCCAAATTTCTGACTGTGTGAATTGCGTCATGGTGCTCTTTTTTTTCTCACAGACAGACCCCAACTGAACCTACTATACTGCGCAGTTGACAAAAAATATAAAATAGCGACAATTTACCCATTCTATATATTATTATTACTATTATCATTATTATTATTATTATTACTATTATTATTATTATTACTATTATTATTATTATTATTACTATTATTATTATTATTACTACTATTATTATTATTATTATTATTACTATTATTATTACTATTATTATTATTATTACTATTATTATTATTATTATTACTATTACTATTATTATTATTGTTATTACTATTACTATTATTATTATTATTATTACTATTATTATTATTATTATTACTATTACTAATATTATTATTATTATTACTCTTATTATTATTATTATTATTATTATTATATTTATTTTCATCTGCAGACTTGAGTCTTCGACAAATCTTGTTATAGAAAAAAATTACCGTCTCTGGTAGAATTGTATATATATATATATATATATATATATATATATATATATATATATAGTGTACACAAATTATCAGAACAATTTTAAAAATTATAATAATTGAAAAACTGAATGAATTCGGCTACATAAGAAAAAAACTCTTAAATTCCCAGTAACCCCCTCTGTTGTGCGCATATCAATTTAATCGAATGAAGTCCTGAAGGATGAAACATGTCACAAGTAAAATTTCTCTATGTTCTCATACAATTTCCCCAATACTGTTCTTGATATATTTTCTAACCTAGGAAAAGTTACTGAATGAGGAATAACCAAAGCGGAGGTTGGAAATGAAATAGTAATTTTTATGGCATCAACAAAATACAACACTCACCAGCGGTGTGAAGTAGGTAAAGCACTGCTAGTTATGGACTACTTAGAAAGCATATTACCACCAACCCTTACAAGAGTGTCCAGCGTATTTATGAGGATTGGGACATACCCATTAGTATTCACAGGTAAGGTATATAACAATATATAAAAATATATATCGTTATCTCATATATATATATATATATATATATATATATATATATATATATATATTGAGTTGTATGGATGCAACTCATGTCCATACAACTGAATATGTCAGCGCTATCAGTGATATTGAGCATTTTCCAATAAGTATCCCGCATATATAATATTTATAGAAATTATATATATATATATATATATATATATATATATATATATATATATATATATATATATATATTAATTGCATTAATATTGCTAATTGATTCAAGGTATGATTATCTCTTTATAATATAAAATATATGCTTCCTATTTTATTATGTTTATGAAAAACAATTGATCCGCAGTACAAAATTCCTGAGAAAAGAAATACTAAGACATATCACTCTATTAATTGACCTATCTACTTAGTTCATGTCTAGTTAACTGAAAAAAAAACTTATAATAAAAGACTTCGTGGATTTACCAAATTACTAAATTCATATAAAAATTCTCACTTGAAATATTTGAACTTTAGCTTTGCGATTTGCACGCTCCAACATTACACAACCGTTAATAAATAGCTAATTCTTAAAAACATCTTTCGGTCGGAAACACATTTATTTCGTCTTCCAGTTTTGATTCTAAAGGAAAATAATACAGCCTGATGATGAAGACTGATTGAAAGTACTAGCTGAATTAAAAAATACACCATATCCATCTGACAATTTTATACATAAGGATCTCATCATTCAGTGGATTATTAGTAGTATAATGCCAATAATATGTCTATCAGCGAAGGGATTTCGTCATTAATTGCATTAATATTGCTAATTGATTCAAGGTATGATTAGCTCTTTATAATATATATATATATATATATATATATATATATATATATATATATGTTGGTGTAATGTATAGCGGATCGGATTAAGAAATCAACGACCAGTATTCGAATTCCAGTCCTGTTCATTACATTCACTTATGCACAAAAATCCTTGGAAACCCATCTCTTCGTCCCCCTACCTATGGTATAAATAGTAGGACAGACAGCGTTCTTTAGTCTTGGATGGGAACCAATCTAGAAGAGGGGAAACTCTGAATTCCCAACCGTAGCAAGGTCGTTTGGAAACACCTGTTCTCTGTATTCGGTTCTTCCGAAAAGAAGTGCTGTTGGTCTGCACAAGTGTTCACCGCTATAACCAAATTATAAGTGCGGGTAGTCTGGGTGTTCGGTTCTAAAAACTGCTGACCTGCTGGACCCTCATATGTCGAATACGACTGGAGAGTCCACGATAATTAAGTAATTCATCGAGTCTGAAAGAAACCTTAACAGAATGCAGAAAGCACAGGACGTTCGTTTCGTCCTATAATTGGGACTCGTCAGCTGTGCGCATCCACTACCGAGAATTGAAACCCTGACAGTTGAGTTAGCAAGCAAACGTCATACCAACTGTTCCAACATGCCTCGGTGACGAAGAGGTAGCAAATCAGACTCAATATAGCGCGGCTCGCTCACATATTCTGTGGTGGAACTCAACTGAAATTCTCTGTAACCATAGGACTGTGCCCCCGGGAGCCACGACTACTATCACCAAGCCGCTCAAACTGAAGCATTAGAAGCCCGATCAAGCAATGATATACACACAGTCCTATGGTTACAGAGAATTTCAGTTGAGTTCCACCACGGAATATGTGAGCGAGCGGCGCTATATTGAGTCTGATTTTCTAGCGCTTTGTCACCGAGGCCCGTTAGAACAGTTGGTATGACATTTGCTTGTTAACTCAACTGTCAGTGTTTCAATTCTCGGTAGTGGATGCGCACAGCTGACGAGTCCCAAATATAGGACGAAACGGCCGTCCTGTGCTTTTTGCATTCTGTTGGGGTTTCTTTCAGACTCAATGAATTACTTAATTATAATTGTCAAATCCTCCTAATAATTTCTGTGTGTGTGTGTGTGTGTATATATATATATATATATATACTTTCGGACACTTCCCTATCCATTTTCAAAGTTTTGTTATTGTTAGTTTCTTTTCGGGATTTTGACTATGTCAGATGTATTAATTGCGTGATTTTTTAATACTAGTAGTTGGGATGAACTGGAAATCTCTCTGTCTATCTAGCTATCTATTTATCTGATTGTTACTAGGATATAGAATCCGAATTGATTTTTAATAAATCAGACATTTGAAAAATATTTTACAGACTTTTTTTAAAGCATTTCATCCCAAGCAATCTTTCCACGTTTTCTTAATTCCATTCTTGTTTTACTGGATAATCATTTTCCGTTTACAATCACTTTCCTTTTATATTTTCCAAAGTTACACTTCACTTAGCCAATCTCTTTTGTGGACACCTGCTGAGACACATTTAAGCCTGTTCAACATAATAAGTAGAACACACCTATGGTTTGTAATGCAACTATTCTGAGCAGAACTTAGTAAGACTTTCAAGGAGAGAGCTCATAATCTGTCAATATCAGCAAACCCTCAGTCATAATGGCATGTGACTTCATGCTAGCATAATCATCGATGGTTTCCGAATTTTTCCGTCTATCCAATTTCACTCACAAGGCTTGCGTTGTTAGACATTTTCTAAAGGTGCGGTACTTTGAGATCGCCTCCCCAGACCCAGTAACATCCAGAAATCACGTTTCTGACAAATCGATCATATATATATATATATATATATATATATATATATATATATATATATATATATATATATATATATATATATATATATGAAGAAATATAGTCTTAAGATGTGGTGTATATATAAGAGAAATATATATATATATATATTTCTCTTCTTTATATCAGTCTATCTCAGTCCGATCATATCTATCTATCTATTGCTCTCTCTCTCTCTCTCTCTCTCTCTCTCTCTCGATATATATATATTACTTCAATCTATATATATATATATATATATTATATGTATGTCTCTATGTATGACTTCACATGTAACGTATAGACGCCCCATATTTATTTATTACGTAGTGTGTATTAGGTATATCTTCCTGCTCATTCAAGGAATTCTAGTAAAGAAAATGCATTCCCCAGGATCGAACCTACTTCCCCCTTCGCATGGGCCCTCTGTTAAAAAGAACGTGGCAGCAAGCAAGGTTCTAGTTTTCCTTTTTAAGGTAAGCACATACGCTTCATCCCGATTATTTTCTCAAAAGCTTCATATCTACACAGTTTCCTTTTCGAAACCTAAACAAAGAAATTTGTAATGAATTAATATAATTATTTTTAGTCCGACGTTTTTATTACTTCAAATGTTCTTATAGTGGTTGCTTTGCATAAGAAATAGACGCACCCATTTTAATTTATTCAACGATGTCGGGCTAATCGGCCTGCGCATTCAAGAATTCTTAGTAAAGAAAAATGCGTTCCTCGGCAAGGATCGAACCTATGTCCCCATCGTTTGATCCACTGTGCTTTATCAGTCGTCCACGAATGGAAATTTATTTTATAAAAATTACGGCACAAGGCCGAAGGGGAAGTGGGAAAATCTTAGCAAAGAAAAATGCGTTCCTCGTCAAGGATCGAACCTACGTCCCCATCGTTTGATCCACTGTGCTTTATCAGTCGTCCACGAATGGAAATTTATTTTATAAAAATTACGGCACAAGGCCGAAGGGGAAGTGGGAAAATCTTAGCAAAGAAAAATGCGTTCCTCGTCAAGGATCGAACCTACGTCCCCATCGTTTGATCCACTGTGCTTTATCAGTCGTCCACGAATGGAAATTTATTTTATAAAAATTACGGCACAAGGCCGAAGGGGAAGTGGGAAAAGGCTGGTCTTCACTGACTATCCGAGTTAATCACAACGCATTCATTCATTTCAGTATACTCACAAGAACTTCTCCATCACCTCCCAATCTTACTTGTACCACAATACCACATATCCACCAGGGACTTATAAAACACCCCATGGCATAAAAATTTAATAAATGTTCAAAATGTTGTTTTTTTTGCGTTTCTTTTTTCTTTTCTTTTTTTACAAAAATATATAAAGTTTTTCATGAAGCATGAAAAGATCACTCGTCTATGATGACTGTCTGCTAAAAATCTCCCCCCCCCTTAATGTATAGATGCATGCTGGAATTTCGTTCAAACCAATAAATGTCCTCACATTTTTCTTTCTTGCCTTGTAGCCAGAAGGACATAACCACTTGACTCTGTCCCATCTGTGTCTGATTTCTATTTTGTAAACTTTTTACTTTGTTAATGTCATATAGTTGCTTTGCTTTATTTTGCTTTGCTTTGCTTTGCCTTGCAATACATAGCGGAATTATTCATATTGTTTCAATTAATTTGCTGAAATCGTTGCTTTTCTTGTGGCCATCGCTGTTTGTGGTGAAAAGTTCCTTCATTTAAATTTGAGAATGGTGCAAAGGTGACAAGTGTACGATCCACCATTAGGCGTCGCAATGGCTTCAGAGAACTTAAATTTTGTTTTTTTAAGCATTTCACCCCAAGAAAAGCAGGAGTGTCACTAGCACGTAAGGGGTTACAGAGAGTGAGAGCAAGAGTAAAGAGGGTTGTTTGAGGAAAGGATATAGAGAAGGACGGGGATCAGGATCAAGGCATCAGAAAATGTCGATTGACATTACATTTTAATATTTAAAGATTATAGTTATCAGGGAAGCAAGTAGGAGGAAGGGAGATCCACTGTCGGGAAGTGCCAGAGAAGAAGCTGTTGGAATAGAAAAGACGGTTACATTTAAGTGTTTCGACAGTGAAAATGTGGGACCGATATGCCAACCTAGTAGCACGCTTAAATTCATGCAGATAGGGCACCAGTGAAAGTAGCTCGTCAGAGCAGTTGTCATGAAAATATTTATAAAAAAAAGAGGCAGGGGGGAGCCAGATCACGTAACTGGTCCAGTGAAATTGAACTCTGAAGGATTAGATTTGTTTTCTCTACTCGCTAGTATCTTGTCACAGTTATATAAAATCCTGAACTACCACCACCTTTGTTAAACCGAAAGGCACAGAATGAGAAGAGTAAACCCGAGCAGAAGTCATTTGATAGAGGATAACAGGATTTTATTCCCATTGATTTCTAAGCAGAATAGTTCGATAACCTTCACAAAATAAGAGGTTACTTGCACTAAGACTCATTCTGGGTGTCTGCGTCGCAATGTGGGTGGTGATCTGTTTTATATTGAAAAGGATGCCATTGGACGTTTATGAACGTAAACGCTTTCGTCGTCAGTCTCCTCTTCAGAGACATGGAATTATTTTTGCATCTAGACATTTATCGAAAAATAAAAGAAACTTGTATTAGTCTCTCTTGAATTTTTCTCCGCATCTTCCTTTGCGTTGCTGCTTGTCAAACTTTGATCCCGGTTCGTACCAGGTAGGCCACCAATTCACAGCCGACAACCAGTATGAAATTATATCGCTTCACTTTAACTGAATTTCCGGCCTATCGTTTATTGGTGTTATCCTCTGTGGGCCAGATATGCTGAAAACCACATCGTGGGTGGTGCGTTAAACCCAGAAATTTATACGACGTCATAGTCGGCTGAGTGATGGCTTTGTCAGGGTTACTAATAATAAACCTGACAATCTCGTGGTCACGACTTTTTATATATAAACTAGCCGAATTATCCGCGTATCACACATTTGTTTTTGTTTTTTGTGGGGGGGTAAGAAAATGATGATTGATTTTAAATTATTGATATAATTTGTGGAGAAAAATTATGCATTTCAATATTACACAAAGATCGTGCCGATCTGTCCTCCATCTTCTGAATTTTTCCTTCTATATTTTGTATAGGAGTCATTCCCTTGCTCAAATTGAAATTTAATTTAAATCAAAAGAAAAAAGAAATTAAGTGGGGAAGTTGTGAAAAGACAGCTCCATCTGATCCCTTTGATGTGTATTTGATGCAATACTTGATTGAATGAATTGATGAGCAGATTTTAACATTGATATTACAGTTCAATTGTCACAATATGTATTGTAAGGCACTACCCACTGATCGATGATTTCTTGCTCAATTTGAGCAATATTGTCCCATTTTGATCTTACCGATGTGACCTCCATCTTCTGGCTTTAAATTTAAATTTAATTTAAATCAAAGGGGAAAATTTTCAGTGGTAGTGGTGGGGGGTCTGAGGAGACTCCTTTTTAACAAAATGAAATATACTTATCCAAGTACCCTAGGAGTCATTCCCATGATCAAATTTAAATTTAATTCATATCAAAGGGACAGAATTTTCAGTGATCCCCCCCACACACACACCAGGACACTCTTTGATCAAAATGAAATATACTTATTCAAGTACCTTGAGCAATTTAGTTTCAGAATATATATGGTTATGGGGTCTATCTCCAAAACCCTAGGAGGAATTCGATAACAGACAGACAGAGGCTACAACTTTATATATATATATATATATATATATATATATATATATATATATATGAAGAAATATAGTTTTAAGGTGTGCTATATTTATGGGATAAAGTGCACAATATCAGAGATTGAGCGTATGGAAATATAAATATAAAAGTGAACATTGAAGTCAACACCCAGAGGCGACGATTGCGTCCCGCATGAAACAGCCTGTCGCCTCTGAGTGTTGACTTCAATGTTCACTTTTATATTTATATATATATATATATATATATATATATATATATAGAGAGAGAGAGAGAGAGAGAGAGAGAGAAAGAGACTAACAATATAGAAAAAGGACAAAACAAACCTTTCCTTTTAAGAACGTCATTGCCCGTACTTGAGATGGTTTTAGAATGGCAGATAAAAACACCGCAAACTAGATAGTAAATTGAAACTTTTTGCGTAAAATTTGCAGTTGGTTTTTAAATTTTAATCCTGAGCAAAAGTCAAGAGCCGTGATCCCACGTGAACTAAAAGAAGAATGGCGGATGGAACAACACCTACCATAATAACTCTACTTCCGATGTGTGCTGCTATGACGCAGAACTGTGGCAAAGAAACATATCTTATCAGTTACAACAAAAGATGTGCACACATGCAAATTCTTTCATGACGATGGATTGGATTTGATTGATTTCTATTTTACGGTTTATCAACCCTTTGCAGATTATTTAAAGCCAGAAAATAATTTTAGATTGTAAGAATGTTTTTGGCGGGGGAGGGTCATAATAATGGTTTCGTGATACTAGTCTTACTAATTAACCCATAGCTAGTGGGAGAAGAGGTAGATTCCTCCTGTTCCCAAGTGTATTTGCGCGTAAGTGAATATAACGAACCAAATGGCAATTGAAATTCGGCTCTCCAGTTAACAATTCCGAACTGTTATCCATTATACCACCAGCACATCCAAGTTTACAGCACCTGGTATTCCCAAACGCTCATTCATCTAGATACTGACCAGGCTCGATGGGAACCAATGATTCAACGTAATGTGGCCGTAAGTCTTCATGACCATAACTTAATACAAATCATCTTTAATATGAGAATAACTGACTGTTATGGTTTGCTCCATCTAATGAGTCTATTGCGGACTCTTCCAATTACTATACATTTAGTAGGAGAAGCATCGGGGGAACGGTGATATGAGCCGTTCATTACTGTCAAAGTCTCTGCCTCGGCAGAGAGGAACCCGGACAAGGCTTTGCCGCAGGCAAAGTTTCGTCCGGGGAGGTAGCCAGGCCCTGAACCCGTTTATACGAGTTCGAAGGGAATATTTTTGGCCAAGCCTACGGGCTCGGAGAACCCACGCTAAATCGGCCTTGTGCCACATACGACCCACGTGGCAGACCGTTAAATATAACAGTGATATAGACCGCTTATTACTGTCAAACTCTCTGCCTCGGCAGAGAGGAACACGGACGAGGCTTTGCCGAAGGGCAAAGTTTCGTCCGGGGAGGTTGACAGTCACTGAACCCGTTTATACGGGTTCGAAGAGAATATTTTTTGCTGAGCCTACGGGCTCGGAAAACCCACGCTAAACCGGCCTTGTGCTACATACGATCCACGTGGGTGGGGGCGTTAAAAATAACTGTGATAGAGACTGAACGCTGGTCAACCGATACACATTACCAAGTCGTGTAACACACTTCTGTTGTATTTACTGTTCAATACACTATTTATCTGCAACCTCTTCTTTTGTTATTTCTTAACTAATTACTTGGTCACAACATTGCCAATGCTCCATGAATTCAGCCAGAAAAAGAAAAAAATGTAAAAAACTTAAGTGAATGGAAAAGATTTATTTATATCATATTTATATCGTTTTCAGAACTCAAAGAAAATGTTGCAATAAAAAAGAAACAATGTCGTGTTTACGCTAAGAAATTCTCTATAATTTGATAACATTCAAAATATTAGCAAATAGCAGCGTAATTCCGAGATGCCTACTTTGTACATAAAAGAACTTGGACTAGAAGTAATGTAAAGGTCAATTCAGAATTTAGTTGCATCGAGCTTTCAAATGTTCCCCAGTTTTTTTTTGGGGGGGGTGGGTGCATGTAGCCTAAAGTGATTGAGTTCTTCCTACCGACATCAACCTTTTGTGGATTATTTAAAGCCGAAAATATATTGGATTATAAGTATAATGCTTTTTTAACGAGTGAATATTGCCTTAACAATTTTTCGATAGTAACAAAATTCAAGTTTTATTAATTAACCCATAGCTGGGAAGAGGAAATGTATTCATACCTTTCCCAATTATATTTGCGCTTAACGGAATGTCACGAACCCGACTGGAATTCAACCTTGGCACTCCGATTTCTTTTTCGAGACTTTATTCTTTGCACCACCCACATATCCGTGGTGATCTTAGAACAGCACATAAAACAATAGGCACAAGATTTTTCCGTAATTTATTTGCTGTAATGTAAGATTCCTTTTTTTCTTTAACTTTTTTTTTTAGTTTCAACACGGGACGAAGGTCAACTATAATAACCCCAAAAACTTAAAGAAGAATAAATTAGAGAGCACCTTCTAGCGTCAGAAGATGGTTCAAATACGGAAAGCAAGATGTTGATTCCCATAGATAACAAACTATGTAGATACATTAACATGTTTAAGAACTAAGATTCCTAGCTTCAGATTTACACCCCCTGTGCAAATTAATTGATACAACCACTTTAGTTTCCTTCCTTTCACCATACGGTCAGTTTTAGACCCACTGGAATGACAAGATACTATCGATTTCTATTTTTTCCTCAGATTAAGTCATTTGCAGTGGTATGCAGTAATATAAATGTATTTTTGGGGTGCATGATGAAATCTGTTTGGCCTTGAAAAATATTGCGTCATCGGTGATTGCATCAGATTTTTATCACGCCCAGACACTATTGTCTCGACTGTCGATTACTTGCTGCGATGGACGTTACTCCAAGGAAGCGTACGAAAATTGTAACGGAGCACGAACACACTGGTAAGCCTTACTAGTGAGCAAATTAAAGTACTATAGACGGGTACGGAAACTCTCCTAATTTAAATCCAATCGAGATTCTGTGGTAAATCTGCAAGGAACGACTTCGTTGAATGGACATACAAGGTACTAACATGTGCACTGGGTCATGTTTCATTGGAAAAATACGAAAAAAGTAAATAATAACGGAATTATTCTTTTCTTTTTTCAATTAATTTGCACATGGGTGTAGAAAACATTGGTGGAAAATCTCAGAATTTCAAAATTGATGAAGCACATTATTTCGAACAAAGCATTTTAGGGCTTTCTTTAAGTGTAAAGGAGTATTGGCTAGAAACCACTATAACTTCTAGTCGAAAAAAAAATCCCTATCCATAAGAGAAAGTTCGTAGAATAAAATGTCAAGTAATCAAGAACTTAATCATGATTGAATGAAACGCACATTACTTGAATTTCATATTCAAAATAGTAAAATAAAGGCAAGGAATCAATCTCGAATAGAAAGCACGTGTTTGGAAATTATTTGTAATGTTTAAGGGAAGATACTGAGCGCAAGTCTAAAACGAGCTGTGCCAAGAAACTCAGAATTTCAAAAACTGATGAAGTCGAAATATGTTTCGATGCATCATGAATAATTTGCAGACATATCGTTTGGTTTGGTTCGTTTTACGGTATATCAATCTCAATAGATTATTTAATGCCGACAATTTTTTATTGTTGGTAATATTTTTTCCTTCAAAAATCTATTTCTGGTAAAAAATATTTTTTAAAATAATGTACAGCTGGTAATATTTTTTTTCAAATATGTTTAGTTGGTAATTTTTTTTTTTTAAGTATTTCTAGTAATAATTTTTTCCTTCAAAAATTTCATTGCTGGTAATAGTTTTTAACAAAGTATTTCTGGTATTAAAACCTATATTTACACTTTCATAGTATTTTGACCCAAGTTTGGGAGTTAATTATTTGCCCATAGCTGGAATCCTAACAGGTGCTACCACCTCGGGTCAGGGTGGACCTGGAAACACCAGCAATTAAGAGGTGGTTCCATGCTCCTCAAAACCTCCTGATCAGAGGCCTTCCTGTTGGACATACGCGGATATAGTCTATGGTCATAGCCATGACAATGTGCACATATCAAAGTTTATTTATTTAAGTGCTTAAGAGAAGGTATTAATTGATCAAAATTCTTATATAATGAATTCCAGATTTCTTTATTGTGTGATAGCTTTGGTTTTGAATGATTTTAGAGAAATCTTAGAAGTGTCTTTCTACTGCTTATATCAACATTCTATCAACATTTAAAAGTCATACAGAAAGAAACATCTGTTTGCATTTAAGTTGTTGTATTTCTCTTCTTAGAAAAATATCGATTTTGTACAAGGTAATTACTGACGCTGAGGAATTAATTTATTTGAAGAGTGAAAAATGACGAAAATCCTGACTAGGTCCTAACCGGGAAAACTTTAGAGAACTCAACATAAATCTGATGCATTCACACTATCAAGCCTGGAATTTAAACTTCAATCACTCCCTCATCGCTGTAACATTGCTTCCCTGTATCTTGCCACTCTGTTACCTCGACTTCACGCATGATACTAGATTTGCAGTTAGGTCTCTTCATTTTGCTACTGAAATTACTAGGTTACTTACCGTAAGTTCTGTTCTAATATGTTTGATCTTTCGCACTTCTCGCCTGTGGAATTTTCTTTCGGCTTCCTTGCTTTCCTGTCAACTATGATCTTCAAAAAATTAAGTACAACATCAATCATCATCTTCTGACTTTTTAAATCTTGTAATTTTAATGCTAAGGGTCACATGGACCGAGCGTGTGAGCAGCGATGGGGTTTTGGAGAGGATTCAAACAAGGAGGAACATCAGGAAGAGGTAGCTGAAATTTCTAGGACACGTAATGAAAAAGAACGGCTTGGAGAATTTGATACTCACAGGTCGAATAGAGGGAAAGAGAAACAAAGAAAGCAACGCATGGCATACCTTGCGGGCTTAAGCCAGTGGATGACAGAACATGGCCTAGGAGAAATAGAAAAGGGACAAAACTTATTGAAAGCTACAAGGGATATGGAGAAGTGGAGAGCCATGATCGCCTAGGTCCTGAAGAGACACGGGACATAAAAAGAAAGAAGAAATTTGTCCTCCTTCAACGAATGAGAAGTCTGAATTTAACACTCACAAGACATGTTAAAATCAAGAGAAACAGTGGAGGGCTGATCAAAATGTGTGTGGGAATAGATGGTAAGAGAAAAAAAGGGGATGGTAAAGGCTAAAAAAACTAATTAGACAAACAAATCACAGGAAGCTGTGGAGAGTCATGTCTTGAAAGGATATAACGCCTTTAAGAAAAAGACGGATTGCCCACCATGCTTCACTGCTATTTTATTCATAGAGGGGTAGAAACGATACGGTTTCATGCTTTTCTCCCCCCTAAGGGAATTGTTACGATATAAACGCAAACACTCTCTGCTTGAATTTGAACTCGGCTCGTCGATTCCATTTTTTGTGTTGCTAACTGTTAGGCCACACGCAACACTTCATTAGGCCACACGTACATTCTTCGTTTCAGATACATAAGCGTCCAGTTTTATTGTTATCTCACTTGCATTAATATAAACGCAATTATGTATTTTCCATCGCTTTCTGCAACTTATTCATAGCTCTATCAAAGACATCCTACACAATTAAATATATATATATATAAATAAAAGCTAACACCATATATATATATATAAAAGTACCACTATATATATATATATATATATATATATATATATATATATATATATATATATATATATATATATATATATATATATATGCATTTGTAGAAGATATTAGAAGTATATAATTGCATCTGTTTTAATCTTTGTCTAATATCGCTTGCTATCTCCGTTTCGTATCTCAACTCTTACATTGACTCATGTGCAAATATACTTAGTAATGAAATACGTATTTGTAATTACTTACATCAGCCAACCCAACACACATATAATCCTATGTGGCATATATATATATATATATATATATATATATATATATATATATATATATATATACTTACGCTAGTTCCCTGTGTGTTCGCCCATGCTCTTCTAAGTCATATAGCGATTCTACGCCTTCTACAGCTTCATGTCTGACAGCACTCCCTAACATCTCATAAAAAACATCATTACATCCCCATCAAACACCGAAAAGACGCTTCTTCGTACATCTGTGTAAATACGCGTCTCCCTTTTGATTTCGCCATCAACGACGCGGAGCTTTACTCGGCAGCCGTTCCCGCGATTCGTGAGCTGTTCAGTTCCCGCTCCAACATTGGTGGTACGCCACATCTGGCGCCACCTAGCGATCTGCTCTCTGCTCTTTATATTCGTCCGTCTCTTTTGAAGGCCCGCACGCGTCGATTTCTTTTTTTTTTTGTTTTTTTGTGTGTGTGGCGATGATGGTGGTAGTGTTGGTGGTGGTGGGGGGGCGTAGGTCTTTTTTAATATCTCTTTCTTTCATGAGTAAATTCATTCATCATATTTCTTCTTCTCCAAATCTTTTTGTCACATTTTCTTCTTTCATTTATTCTTTTCCTTTCTTTTTTTCATTCCTCCTCATTTTTTTTTCTTCAGCCTCCTCCATCTCTATTTTTGTGACCATTTTTTTTACCTCCTGTTTATTTTATTAATACACTTATTTATTTATTTTAGATTCTTCTATCACTGCTGAATAATAAATCATTTTATCCTTTTTTTTCTATTTATTAATTTTTTATTTTGTTTCGGATTTTGCTTTTTGTCCCGCAGTTTAACCTCTTCTTGTCTCCTTCTTTTTCTCTCTCTTTTCTCTTTTCGCTTCTTTTTCTTCGTTCTTTTCTTAATTTTTTCCTTCTTTTCTTTTGTCTTACTTTGCTTATTACTTTCTTCCCTTACAAATTATCTTCTTTTTCTTTTTCATTATTTCTTCCTATGACACAGGTTCGAATTCAAGGTAAATGCTTCCGTTTCGAAAGCAGATTTATTCCGTAAGCAACAATCCCTAAGTGTTTTGGCACAACTCAATCTTGCTATCCTGATTTAAATTCTACCTCAATACGCTGAACGCAAAGTTAAACTAATGTTTACAAATATTGGAATTCAGAATATTATGACTGCTTTAAGACATTTCTCCGATAACTTAGGGGTAGGATTGATGCCAAATCGGTCGGGTTTCGATACCAGCTTGAAACAATCGGATGTCTAGCCACACCGATGAGCTGTGATACAGCGAAACAGGCTTGTATGTAGATTACTATGTTACGCTCTCGTCATTTCGATCGAGCACTATTGAAAAAAGGTAATTCCAAAAAAGAAGCCGTCGCCGCTATTAACGCACTACTCTTCATTAATGAATTGAGCACTCTGGCTGCTGGCGTTTGTATACATTCGTATATAATACGTTACAATTTCTCCGCCATGCACCGACTGAGGCCAAAACGATCAGGTTTCGATCCCGGCTTGAAGGAATCGGATGAGCTATGATACAGCAAAACAGGCTTGTATGTGGATGAATATCTATCTATCTATCTATCTATCTATCTATCTATCTATCTATCTATGTATATATATATATATATATATATAGAGAGAGAGAGAGAGAGAGAGAGAGAGAAAGAGAGATAGAGAGAGAGAGAGAATATAGAATCCCGATAAAGACGTTTTTAAGAAATTTGGTAAATGAGAAACCGTTTCATTGAAACTAGATTTCAGTACGCGTTTCACCTTTCTAGGCTTCATCATTATTTCTTTCGTTTTTGAATCTGGGAAAGCCTAGAAAAACGGTTTTCTATTTGTCAAATATATATATATATATATATATATATATATATATATATATATATATATATATATATATATATATATGGGGGGAAGTGTTGAAAACAACTGACAAGCAACTGCGACGGTTAAGCCTTTTATTATATATTATCTTGCATTCGATTTATTTATTTGTTAACAATAAAAATGAAGAAACCAACTCTCATCAATATCAATTATAAGCAGGGCCACAACGTGCTGTGCTCGGAAATTCTGTCATATGCCACGCGTGATACACGCTTAGGCGGTCATGTATCATGACTGACGAGGCAGATTTTTTCCGCATTATGTTGCCACTTTTTTCTGCGATAGACCAGTCAAGACTATAGAACCCGGTCTGTCCTGCTATTTACCCTTAGCTGGGGGAGAAAACGAGGATTCATATCTTTCTCAATGTAATTTAATGTAATGGATTCGACTGGAATTCGAACTCGACTCACCGATTCCTCCGAGCCACCATCCATTATTCCACCGTGCCTCCACGGTCGCAAATTAAAACATTCTTATTGCTACATAAAAAATTCTACATATTCAGACAAACCAAATGTATCCTTGATAATGGTTAATAGATTAGCCGAAAGCTTTCTGGTCCACAGATCATTTGGAATGTCCTTACTTGCTCTATGACCTAAAAAGGAATCACTTGTAAGAATGTAAGAAAAATACAGGGAGTATACAAAGTCATTAGACAAATAGAAAAATGTATTAAAATTACAACAGAAACTGGATACTTTTCAAATATTGACATAATATGTAGTAAATATTGAAGTTCATATACAAATAGTTAATATATTTCTATATGGGTTTCATTCGTTGAACGAAGGACAACGAAGCGATATTCACTTCTTTAATTCTAGAAATTCTCTATTTACGACCTGAATGATCATCATTATGCCTTTTATTTCCTTGGCGAACATAGGGCCGCAACAAAACCTAGCCAACGGAAGTGGTTTCGGACGATCCTCTTCAGCTCCGGCCAGGTCGTTCCGGCTGCCTTACCACGGTAATTTTCACCAGCACGCGTCATGCGCTCCACTTTGTAGGACTCTCCCTCGGTCATGTCGTTGTTTGATGATATCGTTGAGGTTTCTGTTTCTGTGAGTAGTTTGTTAGCATACTGCATAACCTCCAAACCTGGAGAACAAGGCGTGTCTTTCGTCTGGTTCCTAACCCACAGACCTGTTGAGCTTGGTTAGACCTGCTAAAGGCCGAAGACAACCGCCCACATAGCTCAGGGGATCGTTGAAGCAGGCAAGGCGTCTTACCGCGCCAGGGCGACAAACCATTAGGACAGTCTGGGTGTCGTTGAAGCACGCAAGCCGTCTTAACACGTCAAGGCGACCCACCATCAGGACGGTTTGGGGGCCGTTGAAGAACGTAAGTCGTCCTACAATTTCAAGGCGACACACGATCAGAAAGGTCTCGGGGTCGTTGAAGCACGCAAGCTGTCTTACCACGTCAAGGCGACCCACCATCAAGACGGTTATGGGGTTGTAGAAGCACGCAAACCGTACTACCACAGTCCAGGCGAAACACCATTTGGACGGTCTGGTGGTCGTTGAAGCACGCAATCCGTCCTACCGCGTCAAGTCGGCACACCATCAGGACGGTCTGTGGGTCGTTGAAACACGCAAGCCGTCCTACCGCGTCAAGTCGGCACACCATCAGGACGGTCTGTGGGTCGTTGAAGCACGCAAGCCGTCCTACCGCGTCAAGTCGACACACCATCAGGTCGGTCTGTGGGTCGTTGAAACACGCAAGCCGTCCTACCGTGTCAAGTCGACACACCATCGAGACGGTGTCTGGGTCGTTGAAGCACGCAAGCCGTCCTACCGCGTCAAGTCGGCACACCATCAAGACGGTCTGTGGGTCGTTGAATCACGCAAGCCGTCCTACCGTGTCAAGTCGACACACCATCGGGACGGTGTCTGGGTCGTTGAAGCACGCAAGCCGTCCTACAGCGTTAAGTCGGCACACCATCAGGACGGTCTGTGGGTCGTTGAAGCACGCAAGCCGTCCTACAGCGTTAAGTCGGCACACCATCAAGACGGTCTGTGGGTCGTTGAATCACGCAAGCCGTCCTACCGTGTCAAGTCGATACACCATCGGGACGGTGTCTGGGTCGTTGAAGCACGCAAGCCGTCCTACCGCGTCAAGTCGACACACCATCAGGACGGTCTGTGGGTCGTTGAAGCACGCAAGCCGTCCTACCGCGTCAAGTCGACACACCATCAAGACGGTCTGTGGGTCGTTGAATCACGCAAGCCGTCCTACCGTGTCAAGTCGACACACCATCGGGACGGTGTCTGGGTCGTTGAAGCACGCAAGCCGTCCTACCGCGTCAAGTCGACACACCATCAGGACGGTCTGTGGGTCGTTGAATCACGCAAGCCGTCCTACCGTGTCAAGTCGACACACCATCGGGACGGTGTCTGGGTCGTTGAAGCACGCAAGCCGTTCTACCGCGTCAAGTCGACACACCATCAGGACGGTCCGTGGGTTGTTGAATCACGCAAGCCGTCTTACCGTGTCAAGTCCACACACCATCGGGACGGTGTCTGGGTCGTTGAAGCACGCAAGCCGTCCTACCGCGTCAAGTCGGCACACCATCAGGACGGTCTGTGGGTCGTTGAATCACGCAAGCCGTCCTACCGTGTCAAGTCGACACACCATCGGGACGTTGTCTGGGTCGTTGAAGCACGCAAGCCATCCTACCGCGTCAAGTCGACACACCATCAGGCCCGACCTGAAGCATAAAAAATTTTATGTTTTATGTTTCTGATTGTAATTAATACTGATTTTTTTTTTTTACCTGAAGCATAAAAACAATATTAATTATAATCGGAAACATAAAACACATAACATCAATAAAATTATTAATATCATTAAAATTACTTTAATTATAGCATTAATATTTACACTATTTTCATTGTTTGGACTGTTGTCCTCATCTTTATTGAAATACTCACGACATTTCAGCCGTTGTAGTCTCCAGCATTCTTCAGGTGATATTTGTTGGAATTTCGAACCCAATTTGGACAACAGGTGTAGCCTTGATAAGTGATTCAAAAGTTCAACAAGTAAAACCCAAAGTGTTATGTGTTCAATACCTGGCCACAGCAGAGCGAACAAAAAACTTGGAGAATTGAATTACCAATGAGGAATTAACTGAAACTGAGATATACAAAGGCATGGCACGTGGAATTAGAACAATCCGTAATTCTGGTATTAGTGATGTCCAATTTTCGCTAAATTTTGCTATTTTGCATTAACTTTTTTTTCACTTAAAAAACACATTAATTTAGAAATTATTGCAAAAATCAAATAATTGTCGCTATTTAGTGAAACTTTCAGAACTTATTCCGAAATAAATGAATTTATTTTAGAAATGTTTGTCTTTTACAAAGTCATGGTAAAAATATTTTTTACGTCTAATACCCACCTTACTTAATTTTATGTAAACTTTAAAACTAGAATAGTTGTACCTATTTTTATTTTTTAGTTAAATAAAGAAGACTTTGTGGAATATAAATCATAAATTTCGTGTAAAATTTCGACGCGCATGTACCCCAATTTCAGCTCTGAATTTAAAATCCAATAATGCAAGAAAATTAAGAGATTATTTTATGAAAACAGCTTTTAATGGATTTTATCAATAATATATATTATGGACTTTTTTTTTCTGAAGTCAAAATCTTTTTAGGTTGAAAAATAAATTTTTACAAGAATTGTTTCTTTTTTTCATTTCTAAAAAAAAAAAAAAATTGATAATATTGATAAATATTTCATAAACAAATTAGAACAGTTGTACCTCGTTTTTTGGCTCTTTAAAAAGATCTATTTGTATAGATCATAAATTAGAAAGCTTATTATAATCTGTTACTCGGAACACATTTTAAAATGATTTTTTATTATTTCAAAAAATGTATTAAAATCATCTCCGACAAAACTATGGATGCCTATTTAAAAAACAAAATTATGTTAGAGTTATTCCTCCTGATTGAATGAAATTAGCTTTTCGTTCTGGACGCACTTGTCAAAATTCTCATTATTGTATCACTGTCAAAACTTTTCTAATTTTGTTTATTTTTACATATAATCAAATTCTTTTTCAGTAAAAGACATACTGCAAATATTAATTGTTATTTTTAAAAATTCCAATTTAGGGACAGAAACAACAAAAAAGGGGTCTCTGGTAAAAATTATCAGAAAAATATTTCATAACTAAATTTTGTCATAATAAAAGACATGTGGCAAAAAAATATCATCTGTTTAGTGTTGTTGCCATCAGCCGGGTCAGTAGGTGTTAAAAAACAAAACAAACTTTTAGTATAGCAAACCTGAACTGACTTTAAGTTTAGTGGGGCTAGGAACCCTCAAAAAACAGCTCTGCTGAGACAAAACTTAATTTTAAAATAAACATAAAATTTTATGTGTAGATAACAATATTGTTACAAAATTTTTGTCTCATAAAATTTTAAATATAAATATATTTTTTCGTAATTTAAATGTTATTTTTATTCAAGAATTCACTCTGAAACGTAAGATAAAAAAAACTTGGAAATATATATATATATATATATATATATATATATATATATATATATATACTAAACTGGTTCACTTAAAGCTAGAACGATTTATATCACTTTTGCCCTACCGTCCGATAAATTCCCCTGACGTAAGTTGTTGACAGTTGACGTACATCAGTTAACACCCCTCAATCAGGCCCCAAAAATCAAGCACCATGGTTGGAAATGTCTTTTTAAAAAATTTTCTGATGAAAAAGTAAGTAATGTTTCTTTCAAATTACTTTAAATATACTTTAAATTTTCTAATTTTCATAAAATAACTTTTGAAAAAAGTATAATTGAATTTTACAAGATTTTTAAATGGGAAACTACTTTTGTTTATAAAACTGTCAATAATGATTGATTTTACCGTTTTACGTCAATTCTGATGACTAAAAAAAACAAGATTTTTAGCTAAGATTTCGGACATGCTAGAAAGGATTAAAAATTTTTTAAAGATGCTCAAAAAATACTTTCGTCTTTCCTCTAAATAATGACATAAACATCTTGACAATGCAAAATCTTTTTAATCAAGTTTGTGGCTTTTATTTCATCAGGGTGCGTTATTTTAGCGAAAGTGGACATTAAAGTGGACATTCCTACTGGTAATTCTGTAATTACAGTCTGAAATAGAAAAAGACAATATTACTAAAACTATTAATTTCGTTAAAATGGAAATAAATTTGGGAATAATCGAAATCATTAATTAAAATCCAGCGAAAGTCGCCCATGAAATAAAAATAATTGTTTGTACTGAAAGTAAGGACCTACGTACATGAAATTGTTGGTAAATTAAGTGACAACAGAAGAATTATCGCTGAACTTAAAAGGTAAGCTTAAATATTAATGCGATACTTAAATGCAGCGATCAATTTTGAGTTTTTCTGTAAAACCTTTACTTGTTTATTGCATACGGCAGCAGTATGCATCGCAAAAAGAATTCTCCGCCAACAGTGGAACAGATTGCAATCAAAAGAGCCAAGGCTGCAGAAAAAAAAAAGAAAGTCCCGTGCAAATGAAAACCCAGATCAAACGGCAATGCTTAGAATATGCAAATACTCGTGTTTTTTCAAAGTATGGTGCCTAACAGGTAAGACTTGGAACTAAATAACTGGACGAAGATTTGATTTTAGTGATGAAAGCTTATGCAGAATCAGACTGAAATTTTTTGGAAAATTAATACCAGAGAAATGGAGCACCAAAGTTTCCAGACAACCGCTCAATTCATCTACGTGGAATGAAGCATCAATTCCGCTACACTAGCGATATCTTGAGAAATCAGTTTACTTCCATAGCTGTATGGGAAGCACCCTGCACGAATGAAGCGTTATTTACTACGTTTAGCTTAGTCTGACACAAGGCCAACATAATAAGTAATCCAGTGAGACTTGAATTTCCTAGTAATGATATGAAGTTAAATTACTAACCATCACTCTCAGATAACAATGAATATTTTAAATCAAACTTCAGTATACACACACACACACACACACACACATATACATATACATATATATATATATATATATATATATATATATATATATATATATATATATATATATATATATAAAAGTGAACATTGAAGTCAACACTTTTATATTTACACACGCTCTGTCTCTGATATTGAGAACTTTAGCCCATAAATATAGCACACATTAAGACAATATTTCTTTAACATGAACAGATACTAAGAACACCAAAACAACCCCGCCACTTAAAAATGGCTAAGTGGCAGAAAGCGCTTGGGACAATAGACGGTGTGGACAGTTTTTTGTACACCTTGAATCCCACCAAACGGAAAATTGTAAGAAAGATAGAAAAACAAAATAAAAAATTAATCAAATTTCATTTTCCATCATATTTAACGAAATATGTTTAAAAGTAAGTTTTCTGCCTATATATACATGCATATATATATATATATATATATATATATATATATATATATATATATATATATATATATATATGATGTAAATATGGAAAAGACAAAACAAAATCCGAATATGCAAGTTTACTGTTTTAATGTTGTTTTACTGTCGACGTCAGACGTTTCGGTCTAGTAGACCATCTTCAGGACATGGTAATTAGAAAGATGGTCTACTAGACCGAAACGTCTGACGTCGACAGTAAAACAACATTAAAACAATAAACTTGCATATTCGGATTTTGTTTTGTCTTTTCCATATTTTTCATCATACCGTCGGATCTACATCTACATATTTGCTTATATATATATATATATATATATATATATATATATATATATTGAACAACAAAAAATATTAAAAAAATTAAAATCTTCAGACACACTGGGTTGTATATTAATATTCTTACGTTTTTATTATTATTTCATTTAGATTCCTCGACTAGTTTCGGCCAACATGGCCATCAAAGATAGATAGATAGATAGATAGATAGATAGATAGATAGATAGATAGATAGATAGATATAAATAGAGAGAGAGGGGCACCTAGGGATGGTGTAATGGTTAGCAAGCTTGTCTCTCTAGAACGATTACGACTGAGTAGTGAGTTCAATGCTCATTGGGTACCCCCTACTTTCGGCTTTGTGCCACATCTAAGCTCCACTTGGAAAATCACTATATATATATATATATATAGATCGATAGATACTCAGTGATACCCTTAAAACTAGTTGGTAGCTTGTAGCTCACTAGGTTATATATATATATATATATATATATATATATATATATATATATATATATATATATATATATATATATATATATATATATATATTCGTGTTTCCGACACGAACTCAACGTGTATACCGGCCTTGATAAGACAGACGAATTTATATTTTCGTCGGTCGAAATAAGCTTATTCCCCATATGAGATGATTTTGGATATTATCGTATATTAATTTTTGCCCTGTAATAATAAATACATTAAGCTCTTTTTGTGGATTAGTGTTAATATTTTATATTATTAGGATTCACTTGGATTCACTTAGACAGATTTGTTATCTTTACTATACATATATATATATATATATATATATATATATATATATATATAGAGAGAGAGAGAGAGAGAGAGAGAGAGAGTATGAAAATACATTTTCAAACTCTGGGTCCGGGTTCCTCACACGAAAACAAGAACAAATGTCCATGTAAACATATGTCCGCAAATCATTCGTTTTTAAGCTATTAAATTTAAAGAAAGTTCAGGGTAGTTGGCGCTCTGTCGCCATATAGACTAGGTTACATTTGTCATTCATGTACATTTGGGGCTAGTCTCTTCAAAGTTTAACGTGTGTATTAGTGAGTTAACTGAGTGTTCTGTTTAACATTGGTAGGATATTCATACCGTGGGCAGGCAGATATTTTACTGCCGCGCGAATGGTAATGGCCGCGAGGCTGCACAGCTGTATCAGATAGTGTTTCCAGACCGAAGTCAGTTGAGTCATCCAACCATTGCTACTGTTTATCGTCGCGTTGCTGGGACAGGATCCGTAGCACCAGAAACTATGGATCGAGGAAGATCGAAATTCGCTCGTACGCCTGAGCATTAAGTCCACATTCTACAGGCTGTCGAAGATGATCCAGATATCATTACACGTCAAGTGGCCCTAGCATGTCGTACATCACATAGTACCGCAGGTAGGGTACTTCAAGAGCAGCTCCTGTATCATTTGCAACGTGTGCGAAGTTTCACGGATTGTACATTTAACAGCGTCTACCATAACCTTTAAACCCAATAACCCCAAAAACGAAGGATTTGGGGACATATATTTATAGGGAGTTTTGATTTCGTTTTGGTGTGAGTAACCCCACGATTTAACTGCAATTGACCCTTGAATCCTGAAGATTGATATACCCCAAATAATTATTACCCATTGTATAAACAGGGATAGGAGTCATAGGTAAATCCTAATGTCTGCAGTAAGACCATTTCATAATTTATATACTTGAGTGTTTGATATAAATATTTCAAGAATCAGTGGCCTGTCTTTCAGTATATGTTGCACTGAAATTGGCCGATGTCTTTGACTTAACCACCAGGTCTCAGGTATTTATTTATTTATTTTAGAAACTTACACGTAAAAATGGATCTTATTTTCTGAATCAGGTGGGATTTACGAATCTCGGAAATTAAAGAGACTTTATGTCACATTTTATAAGAAATAAATCCTATTTCAGTCGTCGCCATTTTGAAATTTTACTCGGCTGTTAAAATGCAAAGCCGAAACATGTAAGAATAAAACTTCTTAGTCCTTCATCGGTCCAGCTGCCGTCAATTTAACTTTCAGATGGTTTCATCGCTTTGATATCTGCCCTGTCTCGATATGGTTTTGCTTACTCGGCATTTTCTTTTTTCATTATTTCTTATTTATTTTCTTCCCCACATTTGTTCTTGCTCTTCTTTCTTTTTCTTCCTTTTCTTTTTACTTCTTCCTAAATATTTCTTTCTTTCTTGCTTTCTTTTTTTCTTTCTTTCTGTCTGTCTTTCTTCCCCACATTTGTTCTTGCTCTTCTTTCTTTAACTTCCTTTCCTTTTAAGTCCTGCATAAATATTCCTTTTTTCCATTCGTTCCAAATAAAGCTATTTTTTTATGTTTATATTCGTACTTTCTTTCTTTTTCCTTTCATGTTTCTTTTTCTTTTGCGTTAGTTTTAGGAATCTTTCTTTCTTTCTTTCTTTCGTTTGTTCTCACTCTTCTTTCTTTTTCTTCCTTTTCTTTTTACTCCTTCACAAACATTTTTTTCTTTTATAATTACAAATTTCTTTTTTATTATTTTTATTTCTTCTTTTCTATTTCTTCCCGTTCCTTCCAGATATAGATTTTTCTTCTTCATTCATTCTTTCTTTAACTTCTGTCATTTCTCCTTAAAATTCCAGCTATTTTTGACAGTGGCATTAAAATAGATGTTTATATTACTATTGTTTCATTTTTGAGAAGATTATGGCTGCCTCTGTGGACGAAAACGACATCGATGATGACGAAGACATCTCCTATACTGACAGCATAGTTGAAACCGTCATAATGTCTATCTTTTACACGCGGACAGCAGGGAAGCACACTAAAATGTATTTAATATCTGTGTGAATAATTTTTGGTTCTCCAACTGTGAATCTATTTCACCGCAAATTTTGTTTCTTTTTGTCTGTGAACATTACTCTACATTTCTTCTAAATCGTGTAAATTCTGTTTCAAGACGAAATGAAAACTGTATAAATTCTTAATTTTAATTCTTTTAATTTAGTTTATTTTATTTATTTATCTTATTATTTTATTTTATTTATTTATTTTATTATTTTATTTATTTTTTATAATTCATATTATATTTTCAATTATATATATTTATAATAATTATACATAATTATTTATAATTATATAATTTATATTTATAATTTTTATTATATTTATATTTTATAGTTTTATTTATCTTATTTATTTTATTTATTTATTTTATTTTATTTATTTATTTTATTTTATTTATTTTTTATAATTCATATTATATTTTCAATTATATATATTTATAATAATTATATATAATTATTTATAATTATATAATTTATATTTATAATTTTTATTATATTTATATTTTATAGTTTTATTTATCTTATTTATTTTATTTATTTTATTTATTTATTTTATTTTATTTATTTATTTTATTTTATTTATTTTTCATAATTCATATTATATTTTCAATTATATATATTTATAATAATTATATATAATTATTTATAATTATATAATTTATATTTATAATTTTTATTGTATTTATGGTTTTTATTTATCTTATTTATTTTATTTATCTATTTATTTATTTTAATTTATTCTTATTTTTATTTTATTTTATTTATTTATTTATTTTATTTATTTTTTATAATTTATATTATATTTTTAATTATATATATTTATAATAATTATTTATAATTATATAATTTATATTTTTAATGTTTATTATATTTATATTTTATAGTTTTATCTATCTTATTTATTTAATTTATTTTATTTTATTTATTTATTTATTTTATTTATTTTTTATAATTTATATTATATTTTCAATTATATATATTTATAATAATTATTTATAATTATATAATTTATATTTATAATGTTTATTATATTTATATTTTATAGTTTTATTTATCTTATTTATTTTATTTTATTTATTTATTTATTTTATTTATTTTTTATAATTTATATTATATTTTCAATTATATATATTTATAATAATTATTTATAATTATATAATTTATATTTATAATGTTTATTATATTTATATTTTATAGTTTTATTTATCTTATTTATTTAATTTATTTAATTTATTTATTTTATTTTATTTATTTATTTTATTTTATTTATTTTTATAATTTATATTATATTTTCAATTATATATATTTATAATAATTATTTATAATTATATAATTTATATTTATAATTTATATTGTATTTATAGTTTTTATTTATCTTATTTATTTTATTTATCTATTTATTTATTTTAATTTATTCTTATTTTTAGTCGATACAAACTGGGTAATGACAATGATATTAACCGTTTCATTATAAGGAAATCGGAATTATTTGACCGAGTGGTTGAAATTTATAAAATTTGTCTCTTAAAACAATTTTCTCAAAAAATTGTAATTCTCAGTTGCTTTTTCCAGTATTGATGGAGAAGGGGTTTCCTTCCTAACCTTTTGCATGACATAGTGTGAAATGTCAACATTTTGATTATGGCATTATTTTCACTTTGCGTTACATGTGCTATCCATTTTAGTTGTTGCTGCTGTTGGTAATCCTCAAGGAATTTGGCTATTTGGTACATTTCTTTGTGATTCTGTAGTTGAAGTTCACGAGGTTTGAAGAAATATGGCCCTCGCTGTGGCCTACAGGCTTCATTTGATGGAAGATAATGTTAATAAAAGTTAAATGTGTCTTTAATTTACCTGCTATAAATTCTTCAAAAAAAGGTCTCTATCTTGTACATGAAGGACTATTTTTTTCAGAATTATTATATTTTTTTTTCAGATTTATGCGTTAGGGTTGCGTATTATACATAAATATGCATTAAGAACAAATAATTATTGTATTTGTGAAAGAAATGATGACGAGAGTAAAAAGATGAAAAAAATGAAAGATTATTTTGAAGGAAGAGTAAAAACATAAGTAAGAAGAGGATATAGAAACGATAAAAAATATGAAGTCGTAATTATAAAAGATTTATTTATTTTATACATATATGATATAAACATTGGCTTGACTACAGTCAGTTACCCACACATGTCTGGTGGACGAAAACATCTTGAATAAAGCAGTTGACTAAATGGAAGACTTACTGACTAAATTAGCCGAATGGGTAGAACGTTCGATTTCTGACCATGAGACACAGGTTCGAATCTCACTAAGGTCGATTTGTCAGGAAGGAGACTTCCTGGTGTTATCGGTCTGGAAGGGAACGATCCCTGCGTGCGGCACCTTTGGAAAGAGCGCTAAAAAACATTACCAGGGTTGGCCAAGCCTTGTGAGTGAAATTGGGTAGACGGAACACTTGGTGGACCGTCGATAGCTGTGCTAGCACAAATCACAAGTCATCGTGACCGAGGGTTTGAGTGTGCTGACCTTGTTCAGATTGTTGATCACGCTAGATAACACGCTCTCTCCCAGAAACTGTAACTAAGGTCTGCTCGGCATAGTTGCAGTATAAACCACAGGTTGGCTCTGTGGGTGTGGGACAAACACAAATGTGCCTGTGCGAGCGTCTGGATTAGCCGCCCTAGTAGACGAGTATCCTCGAATACGAGTCACCAGCTATATATATTTGTCTGACGATCGCAAAAGCGTGAAACCCAGGGTCACAAACTCACATCAATCCAATTAAATATGTTAGCTTTATCTCTGATATTGAGTGCTTTCCAATAAGTACCGCGCATATATATTATATAAATAATATATATATAATAAATTGCATATATACATATATATATATTTATTTATATACATACACTTTTCATATATATATATATATGTGTGTGTGTGTGTGTGTGTGTGTGTGTGTGTGTGTGTGTGTGTGTGATAAAACTCTTTGATGATGGCTTATGATACCAGAAAAATTGTCCAAAAGATAGATAGATAGATAGATAGATAGATAGATAGATAGATAGATACAAATAGATAGATAGATACAAATAGATAGATACAAATAGATAGATAGATAGATAGATAGATAGATAGATAGATAGATAGATAGATAGATAGATAGATAGATACAAATAGATAGATACAAATAGATAGATAGATAGATAGATAGATAGATAGATAGATAGATACAAATAGATAGATAGATAGATAGATATGAGTATACACACACACCTATATCTAGAGAGGGAGGGAGAATGTGAGAGACAGACAAAGATGAACAGACTAGGTATCGATAGATAGATAGATAGATAGATAGATAGATAGATAGATAGATACAAATAGATAGATAGATAGATAGATAGATAGATAGATAGATAGATAGATACGAACTAACACATGTACACACAGGCATATATGTAGGGAGAAACAGAGAGATGAATAGATTTAAATACATATGAAAAGATAGATAGATAGATAGAATAACCTATATGTATAGAAAGAAACAGTCACAAAGAAAGAAAGAAAGAAAGAAAGAAAGAAAGAAAGAAAGAAACCGTGTGGACATAGAAATCGCATGATTGGATGATAGCTTAGGACGTGAAGTTGACAGTTGCCATGCAGTGTCGATTTCCATGCCCACATTTTATATCAACAAACGCTCTACCCCTGATAATGAACCTTTTTCCGCCATAAACATATTTAAATATAACAAATTTTAAACAATATAATCATGTAATGTATTCATGTATATGTCTATACAAAGCTCGGCTCAGTCACACATAGTACCAGTCCAGTGGAACACATGATGAAATTCGAACTCCCGCGACTCAATGTGTTACATTTTGACGGATTTTCCATCCTTCAAAAAAAAAAATAGTCAAAAGTAATATTACTTTCGGAACAAGCTAATATCAACTTCATTCTGCCTTCGACCGCGTTTTAAGACAAGTAAACGAACTACAAAAGATTTGTCTCCCTTTCTCATTCGGTACAAGTCTCTTTCTATTTTCTTTTTGTCGTCTTGTCGCCCGGCGACCCACACCGAATGAGCATCTTATATATCATATCGGTTCAAAAAAGAAAAAAAAAGCTGCGAAAACAGTAAGCATGTCGGTTTCGTAATGCTGTCTGTGTTTCGGTGAAATGCCACTCGTTGACAGTTTTGTTTGGCTTCAAGGTTGTTATCGTTCACAAGTGTGTCGCAGGCAGTGAATTGCATAAAGAATTTAACATATGTCGTCAAAAATACTATTTGCCTTGAAGACAAGGCCGAAGTAGAAGTCTTGTCCCAATCTGCGTTTCCACTATACATGATCATATGTATATATACACACCTCTGTAAAGCAATGTCCGTTACGCTACCCGCAAATCCAGTGATTCCAGAATGATAGTCATTCGCACAGCGCAGGCACTGTTTTGTAGATAATTACAAGGTTTTGTGTTCTCTGGTACAAGGCCAAAATAAAAGGCACTAAACTTTGCTCTAACCGCGGTCGAACAATCTCACAACATTAGAAGTAATCTAACAATTTAGTTGTTGCTGCTGTCAGTCGTCCTCAAGTGATGTGTATTTGGTACAGTTCTTTGTTTGTGATTGTGTAGCACCAGTCCACAAGGTTCAAAGAAGTGTGATCTTTGCCAAGACATTCAGGATGCATTATTTACTCTTTCTGTTACCTGAACTCTCCATTTTTGTTGTTTCTGCTGCCGTTGAAAGTCGTC
This sequence comes from Acanthosepion esculentum, assembly GCA_964036315.1. Classification (NCBI taxonomy): domain Eukaryota; kingdom Metazoa; phylum Mollusca; class Cephalopoda; order Sepiida; family Sepiidae; genus Acanthosepion; species Acanthosepion esculentum. The sequence continues at coordinate 29,920,558 of OZ038498.1, forward strand.
AAGTGATGTGGTTTCTGTTATTTGGTGCAGTTCTTTGTTTATGATTCTGTAGTGCCAGTCCACAAGATTCAAAGAAGTGTGATCTTTGCCAAGACACTCAGGCTTCATTATTTACTCTTTCTGTTACCTGTACTATCCATTTTAATTGTTGCTGCTGCTCTTGAAAGTCGTCAAGTGATGTGGTTTCTGTTATTTGGCGCAGTTCTTTGTTTGTGATTCTGTAGCGCCAATCTACAATATACAAAGAAGGATGAGCTTTGCCAAACTCTACAGGCTTTACTCACTCAAAGTCTTTTTCCACCTTTGACCTTAAGTAACGGTTTTATACAGCTTACAGTTTAGATATTTCTGAACAGGTTTGACGCCATGCATGACATCCATATGAAAGTCTCGAAGTGACTCGAATTTTCAGGTCGATATTTTCGTTTCGTAGCAATATGAGGGGAAAGTAGTGTAATGATTGGTTTGGTTTATTTTGTTTTACATCATATCAAACTCAATGGGTTATTTAATGCCGACAACATTTTTAGGATAGATTCGTATGAATAGAATATGTATTCTTTGGTTTAGATTGGTTTGGTTTATTTTGTTTTACAGTATATCAACCTGAATGGGTTATTTAATGCCGACAACATTTTTTATTGCTGGTAATATTTTTTTTGTCAAAAATCTGTTTCTGGTAATATTTTCCCTTCAAAATTGTATTGCTGGTAATAATTCTTTCAAAAAACTGTTGCTGGTAATAGTTTTTGCCTGTAGCTGGGACCCTAACATGTGCTACCACCCCGGGTCAGGGTGGACCTGGGGACACTAGCAATTAAGAGGTGGTTCCATGCTCCTCAAAACCTCCTGATTAGAGGCCTTGCCGCTGGACGTAGTTTATCGTCTTACCCAGGACGCGGATGCAATTTAAGTAGGACGAAGTAGTGTAATGAGTTCGATCCTCACTGAGCATTGCGTTTTCATGGTCCTAAGCTTTTTAATTTTTCTACACCTACAGAGATGGAAGCGAATCTCGCTATTGTAAATGTAATGAGTTCCGTGCTGGCTTTGTGCCGGATTAAGCTAATCTTAGTAAATATCCGTATCATGGGTATAAAGATAACCTACATCTGGGAGCAAGGCCTCTGATCGGGAGACTGGAGGTTTTAAGGTGCATGGAATCATCTGCAACTGCAAAAGACAATCAATGCAACAATAAAACACAAGTTTTTATAGTAAAAATACCAACGATACATTTTAAGATCTACAAACTATACATCGAAAAAACATAAATTTACCCCGAAAGTATAAAATGATGTACAAAATATCTATAGTTGAAAGCATATATATTACATACAAAATATGCAAATTTTGGTATTAAATAATCCATAGAGGTAAATATACATCTAAACAAAATAAACTAACCAACCAACTTACCCTTATATATATATATATATATATATATATATATATATATATATATATATATATATATATATATATATATATATATATAAGGGAAAAGATAATAGGAAAACTGCAGTTTTAGCCAACCCGTTTTGTCTTGTATGAACATTTTCAAGGTAAAAAACGAAATGAAATGTTTTCCCACTTTTCCCTAAATTTTTCTTGATATATAAAAATTTATATATCATTTTCTCATTCATATATATATATATATATATATATATATATATATGATCCTGGGTATGATGCTAAACTACATCCAGCAGCAATGGCGCTGATCAGGAAATTGGAGGTTTGGAGGAGTGTGGAATCACCTCTGCTGCTGCTGTTCCCTGACAGGTGCTACCACTCTGACCATGGTGGTAGCATACTATGATTGTACTTCCTCAGGCGATGGTAGGTAACTGGTTATAAAATGATTTCTTAGAGAAATGTAAAAACAAATCGTTACCTCTTTTACTAAAGTTATGGGGTGGTGCATAAGGTTAGAATTTAAAAATAGACCTGTGGGTATTAATCCAGAAATACATTTCTTTAAGAGACTTTTAGATCTGATTAAGCGATTTTCTTTTGGTTTTCTTGACATAAATTGATCTTTTCTCGTCACAAAGGACATATCTGATGTTTCGTTGACATTTCTGATTGTTCCTTGTGACACATGGAAATCTTTCGCAAGTGACATCATGGATTTTCTGGATTGTCTTCAATGTACTACTGAACTTGCGGGATAAATTCCGGTGTTCTGATTACGTCAGAGAATTTGTAATGCTTTTTACGCTTTGATACAGTTGATACGTTACCATCTTAAAGTCCAAATTATGGCAGACCTTTTCATTTCTCGAGTAAGCTTAGTGTTTGCCATATTATTTGCTGAAAAAATTATATAAAGTTTAGTAAAATGCGGCAATTACCAAAAAATGCTGTCCTCAAATAACTTACCCACCCTTGATATATATATATGTATATATATATATATATATATATATATATATATATATATATATATATATACATATATATATATATATATATATATATACATATATATATATATATACATATATATATATATATATATATACATATATATATATATATATATATATAATTAGAAAAAAAAGCTTAAAAATCCATATTCGTTTTATTTCCTCATTATTATTATAATTTGTTCTGTATCATACACTGAACTCTCATATGAACTAAAAGTCATCTTTAGAATAATCCCTACCAATTACAGTTTGGTATTATATATATATATATATATATATATATATATATATATATATATATATATATATATACGAGGGTCATTCAATAAATAAGTTGAATTTTTCGGTATAAGGACTTTTATTACAGATAGAAGCTTACTCTTTTTCTTTTTTTGTTTTACTTCTTTTTCGCATGGATTTAATTTCTTTTGCAGATTTAAAAAAAAACTTTGAGAGTTTTGACGATTAACAAAGATGGCCGACCAAGAAGCATGCTCCATGATTGAACAGCGGTTGCTGAAGGGTGCAAACCAGTTGAAATTCATAGGAGAATGTCCACTGGGTATGGTGCCACATGTTTCAGTCAAAAAATGTCTACAAGTGGGCTAAATTGTTTAAAGAAGGACGGAGTTTTGTTGAGGATGAAGACAGGCCTGGGAGGCCTACAGAAGTGAGGTCTCTTGAGGTGATCGAATCAGTCAATGACCTCATTCAGTCTGACAGAAGGGTGACTGTGGATGAGATTGCAAGGACTTTGAGCTTATCTGTTGGGACAAACGCAGGGGTCATCAGTCAGAAGGAGTCATCTTGCATCATGACAACTCAAGGCTTCACACAGCAGCCCAAACGGTGCAGGCCATCAACGAGCTGGGCTGGGAACTGCACCCTCATCCCCCTTACCGCCCAGACCTTGCACCTTCAGACTTTCACCTGTTTTGTCCCTTGAAATCGTTCACGAGAGGCACGAAGTTTAAAAGTGACGATGAAGTCAATAGTGTTGCGAGCGACTGGCTGAGACATCAGTCCAAAGATTTTTACGCTGGAGGAATACGGAAGCTTGTGCCCAGATGGGAAAAGTGTGTGACAGTGCTGGGAGACTACGTTGAAAAAAAAAAGTAAGTTTCTATCTGTATTAGAAGTCCTTATACCGAAAAATTCACCTTATTTATTGAATGACCCTCGTGTGTATATATATATATATATATATATATATATATATATATATATATTTGTGTGTGTGTGTGTGTGTGTGTGTGTGTGTCTGTGTGTGTGTGTGTGTCTGTGTGTGTGTGTGTGTGTGTGTGTGTGTGTTTTGTTTTGTTTTGTTTTTTCAACTAGATATCAGGGATTCAACCGCTACTCAATTGGTGGCCTTTAATATAAAAACACACACAAAAAATTTCAGTTCGACCATATATATATATATATATATATATATATATATATATATATATATATATATATATATATATATATATACCTCGTGTAACAGCAAAATTGTCCAATCTTTACATTAAGCTCGAAATCATTGTATCTTAGAAATGATTAAAGATATCTTACTGGAATGCTCCAAGGTTTTTATAACACTATTGGACATTACTCAAACAATAAGAATGTATAATTACTCTCTAAGCTCAACAGAAGCGTTGTTAGGCAATCGGTTATAAACGAAGATGATCATCATAGTTTAGGATCGGAAGCTCATGATATATTGAAATAAAGTTCAAACATATATATATATATATATATATATATATTATTCCAGGATAATTTTCCAACTTATTGAAGATGATCTTCCTCTCTAACCTTCTAACTTTCTGTCCTGGAGCAACAAGTTGCCTTACAGGCGTCACGTATGATTTAATTTTCAAAACTTTTTTCACTGCTCTATGGATTGTCATAGCTGAATCTTCTTTCTCGTGTGCTAAACGTCTTATGAATTGAGTTGGATCTTTTCAAATTGATCACTTTAAATCTAAGTTGAAATGATGATCCCTCTTCCTGTTGTGACCTCATGATCAAGTTTTCTATCTATGTTCCCTCTTTTAAAAAGTATTCACCATTCTCTTGATGGTTCTTGAATGGAGTTTGAAGATGGAAGCCAGAGTATGAATATTGGTACCATGGCTGAAGGCCTGGATGATCTCTTTCCTCTAAAAATTGCTCAATTTGGAGGACAGTGGATCTGGCAAAAAACAATTTTGCTTTCCATGCTTTCCTCTTAGCTGAATAACCCAAAGGGTTTTTCAGTGATTCTTACACCAAAATTGTGTCAAGATGCCTAAACGTCTTATCTGAAACCTGGAAAAAAGAAACTCAGTTTATTGTTTTTGGTTTTTTTTTTTAGATATTAAACTTTTTGTGGGGTGGATAATTAAGCTGTTATACTATCTGAAAAATATATATATATATAATGTAAATATATTTAAACTCGGTGGGTGAAAAAAAAACATGGATAGAACAATTTTTAAAGAAATTGACATCCGAGGAACAAAAATGGAAAAAAAAAGAAAGAACCAGAAACCTCTTAACGTTAATTTCTCCTTATCCAGTTGACCATGATGATTCAATGTGCTGAAATCTTGGTAGCTATTACCTGGCTCATTATTCATTTTATTGAAATAGACAATCGAATGAAATGTGAACGAAATCAGGCGCTAATTTAGCTGTGGCAGTGGCACGACCACAAAATACTTTCCAAGAATGAGGAGGAAAACCAAAGAAACTCGCTTACAGGAAGTTAAGAATTTTTTTTTTTTTTTCAAGCGTATCACCCCCAAGCAAGGCCGGTGGCCACTATCACGCATGGGGTTACAGAAGGGCTGGAGGAAGAGCAGATAGGAGTGGTAAAGGAAGGGATGTGGAGAAAGAGAAGGACGGAGGGTCGATCGAGGCAGGGGGGTTACGGAAGATATAGAGCGAGAGCAGATAGGAATGAAAGATGTCAGGAAGTGGAGAAGGGAAGTGGATAGATCAAGGCAATTGGAGATGACGATTGACGCTACACTTAAACCGTTGGAGATTGTATTTGTCAGGGAAACAGTAATAGGGAAGGGAGTTCCATAGGCGAGATGTGCGAGACATGAAGCTATTGGAGTAGAAAAGACGTCTACATCTAACAGTTTCAACGGTGAAGGGGTGGGAACGGGATGCCAGCCTCGTAGGACGCTTAAATTCACGAGGCTTAGGGACAAGCGAAAGCAACTCCTCGGAGCAATTACCGTGGAAGTATTTATAGAAAAGGCAGAGCGATGCAACATCGCGTCTGTGAGAGAGCGAGTGCAGACGAGATGACAGATCAGGGCCAATCACATTGCATATCTCTCTCTGGATCTTATCAAGAACCCTGAGGCAACACGCAGGGGCCCCAGACCATAAATGGCAGCAATACTCCATGCAAGGTCGAATGGTAGACTTATAGACTTGGAGGATCGATTCCGGGGAGAAGAATTTCCTGGCTCGGCACAGGGAACCAACTTTTCTTGCGGTGGATGATGCAATTGACTCGATGTATTTGTTCCATCTCAGATCAGCGGACAGCGTGAGACCGAGCAGCCGCAGAGAGGAGCTCTCGAGAAGTTGGTCCTCAGACATGCTGATGGGATGCAGGGATGGGTCCTTGTGGTGGTTAATGGAGAGCAGTTTTGTTTTAGAGGCGTTAAGAATAATCCAAGGATCATTACTAAGACAGGCACGCCAGCGAACACTGACATGGAAGACGATCAAAGAATATTCTAAAAAGCCAAATAGGTAAAAGTTTGTCTAGATTTTGCTAAGTCATCTTGACAAGGATCAACCTTTTTGGGTTTTCAGTTCTTTGGTCAAATGAAAAAAAAAATTTGTTTCTTAAGCTGAGGCATGTTACTTTTTTAACTTACGCCATTTGTAATCTTTTTCTTTATTTCTATATTTTTTTACCCTCTTTCATTATATTTTTTTCGTTCTCTCCTTTCTTTCCTTTTTAAATCATTTTTCTTTCTTTATTTATTCTCTTTCTTTAGTAATTTTTTATTTTTTTCATTTCTTCACTCTTTTTGATGGTTTTCCTTTTCTTTCTTTACCCTCTTTCTTTATTGAATTTTTACTTTTTCTCCTTTCATTCCTTTTTAAATTTTTTTTCATTTTCTTCTTTTATCTTGAAACAGTTCTCTTTTCCATTTTTTAAATTTATTTCTTTATTGAAATTTCTTTTCTCTCCTTTCTTTCACTTTTTTAATCTTTTTCTTTCTTTTCTTTACCCACTTTCTTTGTTGAATTTTTTCTTTCTTTCTGTCTTTTTTCATTTCTCTTTTTCTCAAATTTTTCTTTCTTTCTCTTATCTTTACCCTCTTTCTTTATTGTTTTTTTTCTTTCTCTCCTCTTCTTTTTTCTCCTTTCTTTTTTAAATCTTTTTATTTCATTCTCTTCCGTTCTTAAGAATTCTTACTCCCTTTTTCTGTTACATATTTTCTGATTTTCGATTAATGTTTTATATATATTATATTTTATATCTATATGTTTCCTTTTAATTCAGGTATTTACACCTTGCATTTATTTTTTAAGAACTTTCTTACCTACCTTCTATTTTTTTATGTTTATTTTTTTTCTACAATTGTTCTCACAAGGAATTTTTTCTTTCTCTTCTTTCTTTGCGTTTTCATGTTTGTTTGTTTTCTTTTCTTCCTATATGTTGAAACATTTCTC
>OZ038498.1:29935178-29947678 GCA_964036315.1 Acanthosepion esculentum
TATATATACATATATGTGCATATATATATATAAATATATATATATATATATATATATATATACATATATATATACATATATATGTATGTATGTATGTATAGTGATATATATATATATATATATATATATATATATATATATTATTGCTATAAGCGTTACTTTTAGTTGATACATGAATTTGAGTTGCGATATGTTTATTTTAATCAGTAATAAATTAATAACGAAAAGTCCTACAAGAAAGAAAGATTGTACTTCCAACAGGAATCGAATTTTTGTCTTTTTCTGTTAACAATTTGCTGACTGTAGACCACATTTCGGCTAGAGATTCAATTTGGGAGGCACAATATTTCTTTAGTAAGACTTCCTGATATAGGCGGGTTGTTATTAATTTCACTGTTTAAGAAAATAACAACAGGAATAATACAAACACGTATACCAACTAGAAATCAGGTTTATAATAATAAGAAATATTGCCATTTACACTATTTACATTCTTCGAACTGTTGTCTTCATCTTTTTTGTCATATTCACGACGTTTCGGCCGTTGTACACTACGGCCTTCTTCAGGTGTTTGGAAATTCAAACAGAACCCTTTATTTCGTCCACCGGGGTAGGTGGTTCTAATTCTACGTGCCATGCCTCTTTCGGGTGTCTCGGTTATCACCCTTTTGACTCAACTCTCCAAGTTTTTATTCACCACTGCGGTAGCCAGGTATTGAAATCAAAACTCTTTGGGCCAAGTCACTGGATTCAAACAACGCTTTTATCTACTTGACCATGTGTCCTTGAATATGACAAAAAAACAGTCCGAAGAATGTAAATAGGGTAAATAATTACAATACCTCATCTCAGACATATAGACTGACAGAAACAGTGATAGATTAAAAAATCAATATGCATGTCTGTGTGTGTGTTTTTATATTACTTTATATACACATACGTTTCTTTAAATGAGTTTTCATATATACAATCCTATTTCTATGAACGGTGTCTCACATTATTAGTCATTTTCTTCTTGTACAAACCCCTTTTACTTAAATAACCTCGTCAAATCAAGACTTGTTGGAGTTTTTGTGTACCTTGGTATACTAGTGAGCCAGCCAAAATGAGCTGACTCATTTTATAGTTCACCAATAGAAGAGTTAACCATTCAGAAGGCTCAAAATATTCAATACGACATGTATAAAGGCGACCATGTTTTTTCAGGAATATTCACTGTCAGCCTTTTATATCGAAGACTGAAGAATTACGGTACAGCTGCTGGTGGTATTGGCGATATAGTCAGATTCAGTAGAGTGTCTGACTCGTGAGGGTTAATCTTTAACGTTGTTTCATTGAACAGATTACGTACTGCGCTGTATTCTATATTCATAGACTATGGTGAACATGGTCAACAAGACTCTCATACGGATGTCATGCATAGCATCCAGCTCATTCAAAAATGTCTAAACTATCATCTGTATAGAACTGTTGTCCCAGGCCAATGATTAAAAATGATTTCGAAAAAGTAAGTTGGTCTGCTTATGGTTTTATGTATAGCTGCATGGATTAAGAAATCTGAAGAACGTATTTGTATTCTATTCTTATTCTTGGCATTTACGTAAGCGCAAATACCTCTGAAAATGCAGAAATCTATGTCCTCATCTCAGCTATGGATTAAATAGTATAAATTTTACCTCGGAAAACCACTGTTATTTTTTTAAAATGTTAAAGCAATATTCACTCTTAAAAAATGAATTTTCTGAGAATCCAAAATATGTTTCGGCTTTAACCCACAAAGGTTTAATAAGCCATAAAAAGACAGCCAATCTTTCAAACGATTAAATTCTTTAAATTTTAAAGACAGTCGCTCACCTGACCTTATAGTGCTACAAAGTCAGAAAAAGGTTTACCAAATAAGAAAAAACACAGACTTGATGACTCCCAACAGCAGCAAAAAAAAATGATATTATGTACACTATTGACATTATTCGGACTATTGTCCTCATCTTTGTTGTCATATTTATCACAACGTTTCGGCCGTTGTACGCTTCAGACTTCTTCATGTGGTTGGGATGTCGAACTGAACCCTTTATTTCGCTCGCTGGAGTAGACTGTTCTAGTTCCACTTGCCACGTCTAATGGATGTCAATTATCAGTTATGTCCTGTTAATTCCTCTCTCCAAGTTCTCCACCGCCTTAACCAGGAATTGAACTCAGACTCTTTGGATCCTGTCACTGGATCTAACTAACGCCTTTATCCTCGAGGACACATGACACGGCCGAAACGTTGTGATAAATATGGCAACAAAGATGAGGACAATAGTCCGAATAATGTAAATAGTGAACAAAAAATGGATATCACACTCAAACTAGAAAATAATATAATCAAGATGTTGAATTTCCTCATTACCTCAAACAAGTTAGGATGGAAACCGCCATTGGCAGGAGAAAAGGCTATACTAGTAAATTGTGAGAAGCCTAATTTTCTAAATAAAATGTTTTTTTTAAATAATTTTCAGCCTTCAGTAACGCCAGACTCTTCAGTTATTGGCAGATTCAAGTATATATAGTATATATGTGTATACATACCACTTTTACGATATGTCAACAGTTTTAATGGATATTATAGGATTTTCCCACTTTTTCTTTGTTTGCCAGGCTACTGACAATCAAAGAAGCATTCTGTTATTAAACATTATACTCACAAAATAAACTCACAAAATTTACAAGGACAGATATCTTCAACGAAATACTGTCATTTTAATAACGACAAAGCTATTAAGACAACAGTAGTGTAAAATGTGTCGTAAAAGAGCTCTGAACTGTTATGTAATACCAGTCTTCCTATATGACAGTGAATGATGGACAATTGCCTCACAGATGAAAAAGAGACTTGAAGCAACGAAATGTGGATGCTGAGAATACCATGGTATGTGAGGAAGAACAAAATTCCAGAGACAATGAAAACAAAATAACACTTATACTTAACACCAGGAAGAGACAGTTAAAATTTCTGGGGCACATAATAAGGAAATTTGTTTGGAAAATTTGATATAGATAAATTGAACGTAAGAGAGATAGGGGGAAACCTACGCATGACCTACCTGGTGATCTTGAGTAAATCAGGATTTAGGAGAGAAAGCAAAAAAAAAAAATTATTAAGAACTCCAAATGACAGAAAATTGTGGAGAGCCATCTAGCAAACGTCCTAAATGGATACAGCACATAGAAGATGAAGAATATAAAATGTATGTTTCAAGTTCTAAAGGTAGTTGTAGAAATCGTTCATTCATTGCCTTTGTGAGATGCTATCTTTCATCATTGTCATTCTGATGTAGTGAACAGACAGGAGACACAGTGGAGTAATGAATAGCGTCTCGGATTGAGGAATTAGAGAACCGAGTTCGAATTCCAGGAGGATCCATTACATTCACTCACATAATATCCTTGGAAAAGGTGAGAATCCCACCTATGGGTAAGTAGCAGGATAGACCGGGTTCTATAGCCTTGGATGGCAACCGGTCTACCGCAGAAAGAAATAGCAACCTACTGCGGGAAAAAAACCTGCCTCGTCAGTCATGTGTCGAAAGATACATGGTAGCCTAAGCGTGTATCACGCATGGCCCATAACTGAGGGAACAGACGTTAATGAAAGAAAGCAAAGGAAGTTTTGATTATTGGGCACCGAGGCGTGGCATAATGGTTAGCAAACTTGTCTCGCAAGAACAATTATGACTGAGTAGTGAGTTCGCTCCTCACTGGGTTCCCCATACCTTCAGCCTTAGAGTGCCGAGTTCGAATTCCAGTCGAATCCATTACATTCACTTACGTAACATCCTTGGGAAATGTGTGAATCCCACCTATGGGTAAGTAGCAGGACAGACCGGGTTCTATATCCTTGGATGGCAACCGCTCTACCGCAGAAAGAAATAGCAACCTACTGCGGGAAAAAAACCTGCCTCGTCAGTCATGTGTCGAAAGATACATGATATCCTAAGCGTGTATCATGCATGACCCATAACTGAGGGAACAGACATTAATGAAAGGATGGTTAGCAAGCTTGTCTCGCAAGAACAATTATAACTGAGTAGTGAGTTCGAACCTCACTGGGTGCTCCATACCTTCGGCCTTGTGCCACATCTAAGCTACGCCTATTACGCATTTATGATTTTTAATTATTAAAAAATATTTGTTTATTTGTGGTATGTATCGAGAGTTTTAATTTTTTTTAAATAACTGTTGTTTCTTTCTTTTTATGTGTCGTGTCCCTTCAAGACGTAGGCGATCATGGCTCTCCACTTCCCCCTATCTCTTGTAGCTCTCATAAAGTTTCCTCCCTCGTCCACCTTCCCCAGAACACGTTCTGTCATTCACTTGCTTAAGCTCGCCAAGTATGTCATGCATTGCTTTCCCTTGTCTTTCTTTCTCTCTATTCGACCTGTGAGTATTAGATTCTTCAGACCTTCCTTTTTCATTATGTGTCCCAGAAATTTCATCTGCCTCTTCCTGATGTTAAGTGCAAGCTTCTTCCTTGTTTGCATCCTCTCCAAAACCTCATCGTTGCTAACACGCTCGGTCAATGGTATACTTAGCATCCTTCTGTAGAAGCGTCGCCTCGTGTCTCTTCTTTATCTTTGAGGAGATCGTCCAACATTCGCTGCCGTAAAGAAGGACAGATAGCAAGTTTAATTTATTAAGAATGTCTCACTAAGGATTATTATATTAAGAACAATTAATAGCCTGTATTTATTAAATTACTTATACATTGGCATGAATAAATCTACTCTTTTAATATTTAAGCGAAACATTTCTCTTTTTACGAAGAAGGATGTAACTTTCGAAATTGCAGGGAAGGCATTACGAGTCGTAAATGTTTCGTTATCTCAGACTGTTCAGTATCGTCGATTTTCCTTCCCTAACATTTACTATTCGAAAGTTTTTGCTTATAATTGTATTCTTTTTATCCTTTTCATATCTATTGACTATAAATAACATTTTTGTTTGGACGAGGACGTATTCTCAAATTTGTCCACAAAGAGTTTCGTGTCATAACGTTATTTCTTTTTATTGTTCATAATATATATTTGACGGAGTAAGTAATGGCAGCTCCAGTTGCTGCTACGCAGTAACTACTTATTCAAGACGTTGCATACTGAGAAACACAATATTCGGAAAATGAAAAATTGGACCTGGTCTGAACAGTAACATCGGCAAAAACAAACGCCAGCTGATGTGTTTAGAGACAGAATGAAAACATTATGGAAACAAATTTGTTGTCAGCAGTAAATGGAGAAATAATGTACATTCGACGTTGAAAAGAATCAGATACCCGCTCACAGTTCAAGAAAAAACATACGAATGTCAACAAACAGAATGGCTTCAGAATGCCAATTAACTTACCATGGAGATTTACTTTGTAAAGACTGACTTAAAAAAGTCCAGAGGTCATCCAAGAACCACCATAGTCACAACGGTGAACCGAGGCATTTAAAAACATGGTAGAAAGATCCCGCTTTTCGTTTAGAAAATCAAGAAAGATCTGTAACGAATCCGCAAACTCGCACTGGACAAAGAAGGCTGGCCAAATATTGTCAAATCAGTCTACATTGTCACTGAAGATGAGAGAACATGTTAATTCATGACCTCAAATCGAAACAGTTTTGATGATTATGACGAATATTCAATTTTTTACGACAGAAATAATAATAATAAATAGCTTATTTGATGATAATTTTATACTTTTCTTATTTATTTATTTATTGATTTTTATTATTATTATTTAAAATATGCATAATAATATTTCTGAAAGTTATATAATTGATGACTAACTGTTCCCTCCGACATCCAGTGTAATATATATATATATATATATATATATATGTACGTGTGTGTGTGTGTGTGTGTGTGTGTGTGTGTGTGTGTGTGTGTGTGTGTGTGTGTGTGTGTGTGTGTGTGTGTGTAATATAAAAGGTTCAAACACTAATATTCCATGGTTATAATTTATTACACTGGAATCGTAATCACGATCCAATTCATCAGACCTACTAATTTTGAATTTGTAGGTCTGATGAATTGGATCGTGATTACGATTCTAATGTAATAAATTATAACCATGGAATATTAGTGTTTGAGCCTTTTATATTATATTCTTACTCTGTCCTGGTCATTGAGTGCTACCTGGATTCTATCCTCTTGGGAATTTATATATATATATATATATATATATATAGATAGATAGATAGATAGATAGATAGATAGATAGATAGATAGATAGATATAGATATATATATAGAGAGAGAGACCAGTAATATATGTATATTCAGAGCCCAAAGGAAAAAAAAAACCGATACGAGTAAGAAAAAGAAAAATAACTAAATAAAGTACTCGATACGCTAAGTAGAGCAAGCCTAAACTAAACCTAAAGATCCTAAGCGGATCAACAGGGAATATATTTCTTTACATATATATATATATATATATATATATATATATATAATATAAATATAAAAGTGAATATAGAAGTCAACACTTAGAGGCGACAGTCTGTTTCATGCTAGATGCAATCATCGGGCCATTGCTTCGAGCAGATAAGAACGTTCGAGGGAATTCAGAGGAAATTTGTAGTTTAATAACAGTAAATCGACTTTGTTAACCAGACGCTTCCTTCGTAGCTAAACTGGTATGTCACGTGTAGGATACAGGCTCGATTCCTTTTGGAGGACGCATATTTTCTATGAAATTCCTCGGACATTAGGCCGATGGCCCGTTGATTTTATCTAGCATGAAACAGACTGTCGCCTCTAAGTGTTGACTTCTATGTTCACTTTTATATTTACACACGCTCTATCTCTGATATTGAGCACTTTATCCCATAAATATAGCACACTTTAAGACTATATTTCTTCATATATATATATATATATATATATATATATATATATATATATATATATGAGATGAGAGAACATGTTAATTCATAATTCATTTCATATATATATATATATATGGGGGAGCATTGGGGGCTCTGGATAGAGGTCGTACCTTTGGTGTCTGGCACTGCACCTTTGGGTGGACGGGTATCACTGATTTTCAACCTTCTCCTAAATCTTCAAGTTGTTATGCCCCGGTCAAACGTTTTAGGTGGCGGGCTAAACTCACGTGAGGGGGTGGTATTAACACGGCACCACTAGGCTTCCTCGACGCAGGTCACCGGCTAAGACGGACGGGTTACTCAGATGAAATACAACAGCCACGTGTTTGCGCCCAAGGTGAGCCACCTAGTTGAAGGACGTCAGCAGTGATCTAACCAAGAGAGCGATGGGCTCCGCTAGGTTATGACGCACAAGACAAGCCACCAAGAAACATTTCGCGGAGAACCGTGCTCTGGCATACAACCGCGATAGATGAGTAGAAAGGTGAACAGCTCAACACGCAGGCGCCCCCAAACAACTGCTTACGGGATTAATGGCGAAAGATGAATAAGAAAACCTTTCATCATATAAATCACATTCAGGCCGGTAAATGTTTTTAATACTGTTTATTATAAACAGGGTATTTACTTAAATATTTGTGTCTATATAAATAACGTATAACAATAAAATATATTGAAATACTTTGTAAGTATAAAATCTTAAGAACGAGTTTTCGCTGATCTTTTCCAAAACTTCATACTTGTTCTTAAGTGCGATTTCATGTTTCTTCATAGATTCGTTGTAGAATTTTTCGAATTGCAGCTGCGGCATTCCTTTCGTCTTCTTTTATTTTTGTTATGTTAGCCTTAGTATTTCCACTTACGAATACCAGGTGCTGTAAACTTTGATGTGCGGGCGGTGTAATGAATAATGGCTCGAAATTTTTGATCGGAGTGCCGAGTTCAAATTCTCGTTAGGTCCATTATATTCACTTACGCGCAAATAAGCTTGGGAAAGATAAGACTCCATCTCTTCTCTCCCCAGCTATAGGTTAATTAGTAAAACAAAGAAAAGAATACTGAGCTGTTAGGTGACATCTGTCCTTCTCCACGACAGTGAATGTTGGACGATTTCCTCAAAGATGAAGAAGAGACTCGAGGCGACAGAGATATGGTTCTACAGAAGGATGCTAAGGATATCATGGACCGAGCGTGCGAGCAACGATGAGGTCTTAGGTTGCAAACAAGGAGGGGGCTTATACTTAACATCTGGAAGAGACAGCTGAAGTTTCTGGGACACATAGAGGAAGGAGTGCCTGGAGAATCTGACACTCGCGGGTCGAATATATGGAAAGAGAGACAAGGGAAAACAACGCGTGATATACCTGGCGGGCTTAAACAAGTGGATGACAGAACCTGGTCTGGAGAGGGGGAGGAAACAGATGGAGTGTACTTGTTGAGAGCTGTAAGGGATAGAGGGAGGTGGAGAGCCATGATCATCAGACAAAAACGTTTTGTCTGATGATCGCAAAAGCGTGAAACTCAGGGTCAAAAACTCATATTCATACAACTTACTATGTTAGTTCTATTTATTAAGGAAATATGGATAACTAAAAGCAACGGGTCACTTACCTGACAAGATTGTGCGCATGGATTAAGAAATCTGAAGAACGTATTTGTATTCTATTCTTATTCTTGGCATTTACGTAAGCGCAAATACCTCTGAAAATGCAGAAATCTATGTCCCAGCTATGGATTAAATAGTATAAATTTTACCTCGGAAAACCACTACAATTTTTTTTTAAATGTTAAAGCAATATTCACTCTTAAAAAATGAATTTTCTGAGAATCCAAAATATGTTTCGGCTTTAACCCTCAAAGGGTTGATAAGCCATAAAAAAGACAGCCAATCTTTCAAACGATTAAATTCTTTAAATTTTAAAGACAGTCGCTCACCTGACCTTATAGTGCTACAAAGTCAGAAAAAGGTTTACCAAATAAGAAAAAACACAGACTTGATGACTCCCAACAGCAGCAAAAAAAAAATGATATTACGTACACTATTTACATTATTCGAACTATTGTCCTCATCTTTGTTGTCATATTTATCACAACGTTTCGGCCGTTGTACGCTCCGGCCTTCTTCATGTGGTTGGGATGTCGAACTGAACCCTTTATTTCGCTCGCTGGAGTAGACTGTTCTAGTTCCACTTGCCACGTCTAATGGATGTCAATTATCAGTTATCTCCTGCTAATTCCTCTCTCCAAGTTCTCCACCGCCTTAACCAGGTATTGAACTCAGACTCTTTGGATCCTGTCACTGGATCTAACTAACGCCTTTATCCTCGCGGACACATGGCACGGCCGAAACGTTGTGATAAATATGGCAACAAAGATGAGGACAATATAGGAGGTAAAGATGACTGATAGGGAGGTAAAGTGCTAAGAGCCTCACGATATAGAATGTTCTAGAGAGCCATGGTCACTTATATCCTGAAGGGATGCGACACACAAAAGAAAAAGTGACTCCAATCATTTCTTAATGCCTGAGGGTTGTTGACTTTTTATACTAAAACTATATCAAGCAACGAACTATATTTTTCATTTGTTAACATTTTTCTTAAGCTGAACTTGAAAATTGACTATTGGCGTTGATTGGAAAAAAATCGTCTTTTTTCTTTTCTTTTCATTGGTCTTTCTTTCGTGTTTTTTTCTTTCTTTCTTTCTTTCTTTCTTTCTTTCTTTCTTTCTTCATCTATTAACCCTTTTTCTTGAATTTCTCTTTCTCTCTTTCTATTTTTTCTATGCAACTTTTTCTCTTTGTTTCCTTGTCAATCTTTATCTCCTCATCTATTTTCATTGAAAATTAAATTTTCCTTACGTCTCTGTTTTCTTTTTTCAATTTTGTCGTCAGGCAATCTTACTTTTTGTCGTACTTTTTTTCTTCTACAATTTTTTCATTTCCTTTATGTATACTCCTTTTCCTTCGTGTTTTCTTTCTTCAGCATTATTTTCTTTCTTTCTCTATCTCTTTCTTTCTTTCTCTATCTCTTTCTTTCTTTCATTCATTCTTTCTTTCTCCTGTATGCATTTCGTTCTTGCTTTCTTCAGTATGACTTTCTTTCTTCAATATAACTTTCTTTGTTCAGTATCTTTTTCGATCTTCTTTTTCTTCTATATCAAATACTTTCGTGAGAATTACTTTCTTTTTTGATTATTTCTTTCTGTCTTCCCTATTTCATTCTTTCTTTATCTCTTTCTTTCTCCTTTATCACTTTCTTTATTCATTATCACTTTCTTTCTTTGGAATATATCACTTTTTCTTTCTTCTCTATCTCATTCCTCCTTTCTTATCTTTTTCTCTCTTCTCTATTATTTTCTTTCTTCATTATCACCTTCTTTTTCCTTCTTTCTTTCATTCTTTTTCCTTCCGTATCTCTTTCTTTCTTTTTTCAATATGACTTTCTTTCTTTCTTTCTTTCTTTCTTTCTTTCTTTCTTCAGTATTTCTTTTTTTCTTTTTCTTCGGTAGAATTTTTTCTTTTTTTTGTTTCTTTTTTCTTTTTTCTATCTGTCTCACATTCTCTCTTCCCTCATTATCACTCAATCAGTTCTAAAATAATTTTTCTTTCTTCCTCTCAAACATATCCTTCTTTCTTACTTATTTATCTCCCCCTTCTTTATCACTTATTCCTTCTGCATCACTTTTTTCTGTTTTTTCTTCTTTTTTTTATCGCTCTTCTGCTTTTCTCCTCCTCAACAAATTTTCTTCTCAAAAACGTTATTTTTTGTTGTTTGTTTGTGTGTGTGTGTGTGCGCGCGTGCGCGTGTGTGTGTCCTTTCTCTCTCACGTTCTTCATTTACTGAATATTTCCCCTCTATTTCGCTTTCTATTATTGTTTCCTCCCCTCTCTCTCAACCTCTTGCTCTCCCCCTCACTCTCTCTCTCCCTCTCTCTCTCTCTCTCTACGTGTTCTTTTCTTATCTCTTTTGTTTTTTTTCCTCTGTTTCTTTCCTCTATCTTTCACACACCTACAGACACACACACACACACGCGCGTGCGCGCACGCACACACACACGCACGCACACACACACGCACGCACACACACACGCACACCCTTCTATCACTTTCTTCATATCTACTTCACTATCGTTCCCGGCGATTTTTTTCACATTTTTCTTTTTCTCCTCTCCTCACCAACGATTTTTTGGCATCTCCAGTCATCGTCGGCGCACCGGGTGCAATTAAACGGATTATCTGCCCCTGACAGCCCACTAACTCTTATCAGTCTTTTCTGCTTCTTTAACACAATTGATAAGTTACTTAACTTACAATCTCCCGGTGACGATTTCGCACACGGTACGGCTTAATCCAACTCTCAAGAGATGATGACGTGGTGCTAAGCTTACTTGGTCGTGTGTACGTATTCCACGGTCTGTTTATTGATTTCTTTCTTATATTTACTAGCGGAAACAACACCACCCGCTGGGTGAGTTTTTGCTTTTGGCAATATCTAAATAATGAATAGCATTTCGAGCTTTTCTTGAAATTGATATAATAAATCATTAGAATTTTTTAAAGATTTAGAATAAAAAAATGAGTCTATCCGAGTTTGAACTAACCCACATTTTTGGAAGCTGGAATTTATTTAAGGTACAAATAAATAAAAAGGGACGTGGCAGGAGAAAGAAAGAAAGAAAGAAAGAAAGAAAGAAAGAAAGAAAGAAAGAAAGAAAGAAAGAAAGAAAGAAAGAAAGAATTGGAATGGATTTAGGAGAAACAAAGAAAGAAAGAAAGAAAGCAGTGGTAGTTTTTATTAGAAAGAAAGAAAGAAAGAAAGAAAGAAAGAAGTGGTAGTTTTTATTAGAAAGAAAGAAAGAAAGAAAGAAAGAAAGTCATGGTAGTTTTTATTAGAAAGAAAGGAAGACAGAAAAAAGCTGTGTGACGTACGGTAGCCGTTAATAATTAAGTATAACTCAAGACGTACCGTAGCCGTTAATAATTAAGTATAACTCAAGACGTACCGTAGCCGTTAATAATTAAGTATAACTCAAGACTTTAATGTTAAATATTTAATTACAAACGTAAATAAATACTTAACAAGGACAAAGAAGTAAAAGTCAACCAAAGATAATTAACCATTTCAGTGAATACCTTGTTAGTAGCGCGGCTCGGCTTAACGTCCGGTAAATCCTAAATCAAAACCCAAATCATCGACGTACAATAATTCACACTAATTCGACTGAATAATTCCACTCAATAGTCACTTAATAATCAACTCCAGTCAGAGAGATACTTTCGAGCCACTGTAGAGGTGGTGTTAATATATGGTACCACTGCTTGGATATTAAGTAAATTCCTACAGTCTAAGCTTGATGGAACCTACACCCGGATGGAGACAACATCCCACTAAATCACAGTTCTATGGACCCATCCCAGAACGCGCTTTGTATGACACTACTAGCGAGCAAAACAAGGACTTACGAGTAATCTGCTGCACGGACACAAAACGGGTTGGTCGTCCAACAACCGCCTACATTGACGAGCTGCGTGACGGCACAGAATGCCAGCATAATGAGCTTCCGACCTGGATACAGCACATTGATA
>OZ038498.1:29950178-29955178 GCA_964036315.1 Acanthosepion esculentum
TGTTAACGGCACAGGAAAGATTCAGTAAGTTACTCCAAAATTCGCTTGATGAGGAAATGGAACTAATGTCTTTGGTTTAATAACAAAATTAAATTCGGGGGCTTTAGCTTCCATTTTTGAAACATGGTTATCACTGCGTAGCGGTAAAACCATATTTTAAATCTATTAATTTATTATATATATATATATATATATATATATATATATATATATATATATATATATATATACGACTCACGTGACCATGGAGTCAGTTTTTATTTGTATATAGTGGCATTTCAATTCAAACTAAGAGTGGATATATGTTTTACGATGATTGGCAGAACCAAACAATCTTGCTTGTCCTGGATTCTTTTTCAATAAGGCGGAGCATTCCCTTAAAAAATACTGTCAGCATAGAAGCCACTTTATGACTGCACGTGTCGGTCAGCAACGCCTCCTACTCTGGAGACTTGGGCACTCGACAGATCAGCGAACTGTGCGCACGTATGTGCGCGTATGTAGTCGTAGATGGAATCAGATACCAGCTGGCTTCATATGAAATGAAATTAATATGATTAGGGTTTTTTTTTCCTTTTTTTCTTGTTGTTTTAATGTATGGTAAGTTTAGATTCTCTTTATTACTTGTTTTTCATGTATTTTTGTATTTCCTTATATATTCATGTATTTTCCTTACATATTCATTTCCTATTTCTTTACATATTCATGTGTTTTTGCATTTCCTTACATATTTCCTCACATTGACGTTCTTGAAGATCACCAGCATTGAGGCCATGCTGCTGAAGTCCCAGTTGTGCTGGGCTCGACATGTTTCCAAGATGGAGAATCATCTCCTGCGTAACATTTTATTGTACACCGAGCTCTCCACTGGCTATTTTAGCAGAGGGTCATCAAAGAAGCGATTCAAAGATTGCCTGAAAATATCCTTTGTTGCCTGTCACATTAACCATTACCAATGGTCAACCCTAGCTGAGAACCGTGACACCTGGCGTCTCACTACCAACCATGCTGTCTCCTGCCTGGCCACTTTCAGGGACAGGATGTAGAGGAAGAATACTGCAATGCTATGCCATCGAGCCCAGGCCAGACTTTTAGCTGCAATTACTGCGACCGAGTATGCCGGTCTCGCATTAGACGTATCAGTCACAAACGTACCTGCAAGCGACGTGTACAGACTCCTTCTTAAACTTCGTTTTGCGAAACCAAGCCATGATGATGAAGTTTAGATTTTCTTTATTGAGTTTTTTTTCATGTAGTTTTATATTTCCTTACATATTCTTTCGTATCTCTCTTTACTAAATAACTCATCCAGTACAAAGGTCTAAGATCCACTCAAGGGTTACTAAGTTTGTTGTACAGACATACGATTTGCAAATAAGAGTGTTAAGTAATAGTTTGAGGCTATTATTTTTTTTTGGAGGCAGTGTATTTTGGCTTAGACCTTCTGAGGCTGACCTTTAAGGTCAGATGCTAGACAACATAGGGATGTCGATTTTGATTGGCTGAGCCGAACGTGGGAATGTTAGAGAGATAGAAAGTTATTTCGTGGAGTTAAGTTGTTACAAGTCATGCACATTAGATATGGTTATTTCGTGTCTCGGGGAACTGGTCCCCAGGGGGGGGGTGATAGAGCGACCCCGCTGGCTAGTTAAAAGTGTACACGTTGCCGTGTTAAATAAAGTAGTAAGTCAAAATTCCTTTTGTTGAAGTTCTCATTTTACATCCGAACTAAAAAAATAGCGATCAACCAGCAAAAGAAAAGAGAGGAAAACAACTTTATTGTGATCGCCTCAACGCCGTCAACCAAAAGAGATCTCCAGAACGAAGGAGTATACATCAGGAGCAGCTTATTAGGATATTATATACGGGATCAGATTTCCCACCATTAAATTTGGCCTTGCGCCGCATCCTACCTCGTTGGGAGGCAGTCAAATATCGTAATATGCTGCCTATGTAGTCTATTACTAGCGGCGGTTTACCTACTTCACGCCGCTGGCGAGTATTGTATTTTGTTGATGTTATAAAGATTTCCATTTCATTTCCAAACTCCGTATTGCTTATTCCTCATTCACTAACCCTTTCTAAGTTACAACAGGTATGTAGGATAGATAACAGTTGAATCTAGATTTGGAGATATCAAGATTGTAGTGACCGGAGAGTCATCCTCTTGAGAGCCAGTTCCACAAAACAACGCCTCTCTGGAAGAATATATCTGATCTGAACTTCTTTCTTACTAATGGTATATGAAGAGAATGAGGACAATTCGACGCTGTGACCTAGTGGAACTAAGGAAAGGCGCCCGTCTGAACATTTGCCATTGAAATAGCGATAAATTAGGGATAGGCTTGTGACGTTTCGTCTGTCGGAAAGGATTTATAAGATGGAAAATAATCCATCACCCTTTTGAATTCTAACAGTGATGAAAAGAGAGTATTGGGCAGTTCCAGCCCAGATTCGGCAGCAATATTACATTTTTGTCTGATCTGACTCTTGTAGAGACAAAGCAAAGGGTATGTAAAGACTCTTGTAGAGACAGAGCAGAAAGGTATGTAAAGACTCTTGAAAAGACAGAGAAAAAGGTTTGTAAAGACTGTTGTAAAGACAGAGCAAAAGGTGTGTAAAGACTCTTGTAGACACAGAGCAAAGCTTTTCTAAAGACTCTTGTAAAGACAGAGGAAGGCGCCAAGTGCTTTCTGGAAATTTTCAAGAAACGGATCATTTTCAAACATCTTTAAGATCGTATATATGTGTTCCACTTGAGTTCTGGGAAGAACTTGAATCCAATAAGTCCTTCAAATGAAGGATCATCCTTGATAGTAAAACTGCTCACCATGACTGGAAAAAAATCAGTCTGCTTGATGAATATGAATCATTACTAACTTGGTTTTGGAGGTATTAAAAGTTGTGAGGCAGTTTTTATTCCATTGAGCTGTTATAACTAGATCAAGGGAAAGATAAATCTGCCAGGCGTTGATCAAAATTTTTCGAGGTGTAACCATACACTAATTTATCCTCTGCATAGATATTTACTAAAACTCTGAGGCTCTGTTAATATAAAGGGAAGGACCGAGGAGAGAGTCCCGGGGGTGTCTGTATTAGTTTCAAGGGCTTCAGAAGAGAGGACATTATCGACAATCTTCATTCAGGGATAAAATTTCTTTGCAATCGAACTTTACTATATTGCTTTACTTCTAAATATATAAACGGCAAATTCTATTTGTCCGTCTGTGGGACTGAAACCCCTCTCCCTCGGGCCACACTTGCTCTACATAAACATATACCTTTTTGGAGTCAGGATGATCCCGGAATTGAAAATTTACCCTTATTCTTGTGGCTTGAACACCCAGCATTAGGATTAATTTCCTGATGAAGAGGGAATAATTAGAAATTCAAATTTTGAAGTAACTGAAAAAAATTATGGGTTTTAAAATTTTTAAATTTATATTGATTTTAAAATAACCCAATAACTCTGTGAAATATTCTTTTCTTTTTTCTTTTTTTTCTTTTCAATTCAGTTGAAAATTTTGTGATTTAAGGGAATCCATTTTAGTTCTTTAAAATGCTAAGGAATCGGAGTTAAATTGAGAGGTTTCTCCTGACGTGTGGTTTTGAAGTTCCGTAGAGTTTGTGATTTGAAGAACTCAACTCAATTGAAGTTACACGGATTTTTTGATTTGAAGAACACAATTTTCGGTTTGTGATTTGAAGAACCCAATTTTCGGTTTGAATTGAACTTTCGGCTCAAATCAGTCTTTCGGGCGGAATTGGACTTATAGCTCGAATCAGAGTTAAAGTGGGGTTTTAAAGTTCCATTGGGGAGTTAATTGAGGAATTCAAATATATTTCTTTAAAATTATCATTGTTGTTTTCTAACGTAGACCAAAGGTCCCTTTAGATTTAGATGCGACTTTTAAGCTTGTATAAAATTTTGACCTCTACTCGTTGTGTATTGGTGACATTCGTTTATTGGCGACATTCGTTTATTTTCGATGTTTGAGCCAACAAACAGAATATGATAAAACATATGTTGATTGGTTTCAAACACGCTTTACCTCGATTGCAAAACTGATATATCACAATGTTTCTGCTTCGATTTGACTTGTGCTCGACAAATAAAAATTCGTAAATACCTGGGCTGTTTCTGTCTCGTATTCTTCTCCTTTGTCTTTCCACATAGTTTCTCTTCTTTTTCTCCCTTCTTTCTTTCTTTCTTCTTTTAGCCGTTTCTTCTGACACTTCTTTGTGACTCTGTTGTCTGTTATATTTCTTCTTTATAGATCTTAAGCCCCCCCCCACCTCTTTTCACCCTCTCCGTTTCTTCTTCTCGTCGAATATATCTATTCCTTCTTCTTGTGTACGGCCACATCACTTTGAAACATCGGTTCATTAAAGTTAAGCAACGTCAGCTCTGATCAGAGAGTTAACTGCTTGGGAATACCAGGTGCTGTAAACTTGGATGTGCGAGGGTTGTAATGCATAATGTTTCAGGATTGTTAATCGCAGAGATTCCAGTTGGGTTCGTTGGGAACGGTATGAAGGCACCTCTTCTCTCCTATAGATTAATTAGTAAGACTTGTATAATTAAACCATTATTACCCCCACTCCAAATTCTTACAATGTAAAAATATTATCTGGCTTTAAATAACCTGCAAAGAGTTGGCAAACCGTAGAAAACGAATTAATCTTCTTCTTCTTCTTCTTCTTCTTCTTCTTCTTCTTCTTCTTCTTCTTCTTCTTACTGCTCCTCATCCACATTCTTTTTCTAACCATTCTTCTTTTACCGCCCCCACATCCACTTCTTCTTCTTCTTCTTCTTCTTCTTCTTCTTCTTCTTCTTCTTCTTCTTCTTCTTCTTCTTCTTCTTCTTCTTCTTCTTCCTCCTCCTCCTCCTCCTCCTCCTCTTCTTCTTCTTCTTCTTCTTCTTCTTCTTCTTCTTCTTCTTCTTCTTCTTCTTCTTCTTCTTCTTCTTCTTCTTCTTCTTCTTCTTCTTCTTACTGCTC
>OZ038498.1:29957678-29967678 GCA_964036315.1 Acanthosepion esculentum
TAGATTTATGGTTCAAAATACGGTATATAAGACGCATATATATTCAAAAGTACGTACGACATACATATATATGTTTATATAATAAATATGTCGAAATGAAATGAATTAAGAATATATATCGGCGTAAGTATATACCTTTATGCATCAGGAAGTCTATAAAACAATTTCATGCCCTATTTTGGCATGCTTTACCGATAAACTGGAGAATAAAATAACCAGAAACAATTTTATTTCACAAGAACAAAATCGATTTCAGCGTGACAGTCCGTTATTCTCGTTAAGCAAAGGGATGCTTGGTTTTTTTACTTTAACCGGGACGTTATAGAAATTACATTGTAATTCGAGTCATTTCTTTGTATTTTTTTAGAATTTTATTTTTATAAATAAAAAATAAAACTGAGTCAAAGCATATATTTTCATAACGGCTCTGTTGTAGTAATAATGAAACATTCATCCGATCGACGTTTGTTTCACTAATGTAAATTTTGTTCTTGGAAAAAAAAAAGCAAAATATTTTTTCTGATGATGCCAAAGTATTTTTCCAAATGCTTTCATTCTTATATTTATCATACTGTCGTATTCTCATCCAACTTTTTTTTTTTTTTAGATTTATGCAAATATTCTGTGTTAGGCAATATCAGTCTTCATATATGGCAGTGAACGGACGAAGAAGAAACTTGAGTCGATGTAAATGTGCTTTTGCAGAAGGATTCTGAAAATACCATGGACTGAACATGTGACTTACGGCGAAATTTTAAAATGGAAACAAAAAGGACATTTATGCTTGGAATCATAAAGCGACCATTGAAATTTCAAGTGTGCACAAGGAAAGAGGACTTGGGAAATTTGACACTCAGAGGACATAATAGGGCAAAAGA
Source organism: Acanthosepion esculentum (assembly GCA_964036315.1). Taxonomy (NCBI): domain Eukaryota; kingdom Metazoa; phylum Mollusca; class Cephalopoda; order Sepiida; family Sepiidae; genus Acanthosepion; species Acanthosepion esculentum. Next base: position 29,958,557 of record OZ038498.1, read on the forward strand.
GACTGGGGAAAGCAGCGAATAACCAACCTAATGAGCTTTTTGAAGAATTGGCATTAAGAGAAAACTTCTTAACTTCTATGAGCTACAAAGGACAGGAAGTTATGGAGACCCATTATCACAATTGTCCTGAGGCGCTACGTCACATAAAAGAAGAAAGAGATGAATTAATGTGTTTACGTATGTATGTAATATAAGAAGACATTCCCCACCTAAACATGCTCATATTTTCTTCCTCCTCAATATACGCATATATATATATATATATATATATATATATATATATATATATATATATATATATATATATATATATTTAAAGACATTTTTATGTTTAACATTCTTTTTATAGATACAAGTATTTAAGTAAATGCTCTGTTTATTATAAACAGTATTAAATAACATTTACCGGCCTGAATGTCCGAGAAATTTTCATAGAAAATTTTCGTCCTCCGATTATTATTATAAACAGAGCATTTACTTAAATGCTTGTATCTATAAAAAGAATGTTAAACATAAAAATGTCTTTAAATAATTGTCGGACTTTGTCCATTTCATAATGTGTGATGTCATTTGTTTGCATTTGATACGCCACGAGCAGTTATGAATGTACGTGAGAGATTCATGGAAGATTGAAGTTTATAAGCAGTAAATTCGACCTTGCCAAACGAACGATCCTCAGTGGCCGAATCGGTTAAGGCACGTCAGGCTATATGACGATTCCGTATAAGATACAGGTTCGTATCCTGTCGGAGGACGAATATTTTCTATGAAAATTTCTCGGGCATTCAGGCCGGTAAATGTTATATAATTCTGTTTATTATAAACAGAGCATTTACTTAAATACTTGTATCTATAAAAAGAATGTTAAACTTAAAAATGTCTTTAAATAATTGTCTGACTTTGTCCATTTCATAATATATATATATATATATATATATATATATATATATATATATATATATATATATATAATATTAAAAAGATAGATTCATGAACCTCAGTTTATCAATATATATATCATTTTTACTAATTGTCACCTAATACAAGACACAAGAGCCACTCTAGGTAGAGCGCTATTATTTGGAGTTGCATTAGCGTAGGAAAGAAGAATAGAACTGAAGCAGACTTTAGATAAAAGCAGAAATTCAATCCTAAACAGGAAACAAGGAATAAACCACTACTATCCAAAAGACATGAGAGGAGTGATAACCGGTGATAGGCGAATCCATCTACTTTTAACACATACATATATATATATATATATATATATATATATATATATATATATATATATATATATATATATATATATATATATATATATATATATATATATATATATATATATATATATAATGTCATATTCCTCGTTCAGGAGGTCGCCGATTGTGCGTATATACATCTGAAAATATGTAAGCAATAATGACTGTTCATGAGAAAGTTAGTATATTCGTTTTCCGTTGCTTTCTCTACAGATTTAAATTCAGTGTTGTCATTCTCCAAAACTGGCTACCAACCTAAGCTGAAGAACCCACTAAATCCTACTATTTTACTCATAGCTTAAGTCATTTCTAAGAATTACATTATGGCGAAGTGAACGCAACATTCACAGGCGGAATATGAACGCTTCTCCACGCTGCTAACATAGAGCATTCTATGTGGACATTAATGTGTGCATAATAAAATCTCTGCAGAGTGATAAACAGAAAGTTTGACAAGAATATATAAAGAGATAACCATGTTTAAAATACTCCTAGATAGATAGATAGATAGATAGATAGATATATAGGTAGATAGATAGATAGATAGATAGATAGATAGATAGATAGATAGATAGATAGATAGATAGATAGATAGATAGAAAAAATGAAAAGATAAAGTTAAAAGAAAGCAGAACAAAAGTGGAAAATGAAAACGTAGTAGTTTTATACGATGGAATGACTGCGTTAATTAGGTGCCTGGAGAATAAGAACTCCCTGTGAATGAAAGAGAAAATTTTGGCAGGTAGAAAGAAAGAAAGAAAGGAAGAAAGAAAGAAAGAAAGAAAGAAAGAAAGATCGTTAAAAGAAATAAATAAAGGAAGACAGAAAGAAAGAAAGAAAAAGTATTAAAAGAAAGAAAGAAAGAAAAAAGTGTTGAAAGAAAGAAAGAAAGAAAGTGTTTAAAGTAGGAAAAAGAAAGAAAGAAACAAAGAAATAGAGGAAGAAATTGAATTGAATTCAAAATGAAGAAAAAAATTGAGTGAAAATTAAAAATAAGAGCAAGACAGAAAGGAAAAGGTTTAGAATAGCTAAAACAAACAAAATCTGACATCAAAAAATGAACAAAAAAAATAAAGAATAAAATGAAAACAAAAAAGATAAATGGAACGCAAAGAAGAAAGAAAGAGAATAGCATAAAAGGAAAGTATTATAAGAAAGAAAGAAAGAAAGAAAGAAAGAAAGATTGGTGAAAGAAAAAGGAAAGAAAGAAAGAAAGAAAGAAAGAAAGAAAGAAGGTAAGTAATTTTAAGATGGAATAAAATGAAAACATTAAATACTGGGAAAAGCTTCAACAAAAGTTTTCATCATTGAAATAAATAAGGAAAGAGAAATTAAATGAAAAACACTAAAAAAAATTCTGCAAGGAAGAAGTAATGACAAAGAGAAATATGGCGAAAGAGTTTAAACAAGGACGTGTCGAGTAAATCTACTCGTTTTGTCGTTGCTAATGGTGTTATTTTGTTTTCATAAGAAGCGACAATTCGAAATGAAAACATTTGTTGTGATGAATTGGCACGAGTGTGTGTCAGTTTCGTTTTCACTTCTCAACGGAACTGGGAGAGGACGAAAGAATGATACACAAAGAGAGCAGTAAACGGGAAGAGGTCAAAGAAAGAAAGAAAAAAGAAAGAAATTAAAATAAACGAATTGCTTAAAGTGGGGAAAAAAGATCGGAGTAAAGAATATACCAAAATCTCTCTCTCTCTCTTTCTTTCTTTCCCCCCTCTCTCTCTCCCACTCTCTCTCTCCCTCTCATTCATTCTCTCTCTCACTCCCTCTCATTCACTCTCTCTCTCTCTCTCTCTCTCTCTCTCTATCTCCTTGTATATATATATATATATATATATATATATATATATATATATATATAGTCTTAAATTTAAATGTCGGCTCTTTTTCATGAAACTTGTTAGGAGATCCAATGTGATAGGTTCTGACCTGGCATCTCGACTCCAGCCAGACGTGATGTGGCCTCCCTCTGTCTTATCTACAAATATTTTCATGGCAACAGCTCTGACGAACTATTTTCACTAGTACCCCATCTGCATGAATTTAAGCGTGATACTAGCTTGCCATTTCGGACCCACCCTTTTACTGCCGAAGCAGTCAAATGTAACCGCTCCTTCTACACCAACAGCTTCTTCTCTCGCACTTCCTGACAGTGGAATTCCCTTCCTCTTGCTTGCTTCCTTCCTTGATCCTGTCCGTCTCTTTATCCTTTCCTCAAACACCCGTTTTTTCTCTTACTTTCACTCTCTGTAATACCTTGCGTATTAGTGTAGTGGTACTACCGCCTTGCTAGGGGTGAAATACTTAGAATATATATATATATATATATATATATATATATATATATATATATATATATATATATACCCTTTTGCAAATTAAATGAAAAAACCGCGTTAGTTTCCTTTCATTTACCATACAGTCAGTTTTAGACCCACTGAAGTGACAGGGTGTAATCGATTTGTATTTTTTCCTCAGATTAGGTCATTTGCAGGGGTGTGCAGCAATATGAATCTATGATATAAAAAGCAAAACCAAAAATCGGACGACATAGCTATAACTGTTATATAACGATAAAAAATACTACGTTACTTACAAATCGAAAACCGAAAAGGGTAAATAAAAATATACAGTATAATAAATAAATAAATAATAAAAAACAAGTAAAAGAAATGCATCTAAATGCATCCAAATAAATAAACTAACAAACCGATCCTGATAAATTAACCGTTTGAAAAAACAAGTAAACATAACCAATCCAAATAAATAAATGAAGTAATAAACAAATTAAAAACTGCTCCCGCCAAAATAATAATTAGAATAACTACAGCAATCAACCCCAAAATTGAATAAATAGCTTTATCTTCCCAAACCAAAACAAAACTATTAAATAAGCGAAACAAACAAATTTTTACTACTTTAATAAATCACCGATTAAAATTAAAATAAATAAATAAATATATAAGATAAGAAATTAAAAAAAAATAAACATAAAATAAAAACAAGCAGAATAATCTAACCCAAATAAATAAATAAATAAGTAAACAAACCACTTCCGGCAAGATAACCGCCAAAATAGACTACCCACAATTCACCACTGACCTGTATATATAAATTGCCGAGAAAAAAAACAACACTCGTGGCCTAACGATTGCGTCTAGCATGAAACTGCCTGTCGCCTCTAAGTGTTGACTTGAATGTTCACTTTTATATTTACACACGCTCTATCTCTGATATTGAGCACTTTATCCCATAAATATAGCACACCTTAAGAGTATATTTCTTCATTCATATATATATATATATATATATATATATATATATATATATATATATATATATATATATATGTCCGATTAAAGATTAATATTGTATTTTTTATAAGACAGTGAAATGTAAACCGACCTAAATGTCGAGGAATTCTGCTAAAGGAAATACGGCTTCCAAGGAATCGAGCTCGTAATAGCCATCGACAGGGAATCTACCATCAAGCCAAGTATACGCCTATCATTTAGGCTGCGGGAAATCATCATCATAAATCAATATTTAATTAGGAAACTTTCGTTGGCACCTTTTAAAGTCTATACAGTTATATCTGATGATAATTTAACGATTCCCGTCGGAAGGCACATTTACTTTCGTCGGATTTCTCAATTTTGAGGTTAACTGATGCTGATATTCACTGTTCATTGTTCAAAATATGGTCGGCAACTCCATCATGGTGATTTGCTAAGCGTGGTTTTGATGTGGCACAAGGCCGAAAGTATGGGCACCCAGTGAGGATCGAACTCATTATTAAGTCGTAATTCTTCTAGCGAGACAAACTTGCTAACCATTGCACCATGTCGTGGTGCCCACGTTACCTCCATCACGTGCAAACACTATATAAACGTTGATAGCGATAAGAAATAACGTTCTTTTTTTTCTTTTTTTTTAAATACTTCTTTTAATTTTTGGTTGCGAAAATGAATTTAGCAAATATAGACATCGAATGGTTCCAACAAGAGATGCGCATTTCTTAAGTAGGTAACTGAACCTTCCCTTAATATGACGGTTTCTCGTGGTCCAATTGGTAGGTTTGCCTGGAAAGTGGTTTTCCTGATAGAAAAGGAAAATGCAGGTTGGAATTCTGTTTCTTTTGGTATCTTTTCTGGGGGGGAAAAACTGGCTGGTTATATTCAATGCCTGAAAAAACCAAACTAGTTACATTCCGTCACCCCCGATCAGACCCCCAAACTGCCGCCAGTCACGATGAACGGATGCCTCCACGAGTAGGCACCGTGCCTTGAGAAAATATTGCGCCTCAAACTCACATCCGACCTCAAGAGGAACTCTTATATACGATCCGTCGCTAAAGATGCAAGTAAAAAGTTCGGCTCACTGTACCCCCTCCAGTAAGTACCTGTCTCCTCATGCTATCATCTACCTTTATAAGAGCCAGATCAGGCCCAAAATGAAGGACTGTTGCCATATTTGCACAGAAGATGCCCGGTCCTCGCTTTCCAGTTCAAAAGCGTCTCAAAAGAGTCCTTGTTGGAGAAGAAATATTTTCCACATTCCAAACTCTCTTTCACAGGCGGGATGTAGCGAGTCTCTCGCTGCTCTTTCGCTAATTCCATGGAAATTGCTCGGGCGAACTACATTCCTTGGCTCCGTCAAGTCTAACCTTCATGGCTAGGAACCGCTATCCCATTTACATAGTAGCAAGCCGCCCACATTCCATCCGTATTCCATCGGCGAGAAGTAAGTTCCACTCGAAAAGCTACTTCCCGCGAACCACCGCCCTGTGGAACAGATTGCCAAGATGATGTTTCCCTGCTCACTACAATCTTACCCTGTTCAAGTCTAGAGTCAACCGTTATCTTTCACTCATATCCATATAAACTACCCCTTAGTGTAACATTCTACCTCGAGTAGCTCCCGAGCTTTGTACAGGGTGAACCTTACAGTAAAAACAAAAAAACAAAAGAAAAACTGATTTTGTTCTTTTTTCCTAATCCGTATGAATAGGTAGTTATCCATGACGTAAACACAGTCTCAAATTTGACATTTGTAAATGAAAACAAAATATATAAAAACACTGTACATATCTGACATGTAAAATGATAAAAAAAATTAATATTTTTCGATTCTGACAAATAACTTCGGTAGAGCAAGGCCTAATAAATGCTAATCTATAAAACTTGTTAAAAAGAATTCCCTATTTTTTAAAAGCTGACCATTAACCTCATTAGAGTCGATTTTCGATTACAATGAATTTCAGTTCTATTCGCCGTATCTGCCGTATGCTGAGATTCTACAAGCAGTAAGAAGCGTCTTATAATTATCCAGGTATTTTGGGGAAAATATTTGAGGATTTAATAGCTTACCGTACTATCAAGTCCAGGTCGCCGAATCTACGACGTTATTTTTCTTTTGGTCACAAGAAATAATCACATTTTGGATCTATTATTAAATATTTGTGGTTATTATTAGACTTTCCCATAGGGTAGGGTTTGGGAGGATACCATACGATATGCCTACATGAACGAGAAACTTACACTATCAGTTACTGAAATACTTGGAAAAAACAATCTACATCGTATGATACTAACAGGACATACGATATTTATTACATATGAAAGATAATTTTCAGCTTATATGCTTGGGGTTGATAATTGCTTGTATCTCGTGACTTGTGTTCATGAGGGTTGGCAAACTCCTCTATAATTTGGCTTTTCAGTGCTAAGACGCAGGGTGATTTTGAGGGCATGTTTCAGGAAGGAAATTACGTCTTAGCTTGCGGAAAATATGGCAAGTTTATTGTAAAAAACATCTTGACATTTTGTGTTTTTCTATAATATATTTCAGATACTTTTTTCAACATTTTACATTCAGTTTAAGCACAACATCTTCCTCTTTTTTTGTCTGCACTGCAATGTAAAACTCAGAAGTAAATCAGGCACACTTGTCAAGCTGACTACACTGTCCGTGATTATCTGGAGGAGGCTGGGGCTTGAATATATGCGTCACCTATATTTGGACGAGAAGGCTAAATAAATGGCACAAATATGTCCTTGATTGATTCGTATACAGATAATGTGAATTCTTGGACTTATCTCTTGTAGATGTTGAGAAAACCCCCGATACACAAACAAAAGCAATTCCGCTTTACATATATGTGTGTGTGTGTGTGTGTGTGTGTGTGTGTGTGTGTGTGTGTGTGTGTGTGTGTGTGTGTGTGTGTGTGTGTACGAGCGTGTGGAGCATCATCTCTACTTGTGTCTCGGATACTGACATAAATCCTTCACACACACACATACATATATATATATATATATATATATATATATATATATATATATATATGGTGGACTCTCCCGCCGTATTCGATGTATGAGGGTCAAACAGCTCAGTTCATAGGAACCGACAGCCAAGACATCAGTACATATGATTTGATTATAGTGTTGAAGCCTTTGTGCAGAACCAACCACACTTTTTGAATGGCCGAATACAGTTATCTGTCTCCTAGACCAGTTGCCATCCAAGGCTTTAGAACTCAGTCTGTCCTGCTATTTACCCATAGGTGGAGAGAGAAGAAGAGGATTAATACCTTTCCCATGGGTATTAGCACGTAAGTGAATGTAATGGATTCGACTGGAATTCGAACACGGTTTACTCAATCCGAGCCAACCTACGATCTCCGATTCCTCAATCCTTAATCAATCATTCAATATATATATATATATATATATATATATATTATTGTTATTATTATTATTATATGTATAATTATTATTATTATTATTATTATTATTATTATTATTATTATTATTATTATTATTATTTTCTTTCCTTTGATTTCTGATGTGTCGTCATTTCTTTCCGGGTCCCACCAGGGACCTAAGGTTAGAAATAATATCATGATATTTTGTACTGGAAAAAACAAAAAACAAAAAATATATTTCGTAAGGTGTGGACTGTACTGTAGAAGAATTTATTGTATTCCTTTAAGGCATGGCCTTCCAGGAATCCCTTCAATTAGTCTACTGGAATCTTTTCCAACCAATCCGAGATCTCCAACTACAACGGGAATTCTTGATGTTCCAGTGTGCCACATTTTTGAGATTTCGCATTCAAGGTCCTTATTATTATTATTATTATTATTATTATTATTATTATTATTATTATTATTATTATTATTATTATTATTATTATTTCAAACGTTGTTATAGAGGACACTTCGTATCTGAAATAGACGATCGGTAAAGCACGCCGCATAAAACGGTAGTTTCCCTGACAAAGGTGGGCGTTAGTTCGATCCTTATCAGAGAACACATTTTCTTTACTAAGATTTCTCGATTGCACAGGCCGATAGTCGACATACACACAGTTTAATAAATTAAAATGGAGGGTCTATTTCAGATACGAAGCGTCCACTTTAATAGCATTTGAAGTAATATATATATATATATATATATATATATATATATATATATATATATATATATATATATATATATATATATATATATATATAATGATAATAATAATATAAGTAATTATACTCGTCTGGAAAAACCTTAGGTGTTTTGGCTTATAAATGAAGAAACCAATGCCCAAGGAAAATTAAGGGATAAAAAAAGAAGGAACTAAGAACATGTAATTGAGACAAAAACAATCGTCCAGAATCCAAGCTCAGAGTTCAAAGAAAAAAAACCTCCAAAACGACTGAAGCAAAAGTAACTAAGTAAAGTGCTCAATACACTAAGTCGAGCAAATCTAACCATGAACCTAAAGAGCCAGGCAAACCTACCTAGGTTTCACAATCCGCGTAGGTGAAAGCTAGATAGTTTTGCCTGGCTCTTTAGG
>OZ038498.1:29972678-29982678 GCA_964036315.1 Acanthosepion esculentum
GACCAAAAAGGTAGACACTGGTCCAGTATTCATTAGAGTTAAAAAGGTAGACACAGGTCCGATTCGTACGGGGACCAAAACGGTAAACACAGGTCCAGTATAGATGAGAGTCAAAAAGTTCAAGACAGGTCCGGTATGCATGAGAGAAAATGGTAGATAATGGTCCTGTATACATTAAAGTCAAAAAGGTAGATAGGACCTATTTGTACGACAGTCAAAAAGGTAGACACAGGTACGAATTTTTGGGTTGGGTTACTACTGTGCACGGTTATACAGTCGGTGTATTCTTGACCCACAACTGTTAGAGTGCGAGACGTTAATACACACAGAGAAATAAACTGATAATCTTCCTTCATATCGTTGACCTGACAATTGAAATAGTTACGTAATTTTCATCATATCGGTTGATATTCGAGACTGGGTGAAAAGTCTCTATTTCAAACACTGATTTTAAAGGCAAACAAACATCTCTGAAATTAATGTCGTCACAATATTCTAACCTCTGACATATCTCTTTGATTTTGTCTATCTCTGCCTTCTCTCGTTCTTCTTTTTATTATTGCCAAAGTGAGTTCGATCTACATTAAGCGCACTATACTTGTAGCCTTGTACCATACCAAGTTAAGATTATTATTATCTATTATAAGTTGCCTCCTTATAAAAGATTGTGTGAAAAGCCATTACTGACGTCTACCATGCTTACAGCCTTGTACCAGACTAAGCTATGTTTACTGTATACCCACGTGTGTATACTTATTCTGCTAAAACCTTTATGGAAATTATGAATATATGAGAGTGGGTCAATGTACAGTCAGTAGATCGATTTTGGAACGGTGGTATTGCACTCAATATGGAAGTTAGCGTTTGACATGATAAACAATGACAAAATATTTTTTTCAAAATCGTTACCTTTTATTGTGAGGATAGGAGTTCAAAGATTAAGTTTAGGTTCAAAATCGTAGCGCTGGAATTTAATTCCAGTGATCAGTGAAAGCCTTATAGCACAGCCTTATAAAACTTATAATTTACTGAAGCTTTACAATTTGTATATGGACAAGATTGATAGGACATGCACTAAATCATTGTGCCATCAAATTAGACCATTTTCTTCGAAGGGAAATTATACTGAACAATTTAGTTATATTGTGACGTAATATGTTATACAGTTCAGTAGTTTTAATGAAATTTTCAATAAATAATGCAAATTTAAAACATTTGGTCTTACAGTTTGTGTCCTGCAGTATTATGTTATATAGATTTTTATCTATTTTTTGTTTTTATAAATTAGGATCTAACAAATATTATTCATTGAATAGCCTTTTTTGTAATCTTTTACAATTTTTTTTTACAGTTTTTACTTAAGGAATACAGTAAAAAAAAAACAAAAAACTCCGTATTTTGCTTGTGGTGATTCATAATTAAAATTCTGGTTTGAATAAATTTTCCATTCAATGTATCTAATACAAAAGATATCAATTTTATTTGGGTTTATTCTTGAAATAGTAAAATTGTGAAATCAGTCTGTAAGTAAAATACCTGGTGAAATTAGAAATCAGGTATTTCTGTATATTTTCAGACGATTTTAAAAGTAAATGCTCAAAAACAGATAAAGGCTATGAATCTAATTTTTGGTGTTGGTACATAGCAGATCAAACCCCAGCTTTCACATGGAGTGTAATGTTAATTTTCTAAACAATATGAAAATTCAACCTGCCCTAATATACATTAGCATCCATTATTAGAGACTGAAAGTTTTTTAAAAAATTCTTAATTCTTGAAATTTAATCCTTACAAAATTGAAGGAAATAGTCTTAAAAAACTTTTTCCAAACTATGGTAAATTTGCATTACAAGAGATTTATATAGACATGATCATAAATAAATGAATTAAAATGAAGAGTCCGGAAATAACCCGTGATATTCAGAACCTTAATGATAGAAATCAATGGTATTTGGGAGACAAAATTGTTTACAAGTATTAAATCTATAACTTGAGAAATTTACACTATTTACATTATTCGGACTATTGTCCTCATCTTTGTCGCCATGTTTATCACAACGTTTCGGCCGTTGTACGCTCCGGCTTTCTTCAGGTGGTTGGAATGTCGAACTGAACCCTTTATTTCGTTCACGTAGCACAGTGGATAAAGGCGTTAGTTAGATCCAGTGACAGGACCCAAAGAGTGTGAGTTCAATATCTGGTTAAGGCGGCGGAGAAATTTGAGAGTGGAATAAACAGGAGATAACTGGCATCCATTAGACATGGCATATGGAACTAGAACAGTCTACCTCAGTGAGCGAAATAACGGATTCAGTTCGAAATTTCAACCACCTGAAGAAGGCCGGAGCGTACAACGACCGAAACGATGTGATAAACATGGCGACAAATATCTTGGTCTTGGCCTTTCCACTAACTTGGAGCATGTGCATGTAAATTTTGGTGCAAATCCGTCGAAAATTGCGGCCGTACATTCGTTACACACACACACACACACACACACACACACACACATCCTGCCTTTTATAGACAGAGATATCAGGGCAAATTTGATAACAATATTTGTGTCCAATTTTTTTTTTTAAATTGGGCCCTTGTCTATACCGTGCCCATATGTACGCTGAAATTTTGTTCAACGTAAGTGTAATAATAAAATTTATTCTTTGGTCCCATATAGCTCAGTGTTTAATAATCTGGACAATATTTTGTCGATAACTGGGTCCATTTATGGTTTTGGTCCAAATAGATGGTGAAAATACATTTTCAAAAAAACTTCTAGTAAGGGACTGCAATTTGAGTAGCATTCAACAGAAATAACATACCAATTTATTTGCTTTTATTTATTTTACCCGTCGGCCGCTCTGCGATTTCCGGTAGAAACTTCAGGAAGAATTAGAACCAATCATGTCTGGATAATGTGACCAATTAGTGAAGTCCTGTGTTAACCCTAGAACACTAACCATCAATTAAAGTTACACCACTACTAACCATGGGTATATCATACCTGATTTTGAAAACATCAAAAAAAATATTAAATATAAATCTTTATTTGAAATATTTTACATGCAGGCACTTCAAACTTTGTATTTGAGTTAACATTAATAGGAACTGAAAAACGTATTATTTAGGTAAGAAAATCAGGTACTGAAAATTGTAATTAAAAATAGGAAAATTTGCGCTGGGTACTATATACCCAGGTTTAGTGTTCTAGGGTTAATTGATAGGTAAATATAATTGCACATTATTAATATTCTGTATAAACTGAATTAAATAATGTTGTAAATTGAATTTACAAGTACATTTATGATTTTCTTCTCTAGCGCATTAGGTGCTTCTGGGTGAGGTTAATAGCGAACCTATTCCGGTGGCACTAATGAGTTTGATACTCACTGAGTGTTCTAAAAAAGTCTAATTTTTGATGCAACATATTTTTTCTCATGAACAGTTTTTGTTTTATAACTTTCTTATTTTTTTATTCCTAAATGGAGTCACCTGTTACTTCTTTACACCCTTTTGCAAATTAATTGAAACAAAACAAATAATTCCGTTATTATTTACTTTTATTTTTTCGTATTTTTCCTCTGAAAAATGTCCCAGTGCACATGTTATTACTTCGTATATCCATTCCACGAAGTCGTCCCTTGCAGATTGACCACAGATTCTCGATGGATTTAAATCAGTCGAATTTCCGGTCCAGTCGATAGTACTTTGATTTGCTCACTGGTAAGGCTTGACATTGTGTTCGTGCTGCGTTACAATTTCCGTACATTTCCTTGGAGTAACGTCCATCGCAGACAATGGCTCTAGGACAACTAATCGACAATCAAGACAATAGTGTCTGGGCGTGATAAAAATCTAATGCAATCACGGATGACGCAATATTTTTCAAGGCAAAACAAATTTGATCGTACACCCCGAAAATAGATTCATATTACTGCATACCACAGCAAATGACCGAATATGAGTAAAAAAAATAGAAATCAATTACACCGTGTCACTCCAGTTGGTCTAAAACTGACCGTATGTTGAATGAGAGGAAACTAAAACTGTTGTTTCAATTAATTTACTGTTGTGGAGTTATTTCCACAATAGAACTTGTAGTCGGACTAAATGCGTCCTAAATGGGGTAAACGTACAGAAACGTTAGGAACTTGTAATAAAGTGTTACGCAGAGTAATCGAGTTGTGGTCGCTGATAACTACTCTTCTCTCGACTACCTACTGACTCCTACTTATAATAGGTGGGAGAGTCTATTCTCTAGACCAGGTGTCTTTCACTATAACATTTACACAACTTTGTATGTGCCGTGGCCTCTCAGCAAATTCCTGACCATTGTAGCCCTTAATAAACTTCTGTTATTTCCCCTAAGCTCTATTCCGTCATCCATTTACTCAAGCTCATTAAATATGTAATGCGTTGTCTTCCTCTGTCCCTCTTGCCCTCTATCTGTTCCGGGGGCATCAAATTTGCCACACCCTCCTTCATCATCATGGTCCACAGAAACCTCAACTGTCACCTACTGATTGTAAAAACCATTTTCTCTAAAACTTCGTCGTTATTCACATGTTTGTTTCACGGTATCCTCAGCATCCTTCTGTAGAACCATGCCACCTGTTTACTCTACTTATATCGAGCCTTTTTGACCCTCGTGCAGACCAAACATATGTCTACTTTCTTGACTCTCTCGCTTGTGTGAAGCAAACGTGTGCATATCTCTTTGACTTTTTTTCATGCAAATCGGATCTGAGTCTATCTTGCTATTGTTCATCAACAGAATTCGACATAAAATAACTCGAAAAAGGTTGATATGCCGCAACACAAGACAAAAAAAAGTTTTATTCAAACTTCCGGTAATATCGAACACATTTTTTAGAATCGCTAGAATGGGATTTTATTTTTTATTCTTAAATGTTTTCCAACTTAATTTTAGTCTCCTTATGTATATGTATGTGTGTGTGCTTGTGTGAACGAGTGAGTGAGTTAGTTTCACCCGCTTTATAAAAAAAAATTATACTTAAATTCAAGAAAGCAATTTTGGTTCTTAAGTGGTGGTCGACCCGGTAGAAAAAAAAGAGGCCGAGTGAAAGACATCGGGTCGGGGTTTTGAATTGTGATAAGTCTCCAATAACATCTGAAGGAGTTTCTATGTTTTCAATTAACGCGACCATTTAAATACCAGCACGTGGCTGCCGCCTTAAGGCTCGTGCCAGCCGCAATTACGACCGGCGACTTATTTGATCAGTCAAGGGCGACTCTTCTTCGTCTTCTTCGTCTTCTTCGCCTCCTCCTCCTCCTCCTCCTTCTTATTCTTCTTCTTCGACTCTTTCTTTTTCTCCTCCTCTTAAACTTCTTTGCTTTTTCTGGCTCTTTCTTTCTTTATATTTCTTCCTCTTCTCCTTCTCCTCTTACTTCTTCACTTTCTCCGTCCTCTTCTTCCCTCTCTTTCTTATTTTAATTGTCTCTTCTCCATTTCTTCTTCTTTTATTTCTTCTTCCTCCTGTTTCTTCTCTTGCTATTACTATTCACCATCTTTCTTTCTCATTTTTCTCCCGTTGTCATTCTTTTTCCCTCTCTTTTGTCCCTCTCATTCTCATTTTCTTCCTTCTCTTCCCCATCTTCTTTTTGTTACTTTTCTTTCTTACTCCTCCTCCTATTATTCTTTTCTCACTATTATTATTATTATTATTATTATTATTATTATTATTATTGTAGTAGTAGTAGTAGTAGTAGTAGTAGTAGTAGTAGTAGTAGTAGTAGTAGTATTTTTCATGTTTTCCTACCAGAAGTAAATAGGTTCCGCTGTCGTCCGAGGCGAAGTTTATTCTTTGTTTCCTGTTTAGGATTGTATTTCCTGTTCCTTCTAAAGTCCTTCATTCTCTTTTACTCCCAGTAGCCTCTTGCATCTTAGTGGCATTATCGCCTTGCTTGGGTTGAATTAAATAAAAAAAATTGTATTGTGTATCCTGCTGGAAAGCAAGTGACAGTAAATCGCCTCAGTAACTTACCAGCTACCTCACTCATTGTTCTGATATAATAATACTGTCATTTGGGTGGGGTTTTTTTTGTTTTTTGCTTTTTATTATTATTATTATTGTTATTATTATTATTATTATTATTATTATTATTATTATTGTTGTTGTTGTTGTTGTTGTTCTTCTTCTTCTTCTTCTTCTTCTTCTTCTTCTTCTTCTTCTTCTTCTTCTTCTTCTTCTTCGTCGTCGTCGTCTTGAACTCAGAAAAAGGATCGTCTCCCTGTACCGCTACAGTAAGTACCTGACCCCATGTGCTATCCTCAACCTTTACAAAAGCCAGATCAGGCCTAAAATCGAGTTCTGTTGTCATGATTTGGAAGGAATTGCTCCTTCTTCATTTGCCAGTCTCGATAGCGTCCAGAAAAGTCTACGCGTCCTTGTGAGAGTCGCAAGCTTCTCACTGCTCTATCGCTACTTCGATGGAAAGTGCTCAGAAGAATTACATCTTAGTTCCATCGGTTCTAATAACGGCTATTGTAGCGAACCACCCTCATTCCCTCCGTATTTCATGGACGAGAAGTTCCACTCGAGTAGCTTCTCCCCGCGAATCAATCCTCTGCGTAACCCACTCCCAAGAGGATGTTTTCTCGATAATTTTACAATCTTAACCTGTTCAAATCTAAAGGTAACCCTTATCTTCCCCACATATCAGCATAAACAGTGTCTCTTATTCTGTAACGCTCTATCTTGAGTGGCTCTTTTTGTGTGTGTGTTTTTTTTAAAGTTGCGTGTTTTTCTGAATTCTATTTTTGGTTAGGCTGAAACGTTTTCAGGAACACCCGTATGTAATTTTATTTATCAACTTAAAAATTATTAGTTACTTTTAATAAATTCCTCTGATTTTTAGTCTGTTTAAAAAAAAGGTTTAACTTTCTAAACAAAACTGATTAGAAATTAAATTTTAGTTGCAAGTTCTTTCCATTTTCTTACATTTCATTAGTTACTTCTTAAGAAAACGAGTAGTAGTGTTTATTATATAAATACAGGGTGAACCTCACTGTAAAAAATATTAGGGTACAAATTGACGCTGTCCAATATACCCCTGATGTCACACGTATGACAGGTACATGCATCACAACCGAATGTGTGATATTTTGACGACGGGTTTAGATAATTGCAACGAATAACCTTGAAGGTGGAGGCTAAGTTTAAAATACCTTCAGGTCAAATAACCAAATCCACTCTGATTGAGGGTGTGTTCCTATGTATGTTACTCCCAAGTTGCCTTATCAGACTCAAAATTAAAACCTCGACACCCGGTTAGGATACTCCTTCCCTACTCCCGCTCATGAACAGAGATGAACGCTGAATCAACCCCTAGTGGACATCAGGAAACTGATAGGCAAATCTATGTCCTTTTTTTTTTTTTTATGTTCACAACCTACAAGCCCCAAGGTAGAGGGTTAACGAAGAACGTTTGATTTGATTAATTCGGTTTTTTTTACGGCTTATCAACCCTTCGCAGGTTATTTAAAGTCACAAAATATTTTTACATTGTAAGATAGTAATGATTTAGTGATACAAATCTTACTAATTAACGCATAGCTGAGAGGACGAGAAGTGAATTCATACCTTTCCCAAGTGTATTTGCACGCAAATGAATACAACTAACTCAACATGAATTGAAACTCGACTATCCGATTGACAAATACGATCAGTTATCCATTACACCACCCGCACATCCACGTTTACAGCACCTGGTATTCTGAAGCGGTCACTCATTTAGCTACTGACCAGGCACAACGATGTTTAACTTCGATGTTCTAATATTATGTAGCCGTAAGCCTCTGAACAAGGTTGTAAGGGGAGATAACTAGTGCAGATTATCAGGAAGCATAGGATAGATAACGGTTGGCGTTAGATTTGAAGAGGTTAAGATTGTAGCGATTGGGGAAGCATCTTCTGGGGAGTTTTTTTTTTCCAAAATGTGGTGGTCCTTAGGAAGAAGCTTTGGGGAGAAGCTTTCAAACTGAAAATCCCTCCCTTGCTAATAGATTACGAATGGTATGAGAATGATTCGACCCCACTATACATGACATGGTAGGTCTTAACTTTGACTCTCTGAATTGGTGGAACTAAGGAATGTAGCTAGTCAGAACACGTGACATTGAAATAGCGACAGAGTACCAAGAGGCCTACAACGTTTCGTCTGTCGGAAAGGGTTACTGAACGAGATATTTACTATAGCTCAACTTAATCGACCAAAACAAAACATGTATATGTCAGCTTCAATGAAAGATCAAACGGTATTATTATTGTTATTATTATTATTATTATTATTATTATTATTATTATTATTATATTCTGTCACGCTGTGTAAGATTTTGAATACACTAGGTACATTAAGTTATCTGTCAAGTCACAACAAGGACTCTAGGCAGACAACACTTTCCTCAAAATATGTGCAGTGCCCAAGAAAGACGAGTTTTGTATGACTGCAAGTTGGTATGGTTTCCCCAGTGGTCAAGGAAGTCACGCTGCTTTAATGGGATTGATCCCAGTGTTCCAATCATTATGGAATCACCTTGAAATTCCCTTTCCGCATTCCAAACAATGTTGTCATCTCATCTTTCAAATCAGTAGTTTGTTATTTTCTCAATCACCTTGCTCGCTATATTTATGTCGTTTGGTATGGTAACATCAAGAGTATGACAGTTCTTAGTGCTTTTATCTAGCACAATCGGCGAAGGTTTATTATTTTTATTCTTATTATTATTATTATTATTATTATTATTATTATTATTATTATTATGACATTGATACCTGAAAGTTGATATTTCCTACACTATTTACATTATTCGGACTATTGTCCTCATCTTTGTCGCCATATTTATTACAACGTTTCGGGCGTTGGACGCTCCGGCCTTCTTCAGGAACTTAACCCTTTATTTGCTCACTGGGGTAGACTGTTCTAGTTCCACGTGCCATGTATAATGGATGTCAGTTATCTCCTGTTAATTTTCCCTCTGAAAGTTCTCCACTGCCTTAACCGGGTATTGAACTCGCACTCTTTGGGTCCTGTCACTGAATCTAACTAACGCCATTATCCACTCTGCCATGTGTCCTTGAGGACATCTGTGTATGAATTAACAAGAGATAACTGATAACTGACATCCATTAAACATGGCACGTGTAACTAGAACAGTCTACCCCGGTGAGCGAAATAAAGGGTTCAGTTCGACATCCCAACTGCCTGAAGAAGGCCGGAGCGTACAACCGCTGAAACGTTGTAACAAATATGGCGACAAAGATGAAGACAATAGTCAGAATAATGTAAATAGTGTATATAATAGCTCATCTCAGAAATATAGACAGATACTGATATTTCCTACAAGTTCCAGAATCTTTCTCAATATATTTTCAGGCCTAATCAGTTAAATTATCCTTGAATTTCTAATTCGTTTAACATTAATTTTAATGTTTTGAACACCGTTCCATGTGCCTCAATTATCATAACAGGAGATTAATTGTCATGTTTTATAGTTTCTTAAAGGTTGCTGCTTTTTTAATCTTCACATCAACGGGCAGAGTTTTACTAACAAATTTATTGTTCTTATCAATCTCATTCCTCATCAAGTACTCGTTTTTTTTGCATAAATTCCTGCCTTCTTTTTCTTTCTATATTTTGTACCTAAAAGTTCTATTAATTCATTCATTCATTCTTCTTCTAGTTGTTGTTATTATTATTATTATTATTATTATTATCATTATTATTATTATTATTATTATTATTATTATTATTATTATTATTCACCAAACTCGACCGCATTCTTCTTTTCCTTCTAACCTATTATTTTCCTTATCTTCTTCCTCGTGTACATTTCTTCTTTCCTTTTCCTGTCTTTTTCTTCTTCGTATTATTTTTATCTTTTTCTTTCATTATTCTTTTTCTTATTCTTTCCTTCTTTCTTTCTTTTTTCTTTCAGCACTCTTTCTTTTTTCGTTCACCAATTTTTCTTTCAGCACTCTTT
>OZ038498.1:29987678-30020178 GCA_964036315.1 Acanthosepion esculentum
CTCCACTGTGAATTACTATATATTCTTTATAAAGATAGTGAATTGTTTAACCACTCATAGTGTTCTTTTTCTTAGACTAGTTGCCACGAAAGTCAACAGAACCCAGTCTACTCAACTACTTAATTCTATATCTGAGCCATGAGTTGGTATGGGAGTGAAAGCAACTTGCCCAGAATTTTAACCCAGCTCGACGATTCCACTTTTCATGCTGATGCCCGTAACAGTATCCGCATATAATTATAAATATTTCCCTTTTGCTGTTTGCAGTCTTCATTTGACGAGTTTTCAAGTCAATGATTTGGTTTTGTGCCAACTTCCGGTGTTAGGCGTACGGCGCCCAACACCGGAAGTTGGCACAAAACCAAATCATTGACTTGAAAACTCGTCAAATGAAGACTTTCATATGGATGTCATGCATGACGTCAAACTCGTTCAGAAATATCTGAACTGTCGGTTGTATACAACCACTTTCTCAGATGAATGGTTTAAATGGCTGTGTGCGACTGAAGCCTATGAGTCTTGATGAAGGCCACACACCTCCAAACCTTGTGAAATGGCACTACAGAATAACAAAGACTAGTATCACATAACATAAAACAGATCAGTTGAGGACTTCCAACAACACCAACAGCTAAAATAGATAGCACATGTAACTCGAAGATAAAATAATGATATAATCAAAATGTCGGTTGACATTCCAAACTACATCAAATAAAAGATTAGAAAAGACCTCCCCACCCCAACTCAATACTGGAAAGAGCGACAACAGTTACTGGAGTTGAGAAATCTATTTTCCTCAAAAATAGTTTTAAGAGAAAGTTTTTATAAATTTTAACCGATAACAGCCAGTGGCTGTTCGGTCATTGAATTCCGAATGTCTCCTTATAAGGTTTGGTTTGGTTTGTTTTACGGCATATCAACCTCAATGGGTTATTTAATGCCGACAAAAATCTTATTGCAGGTAATTTTTTTTTTTCGAAAATGTATTGCTGGTAATAATTTTTTACAAAAAATTAATTGTTATTAAAACCTATTTTTATACTTTCATAGTGATTTGATCTCAGTTTGGGAGGGACTATTTACCCAGAGCTGGGACCCCCTAACAGGTGCTTCTACCCCGGGTCAGGGTGGAACTGGGAATACCAGCAATTAAGGGGTGCTTCCACGCTCCTCAAAACCTCCTGATCCGAGGCCTTGCTGCCGGACGTAGTTTATTGTCATATCCAGAACGCTCCTTATAATGAAATTGCTAATATTATCAATAATATTGCCTAAATTTTATAGAAGATTTTTATGTGCTTTTAATGAATGTGTTAAAATCACGAGTCGACCTACGTACAAGTTATGTTAGAAGTAGATGTTTCGGTAACAAAAGAAAAAACTCCCCCATACAAGTCATCGATTCATATAACAAATATTGTCCAATGTATGTTTTCTATCAAATGTCTCGTGTACACATTTAAAACGTCATGTTTTTGTTTTATCAAGCATTAATGACTTTTTGACATAAATTTTCATTTTTAGATCGACTAATTTTGTACCGAATAAACGAGATTTATGAAGATTGTCTTACGTCAAACTTCATAGCAAGAGCTTTCCTTCTATTTAATATTGCGTTAGTCACATGAGGTTTTTTTGTTACTATAAAAGTTTTAAAGTACCCGTAATTCCTAATTGGAATTTCTTACTTTTGCTCCCTCCCACTACCCACCTGACTTAATGACGGTGCGTAGCACACTGTGTGGCGCAGTTGTAGCTCAGTTGTTGCGGGGTGCAAACACCAGGAAACTATCCATTTTCGGAAATCCGAGGTGACTAATACAGTGTTAAAATACAAATTCGAAATTAGCTTTTTCGCTGACCCTTGGCATGCATTAGAAAGACTGGCGCAACACGCTCTTCCTACCTCCATCTTGCCATATTACTTTCTTCAGACTAAGTATCTGCCTAGATAGTTACAAAACTCGCATCAACAGAAATATGGTTCTGTAGAAGGCTGCTGAGAATACCATAGAACATGTGACAATGAATGTGTATTAAAAAGCATAAATAAGTTTTCTAGAAACTAAGTAAAGTATTAAGAAAAAGGAAATTTTCATTGGTAACAAAGAGCGCTTGATTGCTATGTAATATCTAATCACCATTATGGTAGTGAATATTCTGTAATCCCCTTAAAGATGAAGAAGCGACTCGAGGTGATAGAAGCGTGATTTTAACGTTAGACTCTGAAATAAGAAAAATGAAATTCATGAAGAGAACATGTGAGTAATGAGGAAGTTTTCTTGAGAATGGAAACCACAAGGAAACTCCTACCTACTCTCAGAGAGATCCAGCTGAAACTCCTGGGACACATCACGAGGAAATAATGCCTGGAGAATTTAACACTCACAGGACATACTAAAGTCAAGAGAAGCAAGGAAAAACAGCGAATGTTTGTGTGAATTGATGGCAGATCAAAGATAAAGGTTCATGTTCAGAGATCAAAAGGTGTAAATGGGCGTGGGAAGATTGTGATGCGTGGGAAAATTGTGATGCGGAAAATAATGAAATAATGCCGTTTGCCTAGGCTGGAACTAACATCTGGCGCTGGTGTTTTTTGAATATGCTCATTGATCATTCACTTCAGACAGTATTTTGGGCACCTCGACGTGATGTAATGGTTAGCAAGCTTTTCTCGTTAGAACTATTATAACTGAGTAGTGAGTTCGATCCTCACCGAGTGTCCTATAGTTTCAGCCTTGTGCCACATCTAAGGTATACTTAGAAAATCACCACTTCCGGCAGTATTTTTTTCAGAATGCGTCCGTCGCACTATGTAAAGAATTTCCGTAAAGCGTTGAAAACCCTTTCAATCACAAAGAACGAAGATGCCGTCCGAATGCCGAATATATCTGCTGGGGACAGTTTTATAGACAGATAGATCGATGTGTCTGGCAGAGGGCAATGGACCGCCTACAGAGATGGCGCCGCGGGAAATCTACTCGAGGGTATCTGATCGGCATCTCCAAGAGGACTGTTGATGGATATTTTTTATGGGGGTGGACCGTCGGTTGATTTATTTATTTATTTGTTCTACTTGTTGTGTGTGCGTGTGTTGTTGTTTTTTGTTTTGTTTTTTTTGTATTTCCCGCTGTGTCGGCTCGCTGTTTTTCCTACAAGCGAAATACTTAATGTCACGGCGAGGAAACCTGTTTTAAAGTCTAATGGACGCATACAAGTTCATTGAATAAAACTAAAGTAACAATGACGGTCACAAAGGCTTCATGCGTTCATTAAAAACTTTGGAATGACCTGAAAACAAGAAAGTTAGTCGTTTTATAGGATTTATAGCCACTTCAGAAAACGGTGGTTGGTAGGACTTTCGACTTTTAAACGTTTCTTGAGAATGCTATTCAAGAAAAAGGGGATCACTTTCGCTCTTCATTTTAATTCGCTGATGTAAAAGTGTCAAGGCACAGATTACAACGAAAGTCACAAATCTTGCCGGCTGACATTTTAAATCCGACCAAAATTTGATCCAATATTTCATTCAACTTCATTTCTTTATGTATCTACCGATCCATTCTGCAAATTCTGCAGTCTTACTTTCTCTTGAAGCGGCCATCATTTGAAATTAACTGAACATTTTTATTCATATGTTTTCTTTTTACATTACTGTTCATCCTGTACAAGGCACAAGAGCCACTCAAAGGAGATGGTTACAGAGTAAAAGGTAAGAGGCACAGTTTAAGTGAATATGAGGGTAAGATAACGGCTAACCTTAGACTTGAACAGGTTAAGAGTGTCGAGATCGATGAAGCATCCTCTTGGGAGTCAGTTACACAAAGCAGTGGTTCGAGGGAAGAAGCTGTTCGAGTGGAACTTACATCTCACCGGCGAAATGCGAAGCCTAACACACGCACGCACAGGCACACGTATACACATAAATTCACACACACATGCACGCATAAACCAGCATACACCCACTCATAAGTACACGCGTACACTCACATATGCATGCACACATACACACATACGCACACACTTATACAGCAATGCACACACGCACACACACTCACATGCATATGCACATGCACACAGGAACTCACAAGCTCACACGCGCACACAAAACGCACACACAGCTTCTATTTTTGTAATCGGTATCACCCAAGCAAGACAGTACAGCCACTAAGAAGCCAAGGGTTACAGAGTGTGTAGAAATTAGGAACAGAAACATTAGTAATGAGTACAAATAGAAAAGTATAATCAGAGGGACAGTAGATGGCGATTGACATTGTATTTAAACTTTTACAGATTTAAGTTGGCTGAAAAGCATGGGGCTGAAACGGAGTTCCACAGACGAGAGGTGCGAGAAAAGAAATTGTTAGCATAGAATTTACGGCTACACCTCGCCAGCTCAATTGTAAATTGATGAGATTTCGCCGCCAGTCTAGTATTGCGTTTAAATTTATACAGTCTAAATAACATGGCGAAGAGCTCACCCGAACAATTACCATGAAAGCATTCATAAAAAAAAACGGAGCAGATAGGCAACCTTATGGCAGATGGAAATTAACTGAAGCCGAGCCGCTAGATCAGGACCAATAATATTGCTGATTCTTCTTTGGGTCTTATCAAGTAGCTCCAGTTAAATAGCAGGGGCACTGGACCATATGTGCCAGCATTACTACTCTAAGTAGGGGCGAATGGTAGACTTATAGATATGCAAGATAGATTCCGGAGAGAGAAACTGTCTCGCCACAGTGAATCGACTTTCTTAGCAGCTGATCTCGTTATGGATTCAATATATTCTTTCCAATTCATGTCAGCTGAGAACGTTAACCCGGGAAGGCGCAACGAGTCACTTTCCTGGAGGATAGCATCAGCCATGCTGATGGAAGGCAGAGAGGGGTCTCGCAGAGGATTAATGGAGAGAAGTTTAGTTTTGGAGACGTTAAAATTGGCAAGCCATCTTTGCCCCAGTTAACGGCGGTCTTGAGGTCGTTTTGAATCCATTTTGATCTTCTCTGATCAGCCTTACTATCGCGGCGGTGGTAAATGGTAGTGTCGTCAGCGTAAATGTCAAGATGAGAGCTGATGTCACCGGGAAGGTCGTTAATGAAGATTAAAAACAGCGTAGGACCAAGGATAGAGCCCTTGGGGACACCCGCGTTAGTTCGAACGAATGGAGACGATTGGCCGTTCAGGACAATTTTCATTTCATAGTTTAATAGGAACGACTGGACCAGTTTAAGAATGTGCCCGTAGATACCGTAACTTTTCAGCATGTGAAGTCCTAAATACCAGACCCTGTCGAAGACTTTCAAAATGTCCATTGCTACAGCTCGGGCTTCACCGCTTTTTATCTAGACCATGATAGAATCTTTTCGCAATTACCGTTAGCACATCAGTAGTTAACCTGTAAAAACGAAAGCCGTATTGCTTCTTTGAGCTGCCCCAAAACTAGTAGAATGTTATAGGCCAATAGTTGGATGGGTCGGACGGTTCACCAGAGTTCTTAAAAACTAGTACAACAGACGATGACTTCCAGCAGGTAGGAAACCAGGAGGCAGCGAGGCATTTATTATACAGTTTAGAGAGGACAAGGGCTAGTTCGGGAGCACACTTCTTAACGACTATTAAAGGGATACCATCGGGTCTACATGCTTTTTGGGGGATCCAGGTTAGAGACGATATCAAAAAGTACCACTCAACAGATAAGTCAAGAGTAGAGTTTGAGGAGAATTTACGGGCAAAGCATTCAGCTTTATCAGCAGACGATGATGAAACATCAAATCGATTGAAGAGGGTTGGAATAGTGACCTTGCACTTATTTCATATCCTTTTACAGTGCCGCCCGTAATCATGCGCTGCCTCATTCTATCAGCAAACAGGAATTTAGCTCTTTCAAGGACTCTTAGATCTGTTATGGACAGTAGCAAATAAAGCCCCTGTTATGACGAGAGCTGTAACGCTGGTATAGCCGGAAATAGTGCTTCCTCTGTGCTATGGCGGTCGAGCATGCTGGTGTGGACCATGGAAAAGATTGCGGTTTCACCTGGAATTTCCGAGAAGGAAAGAAAGCATCCGTGTCGGTTTTGACCCAAGAGGAAACTTCAGTGGTGCAATTTTCAATTGGGATGTTAAAGATATCAGTCCAAGGAACAACACGAAGAAAATCCCGGGATGAGTCCCAGTAAGCATGCTGGTAACGGAAAGAGGTCTTATGGATAGAGGGTTCCTATTTAATAGATGCTTGGAAGTAGAGATCAATTGCTACCATAGAGTGTATTGAGAAGCTCAGCAAGTGCAAGTGGAGGAGGTAAGAAATAGATCCAGTAGAGAAGCCTGTGGTCGGTTTAGCTAGGGAAACAAGTAGGGAAGTGCACGATTTGAGTGAGGGGTTGGGCAATGGCAAAATTGAATGTCTGTATACCGACAACATTTAGAATGATTCAGCCACGTGTCGTGGTGAGCATCAACGTCCCCAAAGACAAAGATGCTTGCAGATGGATAGAGATAAAGAAAAATATATGCATACACACACACACACACAAGAACACGCACACAGATACGCACATTGACACACATGTGCACGCACATACACACACACACACTCCCACATATATACCCACATATACATACAGATGTACACACACAGACGCACACGCGCACATTCACACACGACAACACTCACACACATATACAT
Organism: Acanthosepion esculentum; assembly: GCA_964036315.1. Taxonomy (NCBI): domain Eukaryota; kingdom Metazoa; phylum Mollusca; class Cephalopoda; order Sepiida; family Sepiidae; genus Acanthosepion; species Acanthosepion esculentum. The sequence continues at coordinate 29,994,367 of OZ038498.1, forward strand.
AAACAAGAACAAATGCATATAAGTGTGTAAATTTGCGTGCAAGTTTGATTTTAAGCTCTACTCTCCATCGTTGTGATAACTGTAGTAGCAAAGGTTGGTGTTCGAGCTCAGATAAAAACCGGCAACTCGAATGCTGATTTTCCAGGTAAACAGCCTTACCATTTCAGACAATTCTTGGAACAAAAATCTTCGTAAGCGACGACTGGCGTTGTGCAAGACTATACTAAGCTTTATTTATATTCCGACTTGCCTCGTGGCCGAGATAGTTACGTTTCTCTCTTTGGGCCCACTAGTCGATGTTCGAGCAGAGGTATAAGAAAAATAATTTTAACAAGTCGAAAGAAAAAAAAATGTTTATCTGCGGAGCAGGCATTCACTTCTCTTGGAATATGGGCGCAATACAATCTTCCTATACCAACTTCACTTAGCCTCACCTCTAATTGTCCTTGTTCTGTTCTGCACTATTTATTTTATGCGCGCTATCCAGAAAAAAATCTCACGGTTTTCTGGTTTTAAATTAAAGACGCAATTCTAAATTCAAAGATTGAATCCGTTCCTTGCAATTTCCAAGACAATAATATATTATTGGAAATTCCACTATTGTTAAATATTTTAGCTTACCAATTCTTTCTTTGTATCCTGACTACAACTTTAGGCATATTTCATTAATGAAGGATAATTATCAATAAAACATTTAATATTAGACGTTTTCTTTATGTGCCCTGTCCCCTCAAGACGTTACCGATGATGGCTCTCCACAATTTCCTGTCTTTGTAGCTCTTAATACATTTTGTATTTCTATTATTTCACCTAATTTCCGTTTCGCAATCCATTTATACTCAAGATCACTAAGTGTTTCATGCGCTGTTTTCCTTTGTTTCTCTTGCCTTCAATCTGTCCTGTGAGTATCAGATTTTCCAAGCCCCCTCCTCATTATGTGCACTAGAAGCCTCAACTGTCTCTTCTTGCTATTAACCGTCACTTTGTTTTTTGTTTCTATTTTCTCTAAAACTTCGTCGTTACATATTCGGTCTATGGTATCCTCAGCATCCTTCTGTAGAACCAGACTTCTGTTGCTTCAAGTCTCTTCTTCATCTTTGAGGAGATTTTCCAGCACTCACTCTCACACAGGAGGACAGATATCGCGTAACAGTTCAGTACGCTTTCTTTGTTTCATTTTACGGCATATCAACACCTCAATGGGTTATTTAATGCCAACAAACTTTTTATTGCTGGTAATATTTTTTTCCAAAAATATATTCTTGTAATATTTTTTCAAAAATGTATTGCTGGTAATATTTTTTTTCAAAAATATACTGCTGGTAATAATTTTTCAAAAAAAGTATACCTGGTATTAAAATCTATTTTTATACTTTCATAGTGTTTTGAGCACTTTTATGGGGTTAACTATTTGCCCATAGCTAGGACCCAGACAGGGGCTACCACCCCAGGTCAGGCTGAACTTGGGAACACCAGTAATTAAGAGGTGGTTCCATGCTCCTCAAAACCTCCTGATCGAAGTCGTTGCTGTCAGATGCAAGTTTATCGTCTTACCCAGGACGCGGATGTAGTTTATCGTCTTTCCCAGGGCGGTTCATTGTTTCTAGCGTATCTATTTTTATTTCTCAATCCTCCGCCCAACTTTGGAATGCAACTTTCGCTATAGCAATGCTACTTCGGATTTCAGTGTCACTCTTTCCGTCCTCTGCTAAAACACTTTCCAGCTATTATTTTAGCTTAACAACTTAAGAAAAAACTATTTTTATTTTATATCCTTTTGATGGAAATTTCTTTTTTGTATTCTCAATACAGCATAAAGTATATTTCATTAATGAAGGATAATTATCAATGAAACTTAAACAATATTGAAGAAGATACATTAGGCATCTTCTTTATGCGCCGTGTCCGTCTAATGACGTTGACGATTATGGCTCTCCACAATTTCCCTATCCCTTGTAGCTCTTAATAAATGTTGTCGTTTTGTTATTTCTCCTAAACTCTGTACGGCCATTCATTTACTCAAGCTCACTATATTATGCGTTGTTTTCGTCTGTTCCTCTGGCATTCAATATGACCTTCTCCATTATGTGCCCTTCTTTCTTTGTATGTGCCCTGTCCTTTCAGGACGTAGGCGATCATGGCTCTCCACTTCCGCATCCCGTGTAGCTCTAAGTTTCGTCCCTCTGCCACCTTCCCCAGATTTTACGTTTTGTCACTCACTTGCTCAAGCCAGCCAGCTATGTCATGCGTAGCTTTTCCTTGTCTCCCTTTCCCTCTATTCGACCTGTGAGTATCAGATTCTCCAGGCACTCATTTCTCATTATATGACCCAGCAACTTCAGCTGCTTCTTCCTGATGTTAAGTATAAGCCTTCTCCTTGTTTACATCCTCTCCAAGATGTCACCCTTGCTCACACGCTCGCTCTATAATATCCTCAGCATCCTTCTGTAGAACCACATTTCCGTCGCCTCGAGTCTCTTCTTTATCTTTGAGGAGACCGTGTAACATTCGCTGCCGAATAGGAGGACAGACGTCACGTCGCAGCTCAGCACTCTTTTCTTTGTTGCCAAAGAAATCCTCCTGTCTCGTAGTACTCTGCCCAGCCATCCCAATATGTTTTCGGATCTCAGCCTCGCACTTACCGTCCTCCATCAAAACACTTCCCAGATATTTAAGCTTCTGCGCATGCTTGATTTTAGTGTCCCCGATCTGCAAATCGCATTTCGGTCTCATCCTTTTACTGATGACCACGTATTGTCTTCTTGTAGTTTATACTTAGTCCATTCTTCTCGCTCTCCTTCGCTACCTTCTGTAGGAGGTTTTGTAATTTCTTTTCCGTGTCTGCTATTAGTACTGGGTCATCTGCGTATTTTATGTTTTTTAAGATTGTGGCCGCCGATGCTGAATCCCGACAGAAATTTCAAATGCCTCTTCTTGGTGTTCAGTACAGTGGAACCTCTGTTCACGAATTTAATTCGTTCCTGAAGCCCATTCGTAACACGAAATTTTCGTAAACCGAAACTATTTTTCCAATAGGAATCAGTGTAAAATGGATTAATCCGTTCCTGACGATTGCTTAAACTTTAACAACAGTGAACAAGTTTATATACAAAACTAATGAAAATCATTACATCTAAGAAATAAATAAAGAAAAACTCAATACTAAACAGATCAAATATAGACAAACATTTTAATTTTACCGTACCTGTATGTAGGAGCATTGATGATGTAAGTAGGAGCATTGATGATGTAAGTAGAAGGGGAAGGAAAGATATGATATTGTTTGGAAAGGGAAGGAAAGACATGATTGTCTCTTTATTTATAAGAATAGTATAGATCGTTGATTTTGCCATATGAAACTGAGTTGGAAGAGACAATATCATCAACAATTGTTTTTCTCTTAACTTTTATTTTTCCTTTACCAGTTTCACTACTAGCTTTCTTTGGGGCCATGACTGAGAACTAATGAAGGGGAAAAAAGGGCACAGTACAATGAAATTGGAAAAGAAAAGAACAGCAGAACACACGAATGCATACAACATGGCGGTCAACTAAGAAATGATTCCGTTCGGGTTAAGTCGGTACGGCTCGGTTCGACGATGTTGTTCGAGAACCGAAATTTTGTTTCATAACCGAGGCATTTTCATCTTGAATATTCTGTTCGAAAACCGATTTGTTTAACATGAGACGTTAGAGAACTGAGTTTGCTATGTATACGTTTGCAGAAATATAAAAGTTGAAAATAATATATCTATTTTAACGTTACAAACAATTTCAATATTTCTTTACTCTCCCTTCTTATCCTTTCTGTTTCCCTCCATTTTCTTTATTTCCATTTCACAGACGCAAGACTCTTTCTTTCTTTCTTTCTTTCTTTCTTTCGTTCTTTCTTTCTTTCTTTCATTTTATTTTCTTCTTCCTTTTTATAGCCTACTTCCTATAATTGTTTTCCCTTTCTTTCTTTCTTTCTTTTTTTCTTTCTTTCTTTCTTTCTTTCTTAAGTTCTTTCTTTTTCGCACTAAAACCAAACAGCGTATTTGATATTTTCTTCCTTCTTTCCTTGCAGTCAAAACGGAATGGTCCATTATTTATTTACGGTAATAGCAAGGCGTAATACTCGTGCGAACTTACAACGAGCAAGCATAATAATAATAATATGATTATGCAAGTGAACATTTTCACAAGAAAATTGAATTAGCCAACCGATGTTCTTAAATTTCTACAGATAAAATATGGTATCAATAAATGTGCCATGTGCTTTTCAGCTTATAATAAAAAGTTTTCATCCGAACTATTTACAATAACTTATTCGGCCGTGTGTCAGTTGTTCATCATAACGCTGTATAATACTAGAGTTATTAATCGTTAATCAAATATAGTTTATTCTTATTTAATACTATATTTATTTATATTTAATTGTTTAATTTCAGGCTCCGATGTCATGGTTTATAAAAAAAAAAAGATATGCTCTGAAAAGAGAACCAATTTCATAGTGAAAATGTTGACTTGCATAATAGAATTTCACGTAGTGTAAGCTAACATCTGTAAATACTAAGAATTTGGGAAGGTTTTTGTTCCGATTCTAGTTTTTAAAAAAGGAATATTTGAGTGTGGCTTCAGTGCTGGCTCCATTCCAAAGAAATTAAATCTCTTGGTATAATTAAATTTTCTTCTTGAGAATCAGGTTGCCAAATTTGCTACGGTTTACGTCATTGGAATTTCGGAAGAATTCGAAACCGTTTGGGGGTAGATCATTCAAATTTTAAAAAAAGGAACTGTAATTTTTAGGAAATATGTTAATCTATACACAAATTCACTTTATAGGGGGGGTAGCTGTGGAAAGGACAGAATGCATTGTCAGGAGCTAAATACTGTTTGATATATATATATATATATATATATATATATATATATATATATATATATATATATATATATATATATATATATATATTATGAAATGGACAAAGTCCGACAATTATTTTAAGACATTTTTATGTTTATACATTCTTTTTTAGAGATACAAATATTTAAGTAAATGCTCTGTTTATAACAAACGGTATTAGCAACATTTACCGGCCTGAGTGTCCGAGAAACTGTCATAGAAAATATGCGCCCTCCGTATTGGATACAGGCTCGATTCCTGTCGGAGGACGCATATTTTCTATGATAATTTCTCGGACATTCAGGCCGGTAAATGTTGTTAATACTGTTTATTATAAACAGAGTATTTGTATCTATAAAAAAGAATGTTTAAACATAAAAATGTTATATATATATATATATATATATATATATATATATATATATATATATATATATATATATATATATATATATATATATATATATATAAGCAAATATGTGGATGTAGATCCGACGGTATGATGAAAAAATATAAGTCAAAGCAAAATCCGAATGTGTAAGTTTACTGCTTTAATTTTGTTTTACTGTCGACATCAGACGTTTCGGTCTAGTAGACCATCTTCAGGACATGGTTATTGGAGACATATTTATATTTAAGTCAACATGAAGAGACGATAGACACAAGACTAGTCAGAATTTCAGTTTTTCTGTTTCTGGCTAGTCTTGTGTCTATCGTCTCTTCATGTTGACTTAAATATAAATATGTCTCCAATAACCATGTCCTGAAGATGGTCTACTAGACCGAAACGTCTGATGTCGACAGTAAAACAAAATTAATACAGTAAACTTACACATTCGGATATATATATATATGTTTCAAATGTCCTTAAGGAACTGTGTTCCTGATCTAACGGAATTCATAAATAATTACATCGGTCATACTACTATATACCTATCCCGACGCCTTACGTTACACCTATCCGACTACAGCTCCATTAGAACCCATTCAAACACACACATCTTTTTCACATTATCTTGTGAAAGAATGTATCCTAGATAAAGTACTCGAAATTAGCTGCACTTTTTTGTCTGAAACGGAAAAGACTTTAACCCATAAAAATATCGTGTTACTTTAAGCAAAAGATTTAAATCTTAGTCTCCGTGAAAAAAAAATTTTTTTTTCACAACTATAATCATGTTAGTCATACATGTCGCACGTGATAACACGCTTAGGCGATCATGCATCTTTTGATACATGACTGATAAGGCAATTTTTTCCCGCCATTACTTTCTGCGGTAGACTTGCGCGTAAGTGAATGACGGACACGGAATTCGATCTCGGCTCCCCAATCTCTCATTCCGAACCGCTATCCATTACTTATTCAACAGAAAAATATGTCTCAAACAAGTTAAGAACAATACTCAGACACTTGGCCGACGGACATTTGACCGAATGGACATTAAGCCGAAAATGTAGTGGCGTACTTACATGTGTCTGTCACACTCTTTATCGTAATGTGATACATATATTTATATTTATTTATAATTTTCGTTTTTTTTTGTTTTTTTACAGGCTTTTTTTAAAGCTATTTAAATCTATTAAATCTATGAAATATATTATATTTTACTTCAAATATTGCTATAAGATGACAAGTATTTTGAGAAAAAGGACATTTTACGACATCAAAAATCTTAAGCATTTACGATATGAAAGAACTTTCAATTTCGCTTTTAATGATCATTATCTGAAAGGGATCAACTAGCTTTTATTTTACTGTTAAATACGAATTTAAATAATTAGGTCTTACTTTTTACCCAAATACAGTAAATATTTTTTTAAATACTAATTTCAATAATCAAATATTGAAATAAAAAACTTTTGACTTTAAATTTAGATTTAGTAATTTAATCATGATGGGGACTAAATTATGATAATATCTAAACAGTCTGCTTAAACAAGACGCACATGAGAGGAAATCAACAGTTTCAAGAATTTTCCTTCATTTTCAGAAGAAACTGAACAATTTGTTGACATATCACCATCTATGGATTATTTAATGCCGAAATCGAATTATTTTGAACACAGTTTTATGGCTTCAACTAAATATATTTTGTATGCCTTCAACTACAGATAAAATGTATTATTGCTCATTTTTCTATAAAATGTATTGTTGATACACTATTTACATTATTCGGACTATTGTCCTCATCTTTGTCAACATATTTATTACAACGTTTCGGCTCTTCAGTATCTGTCTATATTTCTGAGATGAGGTATTATGTACATTATTTACATTATTCGGACTATTGTCCTCATCTTTGTCGCCATGTTTATTACAACGTTTCGGTGTTGTACGCTCCGGCCTTCTTCAGGTGGTTGGAATGTCGAACTGAACCATATATTTCGCTCACTGGGGTAGACTGTTCTACTTTATCTACTGTGCCATGTGTCCTTGGCACAGTGGATAAAGGTGTTGGTTAGATCCAGTGACAGGACACAAAGAGTGTGAGTTCAATACCCGATTAAGGCAGTGGAGAATTTGCAGAGGGGAATTAACAGGAGATGACTGATAAATGACATCCATTAAACATGGCACGTGGAACTAGAATAGTCTACCCCAGTGTGCTTTCATGGAGGCGGCCTGACTCGTCCGAAGTTAGGTCGGGGTTGCTGTTTGAACCGATATGATGCAAAAGCCAAAATTGGCAATGAGGAGAGTGTATCACTGAAGACCACCCTTGATTCATCTAAAATGTATTATGCAACTATATATATATATATATATATATATATATATATGTGTGTGTGTGTGTGTGTGTGTGTGTGTGTGTGTGTGTGTGTGTGTGTGTCTTCCTTCCCGAAACTCCCAATAAAATCAATATTCTCGATAAATGCATATAGGTGGGTGACATATTAGATTAGAAGAGAAAACATAAAACAAGAAATAAAAAATGGACGTGTAAACGTCTTAAGTCCATTAAGTGAGGGGTTAGGTTTGGCTCCTTTTAACGACATATCAAATCGTATTAGATTATTTAATGACGAATATAAGTCTTACATGATAAATGTCATATTGAATTAAAAGATTGAAATCTGTCCCATTTACACCGGAGTCAGTCGCTTCAAAAACATTCTGACTTATATCGAGTTTAAACTCGAGAAAAGATACTTAGTTTTCAGTTAACACAAAGCTCAACGGTTTTCTCTGAAAGTACGACAAACAGCTGCCACAAAACATTTCCCTCTCAAGCAAGTTTTCCAATGTTGCAGGTAATTCGGGGCCAAAGTACTTAAGTCTTACAAAAGTGATTTTTATCTAGAACAGTAGCCGGGAATTAAAATAGTTGACAAGTCAACACCAAAGGAGTATAAGACAACTGACTTTTTTTATACTATTTAAATTATTCGGACTATTGTCCTCATATTTGTCGCTATATTTATTACAACGTTTCGGCCGTTGTACGCTCCGGCCTCCTTCAAGTGGTTGGAAAGTCGAAATGAAACCTTTATTTCGCTCACAGGTGTAGACTGTTCTAGTTCCACGTGCCATGTTTAATGGATGTCAGTTATAAGGTATCTCCTGTTAATTCCCCTCTGCAAGTTCTCCACTGCCTTAACCGGGTATTGAACTCACACTCTTTTGTGTCCTGTCACTGGATGTAACCAACGCCTTTATCGACTGTGTCATGTGTCCTTGGAGAGGGGAATTAACAGGAGATAACTGACATCCATTAAACATGGCACGTGGAACTAGTACAGTCTACCCCAGTTAGCGAAATAAAGGGTTCAGTTAGACTTTCTAACCACCTGAAGAAGGCCGGATCGTACAAAGGTCGAAACGTTGTAATAAACATGGCGACAAAGACGAGGACAATAGTCCGAACAATGTAAATAGTGTACATAATACCTCATCTCAGAAATATAGACAGACTTTTTTTATATGTGTTGCAACAATGCACATTTATGTTAAGTACGAGAATGATATAATCAGGATGCGATAGAAATACCTCTCACATATACCACCCAGAAATACCTCCCGCCTAATGGTAAAACATTAATGGCAATAGTGTCTTCATTTAACTGATGTCTTACCATTATGTGGATGCTATTTGTAGGAGATATATGTGGGAGATATTTCTTTTTGATATCAATTAATACATCTCTGAGATGAGGTATTATGATTACTTGCGTTATTTACATTATTCGGACTTTTATCCTCATCTTCATTGCCATATTCACAACGTTTCGGCCATTGTACGCTCTGGCCTTCTTCAAGTGATTGGAAATTTTGGAGAGTTGAGTTAAAGGGAAAAAAACTGATACATCCGGAAGAGGTATGGCATGGGGAACTAGAAAAATCTAAAGTCCAGTGAACGAAAGAAAAGGGTTCAGTTCAAAATTCCAATCATGGGAAAAAGGCCGGAGCTTACAACGGCAGAAACGTTATGAATATGGCAATGAAGAGGAGGATAACAGTCCGAATAAATGTAAATAATGCAAGTAATTTCTTTTGGAGTTATTATCTTTAAATTTTACGGAAAAAGCTGATAAAAGTGCAATCGGTTTTCCTAGATCGATAGTTTGTAGTGCACGGATCCTGTCTCAGCGACATGAGGATATATAGCGGCAAAGTTTGGGTGACTCAGCTGTCTTCGGTGTATACATGCAATCTAATACAGCCCTGTAGCTTTGGGTCCATTACCATTCGCACGGCTGTATGTAAAAATCGTATCTGCCTGATGATGATATGAATATCCTGCCATTGTTAAGCGGGAGACTTCTGAATTAACACACAACAACACACGTTAAACGTTGAAGACAGACTAGATACAAATGTACACGAATGACAAATGTAACTTGGTCTATATATTAATACAACGCCATCCACCGTAAACTTTCATTATAACTCAAAAACGAACGATTTGTTGACATATGTTTATGTGGATTTTTCTCCTTGTTTTTGTGTCAGGAACCAGCTCCAAAGTATAAAAGTATGGAATCACACAGATATATTACAAATAGAAATATAAAACAAAAGAAGTAGAAGTTGTAGTAATAACAATCAGGTTAGGTTGGAGAGAACTGTGTTGTCTCGACCAGTATCACTATTCCAATGTCTTACAGTAATCGTCTAAACGCGACTCTGTCTGCGACTGACTTTCACTGACTGACTGGCCGACTACCTGACTCACTCACTGACTCTGTCTCTGACTGACTCACACTGACTGACTCACACTGACTGACTCACACTGACTGACTCTCACCGACTGAGGGACCGACTACCTGACTCACTCACTGACTCTGTGTCTGACTGACTCACACTGATTGAGTCACAGTGACTGACTCTCAATGACTGACTGACTGGCCAACTACCTGACTCACTCACTGACTCTGTCTCTGACTGACTCACACTGACTGACTCACACTGACTGACTCACACTGACTGAATCGCCGACGACCTGACAAACTCATTGACTGTGTCTCTGACTGAATCACACTGACTGACTCACACTGACTGACTAGCCGATTACCTGAAACTCATTGATTCTGTGTCTGACTGACTCAGACTGTCTGACTCACACTGACTGACTCACACTGACTGACTCACACTGACTGAATCGCCGACGACCTGACTAACTCATTGACTGTGTCTCTGACTGAATCACACTGACTGACTCACACTGACTGACTAGCCGATTACCTGAAACTCATTGATTCTGTGTCTGACTGACTCACACTGACTGACTAGCCGACTAACTGACTCACTCACTGATTCTGTGTCTGACTGACTCACACTGACTGACTCACACTGACTGACTGGCCGACTACCTGACTCACTCACTGACTCTGTGTCTGACTGACTCACACTGATTGAGTCACAGTGACTGACTTTCACTGACTGACTGGCCAACTACCTGACTCACTCATTGACTCTGTCTCTGACTGACTCACACTGACTGACTCACACTGTCTGACTCACACTGACTGACTCTCACTGACTGACTGGCCGACTACCTGACTCACTCAACTGACTCTGAGTCTGACTGACTCTCACTAACTGACTCACACTGACTGACTGGCCGACTACCTGACTCACTCACGGACTCTGTCTCTGACTGACTCACACTGACTGACTCACACTGACTGACAAGGCCGATTACCTGACACACTCACTGAGTCTGTGTCTGACTGACTCACACTGACTGACTCACACTGAATGACTCTCATGACTGACTGGCCGACTACCTCACTCACTCACTGACCATGTCACTGACTGATTCACACTGACTGACTCACACGGATTGACTGGCCGAATGTTTTACTCACTCACTGAATCTGTGTCTGACTGACTCACACTGACTGACTCAGTGACTGACTCTCACCGACTGACTGGCCGACTACCTGACTCACTCACTGACTCTCTGTCTGACTGACTCACACTGACTGAATCACACTGACTGACTCTCACTGACTGACGGGCCGACTAGCTGACTCACTCACTGACTCTCTCTCTGACTGACTCACACTGACAGACTCACAATTACTGACTCACACAGACTCACAATGACTGCCTGGGTGACTAGCTGACTGACTCACTGACTCTGTGTCTGACTGACTCACACTGACTGACTCACAATGACTGACTGGCCGACTACCTGACTCACTCACTGACTCTGTGTCTGACTGACTCTGTGTCTGACTGACTCACACTGACTGACTCACATTGACTGACTCACAATGACTGACTGGCCGACTAACTTACTCACCGACTGAGGGGCCGACTACCTGACTCACTCACTGACTCTGTGTCTGACTGACTCACACTGATTGAGTCACAGTGACTGACTCTCACTGACTGACTGGCCAACTACCTGACTCACTCTCTGACTCTGTCTCTGACTGATTCACACTGACTGACTCACACTGTCTGACTCACACTGACTGACTCACACTGACTGACTGGCCGACTAGCTGACTCACTCACTGACTCTGTCTCTGACTGACTCACACTGACTGACTCACACTGACTGACTCACACTGACTGAGTCACACTGACTGACTCACACTGACTGACTCTCACTGACTGACTGGCCGACTAGCTGACTCACTCACTGACTCTGTGTCTGACTGACTAACACTGAGTGACTCACACTGACTGATTGGCCGACTACCTGACTCACTCACGGACTCTGTCTCTGACTGACTCACACTGACTGACTCACACTGACTGACAAGGCCGATTACCTGACACACTCACTGAGTCTGTGTCTGACTGACTCCCACTGACTGACTCACACTGATTGACTGGCAGAATTTTTGACTCGCTCACTGACTCTGTGTCTGACTGACTCACACTGACTGACTCACACTGACTGACTCACACTGACTGAGTCACACTGACTGACTCACACTGACTGACTCTCACTGACTGACTGGCCGACTAGCTGACTCACTCACTGACTCTGTCTCTGACTGACTCACACTGACTGACTCACACTTACTGACTCACACGGACTCACAATGACTGCCTGGGCGACTACCTGACTGACTCACTGACTCTGTGTCTGACTAACTCACACTGACTGACTCACAATGACTGACTGGGCGACTACCTGACTCACTCACTGACTCTGTGTCTGACTGACTCACACTGACTGACTCACAATGACTGACTCACATTGACTGACTCACAATGACTGACTGGCCGACTAACTTACTCACTCACTGACTCTGTGTGTCACTGACTCACAATAACTGACTGGCCGACTACCTGACTCACTCACTGACTCTGTGTCTGACTGACCCACATTCGCTGACTCACACTCACTGACTCACACTGACTGACTCACACTGATTGACTGGCCGAATTTTTGACTCACTCACTGACTCTGTGTCTGACTGACTCACACTGACTGACTCACACTGAATGACTCTCACTGGCTGACTGGCCAACTACCTGACTCACTCATTGACTCTGTCTCTGACTGACTCACACTGACTGACTCACACTGTCTGAATCACACTGACTGACTCTCACTGACTGACGGGCCGACTAGCTGACTCACTCACTGACTCTCTCTCTGACTGACTCACACTGACAGACTCACAATTACTGACTCACACAGACTCACAATGACTGCCTGGGTGACTAGCTGACTGACTCACTGACTCTGTGTCTGACTGACTCACACTGACTGACTCACAATGACTGACTGGCCGACTACCTGACTCACTCACTGACTCTGTGTCTGACTGAATCTGTGTCTGACTGACTCACACTGACTGACTCACATTGACTGACTCACAATGACTGACTGGCCGACTAACTTACTCACCGACTGAGGGGCCGACTACCTGACTCACTCACTGACTCTGTGTCTGACTGACTCACACTGATTGAGTCACAGTGACTGACTCTCACTGACTGACTGGCCAACTACCTGACTCACTCTCTGACTCTGTCTCTGACTGATTCACACTGACTGACTCACACTGTCTGACTCACACTGACTGACTCACACTGACTGACTGGCCGACTAGCTGACTCACTCACTGACTCTGTCTCTGACTGACTCACACTGACTGACTCACACTGACTGACTCACACTGACTGAGTCACACTGACTGACTCACACTGACTGACTCTCACTGACTGACTGGCCGACTAGCTGACTCACTCACTGACTCTGTGTCTGACTGACTAACACTGAGTGACTCACACTGACTGATTGGCCGACTACCTGACTCACTCACGGACTCTGTCTCTGACTGACTCACACTGACTGACTCACACTGACTGACAAGGCCGATTACCTGACACACTCACTGAGTCTGTGTCTGACTGACTCCCACTGACTGACTCACACTGATTGACTGGCAGAATTTTTGACTCGCTCACTGACTCTGTGTCTGACTGACTCACACTGACTGACTCACACTGACTGAGTCACACTGACTGACTCACACTGACTGACTCTCACTGACTGACTGGCCGACTAGCTGACTCACTCACTGACTCTGTCTCTGACTGACTCACACTGACTGACTCACACTTACTGACTCACACGGACTCACAATGACTGCCTGGGCGACTACCTGACTGACTCACTGACTCTGTGTCTGACTAACTCACACTGACTGACTCACAATGACTGACTGGGCGACTACCTGACTCACTCACTGACTCTGTGTCTGACTGACTCACACTGACTGACTCACAATGACTGACTCACATTGACTGACTCACAATGACTGACTGGCCGACTAACTTACTCACTCACTGACTCTGTGTGTCACTGACTCACAATAACTGACTGGCCGACTACCTGACTCACTCACTGACTCTGTGTCTGACTGACCCACATTCGCTGACTCACACTCACTGACTCACACTGACTGACTCACACTGATTGACTGGCCGAATTTTTGACTCACTCACTGACTCTGTGTCTGACTGACTCACACTGACTGACTCACACTGAATGACTCTCACTGGCTGACTGGCCAACTACCTGACTCACTCATTGACTCTGTCTCTGACTGACTCACACTGACTGACTCACACTGTCTGACTCACACTGACTGACTCTCACTGACTGACTGGCCGACTACCTGACTCACTCACTGACTCTGTGTCTGACTGACTCACACTGACTGACTCACAGTGACTGACTCTCACCGACTGACTGGCCGACTACCTGACTCACTCACTCACTCTGTGTCTGACTGACTCACACTGATTGAGTCACAGTGACTGACTCTCACTGACTGACTGGCCAACTACCTGACTCACTCTCTGACTCTGTCTCTGACTGACTCACTCACTGACTCTGTCTCTGACTGACTCAGACTGACTGACTCAGACTGACTGACTCTCACTGACTGACTGGCCAACCACCTGACTCACTCACTGACTGACTGACTCACACTGACTGACTCACACTGACTGACTCACACTGACTGACTCACACTGACTGACTGGCCGATTACCTGACTCACTCACTGACTCTGTCTCTGACTGACTCAGACTGTCTGACTCACACTGACTGACTCACACTGACTGACTCACACTGACTGAATCACATTGACTGACTCACACTGACAGACTGGCCGATTAACTGACACTCATTGATTCTGTGTCTGACTGACTCACACTGATTGAGTCACAGTGACTGACTCTCACTGACTGACTGGCCAACTACCTGACTCACTCATTGACTCTGTCTCTGACTGACTCACACTGACTGACTCACACTGACTGACTCACACTGACTGACTCTCACTGACTGACTGGCCGACTAGCTGACTCACTCAACTGACTCTGAGTCTGACTGACTCACACTAACTGACTCACACTGACTGACTGGCCGACTACCTGACTCACTCACGGACTCTGTCTCTGACTCACACTGACTGACTCACACTGACTGACAAGGCCGATTACCTGACACATTCACTGACTCTGTGTCTGACTGACTCACACTGATTGAGTCACAGTGACTGACTCTCACTGACTGACTGGCCAACTACCTGACTCACTCTCTGACTCTGTCTCTGACTGACTCACACTGACTGACTCACACTGTCTGACTCACACTGACTGACTCACACTGACTGACTGGCCGACTAGCTGACACACTCACTGTCTCTGTGTCTGACTGACTCACACTGACTGACTCACACTGACTGACTGGCCGACTTCCTGACTCACTCACTGACTCTGTGTCTGACTGACTCACACTGACTGACTCACACTGACTGACTGGCCGACTACCTTACTCACTCACTGACTCTGTGTCTGACTAACTCACACTGACTGACTCACAATAACTGACTGGCCGACTACCTGACTTACATACTGACTCTGTGTCTGACTGACTCACACTCACTGACTCACACTCAATGACTCACACTGACTGACTCACACTGACTGACTGGCCGACTACCTGACTCACTCACTGACTCTGTGTGTGACTGACTCTGTGTCTGACTGACTCACACTCACTGACTCACACTGACTGACTCACAATGACTGACTGGCTGACTACCTGACTCACTCACTGACTCTGTGTGTGACTGACCCACACTGACTGACTCACACTGACTTCCTCACACTGACTGACTCACAATGACTGACTGGCCGACTACCTGACTCACTCACTGACTCTGTGTCTGACTGACTCTGTGTCTGACTGACTCACACTGACTGACTCACAATGACTGACTCACAAAAAAAACAGATCGAAGATTTATATTTTGATAATTATAAAATAATTAAAAATTTAAAGATGTGGATTAAATTTATAACCTTCTACTATTTAAGATAAATAAATACGTAAATTAATCTCTCAGACTAAAATAATAATTATATTATAAAAAACTTCAACAACAACACTTTCGTTTATTAGACATTAAATGACATCGCTTAGCATCCTCCATATTTCGACATTTAGTTAGCCTGAAGTATATTTTTGATCATTCTTAAATTAAAAGATTCTGAGAAAATAACGGAATTTTTACTTCTGTTTATAAATACTTGTTGCACGATAGCATCCATATATTTGTCTTGAGGAAGTCCATCAGTGGACGAAACGCGTCGGCTAAAAAAGATTTCCTTTTCTCTTTACATATATATATATATATATATATATATATATATATATATATATATATATATATATATATATTTATTGTTAAGGACCGCGCATCATCAGACTTTACTTCCGCGGTCCTTTAAAAGGGCTATGGTGAAATAATTTATTACATGGAACCTTAAAGTGGTCTGTTTTTATTTAAATTATTAGCTCTGATTTACATTGAGCTCTCTGGATTCTATCCTCCTTGGGTCTACCCATATGGATTACCTAGTTTTTCGTAAACTAAATATATATATATATTTATTTATTTATTTATATATATATATATGTGTGTGTCTGTGTGAAGACAAGCAACAGCAGCAACAACTAAAATGAATATCATATGTAACTCGAAGAGAAAATAATGTCAATATCAAAATTTTGACTTTTCACACCACTTCAAACAAAAGCATAGGGAGGAAACTCCCATCAATACTGGAAAGACCGATTTGCGAAACCTGTTTTCCTGAAAAATTGTTTTAAGTGAAAGATTTTATAAATTTCCGCCGAAAGAGATATTGACTTCTCGCTCACTGGATGTCAAATGTTTCCTAATAAGGAAACAGTTAATATTAACATTACTATTACGTTCATATCGAGCGGCTCATAGCACACGTGGTGTAATGGTTAGCAAGCGTGTCTCGCTGCATCAATTACGACTGAATAGTAAGTTCAGTCCTCACTGAGGGACCCATGCTTTCGGCCTTTTGCCACATCTAAGCTATGCTTAGAAAATAGGCATATCATACAGCTTATTCAGTAACCCTCTCCCGTGAGTGGCTATTGGGCCTTGTAATGGGTGAACTTGAATATAAAATACAAATCTTCGTAACTATCCATAATGGACGGCGACGTAAGTGTGATTACCAAGTTTATCTCACAAATCAATTCGTTAGTGTACTATGTCTGATTCTCAAGTTATATATATATATATATATATATATATATATATATATATATATATATATATATATATATGAAGATTTAAGATTTTAAAATATAATAATTCAAAAGTAAAGCAGATATTTTCATATAGTGCTCAATATTAAAATTAATAATATAATATTAATATTAAAAATATAATAATTCAAAAGTAAAGCAGATATTTTCATATAGTGCTCAATATTAAAATTAATAATATAATATTAATATTAAAAATATAATAATTCAAAAGTAAAGCAGATATTTTCATATAGTGCTCAATATTAAAATTAATAATATAATATTAATATTAAAAATATAATAATTCAAAAGTAAAGCAGATATTTTCATATAGTGCTCAATATTAAAATTAATAATATAATATTAATATTAAAAATATAATAATTCAAAAGTAAAGCAGATATTTTCATATAGTGCTCAATATTAAAATTAATAATATAATATTAATATTAAAAATATAATATTAATATTAAGAACAGAGCATTGATAATTTAATAAAGTTACTTCACTGTAAATATCAAATTTTGATGTTGTTTCGAAGTTTCTTGGAATTGTCCATTCTTCAAGGGGGTTGTTGTTTGAATATTCAAACAGTCCCCTTAAAGAATGGACCATTCCAAGAAACCTCATAGTAAGGGAAACAACATCAAAAATTGATATTTACAGTAAAGTAACTTTATCATATTATATATATATATATATATATACACACACACACACACACACATATATATATATATATATATATATATATATATATATATATATATATATATATATAGTGTATTGAAGGGGTCCGTTTATTCAAGTATATCTGATTATATCTAAATTACCATCGTTTCTTGAATGAATAAAACATTGTTTATTTCTTAATTTCTCATATTGATTTAATAAGAGAGTTCTTATGTTCTTCTGATGCGCCAGAGGGACGTAATGAAAACCAGAATACTTGTCGGATGTAAATGCTTAGAAATAAAAGCGTAGAAATGTCGAAAGTAAAACCCTCATAAAAAAAACTGCTTTCCTTTCGTCGTTCCTGTTTTATTTTTACTTTCTTTTAAATTTTCATTTACTTATATTTTTTGTGACTGTCATTATTTCTTCTTTCGTTTACTTATTCCTTTTTATTTTTGTTTATTTGTCTTCGTTTTTTTTTACCCCTAACCATAAAACCTTCATTTTTTAAAAAAAGCAAAAACTCCCCTATAAAATATTATGCTGTTCGGAAAGTTATATCGTACTCTTAGAGTGAAAATAAACCCCGTTTAAATGTCGAAAATGCTTTAAATTAAAATGCTGTGAGCAACAGAGTGAATGGTATTTATATTATATATTATGCTTCTAAATTATATGAGGAACATAGGGCCGCACGATATCGTTGCGGTTTCTGTAACAAGGCAGTTTTTAAGTGATTAAATCTGACCTTCCTTCTTGGGGGTTGTGCAGTAGGCTAACAACCTACTGCACAACAGCAACCAGGAGGATCAGATTTTGAATTCCGAGTCGTCCTTCTTTTAGGCCAACCGAGGCTATAGAACCCGGTCTGTCTTGATATTTACACATAGCTAGGGAGGTAGAAGAGGATTAATACCTTTCCCAAGGGTATTAGCACGTAAGTGAATGTAATGGATTCGACTAGAATTCGAACTCAGCTCTCCGATTCCTTAATCCGAGCCTCTATCCATTACTCCACAGTGCCTCCCCTTTAAATTAAAATGTTAAGCGTAACAGAGTGAATCGTATTTATACCATGAACGTATTGCAAGGCCTTTGAAATGTATAGATTATTAGGATATAAACAATAAAAAAGAAACTTTACAGTTGGTAGATTTTATTGATTGATTGGTATTTTAACGCTAATCAAATCGGTGTTTGAATGTGATGTAAGCCTTTACAGTTGGCATGGGTACACCAAAACTAATATAAATAGACCGACCGTAACAACGCTCAGTGAATTTTAATCCTTGTATAAAACAACACATTGTCCTATGATTGATGTCCTCCTATATGGCAGTGAATGCTGGACAATCTCTTCACAAATGAAGAAGAGACATGAAGCAACAGAAATATGATTCTACAGAAGGATGATGAGAAAACCATGGACCGAACATGTGAGCAATGACGAAATTTGTCCCTTTTACTTCGCACTCACTTTCTCCTGCTCTCTCATTCTTCGTTTTTCTCTCCCAACTCTCTCTCTCTTTCTTTCTCTCTATCTCTTTCTTTCGCTCTCTCTATCTCTTTCTCTCTCTCTCTCTCTGTATATATATATATATATATATATATATATATATATATATATATATATATATATATGTATATATATATATATATATATAGATAGATAGATAGATAGATAGATAGATAGATATTAATCCAGAGAGAGCTCAACCTACAGATAATAATAATAATAATAATAATAATAATAATAATAATAATAATAATAATGAAAAGAAGAAGAAGAAGAAGAAGAAGAAGGAGAAGAAAACGTTAAATATTCATTTCGATTATAATTTATTTCGTGAATATCGAAATATTCATATCATCAGATCGAAATCTCTTTAGTGAATGGATACAATACACCAGACGGATATATTAGATTGATCTGAGGGTGGGAAAGCAAGAGAGAAGAGATGAGATATAGGTGGGGGTATGGAAAAAAGTGTAAAGGAAGTAATTTCTGGGTAGTAGTATGCTTAAACCGGCTGGCCCGGCCAAAAATTCTTTTTTTAAATTGACCGATATGGTCTGTTGTTTAAGGCAGGACAAACCAACTTAATTCCAAATTACTCTAATGAAAGATTCCTTAATACAAATAATAAGTAGAGATTACAATAATAATACCTAAAAATTCCTCACTTTAGACCGAAATTTCTTAGTCAATGGGAACAATATAGCTGACGGGTTTTATTCGATTGAAAGGGGGAATCCCTCTCTGTTTCATTTGGTCCATCATACTCTCAGCTTCTCCCACACTTTTACTCTCTCCTGGTCTCCCATTTTCTCTCTCCTCGTCTCTTTTATACACTCGACCATTCCTCTCTCCCCCCCTCTCTCTCTCTCTCTCTCTCTCTCTCTCTCTCTCTCTCTCTCTCTCCCAATTTGTCTTAATCCAGATTTGTCCTTCTTTCTCTGTCTTTCTCTGTCTTTTTCTCATTTCTTGACTCTATTGCACTTCCTTAATTTCACATTTGTTTTTTTCTTTCTTTTTGTCTTTCTTTCTTTCTTTTTTCTTTCTTTCTTTCTTTCTTTCTTTCATTCTTTCTTTCTCTTGATTTTACCTTTTACTCTATCGACTATATCTTTTTCGCTGTCACTAGATTTTTCTTCCTTTCAATTTGTCCTTTTCTCCCTCTCTTTTTCTCTCTTCATAACTCTCTCGTACTTCCTTAATTTCTCATTTTCTTCCTCCTCTCTCTCTCTCTTTCTCTTCTTCTTCACTCTACGACATTTGTTTGTTTTGAATAAGTGTGTCTAACCCTTAGGGTTTCAGATTCTTCTGATAGAAGTGTAGATGCTGCAAGGGGTGACAAGCATCAGTGCGTCTAGATACCTTCCTGCTTTATAATTAACAAATCTTTTTTTATTTATTTCTAGTTTGACTTATTTTTTTATATGATTATTCGCAAAAAGATGCTGCGAGAAGTGGTATCGTGTGGCAAGGGGTTCTATCCACTTCGCTGCAAAGTGTGTTGTCTGTAGCAACAATTTCGCTGACGTGTTGATATATGTCAGGCGCTCGCTGAATAACTGGTGGCGTCATTGGTGACCTCTAAACACAAGGACGATATTCCTAAGGGACACGAGCAGCAATGAAGTATTAGAATACATCAAACTCTTATTATGACATTCGCTTAGATGAGAAAGAAATTAAAAAAATCTTCACAAACTATCCACACTACATACTTATAGTCATTGTGTAACGATTTTCCTAACTTTTCAAACATATTCCGATGTAGCCATCCATCCAGTCTGTCTATCTGTCTATCGAAGATATCGTTTGCAAATATATATTGTTTTTTATTTTCTCGTTTACACAGTATAGTAGGGTCACTTGGGCACCGTCTGTGAGAAAAATGAGCACTATGACGCAATTCATTTTGCCAGAAATTTGCAAACAAAATACTATACTGCTTGGCATTTCAGAGTGTTTGAGTGTCAATCTGAGGACAGTGATTATTATGTGTAAGGCGCAGTTGAACGACTTACCAACAAAACTCCTTGTGACACCAAGGATGAACGGAAGGCAAGGATTATGGCAGCATTCACCAGCTTAAACAAGGAGACCGCCCAGAAGAGATGCAGGAGATTTTCGCAATCGACTAATGGCCGTGTTTAATGCCAATAAGGTTTTATTGAATGCATTTACTCTTTAGTATTTCAAGATATTTTTGTGTAACTTTTGGGCTGTTAAACTGATTCATTTAGACGACAATTTATCCATCGCACCTTATACATAAGTCATTCTATTTCTCTCTCTATATATATATATATATATGTATATATATATGTATATATATATGTATATATATATGTATGTATATATATATATGTATATATATATATATATATATATATATATATATATATATATATATATATACATACATACATATATATATATGTGTGTGTGTGTGTGTGTATATATATATATATAGAATCAATGACGTTATGAAGAGTTAAGTTTGCGAATAGGATTATAAATATCCGCCATCCCCCCACCTTTTTTGATGTTGTTGTTGTGGTTTTTACCTTAGCGGGAAACTTGCGCCTTTAACATCAGCAAATGTGGAGGGGAATCTATCTATCTATCTATCTATCTATCTATCGATCTATCTATCTATCTATCTTTGCAGACAGACAAAAAAGATAGAGAGGACCAGGATTTGAAAGAAAGAAAGAAAGCTGGTTAGATAGATAGATAGATAGATAGATAGATAGATAGATAGATAGATAGATAGATTGATAGATAGATAGAAACAGACATTGAAAGAAAGAAAAAGAAAGAAAGAGGCTAAGATAGGTAGATATAAGATAGATTCACTGAATATATATAAAAGAAGCAGACTAAACGATAGACAGTAAGTAGCTGAATGACAAAATGTAAAAATATACAATGCACGTTCCGTCTCTAGGTTTTACATTAATTATTTAGTTAGTTATTATGCATATAATACTATCTATAGATCGATCAACAGTCAAATAGATAGATAGATAGATAGATAGATGGGTATGTAGGTAGGTAGACACATACTTTGAAAGAAAGGAAAAAGAAATAAACAGGCATATATAGATAGATAGATAGATACATAGATAGATAGATAGATAGATAGATAGATAGATAGATAGATAGATAGATTTCTCTTCACATTAGCTGGTATTAAGAGCACGTGACCATTAGGAAAGTAGAAATATAGCGGATATCTACAATCCTTCACGCAACTATTAATGCTGTTGACTATATTTGACATATTTGTAACATTAAAAAGAATTGAAGAAATGATGTTTTGGCATTAATTACAAAGTTATAATGCTTTTGAATTTGGCCATTATATATGCTTCTTTTTTTTTCCTCATCCATAATGACGCCATGACAGATGTGACGACAGTTAAAATTAACTCTGGAAATAATCATCATCAAAAAAGTAAATCAGCCGTGCTACGAAATAGGGAGCAACTGGGTCAGTTTAATGAATTCGTGGATTTTGACAAAGATATTAATTACTTGTTTCAATATGTTATTTAATAATACGTTAATTTGGAGCGGATGTCTGTTTTTCTGTCAACACAACCTCGAAAAAATTCTTTAAAGTAAGTGTTCAGATATTTTATACATATTTGATTTAGTAAAGATTTTTTTTAGTTTGCTTTAAATTTTCTAGTCCACGCAAGACGCCTGTGATTTTCTATTGCAGAACGAAAATTAGAAAAAAATTCCATTTACTGATGCCAAACTCACGCAAGAGCTACAAACGCGAATTAGATGAATTTCTGATTATATCTCTGAGATGAGGTATTATGATTTATGACCCAGTGGATAAAGACGTTGGTTAGGTCCAGTAACTAGACCCAAAGAATTATGAGCTCAATCCCAGGCCACAACAGTGGTGAACCAAAACTTAGAGAGTTGAGTTAAAGGGAAGACATCCCGAAGACCCATGGCACATGAAATTAGAACAATATAATCCGATGGACGAAATAAAAGGGTTCTATCGAAAATCCAATCACCTGAAGAAGGCCGGAGAGTACAACGACCGAAACGTTGTGAATATGGCAATGAAGATGAGAATAACACTCCGAATAATACAAGTATAGATAAATTTCTTTGTTCTGTTTATTATTTGAATCATTTCTTCCCAAGCAAGGCATTAGTGCCACTAAGACGCAAGACGGTTCTGTGAGTGGACTAGAATGAGAAGACTTAAGTGACGAGAAAGTACAACAGAAGAAGAGAATCCAGGAAGACAGAAAATGGTGATTGACGTTACATTTAAAATTTTGAAGATTGTAAGTGGCAGGGGAGCAAGAAATCGGAAGAGAGTTCCACAGGTTAGAAGTGTAAGAAAAGAAAGTGTTAGAATAGAACTTACGGTTACATCTACAGTAAAACGACGATATCTTGTAGCCAATCTATTTCGAAATCTTAAATTACAAGGAGTGGAGACCATTAGAACAGCTGCCAGGTACATATCTATAGAAAAGACAAAGGTTAAGCCACGCGACGTCGGTAAGAAAGCGAATGAAGTCGAGATGCCAGTGCAGGATCGATAACATTACTGACCTTTGAATTATGTCGAAGCATCAGACCAAAATTCAATTTAATGTGCAAGATGTATTCTGTCGAGAAAACCTTCTTCATGGCAGTCCTAGCAATTGATTCACTATAATCGTGTCAGTAGAAAATGTGAGACCAATAAGGCGTAATGAGTTGCTATCCTGGAGGTTAGCATCACTCATGCTAATGGAGAGCAAAGATGGTTCTCTAAGATGATTAAAAGGCAGAAGTTTCGTTTTGAAGGCGTTAAAATATACAAACTATTTCTTATCCCGTTAACAACCTATCTATCTATCTGTGTGCCTATCTATCTATCTATCTATCTATCTATCTATCTGTCTGCTTATCTATCTATCTATCTATCTATCTATCTATCTATCTATCTATGATACTGTCCCTATATCTATCTATCTATCTATGATACTGTCCCTATATCTATCTATCTATCTATCTATCATACTGTCCCTATATCTATCTATCTATCTATCTATCTCTTGTCTTTTATTGTAATCATTTTTAAATATCTTCCCTTATCTTATTTAATTTTCGAATAGGGTTTCTAGACTGAAGCCCTTGCGACCTGGCTATGACGATAAACTACATCCGCGTCCTGGGTAAGACGATAAAATACATCCAGCAACAAGGCCTCTAATCAGGAGGTTTTGAGGAGCGTGAAACCACCTCTTAATTGCTGGTGTTTCCAGGTCCGCCCTGACCCGAGGTGGTAGTACCTGTTAGGGTCACAGCTTTGGGAAAATAGTTAACCCTCAAACCAAACTGGGGTCAAAACACTATGAAAGTGTAAAAATAGGTTTTTATACAGCAATATTTTTTTATAAAAAATTGTTACTAACAATTAATTTTTTGAGGAAAAAATTATTACCAGCAATATATTTTTGGAAAAATTATTACCAGCAATATAAATCTTGTCGGCATTAAATAACCCATTGAGGTATTGATATGCCGTAAACCAAACCAAACCAATAACTCAGAGCATCGACGACTTTGCGAGCTTCATCTTTCACCATTCCGATCGTGGTTTGTCATTCATATTTTTACATTCACTACTGGAATTCATTATCTGCCATCTTACTGTGCTTACATCCACTGTTTGGTCTCTATGAATGTTCAGAAAATGATTGTTGAATGTATAAATCTTTCTCATTCAATGATAACATCACTGCTTCGTAAGCACTTTTACCAGGCCGTCATTCAGCTGCTACCTATAAGAAGACAAAAATGTAGTTTATTGAAGGAAGGTTCAAATTCTACTGCCATATCACCAACGTCCACTTCTGACGTTGTTGGCCAACCTAATAGAAGATATTGATTTCATAGAGGCGTGAGTATTTCGATGAGAAATGTGAAAATGCTGATTTAAGCTTCCATAATTGAGGTGAAAATTATTCAAGGTGCTCAAAAACATAAATGTCTGCTTAGATCTGTTGTATGTGTCCACTGTGAAGTATAGGGCACACAGTGAGATGAAACCTAGTTTTATTCTTTATAATGATTGTGAAACAGGCTGTTATTAACTCCTTCGTTATTTACTTCTAACTTCAGCGTGGCTTTTGATTATCGGAAAAATATTA
>OZ038498.1:30025178-30045178 GCA_964036315.1 Acanthosepion esculentum
AGAATGCGAACGTTCTATCCACTCGTGCCCATAATTTACATTCATTCCCTCTCGCAAACAGATACACACATATATACATTAAATAAATTACAAACATTATGTTTGCTTATTTTTAATAAGCAGACATAATGTTTGTAATTTATTTAATCAGACATGCCTAAAAGAGAATTTGCTGCCTAAATACACATATATACATGTATACATATAATAATGATAGTCACTTCCATCTCTTCATTTGGTAGCTTTTTTGTGTTTTTCATTCAGAATTTTATTATTTCCATCATATATACCTGAGCTAAAGCTCTGCTATGGGCCCGTAAGTAATTCTTAAGGCCAGCTTCACTTTTATAACGTCTCTTATACACGACCCAAACATAAAGTTTGTCTGTGCTAACTATATTGGAAACTTTCCTGACCATGTGCACAGTAATGTGACATTTGAGTCCCGCAACAAACTTAAAAACCTTGTTAAAAAAACCAATAAACTCGTACAAGTAACCAGCAGGTTTTCTGGTAGGATTGCTTCTACA
The DNA here is from genome assembly GCA_964036315.1 of Acanthosepion esculentum. Taxonomy (NCBI): domain Eukaryota; kingdom Metazoa; phylum Mollusca; class Cephalopoda; order Sepiida; family Sepiidae; genus Acanthosepion; species Acanthosepion esculentum. The sequence goes on from OZ038498.1 coordinate 30,025,709, forward strand.
GGTGTCTGCACCTGATCTCCCTGATGTGAACACACGTGACTGGTTAAACCAACCGCCGAGAGGGTGACTTTTCCAGAAATATTGCAAATGCGTTGGTGCCCTAATAGCTCTTGGACGGATTCTATTTCTGCTCTCCTAATGGCACACTTTTTTTTTCCTCATCTACTGGTACTTGTAGGTATGCTTCGCTCAAGTCTATCTTTGAGAAAAATTTTCTTCCGTTCAACTTTGTAAAAACTTCCTCTGGACTAGGGAGAGGATAATGATAATCCTTAATCGCTGCATTCAATCCCGTCGAGAAATCAGCGCATACTCATATCTCACCCGATTTCTTTTTCACGTAAGCCGTAGGTGCGGCCCATTGACTATATTCCACCTTTGTCAATATACCGGTTTTCACGAGTCTATCCAACTCTTCGTCTATTTTTCCTAATGATGCGTAAGGTACATTTCTTTTCTTCTTGAAAATGGGTTGTACATTTTCTTTTAGTTCGATTTTTGCCGCCATTTTTTTACACCTCGCGAGGCCGGCTGAAAATACGTCGGGGAAACTCTCCTTTAATTTCTCCTTCAATTTCTCTGCCTCGGTCGATAACCTTTCCACTTTTTGGCAGAACGTATTTGTCGGTAAATCCCACGGGTCAAATTTCTGCATCCAGTCAGTTCCAAATAAATTTTCCGTATTATTTAGAACATACATCTTTAATTTCTTGGTCATCCCGTTGAACGTCACATTTGTGATAATCTCCCCCTCAAATTTGATTTTTCTTCCTGTTACCGACCTGGCTATTTATCTGTTCTCAACATGGTCGGTTTGTTTAATTTCTTCACGTCTGTAAGCTAATAATGGTTAAATCTGATCCGGAATCTAATTGTAATCTGATTTTTTTGTTTAACATTTGTACTTGTACGTATTTTCGTATATTTATCCCGTCCGCTTGGTCAGTTCTAGTGACTCTTACTCAGCTTTTGTTTTCTTTCTTTGTTCTACAGTGCGAACATTTATGTCCCACTTTATTGCACAACAGACAAGTCTTATAGCGGTATGGACAATCTTTGTACCAATGCAAAGTCCCACAGCGATAGCATGGACTGGACGGTGGTTTCTTCTGAGGTTTCATTTGACATTTTGTAGTAAAATAATGTTTTTTTTTGTTTTTGAGGAGGGTGAAAAACGTGCTTGTCGTACTTTTCGTATGTGAGCGACGCCAGACTCTTCGATATCTTTCGAGTCCTTTTTTACGCTTATACATCTCTGACAGACCTCAGCCAATTTTTGTAGCGTCAATTTTGGTTCACTCTCAAGTTTTGTTAGAATTCTCCATCTGATCTCCGCATCTTTAGTCGAAACCAGGCCTTGGACGAATATCAAACATTTAAAATTGTCAGGGCTGAGTTCAGATAACTTAAAGTCATCGCAGTGTTTGTTTACTACGGAAGCGAATGATATATAGTCTTCGCTATCCTTTTTTGTTAAATTTAAACATTTCCACCTTTTGTGGAATAGTGAAGTGTTCTGACTAAATAATCCCTTTACAAGTTTCACGGCTTCCTTGAATGTCAACTCATTCGTTTTCCTCAGTAAGATGTAGTCTACGAATTTAGTGTATTCGCTTGACCCTAGTTTCCTCAGTAGTAGATGTACTTTTTCTGCGTCTGACCAATTCCCGCAATCAAATTCATATGAATCTTCATATCTTCTGAAGTAAGCTGCGAAGGTTTTGTCTTCGTCCGGTATTATAAGTGAAGTCTTTGATAGAGCTCCATATAGAATTTTGCGAGAATGCCGCTTCATTTCCAGAATTTTGTCCTTTATTTGTTACTGCCCGTATTAGTAATTCTTGTAGTTCGAGTTGCTTCTCTTCGTTTTTCTGTTGAATTTCTAATTGTTTTTCTTCGAGTCTAGTCTGTCTTTTCTCATTTTTTTGTTGCTGCTCGAATTGCATTTTCATTATTTCCAATATGGTTGCCTTAAAGTCTTCCATGTTTACACCGTAATTTTGTGTAACGATTTTTCCTTTTTTTCTTAGTGTAGACTTCGGGTCTTTGTCGCCTGTTGTTCTGAAAACTTAGTACGAAAAAATTTTCCTGCGTAGAATTCGATTCTGTTCTGGCTGACAGGTAAAATTCGTGTCTTCGTTACCACTGTTAAGGTTGGTGTCCAAAATTTTTTTTTATTTTTTTTGTTTATCTTCGCGTAGAACTTGTTTGTCTTTGTTTTGTTTTGTTTTTTAATACCTCCGTCGCTTCTGATATGGACGACCGATAGCAAAAAAGTTTTTTTTGTTTTGTTTTAGATTCTCCGCGTAGAATTCGTTTCTTCAATATCCTCGTCGCCCGGTATTAAAAAAGTTTTTTTTTAGACTCTCTCCGTAGAAATCGTTTCTTCAATATCCTCGTCGCCACTGTTATGGTCCATTTTTTAGAGATGACAATGATTTTTCAAGATACTAAGTCCTACTATTTAGCCTATATTTGGAGAGGAAACTAGATGGATTCATATATTATGCAAGTCTATTTGCGCATAATGTAAAGATAATGAATTCAACTGGAATTGTCTCGGTTCTCTGATTTCTCATTATAAGCCGCTATCCATTATACGACCAGTACATCAGTCTCACCATGTTACCAGGAGCGTAGATCAGCAGCACTGGGATGATAGCAGAGATCTGATAAAAAATAACTGTTTTCCTCCCCATTTTTAGTTCTTGTTTATTGGGTTTCTGTTCATTCTTCTCTTTGTTGTTGTAGAGTATTTGACTATTACGAGTTTTCTTTTCTTGCTCTCTTTTGTGTACTTTTCGAGCCTCTTAATTGCGGAATAGATGAATATTCTTATTCCTATTCCTTTCTTTTAACATATAGCCTGTCTATATGGCGGTAGATATTAATGCAGTCTAATCATTTTTCTTGTTCTAAGTCTCTCTCTTGTCCGGTTGTAAAATGATGCAAATTATTACTCTAGCACTCTAATACTGGTGTGTAATATGTCACTAGAGGAAAATAAATACGGACACTCAAAACCAATCTCTTTGAAGAGAACTATCTAATGTTAGTATTGAAATCTGCCGTGGAAGGAAGTAGCGAATGACCCCAATTTTTTTTTTTCATCTATCTTGGAATTTATATAGATGACTCTAATGGTGTTATTTTATGAACGACTCAGTTTCTCTCTGACGCCTTTTTACATAGCCATGTCCATGTTGATTGATCTGACTTTATTATTACTACGTTGGCAAATGTCTGCCTCTGTCCGTATGTGAATCTGAGCTCGCCCAATTCATCTCTTGATGTCATTTTTTTTCTGAATCAACTCACCCCGTATAAAAACGATAAAAACCTTTTTTTAACCTCCAGAGGCACAAAAGACAGAGATTCATAACACATTTTAAATTCCCTTAGCAAAAGCCACCTGAGAATCGGTCTTACATTGCAAGAAGTTTTTTAATTTAATTGTGTCTAAATTGTAGAGAAAACCAAATCATTTTTTTCTTTCAAATCCATTCGGATTGCTTCACTAGAGAATAGACATTCTATCATGAGGCCATTAAATGATTTCGTTTTTTGTTTTTCTTTTTTTACGTGCAACAATACAAAAACAGAGGCAAGGCACTTACGCACGCACGCTCATTATCCCTCTCATACACAAAATCAAACAATTACTCTTGCACGCACACACACACACGCACACATACACTAATTTACATGCACTCATTCTCACACAAAAATGCACGTTCTCACACATACGCACACATTGGTTCGCTCTCATAAGCGATCTCTCCTACACATGCATCCGACACACAGACAAACGCATGCTCTCTTATACAGACGCATATACATGCACACACACTCTTTCTACCACCCTCTCTCACACACGCACACGCACACACATACACGCTTACTCTCTCTCTCTCTCTCTCTCTCTCTCTCTCATACACACACAGACATACACTCTATTTCTCACACATATGCTATCTGACACGGGGGACACACAGTTTTACTCATAAGCGCGGGCTATTTCTCAAACACATGCAAACACGTGCACACTTCATTGCATGCACTCTCTCATACATAATCATAAACTCTCTCTTACAGATATTGACGATCACTCGCATACAATCTACTCATACGCTCTCTCTCTCATACACTGAATGAATGAGCAAAATGAGGTTCATACACATACACAGCACATTCCAGAGAAAGCTCGTTGAGATGTCATCAATTCTCCTTGCCTGTCTCATTCAACGAATATATATATATATATATATATATATATATATATATATATATATATATATATATATATATATATATATATAATCAGATCATTTAAGAGGCCGGAAAAGGAAAAATATCGTACCAAAAAACGGGCGCATATCAAAAAGTGTTCGATGCAGTTACCTTGTAAAGGGACATGCAGGGCAAGTAAATCTATTAAAGAAGCAAAAATACTTTATGCAACTGCACACAAGCTTGGTTTAGAACGTCAGGTCTCTTCTTTAGGTGGCGGGCAATAAGTGTTCGTAATACCATACTAAAATTAGTTTATTTATTTATATATATATATATATACATATTTTCATCACTTTAAATGTTAATTTTAATGGATACCCTTACTTAAGTAGACGTTCTGTTTATTTTCTTTTTCTTTAATGAGATTTCTCAAATGTTAAGACGAAAATAAAACCCTGTTTAAAAAAGAATAAACGGATCATCTACTGAGAGTAGCCACCAAAAACAGCGTTTAAAGTGATAAAAATATGACGGATTACTAAATAAAAACATCCATTATTTTCATTTGCTTCGTTTACGTTTCGGATACTGAACTGAACAGTTATGAACTTTCGGAAATCTGAACAAAAGGGATTTGCTAAAGTGGTATAAAATCATCATTGATTGACGACACTCTTCTTGGTTGAATTGGTCAGAGCACGTCGAATCAAACGATGTTTTTTCCTTGCAAAGTAGGGTTCAGGATCATTTCCTGTCGGTGGTCTAAATTTTTTAATAAGATTTCGAAATATTCAAACCGCTAGACGAAAATAAAATACTGTTGCGAAAGAAAAAATGAACCGTCTACTCACATATGAGTATCCACTAAAAATAACTTTTAATGTCACATACACAGGATAGAAATTGGTAGGAGGATTTGATTATTATAATTAAGTAATTCATCGAGTCTGAAACCTGAACAGAATGCAGAAAGCGCTGGACGTCCGTTTCGTCCTATATTTGGGACTCATCGGCAGTGCGCATCCAAAACCGAGAATGGAAACCCTGACAGTTAGGTTATTAAGCAAACATCATACCAACTGTTCCAACGGGCCTCGGCGACGAAGAGGTAGCAAATCAGACTCAATATAGCGCCGCTCGCTCACATATACCGTGGTGTAACTCAACTGAAATTCTCTGTAACCATAAGACTATGCCCCCCGGAGACACGACTACTATAACCAAGCCGCTCAAACTGAAGCATTAGAAGCTGGATCAAGGAGGTTTCTTTCAGAGTCAATGAATTACTTAATTATAGTTATCAAATCCTCCTATCAATTTCTATCATGTGTATATCATTGCTTCCTGCATTCTGTTGAGGTTTCTTTCAGACGCAATGAATTACTTAATTATATATATATATATATATGTGTGTGTGTGTGTGTGTGTGTGTGTGTGTGTGTGTGTGTGTGTGTGTGTGTGTGTGTGTGTGTGTCTGTGTCTCTGTGTGTCTGTGTCTGTGTGTGTCTGTGTAAATGAATTGATGAATAATTGCATCAGACATATCAATATTCGTTTATCAATATGACTCTGGTCTGAAAGCCCTTATCTACGGACACAAGAGTGATTTACGTTTAGATAATCATTTAATCTCTCTCGTAATGCACAGGAACAAAACTGGCCATAATTTTGATTTTACTAACGCGGCCCTTATTTAAAAAAGGACATAATTCTTTGAAGAGAAAATACTTCACAAGCTTAATAATAACATTATTACCAGCTATAAACACACGTCAAAACATCATATTACATTACCAATTTTATTGAATCCATTCTTAAAGAATCTAACTTATGTCTATCTAAAAGAGACAGTATTTACATCATAAAAACGATTCCATATCAGCACACGATAAAACCAACCGATATAGTGTCGGTTGGAGATACACATACGCAACTATGACTGACCAATGAAGATCAAACTACACAAAAGTGAAAACATCAGAACTTCTGCCACTAGACATGCCACTAGACATGCACACACCCCCCAATTACGAATGCACATTATCATCTGATGCCTGCCTAGACATATTGGATTTTTTTTAAACTTACATATATATATAGAATTATTTACGGTTAGAATCCACGTGATACATGACTGAACAATGAAAATCAAACCAAACAAAATTGAAAATACCTGAATTTATATCTTTTTATCCGTTTCTCAATCTCTGACGAAGCTTTAAAAATAGGTACAGCCACTAATTCGGTATAAATTTTCGATGCCTAAGGAGTAAAATGAATTTTTAACAATGAAAAATATTCTTGAAGATTTAATTTTAGCTTTAATTGAAAGGTAGAGGATTAAATTTACTATTTCCACTCAGTAAAATATTCTAGTGTATTTTAAATAAAAATTATATTTATCGGAACCTCAACTTTTTAGTCGACTTAAGAAAATTTTCTTAAAAGTGGTCATTTTCTTAATTTTAAGAAATTGGTAAACAAAACAAAATTCTCGGTTTAAAAATCTTCCAAAAATAAAATATATATTTGTGACACGTTATTTGAGTAAAATTAGCAATTTTAAAACTAAATTAATCTGAAATGAAATAAACATTACTTACTTATAGAAAAAAATAATATTCAAGCATTTCTTAACGGCAGGTCATGTCTTTCTGAAGCGATAATTGATATATTCACAAGTTCCAAGGTGATGACAGCTAGTATGGACGACATTGACATAAATTTACGAAATCTAAGTGAACGCCATTTTTGTTGTTTTAACTAACTAGTAATTTTTACAAATGAATATATTTTCAGCAATTATCTAATAATTTATTGGCTTTTATTTACCTTTCGAGGATTCTTTATAAAAATTTTTTTAAAAATGTAAATTCTATAAAATTTTCTTAAATTTAATGAAATACCATGATAGAGATAACTTAATAATTTATGAAATATTAGGTAATTTAATTATTATTAATTTGTATTTTTTAATAAATATTTTAATTTTATTTTTACTATTAATTGTTATCATGACACTTATTGTATTATTAAATTTTCATAGTACTTTAAATTTTATAAATAATGTCACTTTTGAAACACTATACTAAAAAAAAGTAGATTTGCAAAGACAACAAATTATTTTTAATTATTATCAAAATGTTTGGTGCGAAGAGTTGTAACAAGCTTTTAAATTTTCGCTTAGTAAATATGGTCTTCACTTTATAATTTAATAACCTAACTAAGGTGGTGTTTAGAAGAATTTTCAAACATTTTTGAAACTTTACAATTAAAAAGAGAAAAATGCAAACAATTCTTGTAAAAATTAATTATTTGTCGCAATTCTTTTTAGACTATAATGTCCTTTATATATATTATTTATGGAAGCAATTAAAAGCTTATTTAATTAAATAATTAGATAGTTTTGTTGCAGTTTTTATTTTATGAATTGGAGCAAATTTTAGAAAAGTTGTTGTTAGGAAAAAAGTGATGATTCACATTCTCCAAGGTAGCCTGTTTTTTAACGAATATAAAACCAATTTATCGCACTTTTAAATTCTAGAAATTTTTATTAAATTAATTCAATGGGATAACAGATGCAAAAAAACATATTTTTACAGAGGTTTTGCTAAAAATAATTTTTCCCAAAGTAAACTCATTCTTTTGTGAATAACTGCTAAAATCTGCATTAAAATCCAATAATTATGTGACTTTTGCGAGAATTTCAAAATAATGTGTTTTTCTCCGGAAAAGACGTTCAAAAATGTCCATTACCAGATCTGTTACATCGTCGACAAAAAAAAAATTTAAAAAATTTTTAACACAAATTTCGAACGTGTTAGAAAAGAGTAAAGAATTTTGAAAAGAATAATCAAAAGATACTTTGCTCTTTCTCCTTAATAATAACATAAATATTTTGACGATAAAACTTTTTTGTTATTAAGTTTGGAGCCTTTTTCATGTATTATATGCTGCTTTTTCAGACGATTAGTCGAGGTACCTATTTACAGAAGTGAAACAAGTTACATTGAAAAAAGGTTTCCTATTTGTTCTTTATCTTATCATTCTGTCGGATTCTAATCCATATTTAATCTATATTTGATCATAAATAATATATATATATATATGTTATGGTCCAGGTTCCTTGTAGCACGGTGATGGTCCAAGGTAGAACCAATGAAGAATAACTCGAACACAGGTATGGAATAACACAGATATATTACAAACAGAATATGTACAAAAGAAGTAGAAGTGTTAGTAATAACAATCAGGTTAGGTTAGAGAGAACTATGTTGTCTCGACCCCGTATCACTATTCCAATGTCTTACAATAATCGTCTGACGCGACTCTGTCTCTGACTGACTGACACTGACTCTGTGTCTGACTCACATGATGTTCCTTAACACGCCCACGTGTGTCAAATGTGGCACAAGGCCGGTTTAATGTGGGCTTTTCGAGCCCGTAGGCTCGGGCAAAAATTGCCCGTAGAACCCGTATAAACGGGATCGGGTTGGTCAACCTCCCCGAACGAGGCTCTACCCTTCGGCGGAACCTAGTCCGGGTTTCTCCCTGACCAGAGGCAGAGAGTTCCCTTCTGCCTCAGAGGCAGAGAGTTCGACCGAATAGCTGAGACGTCCAAAAAGGACTGGATCTCACACGGTGTTTAACAACACGCCCACGTGTGTCAAATGTGGCACAAGGCCGGTTTAATGTGGGCTTTTCGAGCCCGTAGGCTCGGGCAAAAATTGCCCGTAGAACCCGTATAAACGGGATCGGGTTGGTCAACCTCCCCGAACGAGGCTCTACCCTTCGGCGGAACCTAGTCCGGGTTTCTCCCTGACCAGAGGCAGAGAGTTCCCCTCTGCCTCAGAGGCAGAGAGTTCGACCGAATAGCTGAGACGTCCAAAAAGGACTGGATCTCACACGATGTTTAACAACACGCCCACGTGTGTCGAATGTGGCACAAGGCCGGTTTAATGTGGGCTTTCCGAGCCCGTAGGCTCGGGCAAAAATTGCCCGTAGAACCCGTATAGACGGGATCGGGGTGGTCAACCACCACGAACGAGGCTCTACCCTTCGGCGGAGCCTCGTCCGGGTTCCTCTCTGGCCAAAGGCAGAGAGTTCCCCTCTGCCTCAGAGGCAGAGAGTTCGACCTGATAGCTGAGACGTCCAAAAAACTGGATCTCACACTACCGCTTCCTCTTGAGGCGCAGTATTTATGGTGTACGGGATAGTCCATTACTATTATGGGTAAGTTCCCATAACAATATATATATATATATATATATATATATATATATATATATATATATATATATATACCACAAACATTTTCCAATGCTAATTTTCGGATGACCACAATATTTTTTGTCCTTCACGACCATAAACACTAGATTTTTAATCTGTAATTAACAATAACCTGATGATGACATTATGCTATGTGGAAAGTACTCTGAATAAACACAGTATGAGCCAACACGGTGTTTTCCTCTCGTCTTTTAATAATCGCACAAAAAGTTTATCCGCGAATATGAAAGGATCTTAGAGAAAATTAGTAGACAGAACATGTCAAAATTATTTAACGAAACCTGTCTTAATGAACATATAATGCCGAAATATACGCTTTTCAAATATATATGTATGTGTGTGTGTATGTGTGTGTGTGAGAGCCAGTTCTCATGGCTAGGAAGCGAACGTAATAACCACTCAGCCATACGCCCATATCAAATCTCCATATATATATATATATATATATATATATATATATATATATATATATATATATATATATATATATATATATACAAATGAGAGAAAGAACACATGGAGTAAAATTCCACTGTTCGTAGCATTTACTTTTACTCAGTATATTTTACTCAGTACAAAATAGAACAATATATTATTATTAGAGTTATTTATCATCACCTGAAGAAGTACAATTAAAGTATTGAATCATGAATGCTTTTGTGTAGTGATTTCATCATGTTTTTATTACAATCCTTTATGATAAAATAATATATATATATATATATATATAAATATATATATATAAATATATATATATATATAAATATAATATATATATATATACATATATATTATATATTTAAACATATATTTATATAGATATATTATTTATATATATATATATTTATATATATATATATACATTTATATATATATTTATATATATATATATAAATATATATATATATATATATATATAAATATATATATATATATATATATATAAATATATATATATATATATATATATATATATATATATATATATTGAGAGAGAGGAGTAGAAAGAGAGAGAAGGGAGAAAGAGAGAGAGTGGGAAAGACTGATATACTACTTATTCGCAACCTTCATTCATGAATTTAGAGTAAATTATTACTTTACATTTTCTTTTTTCGCCTCCAAACTTTAAATGTAAATGATACTGTAAATGATTACTGAACGCCTCTTTCTCTAAAATTATCTAGTAATATTTTGTGATTGAGAACCCTTGCGTATTTCGACTAAGAGTTTTTTTTTTTTGTTTTTTTTTTTTTGCTTTCTGTTTTATTTTCATATCGCACTTTAAACAATAAGAAGTCTGTATCCAGAATCAGTCTAATCACAAACCTCTTTTAAAGGCCGGCACATCTCGACACTTGTAAAAGAAACATAAATTAATTCGAAGATCGACCTAGTTTTAAAATTCGGTCAGTCAACACTCGATCAACACTCGATCATAATCTGTTACAGTGTAACCCGGATATGAGAGAGATTTTCTCTGGTCCCAAATTAGAGCCTGTGTTAATGTATATACAATAGACCAAACCCGGATATAAGAGACTTCTTCTCCGGTCCCGACAACTCTCTTATATCCGGGTTACACTGTACTTAGAAGTCACTGTCAACTGCCATACTGAACCAGCATGCACTATCAAAAGTGAATAGCATGTTGAAGTGAAAAACAGAAAAAAGTCTGAAGGTCCAACTCTAGGTTAACAGAACAAATATTTCTCTTATTCAAATCAAGCAGTTGGACATTAACAAAATAACTGATAAGAAAACTAGATCTTACATACACTAGAGAGCAGCACTGGCCATCAGCTAGAAACAACATATTCCCAATCCTCATCTGAGTTCATCCTCCACATCTACAATCTGACATTCGTCCATGCATGGAATACTATTGCTATATACAGTGTAACCCGCATATAAGAAACCCGGATATAAGAGAAACCCGGATATAAGATCGATTTTATCTGGTCCCAAATTAGAGCCTGCGTTAATAAAACATAATAGACCAAACCCGGATATAAGAGAAACCCGGATATAAGATACTTCTTATCCGGTCCCGACAACTCTCTTATATCCGGGTTAGACTGTATTTGAAAATCAGAGTCGGGTAAATCATAATGTCTGACCTTTTTTCCACCCCCGGCTTTATCTAGGTATAGCATTTCTTTGGGATAGGTGCCGAGTTAATTACATAACTTGGAACGGATGTAAATAAATTTTCTACAACTGACTTGATAGCCTAGGTCGACTGTAATTCAAGTATCCGCTCAGAGTCAGCGCGACAACGAATGAAGTCTTTCTTTAATGGTTTCATCCCAAGCAAGGGGATAAAGCCACTAGGACGTAGGGAGGCGGTACAGGGAGAGATAGAGCCTGAGAATGGGGGTGGGATTGAAGAAAGGACAAAAAAGAAACAAGGTTCAATAAGATAGAATATAGCGATTTGTGTAACATTTCAATTTTTGAAGATTGTAGTTATCAGAGAAGCGAGAAATCGGAAGGGAGTTACACGGGTGGGAAGTGCTAGAAAAGAAATTGTAACAGTAGAAGTGGAGGTTTCATCTAGCTAGTTCAACACTAAATCAGTGTAATCTAGTTGCCAATCTATTAGCACCCTTAAATTCATGTAATCAGGTCACCGGGGGAAAAGGCTTATCAGGACAGTTGCCATGAAAACATTTCTAGAATAAATAGAGAGAAGGCATATCAAATCGGTGAGAAAGTGACTGAAGTCGAGGTGTCTGGTCAGGATCGGTTACATTATAGACCCTTTTTGGGGATTTTGTCAAGAATCTCAAAACGTACATCAGGAGCACCGATTAAGATATAGCAACTGTATTCAGGATACAAATGAATGTTACATTTATAAATGTGCAAGATGGATTCTGACGCGGAAAGTTTTCTGGCACGACCAATATTACTTGGAGTAGCCGTAGCAGCTGATTCAGTTTCGTCGCTCCTCTCCATGTCAGTTGAAAATATGAGACCAAGAGGGCATAGGGTGTTTCTCTTCTGGAGGTTAGCATCAGCCATGTTGATGGCAGACGAAAAAGGTTCTCTGTGGTGATTAAATGAAAGGAGTTTTGTTTTGGATACGTTAAAATTTGAATTATATATTCAATTAAACAGAAATATCCTTGATAATGGCTAATAGAATAGTCGAAAGCGCTCGTAATAATGCTAGAAACACTTAATAAAAACATTAATCGCAGCGCCATATCAATCGTCCTCAATGGAACTTACATATATATATATATATATATATATATATATATATGAAATGAAATGAAATGAATAAAATCCGATAATTATTTTACTGTTATTTATATAGACAAACATATTTAAATAAATGCTCTGTTTATAATAAACAGTATTAACAAAATTTACCGGCCTGAACGCACGAGAAATTTTCATAGAAAGTATGTCCTCCGACAGGAATCGAACGTGCATCCCACACGGAACCGTCATTTAACCCGGCGTGCTATACCAGTTTAGCTACGACGGAGCGTCTGATTAGCAAGGTCGAATTTAAACCACAACCTTTCATGGTTTCCCTCGAACGTTCACATCTGCTCGAAGCGTATCTAAACGTAAACTAATCATGTCACATGAGTCCGACAGTATACTGTTTATTATAAACAGAGCATTTACTTAAATATTTGTGTCTATATAAATAACGTATAACAATAAAATACATTAAAATAACTGTCGAACTTTGTTTACGTTAGATAAAATAATTGACGAAATTTGTTTACGTTTAGATACGCTTCAGGCAGATATGAACGTTTCAGGGAAATCATGGGAAATTGTAGTTTAAAAGCTAAACTGGTATAGCACGTCAGGCTATGTGACGGTTTCATAAACTGGAAAAATGCGTTTTCTCCAATCCTACGAAGCGTCATCAGTCACTGGTGGATCTAAGACAGATGCAAACATTTGCAGCAAAACCTTGCATTTTGGGGTAAATCATTGATTTGTATTTGGTGGAATTTGAAAGTCGCGCTGTGTTACGTCTTGCTGAGATCTGGTCGAAACTATTGCTGCAGAGTGTTATAGGTGTGCACATTCACTTTGAGTACTTCAAATATCGATTTACGGGACACGGAAACCGAACATCTTCACGCTTTATGAAAACGCTCGTCCACACATTGTCGACAAAAAGAACTGTTTAAAAAATTCAGATTTTTTTTTTAATCGAGAAAATGAATCGTACATGAAATGTCAAATTCGATAGGGAAGCATCTCACTAACAGTATTTCACGTTTTGCCTAGCTAAAAAAAATTATCATTTTTTCAACAATGGAGATAAAAATTGCATTTTTTTTCCTTTGTAAATCTTCAGTGGATGCCTGCAGCATTTGCTGCGAAGCCTAAGATTCTTTTCTTTTTTAAGTTAAACCTTTGTATTTGATTGGCGGAGTAAGTAATGGCGGCTCCAGTTACTGCTACTCAATAACTAATTATTTAAGACGTTGCATACCGAGAAAGACAATATTCGGATTATTTTGCGAATGGATCCAGAATGCCCAGCTAACAAAGTCATGGAGTTTTACTTTGAAAAGACAGACTTCAAAAAGTTCAGAGGTCATCCAAGAACCACCATAGTTACAATGCTGAACCGAGACATTCAAAGAACAAGGCAGAAAAGATTCCACTTTTTCCTTTGGAGAAGTTTACAATCAACGAAGATCTCAACAAATCCCCAAACTCGCAGAGGACAGAGAAGACTGACAGAATATTGTCGAATCAGTCTACATTGTCACTGAAGATGAGAGAACATGTTAATTTATGACCTCAAATCGAAACAGTTTTGATGATGATAAACCTTGCAATCAATGTTTACCTTTATTTATTATTCCAAGTTGTCATTCCAAGATTCCTTTAACGATATTCATTTCCCTTGTTCCCATGGCAAAAATGTAACACGTAGTCATTTTGAGAGATAGGCTGATACGACAGATAACACAAAGTCGCATTTTTCTGATAGGTTAATCAGAAAAGGTACACATTCCTCGAACATAACTTGTACTACAGACATCCACCTGTACATCGATGCTGGAAAGGATCAGATCATGGCTCTGTAATACAGCTCACTGTTCAAGAAAAAAAACATACGAATGTCAACAAAAAGAATGGCTCCAGTATGCCCAGCTAACAAAGTCCTGGAGTTTTACTTTGAAAAGACTGACTTCAAAAAGTTCAGAGGTCATCCAAGAACCCCCATAGTTACAACGCTGAACCGAGACATTTAAAGAACAAAGCGGAAAGATCCCACTTTTCCTTTGGAGAAGTTTACAATCAAAGATCTGCAACAAATCCGAAAACTCGAAGAGAACAAAGATGCCTGGCAAAATATTGTCGAATTAGTATACATTGTCAGTGAAGAACATGTTAATTCATGACCTCAAATCGAAACAGTTTTGATGATGATAACCTTTGTATTTGGTGAAATTGGAATGAGAAGAGAAAGAGCAAGTCCCATCATTTAAGTTTAAATTTTACCGTCCGATGAATCTAAATTTCAAAATCTCATTCAGCATTTTTATATGACTTTTATTTTTATTGTTTCTGTTTAACCCACAGTGAGGAGTACGTTTGTGAGGAAAGAAGATATGTTGTTTAATCCCGGGCGTAAATTTACCGTAAAGGATTCTAAATGAGGTAGGCTAAGTTTACAATTTAAATGTATCAAACGTCAAAACTGAAATTTAAATGTTGGGTGTCTTTGTATCATAAACGCTTTGATGCAAAATATAGCTGCCGTTTATTGCCTTCTCTTTTCTATTTCCATATAAACGTGATTTCATCACAAAACCAGTTACTTATCTGAAGACGCTCACTCTGAACAAAACACGTAACACCATAATTTTCCGTCTTGTCATTTAATCCCTGTTAATCAAATTACACTGATTATTTTTCATAGGAACAGTCTTAGACAAACAAAGAAAGTAAGCGCACACATCGGACAGACAGATAGATAGATAGATAGATAGATAGATAGATAGATAGATAGGAACAGTAAAATAGATAGATAGATAGATAGATAGATAGATAGATAGATAGATAGATAGATAGATAGATAGATAGATAGATAAGTTTGTTTTGGTTTGGTCTGTTTTGTC
Source organism: Acanthosepion esculentum (assembly GCA_964036315.1). Lineage (NCBI taxonomy): Eukaryota > Metazoa > Mollusca > Cephalopoda > Sepiida > Sepiidae > Acanthosepion > Acanthosepion esculentum. The sequence continues at coordinate 30,041,344 of OZ038498.1, forward strand.
TTACGGTATATCAGCCTCAATGGGTTATTTAATGCCGACGAGATTTTATTGCTGGTAATATTTATTTTTTTCAAAAATGTATTGCTGGTAATAATTATTTTTTTCAAAAATGTATTGCGGGTAACAATTTTTCCCAAAAAATATTGCTGGTATTAAAACCTATTTTTATACTTTCATAGTGTTTTGATTCCTTTTTTTAGGGGGGGGGGCGTAACTATTTGCCCATATCTGGGGCCCTGACAGGTGCTGCCACCATGGGTCGGGATGGACCTGGGAACACCAGCAATCAAGAGATGGTTCCACGCTCCTCAAAACCTCCTGATCAAAGTCGTTGTTGTTGGATGTAGTTTATCGTCTTACCCAGGACGCGGATGTAGTTTATCGTCTTACCCAGGGCGGTTCATTGTTTCTAGCGTATCTATTTTTATTTCTCAATCCTCCGCCCAACTTTGGAATGCAACTTTCGCTATAGCAATGCGACTTCGGATTTCAGTGTCACTCTTTCCGTCCTCTGCTAAAACACTTTCCAGCTATTATTTTAGCTTAACAACTCAAGAAAAAACTATTTTTATTTTATATCCTTTTGATGGAAATTTCTTTTTTGTATTCTCAATACAGCATAAAGTATATTTCATTAATGAAGGATAATTATCAATGAAACTTAAACAATATTGAAGAAGATACATTAGGCATCTTCTTTATGCGCCGTCTCCGTCTCATGACGTTGACGATTATGGCTCTCCACAATTTCCCTATCCCTTGTAGCTCTTAATAAATGTTGTCGTTTTGTTATTTCTCCTAAACTCTGTACGGCCATTCATTTACTCAAGCTCACTATATTATGTGTTGTTTTCGTCTGTTCCTCTGGCATTCAATATGACCTTCTCCATTATGTGCCCTTCTTTCTTTTTATGTGCCCTGTCCTTTCAGGACGTAGGCGAACATGGCTCTCCACTTCCCCATCTCGTGTAGCTCTAAGTTTCGTCCCTCTGCCACCTTCCCCAGATTTTACGTTTTGTCACTCACTCACTCAAGCCCGCCAGCTATGTCATGCGTAGCTTTTCCTTGTCTCCCTTTCCCTCTATTCGACCTGTGAGTATCAGATTCTCCAGGCACTCATTTCTCATTATATGACCCAGCAACTTCAGCTGCTTCTGCCTGATGTTAAGTATAAGCCTTCCCAGCTATCATTTTAGCTTTAACTTAAGAAAAACTATTTTTATTTTATATCCTTTTGTTGGAAATTTCTTTTTTGTGTCCTGACTACAACATGAAGTATATTTCATTAATGAAGCATAATTATCAATGGAACTTAAGCAATATTGAAGACGACACTGTCTGTGTGGATAAACAGATAGATAGATAGATAGATAGATAGATAGATAGATAGATAGATAGATAGATAGATAGATATGAATAATCTGAGACAGATTTCAAGAGATTCAAATGGATAGATACATACATAAATACATAGATAGGTGGATATGAATAATCTTAGATAGATAGATAGATAGATAGATAGATAGATAGATAGATAGATAGATAGATAGATAGATAGATAGGAAAACGCGAAAGATATACCTGAAAACAGATAGAGGATTTTGAAGAAAATGGGACTGACATGACCTGAGTTGGCTATCTAGACAAACAGATATTCGTACGCACATGGGTATATATGATTCTATTAAGTTATGAGAGTAAATCGCGTTAATTTGTCTACAGAGGACAGAAATGATGTTTGAATAAACAACATCGCTCGCTACTCTATTTGATTTGAATACCAACTCGTGGCCTTGTTCACCTTTCAGTTTTTGGTTGCGCTTTTTTCCTCCTATTTTTTCTCACATAAATTTTTTTTTATTCACACGCATTTTTTTCCTTCTTCCTCTCGTTCTTATCTATTTCGATTTTTCTTTCTTTCAGTTCTTTTCATTTACACTTTATTCATTCCTTTCTTTGTTTCACGTCTTTATTTCTTTTCTTTCGGCTTATTCTTTGTTTCCTATTATTATTATTATTATTCCTTTGATTTCTGGTGTGTATTCATTATTTTCCGGGTCTAAGGTCAGAAATGTCGTCATGACATTTTCCAATGTGCAATTAAAAAAAAGAAAAAGAAACTCATATTTTACATAGACAAAGCCCTTAGTAAGGTGTGGCCTGTCCTCGTGAGAATTTTATTTTCTATTTCTTTAAGGAATGGGCTTCCAGTAATCCCTTCAATGAGTCTACTGGAATCTTTTCCAATCAATCCGAGGGCTCCAGCTACAACAGGGATTGTTGATTTTCTCATATGCCACATTTTTGAGATTTCGATTTCAAGGTCCTTGTATTTTGATAGCTTTTTGAAGATCTTGAAAGATACATTGCAGTCTACAGGGACTCCCACATCAATAAGGAGGCGATTTTTTTTTATTTGCGGTCTCTAATAACGATGTCTGGGTGGTTAGCTATTATTATTTTTATTATTATTATTATTATTATTATTATTATTATTATTATTATTATTATTATTATTATTATTACAGTAGAATCCCTGACAACTGGACTAAGAAGACCTTCCGGATATGAAGAAATGGTTACAAAGTCCGGATATAAGTGGTTATATTTAGATTAAAATAAAGGAATTGAAATCAGATTTAACATTTATTTTCAATGTTTTATAGTAAACAAAATAGGGTAATGGTGAGTGGAATATAACGGAATTGATTTTAAGGAAAAAGAAATAAATTATTTAATGCTAATGAAAATTAATTACATTAAGTATGCCACATATGCAAAACAAATAATGTAACGAGGATTTTTTAATTGCTGTTGCATGATGATTCTTTCCCTTCTAATATCATTATCAATTTTTTCCACATTTCCTTTTCCTTTTGTTCTTGAAATTTTTTAACCGAAAGACACTTTTTAAATCTACGTGCTTTATTGTAATCGTCATAGCTGAATGCTGGCTTTCGTTCCATAAAACTGACAACCTTTTCAATAGCTTTTTTCTATTTCGGTCCAGGTTTCATCACAATCAAGCATCTCGTCGGTACCTTATTGCGGTTGTGTCTCGTTGTCATCCTTTCCCCTTACTTCCATCATATTTCACACCAATTCAAGTAATTTTTCCTGAAAAACAGAAATTTCAAATCAGTTACATATCACCCAAATAGTTCAAATATACTCATCAAAATCATGTCCGGATATGCGTGACTCCGGATATAAAGCACTCCGGATATGAGGGATTCTGGATAATGAGGGATTCTACTGCATGAACATTATTATTTATTTATTTATTTCAATATATTTTATTCTATTCTTTATTTGTTCATTTTTCTTCCTTGCATCTAATTATTTTTTCTTTTTCTTCTTTTCTTCCTCTTCTTCAATTCGTTTTCTTCTTTCACTTCTTTTCCCTTTTTTATTCCTTATTTATTCTTTTATTTCTTCCTTGTTTTTATCTAATTTTTCTTTAGTTCATTCTTTATTCACGATTCTTCTTGAATTTCTTTCTTTTTTGCTGTTTTTTGCTTTCTTTTATCCTCCATTTTCTTTCCTTCTTTCTCTCATTCTGTGTTTGTTTGTTTCTTTCATTCTTGTATCCCTTGTTATATTTTATTTCCTGTTCTTTCTTTACTTCCTTTTACTCCATTCTTTCATTATTTCAATTAATTTCCATTTCTTTTCTTCTTTTTTTCTTTCTTTTTTTCTTATTTTTTTCTTTCTTTCTTTCTTTTCTTCCTTTTTTTTTCTTTCTGTCTATCCTTTTTTTTCTTTTTTCTTTCTTTCTTTCTTTTCTTTCTTTTTCTTTCTTTCTTTCTTTCTCTCTCTCTTTCTTGTTTCCTTT
>OZ038498.1:30055178-30057678 GCA_964036315.1 Acanthosepion esculentum
TCCTTGAGGACACACGGCACAGTGGATAATGGCGTTATTCTTAATTTCGGATGAAAATAAAGACAAAAATTGTCTAACATTTGGATATTTTTATTATTATCCTTTTCCTCGATCTAAGGTTTCGACTCACATGTGCCAAATTCAGAGTGGTTATACGGACATGTAAACAAAGATATTCACCATCAAAGATGATATTCTGTTATGTTGACATAGAAGATTATATATATATATATATATATATATATATATATATATATATATATATATACGATAAACCAACAATTAAATTAAATATATATATATAAATACAATAATATATATATATATACAATTAAATTAATATATATATATATATATATATATATATATATATATATATATATATATATATATATATATATATATATACGATAAACCAACAATTAAATTATTGGTAAAACAAACACAAAGCCTGCTAATTGACCAAATGAAATAAAACAAGCACCCCACCACACACACACACACACACACACACACATATATATATATATATATATATATATATACATATATATATATATATATATATATATATATATATGTATATAAAAGTGAACATTGAAGTCAACACTCAGAGGCGACAGGCTGTTTCATCCTAGACGCAATCGCATGAAACTTGTATTGTTGACCAATAAAAATCAGAAATCTCTTTCGAAAAACGTGCCTTTGTTCATATATTCTTACGGGAAAATTCAATATACCCACATGCACACGCACGAACAGAAAGAAAGAAAGAAAGAAAGAAAGAAAGAAAGAAAGAAAGAAAGAAAGAAAGAAAGAAAGAAAGAAAGAATGGCGGTTCGGATTCAAATCTTTGAATGTAATGTGCGAACAGCTCACCACGACAGTCTTAAAGTTGGGTACGAAGATTTGTATATATTTTTTTTACATATATCTTTTTCATATCTATGCAAATCTCTGAAAATCTAAATTTTTTTATCTAGCTAGCTAGCGAGCTATCTCGATAGATAGATAGATAGATAGATAGATAGATAGATAGATAGATAGATTCTGTTATTTTTCATATTCTACGGATTTAAAGAGTACATGTAACTCGTAGACTATACTGTGTTTGCATAATGTATTAGAGTTGGGTACGAAGGTTTGTATATATATATTTTATTTTCATATAACCTTATTCATATCTATGTAAATCTCTGCAAATCTGGATTTCCTATCTATCTATGTATCTATCTATCTATCTATCTAGATTAGATAGGTTGATAAATAGACAGGTAGATTTTTCGATAAGTATGTGAGAGTTCTGTCGTTCTTTTCACTGGTATTTCTTTCATTTGCGACTATTCCTTGTAAGCCAATAATCCACGCACGTGTGTGTATTCGTAAGGGGGTGATTAGCCGGAATTGAACTGGTGTGCATTTAATCCCATGATCAAATTACAAATATTTGGTAATTATCAAATATGCCCAATCCTTTTTACCCCCTTTTCGGGGAAAAGGATTGGGCATATTCATATGTTGTGTTATTTTCTAGGTTGACAGATTACACAAGACTTGCACTATCTGAAGAACAGCCGATTTAAAAGATCAATTAACTTGTAAACTCCTTTTTTTAACGTATTATTTTCATCTTCTCACGCGGCAATATTTTCGAGGAAAAATATATTATTAGGGTTTTTTTTTAATTATTCTTTTTACAATGATGTCTACACTGTACAAGGCCTAAGAGTCACTCAAGATAGAGGGTTATAGAATAAGAGGAACCACTTCAAGCAAATAATAATGCCACCAAGACGCAAAGGAAAGAGAAGAAAAAGACTTTTAGAAGTAACCGGAAACCCAATCCTAAACAGGAAATATGGGTAAAATCTAATCTCTTGTTCAAAAGACCAGGGCGGAGTGTAAACCAGGCGATAGGCAAACATATATGCTCCTATTGATACAAGAAAAAAAGTAAATAAAATTTGTGAGTTTTAGGCGGAGACGTTAGAAGTATAGCGTCTATAGACATTAGAGGGAATCGGAAATCCAATCCTAAACAGAAAACAAGGAATAAACCTTTACTCCTGTTCAAATAACCAAAGGAGGAGCGTAAACCGGACGATAGGCAAACCTCTGTATTCTTACTTAATTTTGTGAATTTTCAACGAAGAAGTAGGATCGACTGAGATTCGAACTCACATTACATGCCACTATTGCTTGGGATGTCGTGGAATATTTCTCTACTATGCTAGCGATTTCAACAGACAATAGCCAGGAAGAAAGTTTGTCTTTATAATCTTACTCAGCGTTTACTTCGATATTATGCAACGCCATTTTATTAACTCCAAGCGAAAATTATATACCCAAATTTTAAAAGGACCAAACTGTATCAACACCCACGTACATGCACACACACAAGCACGCATGCACACGCACAAATAGATACAACTTGACACGGTTAACGAGCTGTACTTGGTTTGATCGTTCCGGTTTAATTCCTACTTGCGACCTTGTTAAA
>OZ038498.1:30062678-30080178 GCA_964036315.1 Acanthosepion esculentum
TCGCTTAATAGATTGTTCTTTGCTAGATGTTCAACAACCTTCTTGTTGATTAGAGGCCCGAAAAGCTTACTAATGCTACCGATGAAACTGATGGTACTATACCGAAAGGAGGAAGATCGCTCGCCCGCGTTCTTGAAAACCGGGCATACGCTCAAAACTTTCCCCAGGCTTGGTTAAGGATTTCTCCTTCAAGCAGCGGGTAAATAACTTCGCTAGGCTCGGGGATAATTCCGGGTTGATAATCTTAAGGACAAGCACTGGAAATTTATCTGTGTCAGTGGATTGTTTAGGGTCGAGGCCTTTGATGAGTCTAGAGACCTCGTGATGTAATGGTAATATTACTGAGATTGTGCTCAGTGAGACGTAGGAAGTTGGGAAGGAGATGGTCTTTGTAGTCTAATGTTAGAGGCAAAAAGCGAGGCGAAGATGTTCGCCATATAGGTCGAGAAAGATATGACTTCGGTGCCATTTATAATTGTGGGCACGATCACTTTACCTCTGTTTATGATTTGGTTGGTGATCTTCCAGAATTCACGGGATCCAATTTGCTTCTTTTCAAACTTGGTCTGGACTGCTCGCGTGGAGCTGCGCTTGGCGTTTTCTAGAACATTTTTGCTGCAATTGCGAGTAGGTCTGAATGCAGTGATGGCCAAACTACATCACTACCTGCAATAGATACTGAAGTACTGGTTTCGGTGAATTATGATTGCGGCGCATCCAGGGTTGAAATAACTTTTATTTTATTTTTGTTTTGTGTTAGCTGGAATTTTTTGCATATAAAACTCTCCATTCCAGAAAGGATCCAGTCAGTGACAATGGCACCAGTTTTGGTGGCAGTGTGCTTGAAGAAGTTTTAGTGGGGAGCTTCCATCATGTAGGATCGAAAACTGTCCCAGTCTGCCTTCGCTTAGCGAAATATCGTTCTATGGAACGGTACATCAGGGGATGCCTTAGGCATGGCATCAATCTGGACAATGATTAGGGAATGGTCTATCCGGTCTAGTGAGGGGTTGGGCTAAACATTTTGCTAAGCATTTATCAAGGCAGTAGGTTAGAAAGAGGTCGAGGAAGTTCGCCTGATGTCCCGTCGCGTCCGGGACACGGGTAGGTCCTTCGATGATTTGAGGTAGTTCATAGGAGACGGAAATGTCTCTTCAATATCTGCCTTCATCATCCGTTTTGTTGGAGTGTACTAACCATTCTTTACGATGGATATTGAAGTCACCGCACGTATGACTGCACCTATTACATAATTTTCTCTAGGACTTTCTCCTACACCAAACTACACACACACACACACACACACACACAAACAAACAAACTATTCACTAGTTTAAATATTTTCTTCTTTCATGTTCATCGTTTTATAACACGTAACAATCTTAAATTGTCCATGTAAACCATTGCTTTTTTTAATACATAATTATCTTTATCGTTTTGTTGTTACTCCTACATTTTATTACCTGGACTCACATTCCGGGTCTGCCATTTTGTTGTGGGATAAATAGACCAGGATAGTTTTTGGTAATCCGCATGGATGATTCCAAAAAGGATATGAATCCAAAGAGCTAAATATCAAAAACAGAGCCAATAATAATTATTAATTATTATAATGAAAACGAACACTTAAAAGAGCATGATGATATTTATTTCGTTAGGATCAAAGATTCGATCCCAACTCTTCAGACCGACTATATTTGTGTGCAAGAGTCGGTCTGAATTGTTGGGATCGAATCTTCGATTCTAACGAAATATATATATCACCATGTTCTTTTTCATTTTTCACTATAATAATCATATATATATATATATATATATATATATATATATATATATATATATATATATATATATATATATATATATATATGCTTATTTAAAGTGGAAAATTGTTATCAAAGTCAAAACTGTGTGTGAGGAATAATACACGTTCCCCGGCGAAACGCTTCTTTTATAAAAGAATTTACACTTTGTCTCATGTGCATCTTCACTTTTGTTTCGGATACTATGATACAACCTACAAACACACACACACACACACACAGACACACTGACATATATATAGAGAGAGATAGAGAGAGAAAGAGAGATTGAAATTAATGGTAATCCGAAGGTGCAAGTTCAGATGAGTGCCACGGGTGTAGTAGGGCATCCCAGCCAATCTGTACCTGTTTCTAGCAGTTCAACAAAGAGACGTGGGTTTTGGCGACGAAGGACGACACGCTTGCGAACTCTCAATTCCAGACGATTTTCCTCGATAGTTTCCTTTATTCGGCCCATTCAGCGTTTCATCTTCTTCGACTGCAGACCGGTTTTTGAAATGGTTAACGATGACTTGTTTCTTTTTTAACACCCGTATCCGATATTTCAAGCGTATGATCTTCAATATTAGATAAAAGAATATATAAACAAACATCCCAGAGATTATTTGGCAGAATTTCACACATCGCAGACAATGTAAAGTCCACGTATCCTACTAGAAGGCTGTCACACGCACACACACACACACACACACACACACACATTCACAAAGACACAGACACACACAAATGTGCGCACACACGCACATGCCCACACACACACTGGCCAAGACTGGCAAAATATTAATGTAAACAAATGATTCAAGACCCGTATTATCTTTTTAATCGTTACATCCATTTCGTAACAATCACGATTTTGCAATCAGTACGCTTTGTAGCTTAAAATGTAAACAGCAGGCAAGAGACTACTTTCGAAGGAAACGGTGGAAATAATTTATTTGAATATCAATTTCCAAGAAAATGTTTGCGTAGATATTCGTAAATATTCATAAAACCCATACTTAATTTAATACCCAGATACCCACTCCAACAAACCAAATACCTCCCGATACACTCAAAAGTAATATATAATAATAACAATAATAATATCAGTAACAGAATTTAACCAACATACACCTATATACACAAAATTTCCCGACTAACACGATTTTTTCCTCAACCATAGAAACATTGATAGCTTGCATCTAACCAACCATCAAAACCCGAATAGAAACCACCAAATCCCGCATGTCCAACTAGAAATCTGATATACACACACCTTTCCCATTTTGTTCCCACTAACATCTTCAGGAAATAAACCCACGGACACTCCCAAACAGACACAAAAATGCCCACTAAAATACATACGCACATTAAACTCAAAATGTAAACATGTGATCTAGCTGACCAATGAAAAATAAACACAGAACACACAAACACAGAAAAACAAATCTTTCATAACTTAAAAGAATTTCTGGTGAAACTTAAATAAAAGCGAAGCATGTTAAATTCATAAACGTCTTCTGTTTGTTCTTTATTCTGTCATGGTCCAGGTTCCTTGTACCACGGTGATGGTCCAAGGTAGAACCAATGAAGAATAACTCGAACACACGCATGGAATAACACAGATATATTACAAACAGAATATGTACAAAAGAAGTAGAAGTGATAGTAATAACAATCAGGTTAGGTTAGAGAGAACTATGTTGTCACGACAAGTATCACTATTCCAATGTCTTACAGTAATCGTCTGACGCGACTCTGTCTCTGACTGACTCACACTGACTCTGTGTCTCTCACGATGTTTAACAACACGCCCACGTGTGTCGAATGTGGCACAAGGCCGGTTTAATGTGGGCTTTCCGAGCCCGTAGGCTCGGGCAAAAATTGCCCGTAGAACCCGTATAAACGGGATCGGGGTGGTCAACCACCTCGAACGAGGCTCTGCCCTTCGGCGGAGCCTCGTCCGAGTTCCTCTCTGCCCAAAGGCAGAGAGTTCCCCTCTGCCTCAGAGGCACAGAGTTCGACCGAATAGCTGAGACGTCCAAAAAACTGGATCTCACAGTACTCTGTGTCTCTCACGATGTTTAACAACACGCCCACGTGTGTCGAATGTGGCACAAAGCCGGTTTAATGTGGGCTTTCCGAGCCCGTAGGCTCGGGCAAAAATTGCCCGTAGAACCCGTATAAACGGGATCGGGGTGGTCAACCACCTCGAACGAGGCTCTGCCCTTCGGCGGAGCCTCGTCCGAGTTCCTCTCTGCCCAAAGGCAGAGAGTTCCCCTCTGCCTCAGAGGCACAGAGTTCGACCGAATAGCTGAGACGTCCAAAAAACTGGATCTCACAGTACTCTGTGTCTCTCACTGTATTTAGTGTCCTCCCCACGAGGGACAGATGTGGCACAAGGCCGGGTTTAAAGTGGGGTACCCGAGCCCGTAGGCTCGGCCAAAAAATAGCCCGTAGATCCCGTATAAACGGGATCGGGCCGGTCAAACTCCCCGAACGAGGCTCTGCCCTTCGGCGGAGCCTCGTCCGAGTTCCTCTCTGCCCAAAGGCAGAGAGTTCCCCTCTGCCTCAGAGGCACAGAGTTCGACCGAATAGCTGAGACGTCCAAAAAACTGGATCTCACAGTACTCTGTGTCTCTCACTACTGCTTCCTCTTGAGGCGCAGTATTTATGGTGTACGGGGTAGTCCATTACTATTATGGGTAAGTTCCCATAACACTATCATATATATTTACAATTTACAATTAGAATTAAGATACCTTTAGTAAATGACCATTTTCACCTACGAATTTAAATATTAAAATTAGCAAGATCTTTCAAACTGTGTATGGTATCAGTTTGTAGTGTACTGTTGTAATGTTATATATATATATATATATATATATATATATATATATATATATATATATATATATATATATATATATATATATATACAGCGGTTCACCATTCTTGGTAGATCTTCTGTTATCACAATGTAAGAAATTTAATAAGAAACATGATGGAAACAAAAAGAAAAATAATCTAAATGAAGATTATAGACCCAAAACACATTAAAAAATTTATAAATTTAAAATACCCAGTTCGTGCGCATGTGTAGTCGCATCAACGTAAACGAACCTAGTCCAATAAAGTCCTAAACAACGAAACGCCTCGCACAAAACTGATTCGACTTTGTCATATATCTTTCCTCCAAAAACTCTTCTTGATATATAAAAATTTATCTATCGATATCCCATATATATGAATTATTGTTAACCAGTATATATATATATATATATATATATATATATATATATATATATATATATATAATTATTTTAAAAAAATATGATTCCTTCGCTACATAAGAATTCTCATGTTTCAAAAACGAGAGCCGATACCCTCAATATAATTATTAAAATTAAATTGAATTAAGGTATCGAGCCCTGTTTCATCCTCAAGCGAAAATTTAGGGATAACCAGTCTTGAAATATACGCATCTTTATAAGCATGTTCGTCCGCAAAATTAATTACTATGGAAATGGCTGGGGCGGCCATTTTGGTTAGGTGGTCTATCAGTTAATTTTTATCTACATATCAGTCACCTTCGAAAAGGTCAAGCCGAGGTAGGATGGGGTATTTATTTCAAAGCGGATGATGGCATTCATGTACGCACATCGTCTGGTCAGTTACTGCAAAAGATAGCTTTTGGCACCACGGTATATCGTGAAGTGTCTAGAGAATTTTGTTTTATGTCATTTTATCTATTTTTTTTTTTATCCAAATGGCTGTTTCATATATAAACGCCTCGCACTAAACTACAATTTGTTTTTTGACGACTTCATAAAGGGTTTTTCTATTTAATGATTGGGTTAAGCTTTTAAGCCTTTTATTAAACTATGAAATTTAATTTTTTTTATGCTAATTATTTAATGCGAAAATTTGTTGATGTCGGCAAAAAACCGTTAACTCATTTCTATGGTTTAATAAATTTTCATTATTTAGAAACTTAATAATGTGTAGTTTTTCATGTAGGCATAAAGGGCATGGGTCATCCCAGGTTTTACAAGTTCTTGTTCTATTTATTATTTTCCATTTTACTTTTGGTGTTTTATTCATTTCTTTTAAATGCCAAAAATATTTGGATAAGGATGTCTGATTTCTATTTCTAATATTGTTGAAGGAGCTTTTGTGTTGTCTCCATCTAATTTTAAATTCATTCTTCGTTGACCCAATGTATATCCTATCAGTGTTAGGACTCTCAATAGATGAGATAGTGCATTGGTATACCACAGATTTTGTGAGGCATTTCTTTTCCAACGGGCAGTCTTTAGGGTTTCTACAATCACATAATTTTTAATTATTTTTGTCTAATATAAAAATTATAGATGGAGGGAGAAGAAGAGGATTCATTCCTTTCCCAAGGGTGTTAGCACGTAAGTGAATGCAATTGATTCGACTGGAATTCGAACTCGGTTCCTCTATTCCTCAATCCGAGCCGCTATCCATTACTCCACCATGCATTTCTTTTTCTAGATTTACCCTTTTGGAAAAGTGGAAAGGGTAATTGTTATGGTCCAGGTTCCTTGTACCACGGTGATGGTCCAAAGTAGAACCAATGAAGAATAACTCGAACACAGATATGGAATAACACAGATATATTAAAAACAGAATATGTACAAAAGAAGTAGAAGTGTTAGTAATAACAATCAGGTTAGGTTAGAGAGAACTATGTTGTCTCGACCAGTATCACTATTCCAATGTCTTACAGTAATCGTCTGACGCGACTCTGTCTCTGACTGACTCTGTGACTGTCTGACTCACTGCTTCGGACTGACTCTGTGTCGATATTTACAACCCTCCCATGTGGCACAATGCTGGCTTAATGTGGGTTCTCGGCTCGAAATCCAAATAATATTATTCCTACGGAAAATAACGACCACCAATACTAAACATAGAATGTAGCAAAAGATTATTAATATATTTTAGAGCAACCAATCGGGAAATACGTGTAGGCGGTATTTTAAAGGCACCACCAACACGGAATTACTATTACCCCGATCCAACACAGCTTAAAATTACCATTACTTCCATAAAACTTATGTTCTCATAACAATGTTAACAACGAACCTCTTCAATTATGCATTGTGTATTGGTTTGGTTTGTTTTGTTTTACGGCATATCAACCTCAATAGGTTATTTAATGCCGACAACTTTTTTCCTGGTAATATTTTGTCAAAAATGTATTTCTGGTAATATTTTTTTCTTAAAAAATGTTTCGCTAGTAATATTATTTTAAAAAATGTATTGCTGGTAATATTTTTTTTTCATAAACGTATTGCTGGTAATAGTATTTTTTCTTCAAAAATTTATTTCTGTTAATAATTTTTTTACAAAATATTCATAATGCTTTTTACCTCAGTTTCAGTGTTAACTATTTGCCCATAGCTGGGACCCTAACAGGTGCTACCACCCCGGGTTAGGGTGGACCTGTGAACACCAGCAATTAAGAGGTGGTTCCACGCTCCTAAAAACCGCCTGATCAGAGGCCTTGCTGTTGGACGTAGTTTATCGACTTACCCTGGACGCGGATGTAATTTAACGTCATACCCGGGATGCAGATGTAGTTTATCGTCATACCCAGGACGGCTATTCTGTATTGGCTGAAAGATTTGGGGTCTATAATCACTAGAGAAAAGTTATACACTCTTTGTTCCCCACAAAATAAAAACAGAATATAAAACTTTTTAAAAATTCTTTGTCACTTTAAAACATTCCTATATTTTTCTAATAAGATTTCTCGAATATTTATTTTTATATTTATCTTTATTTTTTATTTCCATCTACCGATCTAGGTAGATGGAAATAAAAAATAAAGTTTTTAATGAATAAACAAAGCATCTACTTAAATATGGGCGCCCATTAAAATGACGTTTAAGCAATATATATACATATATATGTGCGTCTGTGTGTGTGCGTGTGTGTGTTCAGTCAAGCAAAAAACATCCTTGATAATGTGTATCATGATAGAATAGTCGAAAACTGCTCATATGTCCAGATAAGAAATCACTTTAAGTTTAATCGCAATGCTTTGTCAGTCGTCTTCAATAAAACCTATATACAAGAAGGATTGCTGCCCAAATACACAATATTATATATATATATATATATATATATATATATATATATATATATATATATATATATATATATATATATATATATATCACCGATTCGCGACATGCTTCGTTGACATCACTGGAAATTTCGGCTTCTCTCTCACTGAGTCAATTATCACATCAGAGAGGCCACGTGTATGTCCTTGACGCTACAAAGATCCCCTTCTGTGGGGACTTTGCGTCTGGCACACGCGACGAGCTGAATTCATATCTCGGAATTATCCCGTAGGGAAAGCCAAACCCGAGAAAAGTGGGCGAGTACACTATGTTGAAAAAAGAGTAAGACAAATAAATAAGTAAAATATAAATAAATAAAAATTGGAAAAGTCAAGGAGTAAAGTTGACAGGCATGGGGGCGGGGGTAACTATTAAATTACTTATACAGAACCCTTCGTTCCCGAGAACACTCACCGAGATATGTGTATAAATAAATATAGATGAAAATATAGGTAAATATATAATTAAATATATGCGTGGATCTATGTATATATGGCTGTTTTTTCAACTGTTTTCCTTGTTAAGATGTACATAGCAACAAAATGATATATATATATATATATATATATATATATATATATATATATATATATATATATATATATATATATACATATATGCGTGCGTGTGTGTGTGTGTATGTGTGTGTAGCGTGAGAGTGAGAAAGTGATTTGGGCAGATAGGTACGAGCATGGATTTGTCTTGTGGCAGAGATAGTTGTGGAATTATTCGTGTTGTCGGTGGTTGTCGTGCAAGCAACTTTTCAGTATTCCGTAGGGTGACTTTAAAAGCGGGTACATAAGTCTGATTGGGGCATGATCTTCGTTCTATTCGAACCCTTTCCAGTTTGTTTTGAAGCTAACCTAAGTCTGACTACAGCCAGTCATTATTAATGTACATGCGTGCGTGTGATTGTGTGAGTGTGTGTGAATACATACATATATATATATATATATATATATATATATATATATATATATATATATATATATATATATATATATATATATATATATATATATATATATAAAGAAATATAGTCTTAAAGTGTGCTATATTTATGGGATAAAGTGCTCAATATCAGAGATAGAGCGTGTGTAAATATAAAAGTGAACATAGAAGGCCTGACGATTGCATCTAGCATGAAACAGACTGTCGCCTCTAAGTGTTGACTTCTATGTTAACTTATATATATATATATATATATATATATATATATATATATATATATAAAAGGTTCAGACACTAATATTCCATGGTTATAATTTATTACATTGGAATCGTAATCACGATACAATTCGTCAGACCTACAATTTCAAGTTTTGTATTTTTAGGTCTGATGAATTGGATCGTGATTACGATTCCAATGTAATAAATTATAACCATGAAATAATAGTGTTTGAGACTTTTATATTATATTATTGCTCTGTCCTGGACATTGAGCTCTGCCTGGATTCTATCCTCTTGGAAATTTATATATATATATATATATATATATATATATATATATATATATATATATATATATAGCCTTGGCAACTGGTCTAAGAGAAGGATAACTCTGAATTTAAAACAGAATCTTTGTGACACGTAGTGTATTCGGCTCTTCAAAAAGTGTGGATGGATCTGCACAAAACATTCACCACTATAATCAAATAACATGTGCTGGTGTCGGATCCTACAAACTGAGCTGTTTGACACTCATGCGTCTAACACGACGTGTGAGTCGAATATATGGGGAAGGGGTACGTGTGTGCGTCTGCGTATGTGTTTGTATATCTAATTAAGGCACATATATGTACATGCTGTATACATACACATACGAGGTCGGGTAAAAAAGTATGAAGCCACACACTTCTTTATCCGGCGTCGTTTACATTGATGGAAGCGTTCTTGGAACTCCTTTTTGGAATAGCGAGCAGCTACCTCGTCGCATTCCCTTGGGTTTCCCCGACGCCTTGAAATCTTGTTCCTTTCAAGTGAGATTTGATATTTGAAGAGGCATCAGCCCGCTAGGTATGTCAGGCGTTGTTTTCCCTTGTCTCTCTTTCTCTCTATTCGACCTGTGAGTATCAGATTCTCCCGGCCCTCTTTTCTAATTAATGAATTATAACTAAACGTGGCTTTTAAATAAGTTTCTGACATTATTTATGGTATGACCACATAGAAAATGTCGAAACATTTTCGGTATTTGAAATTTACAAGATTCGCCTAGGCAGGGGGAGGATCAAAGGTTTATTAAAAATAAACAAAAAAAAAACGATTTTCTAATAAACTTTACAGTTCCAGCAAAATGCAGAATGAGATTATAAAAAATGTTGAAAAGAACTAACAAAAGAAAAGTGTAGGAAATGAATGGAAAGGTCCGCTTTAGTGAGTAATCGGAATTAAGAAGAGTTAGCATTAGACCATATGTACCTTTGTATAGTAAAACTTCAATTTCATTACATATCTCCCAGCTTGTCTTCCTTATTTATTTCACTCTGTTATCCCGAAAACACGATATATAACATTATCTCATTATCTCAATCTGTCCATTATCTATCTATCTATCTATCTATCTATCTATCTATCTATCTATCTATCTATCTCTGTTCATTATCTATCTATCTATCTATCTATCTCCGTCTGTGCATTATCTATCTCTCTATCTATCTATCTATCTATCTATCTATTTATCTATGTATCTATCTATCTATCTCCGTCTGTGCATTATCTATCTATCTATCTATCTATCTATCTATCTATCTATCTATCTATCTCCGTCTGTTCATTATCTATCTATCTATCTATCTATCTCCGTCTGCGCATTATCTATGTATCTATCTATCTATCTATCTATCTATGTATGTATCTATCTATCTATCTCCGTCTGTGGATTATCTATCTATCTATCTATCTATCTATCTATCTATCTATCCATCTATCTATCTCCGTTTGTGCATTATCTATCAATCTATCTATCTATCTATCTCCGTCTGTGCATTATCTATCTATCTATCTATCTATCTCCGTCTGTGCATTATCTATCTATCTATCTATCTCTGTTCATTATCTATCTATCTATCTATCCATCTATCTATCTATCTATCTATCTATCTATCTATCTATCTCTGTTCATTATCTATCTATCTAGCACTGTTCATTATCTATCTATCTATCTATCTATCTATCTATCTATCTATCTCTGTTCATTATCTATCTATCTATCTATCTATCTATCTATCTATCTATCTCCGTCTGTTCATTATCTATCTATCTATCTATCTCAGTCTGTTCCTATATATCTGTCTTCATTTATATCTCTATCTCACTAGCTTTATCTCACTAGCTAGCTCTATATCATGCTCACTCGTTATCCATAGCCCAAATATCAAAATAAATAAATAGCGAAATCGTTTAAGTTTCTAGCATGTATAATCGAAAAAGTTCAAATAAGTTAACATCATGAACTTTTTGGTTATTGAAGTATTGTCATTTAGGACATAATTGAATGGAATCGTCCGTTTATGTAAATAAGCGGAGTTAAGCGGAGAGTTCGCATTAGGTCTTAGCCGCGCGCTAAGCTCTTAGTGCTTGACGAACTCTCTGCCTCCGGGCAGACAGGAAACCACACGAGGCTATGCCGAAGGCCAGAGTCTCGTCTAGGGAGGTAGACAAACTCGATCCTGTTATTACGAGGTCTACGGAGAATTTTTGCCCGGGCCTAAGGGCTCGGAAAGAACCCACGTAAAACTATCCTTGTGCCACATCCCTCTCTGTGGGGAGATCTGGTAAATACCGAGTTAACATAAGGTCTTAGCCGCGCGATATGCTGTTAGTGGCTATGGGGTTATTCCGAAGGGCAGAGTCTCGTATGGGAAAAAAAACGAAACCTGACCTCGTTATTACAAGGTCTACGGGAGAATGGTTTGTATTCTTTGGTTCTAACGAAAATATAGTATAATATTATTGTTGAACATTGACTGCAAAGGAAAACACTATATTGGATCTCTCATACTTAAAATTACCGTCGATTTCACTCCGGACCTTTTCAATCAGCATCAACCAGTGGATGCGTGGCTTTGGGCCATTCTCCGAATGTGGACAATCCTTACGAGGATATATGATACCCCCTTACCTCTAGGGTAGGTGTTTATATATCTACTTTTTTTATTTATTTTTTTAACATTCTAGGCGCAGTTAGATCGACAACGCGTCTGGCTGTCGTGGTCTTCCATTGACATCTTTTGAGACGCGAACTTACATCTGGTGGTCAGGAGATCAACCGCCAGATCAACCCGGCGAAGCACCTGATTCCTCTGACATCACACTGATGGTATTATATTCTGGACTCATCGAGCATATTGGAATGAAAGAAAATACAGAAAATAATATTACATACAAAATACGTATTGGAACCAAAATTCGGAAGGATAAATATGATTAAAGTCATAAATATCCTAGCAGTATTCATTTTGAGACATTCGGGACACTTCCTCGACTTTACAAGAGAAGAATTATGAAACTCGAAAACAGAAAGGAAGAACGTGATACGAACATATAAAGCTTTGTATTCAAGAGATGACGTTGATAGTTTCTATGTGAAAAAGAAAGCCGTATGGAGACGTCTCATCGGCGCTTAGAACTGGGCCAACTCTTCCATCTAAGTAATAATAGAGTAATTGTGACAATCAAAACTTCAAATATAAATGATAAGAGAACAAATGGAAGTAAAGGCCAAAAGTAAAAGAAAAGTCGTTACAAATATTTTAAAAGACGAATAAAGTAATAACAGAGATATATGGTTACAAAGAGGGCATCTGAAGAGAGAAATAGAATCCCTATAAATGAGGATTCAAAATAATTATTTAATAATTGTTGTATCCTTAAAGAGGTTCCAAACAGACAAAGGTGGTACCCGAGTGAAAGGAACAGCAACACAGGCGTAGATGAAAGAAAGAGAGGTTTATTGTAAAAGAGAATACACTACTGAAAGACAAGGAATCGGTTAGCAGACTAGTAATTCCCGAAGTAAGGATTTTTGACAACCGCCCCAGGCAGTCAGATGTGGAACAAGGCCGAATTTAACGTGGGGTATCCGAGCCTGTAGGCTCGGGCAAAAATTGCCCATAGACCCCGTAAAAAAACGGGTTCGGGTAGCTGTCTACCACACCAGACGAGACTCTGCCCTTCGGCATAGCCTCGTCTGGGTTTCTCTCTGATCGAATGCAGGTGGTTCGACAAGCTCAGCTGGAGACGAATCTCCATGTAATTGCCGAAGTGAATCTCAAGTATATCCTTGGCACACTGTATATATTTACTGATATAGTCAGTCCACAACAGGCAATAGGGAGAGCGGAACATTCCATTACAACAATAATCAAAAACAATAAAACTAAGACTGGATATAAGAAAAGAGTAAATGGCATCGATGCGGAGGTAGAGATTGAGGCCGTCTTTTTACAAAAAGTTAATACATGTCAGGAACTTGGATATACAAATTCATTCAAAAGACCAGATTTCATCATACGTAATATATTTATGTATGTGTGTGTGAGAATTTTTTCACAAAAATTAATTTTTGTTTTTAGTAACATATCTAACATTTCTCTTTCGTTATGACCCCCACAGAGGGTCACAAATCACGTTCAAATGCTCTCTTTCCTCTTCCATCCCTTCTTCTCTCCCATTCTCTCTCTGCTATTTAACCTATAGCTGGAATAGATGGATTTATACCTTTCCCAAAAGTTATTTGCGCGAAAGTGAATGTAACGAACTCGATTGGAATTCGAACTCAGCTGTCCGATTTCTCATTCCGGCCTAGCACTCACAGATACGCATACAGATAGATAGATAGATAGATAGATAGATAGATAGATAGATAGATAGATATGAATAATCTGAGACAGACAGATATATTTCAAGAGATTAAGATGGATAGATACAAACATAAATACATAGATAGGTAGATATGAATAATCTGAGGCAGATAGATAGATAGATAGATAGATAGATAGATAGATAGATAGATAGATAGATAGATAGATCAGAACCCAATGAGAAGAGAACTCTGTTGAATTGATGCAGTCATATGCATCGCTAACCACCGCACTACGACAGGTGCTTCAGGCTACTAAATTAGTCGGTGCAAAATATTATGCAAAACAACAAAAATTCTCTTTGATGTAAAATATCTGGCGCGAAGCCTGCACTGAAAACTGATATTTTGCCCTCAACTGCTTCAAAACCGTAGAACCTACTGCAAACCTAAGGGAGACATTTCTTCTTCTGGAAAAGTTGTTCGAAAATAATAAAAGTCAACAACATAAATTACTTATATTCTGTAAATTAAAATAACCTCGATGTTAAACTTCCGAAACTTACGCAAAATTACTAAACTAATAATGCTGAGAAGAAAAATATATTCCTTATTTTATTAATTTTTCACCCAATATGAGGCCTAAGAGCCACTCAATATACAGGGTTACTGAATGAGGTTGTTTATGAGGATTGGTTGGGCTTGGTCTGTTTTACGGTATATCAACCTCAATGGATTATTTAATGCCGACAAGATTTTTATTGCAAGTAATATTATTTTCCAAAAATGTATTGCTGGTAATATTTCTTTTTTCAAAAATGTATTGCTGGTATTAAAACCTATTTTTACACTTTCGTTGTGTTTTGACCCCAGTTTGGGAGGTAACTGTATGCCCATAGCTGGGACCCTAACAGGTGCTACCACCCCAGGTTAGAGTGCACCAGAGAACACCAGCAATTAAGAGATGGTTCCACGTTCTTCAAAACCTCCTGATCAGAGGCCTTACTGTTGGATGCGGTTTATCGTCTTACCCAGGACATGGATGTAATTAATCGCCATACCCAGGACGGGTTGCATGAGGAGGAAATAAGAAATTCACTTTCTGACGATATGTAGGAAAGATAAAGGCTAACTCTAGACTTGAAGAGATTAAGAGCCACTCAAGGAAGAGTTTTACTGAATCAGATAGTTGTATGAGCGTAAGAGAAGGAAGTGCAGTTTATGAAGTTTTATTTACCAGGCTGCCCAGGTCGCTACCGGAAATGACACATGTTCAACGTTTAAAGTGAGCTAAACGGTAGTACCTGAATCCCCCTCGACACTTCCCCTTTTTGTCGAACACCAAGCCCCCTCCCGAAGCAGAAGTAATGTATGTGAGTAACGCCGCATGGTGCTTGACATAATAAGCGGTTTTCGGAAAGACGTAGTCCCGATGGCACTTTCTTCTTACTAATGGAATACGAGGGAAATAATTTGTTTCGGTGCATGGGGTGCGTCGGGTTATTGCTGAGATGGTCAGGATTGTTTGTACTACGAGTGTAGCTTGTCTGAATATGATTACATACTGTGACGGTCAGGACTGGTTGTACTAAGGCATGTAGCTCGTCTGAACAAGATTATATGCTGTGTTGGTCAGGACTGGTTGTCCTTAGGCCTATTGCTCATCTGAACATGATTACATGCTGTGATGGTCAGAACTGGTTGTCCTTAGGCCTATTGCTCATCTGAACATGAGTATATGCTGTGATGGTCAGGACTGGTTGTCCTTAGGCCTATTGCTCATCTGAACATGAGTATATGCTGTGATGGTCAGAACTGGTTGTCCTTAGGCCTATTGCTCATCTGAACATGAGTATATGCTGTGATGGTCAGGACTGGTTGTCCTTAGGCCTATTGCTCATCTGAACATGAGTATATGCTGTGATGGTCAGAACTGGTTGTCCTTAGGCCTAGTGCTCATCTGAACATGAGTATATGCTGTGATGGTCAGAACTGGTTGTACTCTGGCCTATAACTCATCTGAACAAGATTACATGCTGTCTTGGTCAGAACTGGTTGTCCTAAGGCATATAGCTCATCTGAACAAGATTATACGCCATGATGGTCAAGACTGGTTTTACTAAGACCTATAGCTCATCTGAACAAGATTACATGCTGTGATGGCCAGGACTGGTTGTACTAAAACCTATAGCTCGTTTGAACATGATTACATGATGTAATGGTTAGGAAGTTGCACGAAGGAATGTAGCTCATGGAAGTAGCGTTGGAGTAGCGAGAGTCTGAGACGTTTTCTTACTGCTTGTGCTAACTCTTATGCTACCACAAATAAATTTAACACTTATTAATAAATAATCACTATAGTCTTCTTTCTTAGTCTACACACAACATTCTTAAGAACCCTCTTTAATGACCCAATAATTACACAAACCAACTAAGGTAGATAGTATCTATTATAACTCTAAGTAAATCAAGTAGCACCCATTCTAATACTAGGTAGGGCTGATAGTGTCCCTAAAATACAAAATATTAGTAGGCATCCGTCAGACAGGTGACTATGGAATAAAACTTAGTAGTTAGCTAATCCCTGTTACAGATGTTTGCTCAGGCGTACTTCTGTTTATTCAACATCCACAGATACAACCTGCTGTTTATATTGCAACTATTCTGAGTGGATCTTTATTACAGCATCTGGGAGTGAGCACATAATCTGGTATGATCACCAGTTTAAACAACGCCAGCACACTCAAACACTCGTCCACGATGACTAGTGACTTCGTTCCAGCACACACATTCACGGTTTCCAAACAATTTCAACCACCTAATTTCAATCACAATGTTTAGATGAATGTACGGTATGGTTTTCAAACACTTCCCAACTGTACCACTCGTCGGGGTCGCCTCCCCAGGTTGATTTTATGATTAATTTGTTCTTTTTGCAGGTTCTTTAATGGCATAAAATATTTTTAGATTGTAAAAACTTTTTGGAGATAATAATGATTTACAGATACAAGTCCTACTATTTAACCCATAGCTGGGAGGAGAAGAAGTGGATTCATCCCTTTTCCAAGAGTAAATGCGCGTAAGTGAATATAACGAACCCGAGCGGAATTGGAACTCGGCTCTCCGATTTCCTATTCACGGGCCGTTATCTATTTAACCACCTGCACATCCAAGCTGATAGTATTCTCAAGTCGCACATCTAAGCAATGAACAAATTTGACGTTGCTTAATTTCTATGATCGCATGAGAACTAGTGTTTCAACGTGATCTGGCTGTAAGCTTCCTTAGCGTATTGGCCATTGTGAGATTTAGAAGTATATTACAGATTTTGAATATAATATACCATCCATCGCCATATTTCAATATCCAAAAATCAGAATATTTATTTGGAGAAATTGTTCGGGCAGTGAACTTTTTCTGGAAATGTACGAACCTCGATACACGACATAGCCATCGAGAACACAAATGTGAGAGGCACCTGCAACTGCAAAAAGCGCTTAAAAATATTTAAAGCACCCTTAGCAACAACAACTACGACCAAAATGTACTGTTTGTATTCGGGAACTAAGAACATGTATACAGTTCAGCAAGTTGTACATCGTTTACAATAGCACTTAAAAACCATTTACCATACAACAACCAAAATTCTTGAAAATGGTTTAAAGATTAGCCAAAGGGCTCGAAACGATCAATCATTTGAACTATTTCAATATTCAATTAGTCCGAAAAAGTCATCA
>OZ038498.1:30087678-30105178 GCA_964036315.1 Acanthosepion esculentum
ATCTTTTTTGTGGTTGGCCGTAGCCCAAAAAGGCATCACAAACTATGAAGTTCAACATAAATATTCAGACCAATGGCAATAATAATTCTGGAACGCAATGTGAAAGGGACTTGCCCGGCAGGTATCCCACAGCACCGTAGCGTGGGTCAGGTCGTCATCACGCTGCTGCAAAGAAGAGGTTTACTCAACCTTTTAACATTGGTTGTTGAAACATCCGAACTTTGTTAGACTCTCTCTAGAGACGTGACCAGAAAGAACATCTACACTGGTTGCTAAATAACTGAAAAAGGTCCAATATGGACATTGTTGCTCTATCTGAAACAAGATTTCTCGGTGAAGTTTACTACACTGAACCCACTGGTGGTTACACGTTTTACTGGAGTGGAAATGTCGAGGGTTGCAAGAAAGAAGCTGGTGTTAGTTTTGCCATGAAATTATCTTTTAGATAGGCTTAACAAGCTTCCCTGTGGCGTAAACAACCGTTTGGTTTTGATGAGGTTCGCTTTTATCAAGAATTGGTATATGACAATTATCAGTGTATATGCTCCGACCATGTATGTTGGGGAAGATGAAAAGTTAGCTTTATACCTCTTCTTGAAAGAACTATTGCTGAAAGTACCTACAGCAGACAAATTCATCGTCCTGGATGAATTAATGCATGGGTAGGCCAGGACTTTGAGACCTGGAATGCGCACGGAAAGAATAGGGTTGGAAAGCGTAACGGTTTTCTACTGCTGCAGATATGTGTGGAGCTTAATCTGTTCATTGCTATACTATGTTTCGACAAAAGTACAAATTTAAAACTACTTGGATGTAGCGTGGATCGAAACAATGGGTTTAATTGACTATGTTCTTGTCAGGATGTAGGACGTACAGGAACTTTGACAGGTCCGGGTTATGTATGGAGCGGATTGCTGGACAGACTATCGTCTAGTACGCGCCAAGGCAAACTAATAAAAACCAGGGTCAGAACGAAAGGTGGGATTCTTCCTAAACGTCTGAATGTTGATCGTATTAAGCGTGAGAATATAAAGGAAGAACTAACAGGTAGATTGGAAAGCATTCGAAGTATAAATACCTGGGATGAATTCCGGCATAAAGTGATCAGCGTTTGGGCAGAGGTCCTGGGGTTATGTCGAAAAGAAACACAAGGATTCGTCTAAGGAAAATGATGACTAGATTAGTGCAATGAGTGAGGAGAAAAATAGAGCTTTATCATCAGTTTTATCTTGGAATGATTCTTCTCATGACATAACACACTTTTAAAAAGGCGTACAAATAAAACTCAGGTCATTGCAGGATAACTGATGGAGTACCAAGGCTGATGCAGGTGTTGCATCCCTGGAGTACCGGGCAGGCAACACCACATTCATATATATATATATATATATATATATATATATATATATATATATATATATATATATATATATAATCCTAAAGAGCCAGGAACTACCTACCTATGTTTCGCCTAAGAGGATCTTCAGGGTAAGCTAGCCAGCTTACCCTGAAGATTCTTTTAGGTCAAACCTAGGTAGGTAGTTCTTGGCTCTTTAGGATTATTTTAGTCATTTGCTCTACTTATTAAGCACTTTACGTTTTATCTTATTTACTCGCTTGGGTTTTTTTCTTCTTCTTTGGACTGAAAATTTAAGGTACTAGACGATTTGTTCGCCTTGTTTGCTCGTTTCTAATTCTTTGTTTTTTTTCAAATTTTTTACCTCGAATAGAAATTTGTTTTGATATACTTGCAAATTGTACTATCCGAGTTATTAGTATAATATATATATATATATATATATATACATATATATATATATATATATATAGTGTGTGTGTGTATTTAGGCAGCAATCTTTCATTGATGCATGTTTCATTAAATAATATAGACACAACTATACTTAAACATGAAAAAAATAAACAAAAAATAAAAATTATTGAAGCTATATACATAAGACAGTTGAAACCTAACCTGAACAAAATAAACTATGAAATCTCCACAAATATTCTTAAATGCCTATAATTGATAACAGAAGCCATTGGTTTATACCAACGGCTTCCCATACTTAATACTTCACGTTTTCACTCTCACGTGGTTGTGTGTTACGTCACGAGTTGCGATGCGATTTTCGCTTCCGCGTCTCGAAATACACGAGTTTGTCGTTGCTTTGAAAATTTTCATGCAACAAAAACAGACTATCATCATTGTTTTGTCCGTGTATTGTTTGATATATTGAAATGTAATTGTCATCTTTGATAATGGCCTATGTAAGCCGAAAGCATAGATAGGATTAAAAAACATGTATCAATATTGTGATTTCTTTTCGTCTTTCAATGATAATGTTATTAAGCTTATCCGACAATATGAAAGGAACTTACTTAAATAGACAAAACTTGTCTATATTATTTAACGAAACATGCATCAATATATATATATATATATATATATATATAAGGTCTTTTTTATTCTGCTAGTATTTATAAAAGAACTTATACAACTTGAAGCTATTAAAAACAAGGATCATAATATTCATCGAGTGATTCGTAGGTTAATGTAACTTTAATAAATTTGTTTGCGAAGATGTTTTTCGCCATTTATATCATTAACTTTACTAATCTACTTTTTGTATGAATGATTCATGTAATATAAATTGAACTGCACCACATATTTGATATATATATATATATATATATATATATATATATATTATAATAATATTTTTAGTTTTTAAAAATATGATTCCTCCGCTACATAAGAGTTCTCATGTTTCAAAAGCGAGAGCCGAGACCCCTTTGAAAATAAAGCTAAATACTAAGAAACACCGGATTATCTACCTAACGTGTTCTTTCCTGTTTCACTGCACACCTGCATACATATATATATATATATATATATATATATATATATATATATATATATATATATATATATATATATATATATATATGGCAGCAACCTTCCTTTCAAACATCTTTCATTAAATACGGCCGACAAGGAAGATTTAATTAATTTTTTATTATGTTTTTACAGCATCCTTATGTGTTTTACGTTTTACTGTTTTGAAGGGGTAAGGGACTACAAGTTTTACAGCATTTTCATTGTTCCAAGCGTTTTCGGCCACTCCTATAGCCATTTT
Source organism: Acanthosepion esculentum (assembly GCA_964036315.1). Classification (NCBI taxonomy): domain Eukaryota; kingdom Metazoa; phylum Mollusca; class Cephalopoda; order Sepiida; family Sepiidae; genus Acanthosepion; species Acanthosepion esculentum. The sequence continues at coordinate 30,090,816 of OZ038498.1, forward strand.
CATGGGTGTTTTTCTCTCTGGTGTTGTTATTTTTTCCTCATGTTTCAATTGTTTCGTTGTAATTTGTTTGGGGGTTGTTTAGAATAGTAGCGTTTATTTGTGTGAGCTTCTTTCTATTTTTAAAAACCTTTTTAACACTCCATTATCACTGTTAAATAATATATATATATATCATTACTTCAAAATTTTAGTGTACACCAGTGTTTAAATAGATGCTGTTCGGGGGTGGGGGTAAATAGTGCGTATAACGTATTTTTGCACTTGCGAAGACCTAGCAAATAAAGTGTGCTGGCTTCGGACATTTGAGGGTTCGTTGTTCTTGATGTAAAACGCGCGCCGAATAAGAGGGCGGCTATTCTTAGGAACGATCTCGAATGTTCGAACTCTGCCGAAGAGCACATAATTTTTTTTTATTAAGTTTTCTCAAGTGCGCATGCCGGAGAACATAATACACAGTTTCAAAAAATGTGGTCTCTATTCAAACACGGATACCTACTAAAAATACCGTTTGAAGTTTTTAAAAAATGTCGGATTAAAATAAATCCTTTAATTCTTTAAAAATCTCCTGACGAGTGAACCGATCAATTACACGAACGTTCGTCTACCAAACTCTGGATTAAAGGTAGTGAACAAAACATAAATCAGCTAAGTGACAAATTTCATATTTGTATTAATCCCCCCCCATCTCGCCCTCTCTCTCTCTCTCTCTCTCTCTCTCTCTCTCTCTCTCTCTCTCTCTCTCTCTCTCTCTGTATATATATATATATATATATATATATATAAATTTCGTCGTTAATAAATAGCCACTTTTGAGAAAAGTGCATTTTAAAGATTTGTGTTAAAATTTTATACTTTCTCGTAATACAAATCTAATCAAATTTATCGTTACATTAACTCGAGATTCGACAGAATTTTAATGAGTTACAAATGAAAGATATTAAAGTTTCAGCAAATTCGGTTACATAAGCTGTGGACATACAACTATTCCATAAAAAAAAAATGTTAAGCTGTACGATTTTACAAAATATATCCGTGAATTCTTTCACGGGAATTAACGGGTATAAATATATATTTTTTGCAACTGCAGAAAAACAAAAAAATATATCCTGACTACCATTTACTGGGCACACAGTGCTGGAAAAAAAACAACGGCTTCAATAAAGTGTTGACTCAATTAAATTAATAAACACGTGTAGATTGCTAATAATGACGGGGAGGAAGAATGAATTCAAAGAAAAACTAACAAATCAGTTAATAAAGAAAACATCGTATATTATTCTATATCGGCGTTCAAAAGTTATTTTATCCAACCTAATGGCAATGAACATTAGATAATTTAGTAACAATAGTACAATTATCGCAATCTGATTATTCAATGAGGCTTGTGGTGTACTTCTCAAAATATTGTGATGAGATTGTGATGGGCCCAGATAAAAAAAATAAAATATATAAAAAAGAATTCAAACTAAAATATTGTTGTAGCATACCTACGAACGATAATTGGTATGTCCCCATTCACATAGTAATTTTCCATGCGAAGCTTGGATGTGGCACAAGGCCGAAAGTAAGGGGCACCCAGTGAAGTTTGAACTCACTACTCAGTCATAATTGTTCTAGCGAAACAAGATCGCCAACCATTACACCACCTCGAGGTGCCAAAATGGTTTTCTAAGCACAGCTTAGATGTGGCACAAGGTCGAATCTTGGGACACCTAGTGAGGATTGAACTCACTACTCAGTTGTAACACTCTTAGCGAGACTAGCTTGCTAACCATTACACCATTCATATAAATACTGTAGTAAATACTGTGTTTGTTTGCAGCTGGAGATTCGTCTCTTTGTGCCACATCTGACCGCGTGGGGCGGTTGGTAGATATCTTGCAGTTGGAGATCCGTCTCCTGCTGTGCTGGTCAAACACTCTGCCTCCGACCAGAGAAAATCCCCAGACGAGGCTATGTCGAAGGGCGGAGTCTCGTCTCGGGAAACAGCTACCCGATCCCGTTTTATTGGGGTCTACGGAGAATTTGTAGCCGAGCCTACCTGCTCGGATACCCACATTAAATTCAGCCATGTGCCACATCTGACCGTGTGGGACAGTTAGTAGATATCCTGCAGTTGGAGATTCATTGTGGAAATCTCTTGACTCACTTCTAGCAGTTGATTACTTCTACGCGCCGCTGGCGAATCTTATATGTGTTGTTCATATCCTAAGTATTATCGTTAATTACCTACCTTTGTGTGATTATTCTAACAGTAACCTTCCCTAGGTTACAACAAGCATTTAAATAATCCATTTGATTTCTTCTAAAACCGATATTGTTCTCTCTCTTTCTCTCTTTCTCTCTCTCTCTCTCTCTCTCCCCTCCCTTCTCTCACTATACTTCCCTCTCAACTAAGGAAAAGGCAATCCTCAAATAAAAAAAAGGAAAAAGATAAAAAGACTGAACACGACTGCAAAACGGCGGGAGTTTGCCGGTCCATGGGTCTAGTTATTGTGACTAGAAATCTACCACAATAAGACAGGCCCTACGCATAACTTCCGCTATACAAAAAAGAAAATTAAAAGAAAGGGAACACCGAAAAATAAAATAGTTTTTGTCTATCAAATAAAAAATCAAAGAGACTTAATGTTAGTCAATACCGAGCTTCGCATCAGTAATCTGGAGCCTTTTCTTATGGTATATGAACAGGCAGACGATAGGCAGAGAGAGATAAACCAGCCAAGCGTGTCACGTGAAGAAACTAAGCAGTCATTTGCTTAAGACATTTTCCCGCGCTTCTGAGGACCGAGGAATACGCCGCACCTATTTCGAAAGTAATTACACTTCCGTCAGCAGCCAAGAAAATGGCAGCTACTGACTTGTAAACTGTGAAATACCCAGCCGAACGAACTCCGCTACCCCAAATTACAAAGTACTCGCTCCAATCGCATTAAGCAAAAAACACATTATTTGTTTATACCTTTGATTCTGTTCGTTTATTTCCAAAGTTTCCGATAAATATTGTTAAGAATCCCTGACCCATCTCCACAACATTGCATCACTATCTTAGCTAGTTAGATTTACTCCATTTAATCAACTTTTAATTCAAGTTGTTGTCGTTCTCCATTTTAATACCTATTAAAACTAGGAAGAACACTGTATTTTTAACAGTAGCTGCATTTAACCACAAAAGTCAACAAATCAGCGGTTGAAATAATAAAATTTGGGAGGCTTCGATCCACATCACGATGAAACACCGGCCAGTTCCCGCACGATCATGGAAGTTAAGTAACGTCGAGCCTGGTCGATACCTATATGGGTGACTACTTGGAAATACCAGGTGTTGTGAGTTTGAATTTGCGGGTGTTGTAAAGAAATTGTTAATCGGAGAGCCGAGTTCTAATTCCAGTTGCGGTTTTTATATTCATTTACGCGCTAATACACTTGGGAAAGGTATGACTTCACTCCTTCTCTCCCATATATGGGTTAATTAGTAAGACTTGCATCACTAAATCATTATTATCTCAAAAACAAATCCGTACAATCTAAAAAATATTTTTGGCTTTAAATAACCTGCAATGGGTTAATAACCCGTAAAAAAATTAATCAATCAATCAAAAAGCGGACTACTAGATTGCCAACTAGATCTTATCGTTCTAATATTGAATTAGCTAGATGTAAGTTTTATTCTAATAGTTTCTTTTCTTGCACTTCTCACCTGTGGAACTCTCTTACACCTTCTTGCTTGGGGTTAAATGATTTTTAAAAAAGCATCTAATTAAGTTTTTTTTTCTCTTTCCTGGGTGGAAATATGCAACTATCTGGAAATATCCATGCCTTTTTATATAAATATAAATATATATATACAGTACTAATATAGTTCTAATGTTATCTGGCAATAAAATGAATCATAATTGTAAAACTAAATGTCCTGACATCATCTATTTTAAGACCAACCTTCAGATATAGCTCAAGAAGACTGTGGCATTCAAATGAAAAAAACTTTGCCATCTATCAGCAGGGTTGATTATAACCTCCAGGAGAACAACTCATTGCGCCTTCCTGATCTCACGTTTTACACTAACATGAATTTTAGTGATTATATTGAATCAATTGTTAGGTATACTGCTAGGAAAGTTGGTTCACTGTGTCATGCTAGACAATTTTTCTCGTCAGAATTCATTTTGCATATTTATAAATATACTATTTGTCCGTGCATTGAAGATTGCTGCCATATTTGGTCTGGTGCTCCTGCTATATATCTCGAGATTTTCGACAAAATCCAAAGATGTGTAATGTTAATGGTCCTGACCTGGCATCTCGACTTCAGTCACTTTCAAACCGCCATGATCTAGCTTTCCTCTGTCTTTTCTATAAATATCTTTATGGCAGTTGTTCTAATGAGCTCTCTTCCTAGGTACCTTGTCTACATGACTAGATTGGTAACTAGATCTTATCGTTTTAATGTTGAATTAGGTCGATACAACCGTAAGTTCTATGTTGATAGTTTCTTTTCTCGCACTTCATACCTATATTAGTCTCGTCCTGTTTCTTGCTTCCCTACCACCTACGAGCTTCAAACATTTAAAAGCGACGTCGATCGCCATCTTCTGTAATCCGGAAACCTGTTCTTTTAATGTCCCGTCTGCTCACTAGCGTTTTCTCATTTAACTTCACTCAGTAACCCCTGTTGTTTTCTTAGTCGCGTCATCACCTTGATTGGGGTGAAATGATTAAGAAAATAAATAGTAATCGTTTATTTTGTTGGGTGGAGGCGTGTGTGTGTGTGTGTGAGGTTGGGGGGGGTCCCAATGTTTTCATTTTGCAATGACGCAGCGCACGGGACGCCATAAAACAAGCCAGATTCTACGCAGGGCGGAAGAATGTATCTGTCAGCTGTTCAATATATTCAAAATCCAACTGCTAAAAGTGATGCTCTTGTTCAATGCTTTTACGCGCACACAAAATAAATATGCGTTTATAACACACGTATATCTGGCGTACCCACACCTGACCCCCCCCCCCCCCCAGAACTGAGGCTCTACTGAGTGAGATGCACATAACCCAACGATACTTACTTGGGGTGAAATGCTTTAAAATAGTACTATAGAATAATTATTAATAAGAAAAAAAGAAAAAAGTTCCAAACACTTGAAGTTCTTAGCTTTAAGATTATCTCTATCAATAAAAGGCTGGATGTGTGTGTGTGTGTGTGTGTGTGTGTGTGTGTGTGTGTGTGTGTGTGTGTGTAACGAATGCACGGCCGCAATTTTCGACGGATTTGCACCAAAATTTACATGCACATGCTCCAAGTTAGTGAAAAGGCCAAGACCGACTTTGCATTTCCCAACTCCCATCGATAGTGGAAATAATCGTTTTTTTCATGCTTCTACGGCAGTTTTCATGTAGTTTGCAGCTATTTTCTTCTTGCCAGAGTGAGAGCCTATAGCTGGCTGCCACGAATAGGCAGGAAGATTCTATTGGGCAGCGTGAGAGCCAACAGCTCACTGACACGAATGTTAACTAGCATGCTAGCATGCAAAAAGAATCGATGGCTGCATTCATCACAAGTGGGAAAATTTAAAATCTGCATGGCACTTTACTACAATTGGCTCATTCGCTTGCTTAAACTCAACGATGATTCTGATTCTGCAGAACTGGGTTGGGTATGAAAAAGTATTTGTTGTTAACATTCTTTTTTCATTCGGTTTTTCCCGTTACAAGTCCTTTTTTTAAAGCTGATCGTTTTGTGTTTATTTTGTTTAGTCCTTTTTTCGTAACAGAATTAATGTTTAGTATAAAGCTTAGAAAAAATTCGCAGTGTGAGATAGGCAAGAAGTAAGGTATGTAGCAACATCAGCACGGCAAAGGGCACTCATTTAAAGGCAAGGAAGGGTAAAAATATTTTAAGTCAAATGATTTCTGTATGAGTCGTACGATTTTTGAATCAAGCACGGGCAACGCCGGACCATGCTACTAGTCTTGACTAAAATGAAGATTTTCAATGTTAATTTTCAAGCTGGTCAGACCATTTCATCCTGGGATGTTGGTACGATACATTCTTTCAATCGTCAGCATTCTAATTTAATATGTTCTTGTTCCTTACAAAATAAATTTTGGTGATTGTTAGTGCAGGGAAATAACGTAAGAGAATACTCTCGTACGCCAAGTGTTTGAAATGTTGACAGAGCCAGAGAATAGTGAATGCGTTTGGGAAGAGGATCCTATAAATAAAACGAGGCATGCCTATTAAAATAAACTATTCCTGAAAGAATGAGGAATTGTCTTCAGTCAAAAAGTAAGGTTCTTTGCAGGAGATTGATTGAAAAATATTGGAACCTTAGGGAAAAGGGCTACAATACATAAATGGAACAAGTCCGATGCAAAAAGATGAAAAGTCTCTTTGTGCTCTATCGGGGGATAAATCAAAACAACACATTTTTTTCTTTCCTTATTCTTTCTTTCTTTCTTATTTACGCTCTCTGTCTTTCCTTCCTAATTTTAATTTTGTCTTTCCTTTTACTTCTTTCTAGCTCTTTCTTTCTTTTTTTCTTTCTTCTATCTTATTTACGTTTTCTAATTTTCTTTCGTAATTTTCATTCTTGTCTTCCCTTTAACTTTTTCATAGTTTTTCTTTCTTTTTTCTTAGTTACGTTCTCTATCTTTCTTTCTTAATTTTCGTTTTTGTCCTCCCTTTTAATTCTTTTTTCTCTTTCTTTCTTTCTTCTTTTCTTTCTTAGTTACTTTATCTTTCCTTTCTACTTTTCATTTTTGTCTTTCCATTTACTTCTTTGCAATAGTCTTTCTTTCTTTCTTTCTTTCTTTCTTCCATTGTTAGGTTCACTATCTTTCCTTCCTAATTTTCAATTTTGCCTTTCATTTTGCTTCTTACTGTCTTTTTTAGTTTCGTATCTATCTCCGCGTCCTATATTTCTTTCTTTCTTTCTTTTTCCTGCTACGAAACGCGTTACTTTTTACTTTGCTTTTTTCACTTTCTACTGTCGCCGTAACTGTCATTTCGATATTCCTTTATTTCCCCCTTCTTTTTCTTCTTCTTCTTAATTAGTATTTTTAATCTGTGCTCTTTTATTCGTACACATTCCACGTTTTAAATTTAGACATAATGGATTCAGTTATTTCGTTCGGAGTTCGAATTCTGAGAGGGCGATGAATATTCTCTGCTGTTTTTAAAATTTAATGTTTCTTAATTTGGACAACCAAAAGAAAACCCTAACATGAGAATTACAAACTGAAGATATAAAAATCAAGCAAGCACAGAAATTTAAATATCTAGGAAGTGTTTTGACAGAAGATGGAAAGTGCAACACTGAAATTTGAAGGCGTATTGGGATTGCGAAAGATGCCTTCTAAAAGCTATACAAAGTATTAAGAAACAGGAAAATCTCGTTAAAAACAAAGAAAAGAGTACTGAACTTTTATGTAGTATCGGTCCACGTATATGACCATGAATGCTGGAAAATCTCTTCGAAGCGGAAGTGGAGACTTGAGGCAACGGAAATCTGGTTCTACAGAAGGATGGTGAGAAAAGCATGAACTGAACATGTGAGCAACGACGAAGATTTGAGAAAATGGAAACAAAAAGTTCACTCATACTCAACGTCAGGAAGAGACAGTTGAAACTTTAGGGTGCATAATGAGGAAAGAGAGCTTAGAAAATGTGACACCCACGGAACACATTGAATGCAAGAGGGAAGACAGCGCATCGCCTATCTAACGAGCTTGCGTATATAGTTGGCAGAACAGGGAATAGGAGAGGATAGCAAAAAGACAACATTTACTAAGAGCTACAAAGGGCAGGCAATTGAAGGGACACGGTACAAAGAAGAAGAAGAAGAAGAAGAAGAAGAAGAAGAAGAAGAAGAAGAAGAAGAAGAAGAAGAAGAAGAAGTTAATGGCCTCAGAATAAATTGGCTAAAATTTTATGAAAACTGCCTTCAAAAATTCATCGCTGTCGCAGGCATAGTGCAAGACATGAAAATACAAGACCTGAAATATTGAATGTCAAGGGAACTGACGTCTTCCTTTCTGAAATGTATGCCCGACTTATGACTACACTTCTGAGAGTGATTTCTATAAGCGCAACCAAAATCGTAACAGCAAAAAAAGAAATGAAAAAAAAGATGAATGACAAAGAACGGTCAAGACAAAGAAAAAGAAGAAAAAAGAACATGCGAAGGAAAAAGTAGAAAGCGGAACTAAAAAGAAAGAATGAAAAATGAAAAAAGAAAGAAAGTAAAATTAGGAAAGGAAGAGACCGAATCAAAGAATGAAAGAAAGAAAATGGGGGGGGACATGAAACTAAGAAAGAAAGAAAGAAAGAAAGAAAGAACCCGAAACTAAGAAAGAAATAAAATGAAAGGAAAAGGAGAACGCTAAATTTATAAAGAAAGAAAGAAAATGAAAAAAGGGAGAACGCGAAACCAAGAAAGAAAAAAAAGGAAAAGGAGAATAAGAAACTAAGAAAGAAAGAAAATGAAAAGAAAAGAAGAAAGCGAAAATAAATAAGAAGGAAAATGGCAAGAAAAAGTAGAACTTTAAATTAAGAAAGAAAGAAAACGAAATGTAAAGGAGAACGCGAAACTAAGAAGGAAATGGGAAGACAAAGGGAAAACAAAACTAAGAAAGAAATGAATTAAAAAAGAAAAAAAAGAAAAATGTAAAAGTAGGAAAGATAAAGACTGAATCTAACAAAGAAAGAAAGAAAGAAAACGCGAATGTAAGAAAGAAAGAATATGGGAAGAAAAAGTAACACGAGGCTATGAAAGGAGCAATCAAAGAAAGGGATGAAAAAGAAAGAATAAAGTAAAAATGGGGAAGACGGAGACCGAATCTAACAAAGAAAGAAAGAAAGACGGAAAGAAAACAAACACGAGAATCTAAAATTTAAAAGGAAAAAATTAAAAGAATGAATGGCTAAATGAAAGCAAGATGGAGTAAATGAATGAGAACCAAAGACAAAAAAGATAAGAACTTTAATTGCTTTAAATAATGAAATAACCAAGGAAAAAGAAAGCTTATACTCTGCCTCACCCCGAGATTGATCCGTCGACCATCCAAGACTGTACGGAAAAGTCGGCTCTAGAAGGGTGATATTGGGCGTATACCCGGTACATTCTCAGAAGCCGGCTTCATGTCTCCAAACGGCCGATATCTACGGTCGGATCTGCATAACAACAATGTCGACCACGCTTCGAAACAAGCGCGGAATCAAAGAGGCCAACAAGCCACAGATGCCGCCATTATCTCGATTTGTGTCTATGCGTGCGCACACAATTGTATGTACACTTCGGCATGAATGCTAGTGTGAGAGTTGGTGTGTCGACCATAGTACGTATGTATTTGTATGTAAGGGACGCTTATTATGTTTATATACGAACAACTGTATGTCAGGATCAGTAGGCATGTGTGCACGGCATCATATATATAAGTTTCTGTGCGTGCTCTCGTATACATACAAATAGACACACACGCGTGCGCGCACACACACACACACATATATATATATATATATATATATATATGGGATAACGGTGTATATTTTTTTATATATGAAGAAGGATTCTGGTGGAAAAAGCTTTTCGTGTGAAACTTGGTTTCCGTTTTGGATACGAAATCAACCAGACACGGGCGAGAAAAATAAAAGTGAAGGGGATGTACTTTCCATAAATAGGGTGAAAAAGAGCCTTGCTTACTGTGAAGTCCTGAAGTGGCTGAGTGGTAAAGTACACCGGATCACACGGTAGTTTCCCAGACGAGGTGGGAGACATATATTTGATTCATATTCGAGAAGATTTTTCGAATGCGCAAGTCGATAGACGCAATACGCGCTGTTTAACCAATAAAAATGGGGAGTCTATTTCAAATAAAAAGTGTTCACTATAATAACTTTTGAAGTAACACACACGCATACACACACAAACACACAGAGACATGCACACATATACACACACGCACACGTACCAGCACATGACATAAATATGTGTGTGTGTTTGTGTATATATACATACACGCTGATATTATATATATATATATATATATATATATATATATATATATATATATATATATATATATATATATATATACACGCACACACACATATATGTCTACGTGTGAGTGAGGGTATATATAAAATGAATTTAAAACAATGCTCCGAGACAGACACTTAGGCGCTGGTGATAGCCGCGTACAGAACGGCTTGAAATAGATTATACTCTGCGTTGAGATAAGTTTTGTATTTTGCTCTCAAGATAGATAGATAGATAGATAGATAGATAGATAGATAGATAGATAGATAGATATATAGATAGATAGATAAAAAACATAGATATACACACATATATTGTACGTGTTATAAAACAATGCTCTCAAGTATAACCACTGATATATATATATATATATATATATATATATATATATATATATATATATATATGTAATAGGGCGTCATCGGACTAAGTTTTTAGTCGTATATATATATATATATATATATATATATATATATATATATATATATATATATATATATATATATATGTGTGTGTGTGTGTGTGTATACGTATATATATAAATATAAAAGTGAACATAGAAGTCAACACTTTGAGGCGACAGTCTGTTTCATGCCAGATGCAATTGTCAGGCCACGGGTGCTGTTATTTTTTCTCGGCTATTTATATACACGGGTCAGTGGTGCATTGTGGATAGTCTATTTTGGCCGTTATTTCACCGGAAATCGTTTATTTATTTATTTGGGTTCAATTATTTTGCTTGTTTTTATTTATCTTTATTTTATTTTTTATTTTTATTTTTATTCCTTATTTTATTTATTTATTTATTTTTTAATCACTGTTTTTATTAACGTAGTAAAAATTTGTTTATATCGCTTATTTAAAAGTTTTGTATTGGTTTGGGATGATAATTAAAGCTATCTATTCAATTTTGGGGTTGTTTGTTTTAGTTTGTTCTAACTATTATTTTGGCGGGAACAGTTTTTAATTTGTTTATTACTTCATGTATTTATTTGGATTGATCATCGGGATCGGTTTGTTAGTTTATTTATTTGGATGAATTTATATCAATTTATTTTACTTGTTATTATTTATTTGTTATACTGCATATTTTCTCTTTTCGATTTTTAAATAAGGTAGTATTTTTTATTGTTATATAACAGTTAGCTATTTTTTCGTCCGATTTTTGGTTTGATATTTATAGTCTAACTAACATAATATAATGTTAATTTGTTTATTATTTACTTTATTTGGGTTCATTGATTTTCTTTCTTATTTGTTATTCTATTTCGTCTATTCTAAGGTGTGATTTGATAATTTGTTTGTGTTAATTTATTTTGCTTATTGTATTGTCATTTTGTTTATTTATTTATTTTTATTTTATTTTATTTTTTCCGTTTTCGATTTTTAATTAACTTAGTAAAATTTTGTTTTCATGTCTGCATTTTGAGATGAGCTCGGATCTTTTATTTAATAATTTATTTTGGTCTGGGAAGGTAATGATAGCTATTTTCTCCTCCAAACAAAGTTTGCAAGTTTTTGATTGGTTGTTGTAGATTGATGATCTTTTCCTTATTTTCCAAGATATTTTTGGTGTGGTGTGCATTTTGTTTTTATTTCCCACATATACTTAGAAAGCATTGTGCGGTTCGCATATTTACTATTTGTGAAAGATGTTTTGTGTACATAATTTATTTGTTTCCAGTGTCCTTCAGTTACTCTTATGTATACTTTTTCTTTATTATCTGGTAATTCTATCGTGGCTTGGTATATTACGTTGTTTTGTAAACAATTACCGTTTAAGGGACATTCGTTATTTATTCTGCAGTTGCACGTGGGTTTAATTTGTTGGTGTGATTTGTTGATAATTTTCCTCTTGTGCTTTTTTATTATTTGTGCCATGTTCTCGGTGCAACTCTAGCTGATTTTTACTGTGTTTTTGTTGAATATTTTGTGTATATATATATATATATATATATATATATATATATATATATATATATATAAATATATATATATGATTCAAAACTTAGTCCGATGAACGGACTAATTGTTTTTTATTTTGATGTTTCTACACATGCGCATGAACGAGAAACACTGGGAATTTTACATTTACCTTTTAATTCTTTTTATCAGGTCATCCCATAAGTTCTGTCCGAATTTTGAATAAAGAAAACAAGTGACCAAATGTTACATTTAATTACAGATTCAATCAACAATGGAAACGGCTGGAGGCGGCCATATTGGTTAGGTGGTCGAAGTAAGTTCTTATCTACAGACCCGTCACCTTCGGAAAGTTTATGTGCCGCTTCCATATTAATTAATGTTGCAAGAGACCATACTTATAAACACGCGCAAACCACAAGATAGCTTATTCCTAAATTTTTGCTTGAGGATGAAACGGGATTCGACACCTTAATTCAACTTAATTTCAATAATTATATTGAGGGTTTCGGCTCTCGTTTTTGAAACATGAGAACTCTTATGTAGCGAAGGAATCATATTTTTAAAAGGAATATTATAATATAAGCTCTACTTCTGTATGGAGCACTGTCTTTTTAAAATAAAAACAAAAATACTAAAGAACTCTGGATTATTTACCTAGCGTTTTCTTTCCTATTTTTCTGCATACCTACACAGATATATATATATATATATATATATATATATATATATATATATATATATATATATATATACCCAAGTATAGGATTGGTGTATTCGAAATAAATTCCAATAACCCAACAATACTATCCTTAAAAGAGTGCTCAATACAGAGTAGAGCAAATATAATTTATTCGAAAATTATAACACAGATACGTTATAAAATCACTACAGAAGATAGCCATTTTGTTTCAACACTTCTGGTGTCTTATCAAGTGATGGTGTTGAATGTAGAATATTTATTCTACATTCAACACTATCACTTGGTAAAACACCAGAAATGTTGAAACAAAATGGCTATTTTTTTAGTGATTTTATAATATATTTATGTTATAATTTCCGAATAAATTTTATACATATATATATATATATATATATATATATATATATATATATATATGTGTGTGTGTGTGTGTGTGTGTGTGTGTGTGTGTGTGTGTGTGTGCAGATATATCCACAAAATAGCTGAAAATATAGCATACTATGATGAAAAGATGCCCAAAACTTCATAATTTTTTTTTTATCGTGAAAATATTTATGTTATTATTCTGCGAGAAGATGGAGTTTTTAATTATGTTTACTAATTGTTTTAGAATATTCGAAATTTTAGTTAAAATTCTTGTTGTTTTATTATTATTATTATTGAAAAGACGCTGCAGTTCCCTATTCTAATATATAGTCCATTCGCTATGGAGAATATATTACCATAGAAAACTGTAGCTTCTTTTATTGCGATGAAAGACACATTAATTTGAAAACTCTTGCATAAATCAAATAATTGTCGGATTTTAATGAAACTTCCAAGACTTATTTACAAATGAATTACATTATTTTGGAAATGTTCTTTCTAAATCTTGGTAAAAATATATTTTTTTACATGTGTTACTTAATTTTATGAAAACTCGAGAAATTCATTGAGATAATTTTTATTGACTATATTTAGTTAAAAGCAGAACGCTTTTGAAAATTTAAATCATCAATTTTTTTTTCTTTTTTCTTAAAATCGCACACCGTCTTACCAAATATCTGCTCTGAACAGTAAAATAAAAAAACGGAATTAAACTAAGATATTATTTAATTTAAGAAGCTTTTAATTGTTTTTATGAATAAAATATATTAAGGACACTATTTTTTTAACAGAAAAAACATTATTCAATGAATAATGAATTTTTACAAGATTCGTTTTCATTTTTTTTAATAGAATAATATTTTAATCAGAATAATTGCTTCTTCCCACGATCCACTGCCGTGTGGAACGGACTCCTGGGAGAATGTTTCTCCGATCACTATAATCTTAACCTGTTTAAGTCTAGGGTTAACCGTTATCTTCTTCCCCTATCCGTATAAACTATCTCCTAACGTAACCCTCTACATCGGGTGCCCCCACCCGGGGCATAGTACAGGGTGAACCTTACTTCTTGTTTGATTTTGTAAGATTATTTCGTAAAAAAAAAAAACGGTGCCAAGTAATTAAAATTCAATCATGAAATAATGTGATTCTCTTGAATCAATTGAAAAGTTGGAATTTTCATATTTAAATTTCGGTATTAGATAACCCATAGAGCTGTTGATATACCGCTATACAAAAGCAACCAAACAAAACAAAATATCTGCAGTTGAAGGTATACAACTACTTTTAAAATAAATTTAGTTGAAGCTGTGAAACTGTATAAAAATATTTAGATTTAG
>OZ038498.1:30107678-30150178 GCA_964036315.1 Acanthosepion esculentum
ATATATATATATATATTGTTGATTTTATATAAAATATATAGGTCCATGAATACTGAAACATCACCACCATCAAACAAATCTTGTGGCACATTTGACCTCTAAATTAAAAGTGTATGTGTGTGTGTGGAGAGGGAAAATAACCAAATAATATTTTTTCTTTTCCTCGAATTATCCTTCATTTTTTGTTTTACTTGAGGTTTAAATTCCAGTTTAGTTTTATGCCCTATTCCTTTAAATAGTCTTATATATATATATATATATATATATATATATATATTTGAAAATATTTTTGAAGGCACAAAATTTAATTACAGAATTAAAAGTGTGTAGCTTAATATTACAAGACATGTTAAAAGTAGAGGCCTAAAGAGCGGGAGCGAAACTGGTTGCTTCGCTTTTAACATGTCTTGTAATATTAAGCTACACACTTTTATTTCTGTAATTAAATTTTGTTTCACAGCTCACCAGTGTGGCTAGATGTCCGGTTGCCTCTAGCTAGGATCGAAACCCGACTGAATTTCCATCAGTCGGAACTTCTCCCACTAAGCCGTCGGCGCACGATATATATATATATATATATATATATATATATATATATATATATATATATATATATATATATATATATATATATATATATATATATATATATATATATATATATATATATATATATATATATATATATATATATATATATATATATCGTGCGCCGACGGCTTAGTGGGAGAAGTTCCGACTGATGGAAATTCAGTCGGGTTTCGATCCTATATATATATATATATATATATATATATATATATATATATATATATATAAATATGAATTGGAAGCATCCCCCAGAATTAGCATGGGAAGAACTTGACAGAAAAGTGAGAAGAAAAAAACGAAAAAGGGGTAGTTTATATGGAAATAAGAGGAAGATAACTCTAGACTTGAACAGGTTAAGATTGTAGTGATCGGGGAAACACCATCCGGTTGGGAGTCTGTTCGACAGAGAATTTGTTCGTGGGAAGAAGCTGACTGGAACTTACTTCTCTCTGATGAAATACGGAGGGAATGTGGGTGGTTGGGTACTGTGTAAGTGGCATGACGAGTCCTAGCCGTGAATTTTAAACCTGGTGGGACCAAGGAATGTAGTTTGTCCGAGAAGTAGCGATAGACCAGTGAGAGACTCGCCCCATCCCGCTTGTGTGAGAGAGATTGGAAGGTTGAAATTAATTCTTATCCAACAAGGACTCTGAGATGCTTCTATCAAGACTTGAAAGTGATGACCAAGCAAATCCTGCCCAAATATGGCAACAGTAAAACTTGAGGCAACAGAGATGTGTTTCTACAGAAGGATGCTAAGGATATCATGGACCGAGCGTGTGAGCAACGATGAGGTTGTAAAAAAGGAGGAGACATAATTAACATCAGGAAGAGGCAGCTGAAGTTTCTGGGACACATAATGAGGAAGGAGTGCCTGGAGAATCTTATACTCACAGGTCGAATATAAGGAAAGAGAGACAGGGGAAAACAGTACATGACATATCTGGCGGCCTTAAGCAAGTGAATGACAGAACGTGGTCACACACATACACACACACACACACACACACACACACACGTATATAAATATATATATATATATATATATATATATATATATATATATATATATGAAGAAATATAGTTTTAAGGTGTGCTATATTTATGGGATAAAGTGCTCAATATCAGAGATAGAGAGTATGTAAATATAAATATAAAAGTGAACATTGAAGTCAACACTCAGAGGCGACAGGCTGTTTCATACTAGACGCAATTGTCAGGCCGCCTAGCATGAGACAGCCTGTTGCCCCTGAGTGTTGACTTCAATGTTCACACACACACACACACAGACACACACACACATATACATATATATATATATATATATTCTGCCAAAACACAAAACAAGAACATAAAATATTTTTAAAAAGCAATGAAGCAGAAGGAAAGCAAATATGTATTCATACTTTTCCAGAGTGTATTAGTGCAAAATGAACATAATAAATTTGAAATTGCTCATTGCAGTTCCCTTTTTCCGTTCTGGTAACCATTACGACGCCACCTCCTATCTTTGTATATATAAATAACAACGTGCCAGTATATATGTATTCGCATATATTTACACTGATAGGTAAGTAAATCGTTGTGTTAATGGGTGTGCTTGTGCCTTTCCCCAAGTTCAGCTCTCAGCGTGAATGAGTGAACGCCCCAGTGTCATGAGTGATAATTTATCTCATATATTTCGGGAACATCAAATATCAGTAATCATGTTGACAATGTCGCCGTAAAATAGTTTGTCACAAACTCTCACCTAGGTTGTCAAAATTTAAATCCGTGAGCGATATTCACACCAAATAAATTGAACCTATTTACTAGGTTCTCAATAAAAACGACATACCATACGAATAGATAGCCGGCTCGTAGTAACGAGATCCGTATGTTGACAGTACACACACACACACACACGCATATATATATATATATATATATATATATATATATATATATATATATATATATATATATATATATATATATATATGGCAAATATAGAAACATATAAACAACTTGTCCAGCAAACAGTTTTATATCTCAGACGATGAAAGTAAATCCGAACAGCATAAAAATTACTTGATACTCATGTTGTACCAACGTAAAATATATGTATACATATTTTATAGTAATTCGTCGAGCTTAGAATCCTCAACAGAATGCAGAAAGCACTGGACGGCCGTTTCGTCCTATCTGGGACTCATCAGCAGTGCGAATCCACAACCTGGAATCGAACCAGGGTCGGTTCGATACAACGCGAACGTCATACCAATTGTACCACGGGACTCGGTGACGAAGAAACCATAAACTACACTCGATATAGCGTCGCTACTCACTCAGTTCCGTGAACACGATACCCATCCAAGTATACAGAGTTATCCAGAGACCCCGAATAACCTCGGAACCTGTGCCCCAAGAGCCACGACTACTATTTTGACCCTTAGCCGCTCTATCACAGAGCTTAGCTGGATCTAGCAAGATATACAAGTAATTGATTTGGGGATTTAGGCTAATTTTATAGTAATTCGTCGAGATTAGAATCCTCAACAGAATGCAGAAATGAGTCCCAGATAGGACGAAACGGCCGTCCAGTGCACTCCCGCAGGATTCGAACCTGCCTCCCCCAATGCAGAATGTTCGAGAAACTTGATTAATGAAGACCTTCCGCTCTACAGTAGGATTCGAAGCTGCTTCCGAGACGCAGAGGGAACTATCATTAAATCCGACATTCGCTAACTAACTGAACTACGAATAAGAGGCTGGGCCAAATTTGTGCCTGTATATGACAGACAAAAATTAATAAACAAACAAAATAAGGCCAATAGGCGAAAATTAATAAACAAACTCAAATTCTACTCAAATACGAGTATCCATCCACTAACAAATAAAATGATAAAAATCTGCCGGTTTAATAAATAAATTCATTCTGAAATTCTCTTTTTTTACGCCTCGAAACAAAACTGTGCAGATATGAAAAACTTTGAGAGATCTATGACAAGAGAAATTTCACTTGAAAGCACAAAATTTGGCCTGACTGCTCTTCGTTGCTAAATCGGTAAGAGATGCCAAGCTAAATGGTACCTCCCTCTTCACAGAGGCACGCAGGTTCAATTCCTGCTGGAGAGCGCATATATAGGTTTCATCTTTACAAGAGTAAATATGAAAAACAAACTGAACTACGAAGAACAATCGCCAGGCTGGGCCAAATTTGTGCCTTTATATGACAGACAAAAATTAATAAACAAACAAAATAAGGACAATAGAACTCAAATTCTACTCAAATACAAGTATCCATCCACTAAAAAATAAAATGAAAAAAATTAATTCAGAAATTCTCTTTTTTTTACGTTTGGATACGAAACTGCGTGCAAATATGAGAAACTTCGAGAGATCTATGACCCCGGAAATTTCGCTTGAAAAACATTAACTTGGCTTGACAGCCTTTCTCTTTGTTACTATCGTTAAGCTTTAGGGAACGGCAAAGTTTTATTTAATAAGATTTCTCGAACATTAGGCTGGTAGACGAAAATAAATAAAAGATAATGTTTAATCAATAAACGGAATGCCACCTCAAATACGAATATCCATTAAAATAAGGTTTAAAGAGATAGAAATATGTCGGATTGATAAAAGAAATTCATTCTAAAATCTCTTTGTTTACGTTTGGATACGAAACTGTGCAGATATGAAAAAATTCGGGAGAGAAGTTTTGCTTAAAGGCACAAATTCGACTTTTCTTCGAATCCTGGTGGGCCGAACAATTTTTTCTTTAATTAAGTTTCTCTAACATTCAGGCCGTAGACAAAAATAAATAAATATACTGATTAATAAACAAACAGGGCGTTTGCTCAGATACGAGTAGCCATTAAAAATAAGGTTTCAACTGATAAACAATCTGTCGGATTAATAAAAAATCCATTCTAAAATATACTATATATATATATATATACATATATATATATATATATATACATATATATATATATATATATACATATATATATATATATATATATATATATATATATATATATATATATATATATATATATATATATATATATATATAAAAGTGACATAGAAGTCAACACTTAGAGGCGACAGTTTGTTTCATGCTAGTTGCAATCATCGGGCCACGATGATTACATCTAGTATGAAACAGACTGTCGCTTCTAAGTGTTGACTTCTATGTTCACTTTTATATTTACACACGCTCTATCTCTGATATTGAGCACTTTATCCCATAAATATAGCACACTTTAAGACAATATTTCTTCATATATATATATATATATATATATATATACATATATATATATTATATGTATGTATGTAATTGTAGGTATATCCACTAATTTGCCGGAAAAAAACAGCATAGCATGATGAAAAAGGTTCCAAACTTAATAAACAAAAAGAAGTTTTATCATCAAAATGTTTTTATTAAGAGGAAAGTCCAAAGTATTTTTCTTCATTTTATTAATTCTTTTTTCATCGTTTCTTGCACCTTCGAAATTTTGGTTAAAAATCTTGTCTTAACTTAAGTGATCTACGTAATATTTACCATTAGTTTTTAGCCTCTTTTTCGGGCGAAAAACACATTGATTTGGAAATTCTTGCAAAAATCAAATAATTATCGGATTTTAATGAAACTTTCAGAACTTATTCACAAATGAATGAAATTATTTTAGACATGTATTTTAGAAATTCATAGCAAAAGTATTTTCTTTTTACATCTGTTATCCCCATTATTTAATTTTATGAGAACTCAAGAACTTCAACGGCGTGCAATTTGTGATTATATTAGTTCAAAGTTGAAGACTTTGAAGAATATATATCATAGATTTTTTTCTAAAATCAAAATACACAGGTACCCAAAATTCAGATCTGAATCGTAAAATACAAAACCTAAATTAAACTAAGACATTATTAATTAGAATAGCTTCCAATGGCTTTATGAATAATATATGTTAATGACAATATTTTCTGTAGCCAAAATATTTTTCTATGAAAAATAAATTTTTACAGGAATTGTTTTCTATTTTTTTTTTTCAATTTTAAATACAAAATGTGTTAAATATTTTAAAAGTAAGTTTCAATCCGTGCCTTTTAGTGGATGCTGTTATTAAGTAGATCTATTTTTACAGATTATGCATTTGAAAGCTAGCGATACACATGTATTTTTAAAAAAAAATTTTTTCATTATTCAAAAAAGGTTTTAAAAACGTTTTTTTCCAAATATATGGATAGACGTTTGAGACATAAATGTCACGTGTTTGAAGAGTTGTTTCCTCGGACAGCATGGACACGTCCTTAGAAAAGAAAACTTTGTTTTCCTTTTGGCGAACAAGTTTTAAATTCTCTGACTGACCATCATCACAATTTCAAAATTTTTATTTTATTTTATTTTATTTTGCATCCTATTTCACTGAATATTTTCATTTAATTTTTTAAATACAATTAATTTATTGTTTTTCAGTGACAGACTTTTACTGTAATTATTAATTATTTTCTTTTTTAGTTTCAATTTTAGGGACGGAAACAGCGCAAGTTTTGGATATATCTTCGTAAAAAAAGTACCTAAAAACAATTAAATATTAGACTTTTGAAAGTATTTAATTTTTTAAAATGACAGTATAGTTGAATAAGCTGGTTCACTTAAAATTCGAAAATATTGCCACTTCTATTCTTCCGTCCGATAACTACCCTCACGTAAGCTGTCGATACATCGATGTAAACATAATTTCACGACTACAAAACAAGCCGCCACGGTTAGACTTGCTTCTCTTATTTTCAACTAAATTTTTTCTGCTAAAAAATTGTTTCTTTCCAATTACATTAAGTAAACCATAAATTTTCTAATTTTCCTCACAACTTTTGAAAAAGGTATAATTGACTTTTAAAAATTTTTAAACGGAAAATTTAACTTTTGTTTACATATGTCTCAAAAACGGCAGATATCATCGATTTTTGGCAATTTTGTTGAGTAAAAAAACAAGATCTTTGACTAAACTTTCGGACATGCTAGGAAGGATTAAAATATGTAAAAAATAATCAAAAATACTTTGGTCTTTCCTCTCAATAATGACATAAACATTTAGACGATAAAAAATTGTTTTCATCAGTCCTTATCTATATGCTATATTAGTCGCCTTCCCAATGTCGTAATGTAGCGTCCCTGTGACTTTTCTGTAAATACTTTAATGGTAATTGTTCTAATGAACTTTCCACTTAGGTATCTAGAATTTACGAATTTAAGCGCAGTACTAGATTGACGGCAAGGCCTCATCATTTTACAGTTGAAATGGCTAGATTTAACCGTAAGTTTTATGCTAACAGTTTCTTCTCTCGCACTTCTCGCTTGTGGAACTCTCTTTCGGCTTCTTGCTTCCCAGTCAACGTTGATCTTCAAAAATTTAAATGCAATGTCAATCGTTATCTTCTGTCTTCTTAATTTCACTTGTTTTATTATTCTCTCTCATTAATAATGTTTTTCTTTTTTTCATATCCTTTCCCACTCAGTAACCCTTTGCGTCTTAGTTGCCTTATTGTCTTACTTGGGGTGAAATGATAAAAAATGGTAGGTGGGTGTCCCATTATCATAGCCTTGTACCAAACAAGACGAATTTTAGCAAATCCGGATAGGATATTTATCCAATGGTTTTTAACCTCTAAATGTATCACTGTAGCATATTTGTGTATATCGCAGATTTTACACGCTTCTTGCCGACCGTGAAGTAAGCATGTTTTCAAAAATCATACTGCATATCTGTCTTTTGTGTTGCAAAGAGCAACACCGTTCCGTTGCTGGTAACCAAATACGGTATTGGCAATTATTATCTGATATTCGCTTCTCCCCGAAAACTACTCATAATTACTAACAAATGTTTCTCGGAATTACATTTGTCCGCAATATTTCAAATTGTCCAGCGAGACAAAATTATTTCTAACTGTCAAAATCAAGTGTAAAGTTATCTTCATTGCTTTATCTTTTATGTCCAGTATGTGCTTCTGTAGCTTTCGGTCAGCCGATCGTTATGGCAGATTTTTTATCTTTCTCTGACAGGGTCGGATAACCTCTGGCCCCTGTGCTCGCAAACCACGCTTCTTCGTCTACTCAGCGCCACCGCTAACCCCGAATTAAAAAAAATATATCGCCGGGAGGGTGAATATTGTCAGTTATGGGAACCATTGTTCACCGAACCAAACCCTCAGGAGAATAATGGAATCAGACCCACTCTCACCCTCGGGTCTTCCAAGAGGAATTCCTTAACTTCTGTGAGACCCACCCTCCTGGTAATGGTTTGTGAAGGAGGGGGCCAGGTGATTTATTTAAGTCACACTGATACAACTTGACTGTGTAGGTGGGTCGATTCATGGTGAGGGAAAAGAATGAAAAGAAAGAATACAATCCCGAAAAATATTCTTACAAGCAATCGCGATCTCATTAACAATCAAAAATTACTCTTGTTTATATTTCGATGTCTAATCGCACCATCCTCAGAATGTTATGAATGATAGGGCCTCTAATTGTTTATTTTAGGATAACATAATCGCAAGTAGATGCTAGTTATCAAAAAGGATTTAGTTTATAATTCTCGCCAGGAAATATATGGTTCGAATCAAATTTAATATCAATAAGGAAACTTTGTTCTGAGAGAAGTTAATCAGCGTTGAACCAAATATGTACTAGACAAACCCTAAAACAGACTTTATACTCAGTGTCACACCAGACCATAAGAGAAGTCAAGTGCATCAGCGAGCTCAAATGAAAGTTGTTTTCCTAGCTGCCAGGTGCGGATTCGTGCCTCACAGGATGTCAGTAGCTGCCTCCGACATTATATCAGGTTATCGCCCCAGATGCGTGGGACAAATCGAACGACAGAAAGATATATATGTACCCACACGAGAGCAAATAGAGAGAGAGAGAGAGAGAGGCAGACAGACAGACTCTTGCAAACTCGTAAGAAGAAGAATATGAGAGGTGTTCTTATTGGTTTGCACAACGATAACATTCCAAGAAAAATGTAATCAGCTCCCCGAGTTCGATTTCAGTTCGAGTCTACACTCACTTTGCATGTGTACCCTTAAAGAAAAGAGAAACTACAAAGGAACTTATATTTAAAATCAGAAATAGACACATAATTTCCAGTATAGATTACGAGGAGAGAGTGCTTAGAGAATTTAACACTCACGCGACATACTGAAGGCCGGAGTGGGAGAGAGAAACAACAAGTAATCTTCTTAATGACTTTGTTTGGTTTGGTTAGTTTTATTTTACAGTATATCAACCCCAATGGTTTATTTAATGCCGACAAAATTTTTATTGCTGGTAATATGTTTTTCTTCAAAAATCTATTTCTGGGAATATTTTTCCTTGAAAAAATCTATAACTTGTCATATTTTTTTCAAAGATTGTATAGCTGTTTGCATTGCTGGTATTTTTTTAAAAAGTATTGCTGATAATAATTTTTCCTTCAAAAATTATTGCTGGTAATAATTTTTTTTATTACAAAGTATTTCCGGTATTAAAACCTATTTTTACACAAGTTTGGGTGTTAACTATTTGCCCGTAGCTTGGACCCTAACAGGTGCTACCACCCCGGGTCAGGATGTACCTGGGAAAACCAACAATTAAGAGGTGGTTCCACGCTCTACAAAACCTCCTGATCAGAGGCCTTGCTGTTGGATATAGTTTATCGTCTTACCCAGGACGCGGATGTAGTTTATCGTCATACACAGGACGGTCTTAATGACTTTGTATGAATGGACAACAGAGCGAAGATGAGGAGTAATGACAAATAGTCAAACGTTGCTTAGAGCTACAAAAGTGAAGATGTGGAGAGCCATGATCATCCATATACTGAAAGGACACAGCAATAATAATATTCAAGAAGAAATAAGAAAGAAGTATTAGTTTATAACGTTGATGACGGTCTTCAAATATGTGTTTATTATGTTTTGCGTTTTTTAATAACGGGTTTTTGTAAATGGATGGTAGGCCATGGAGTGAAAAGGATAGAAAGAGGACAAACATTGCTTAGAACTACAGAAGAAGTTGTGGAGAGCTATGATTGCCCACACTCTGAAGTCACATAAATAAAGAATGTAAAGCTTCTATTGTTCTCGCGCCTTAATAATGTTTCTGTTTTCTAATTCTGACACACTCAGTAACCCCTTGTGTCTTAATGGCTTTACTGTCTTGCGTGGGGTGAATTCGATTAAAAATTTGTCAGCTTTTTAACAGTTTTTTTTTTTACTATTGTTCATACAATACAAGTATCGTCGTGCCGGTTTCAAATTCCGGTCCAATTCGTGGTATTCACTTTTGCACAAATACCCTTGGAAAAAGTATGTACCCATCTCTTCTCCCCCGACTATGGATTAAACAGCAGGGCAAATTAGTCTCTCTAGCCAGTCTAGGCGAATATCTCAGAATTCAAAACCGGTTGAGCTTAGGCCTTGCAATTCCATCGCATAAAAACCTACTTGATACTGAAACAATAATAGCTACACCTAGTGTGGTGATGTTGTGTAATTATACGCGACAGATTATTTAGAAAGTATTCCGTTTTTTTGCGAAACTGTGTTTGGTAATAGATTGTGCATCGTAGCAGTCAAACATGGAAGCAGAATTAAGAAGTTAAATGATGCTGAGATTTAGTCTTGTATCAAAGGCGTTTTCCTAGTTATAAGGAGAATTTTTTCAAGAATTTCGAAATGTCGTATGGAACTTCCATTTTTCTGTATGCTTTTCATTCTAGGGATACATGGGTTATAGTTGAAAGAAAGAAAGAAAGACTATTGCAAAGAATAAAGAAAATAGAGAGCTGGAAAACAAGTAGGTTGTAAAAAGAAAGAAAGAAAGAAAGAAAGAAAGAACGAAAGAAAGAAAGAAAGAAAGGAAATTGCAAAAATACAGAGATAAAAATAATTATGTAAAGCAAGCTGGAGAAGAAAGAAGGAAATAAAATATTTGAAACAGAAAAAATCAAGACAGAAAAAAGACGTAGACACAAGAGAAAGAAACGTAAAAAAAAAGAAAAAAAAACAAAATATAATTAGAAAATAATAGAAAGAAAGAAAAAAAAGAAAGTAAGAAAGAACATCTATTGCAAATAAATTAAGAGCTGGAAAACAATTATATAAAATAAGCTGTAAAAAGAAAGAAAGAAAGAAAGAAAGAAAGAAAGAAAGAAAGAAAGAAAGAAAGAAAGAAAGAAAGAAAGAAAGAAAATAGAGAGCTGGAAAACAGTGATACAAAGTAAGGTGTAAAAAGAAAGAAGAAAATAAAACGCTTGAAAAAGAAGAAAGACACAATCAGATACAAAAGAAAAACATATATATAAAGAAAGAAAGGAAAAATATTTCAGTGAGAAAAAAAATACAGGAAATTTACAAATTAAGCAAAATGTCGACAAGAACAAATGTAGAAAATCCAAATGGAAACGAAGTCCAGAAGGATAGTCAAAGATTCAGAAGGAAGAATGGTCAGTTTTTCAGAAGGAAGAATGGTCAGTTTTTCGGAAGGAAAAATGGTCAGTTTTTCAGAAGGAGGAATGGTCAGTTTTTCAGAAGGAAGAATGGTCAAGTTTTCAGAAGGAAGAATGGTCAGTTTTTCAGAAGGAAGAATGGTCAGGTTTTCAGAAGGAAGAATGGTCAGGTTTTCAGAAGGAAGAATGGTCAGTTTTTCAGAAGGAAGAATCGTTAGTTTTTCAGAAGGAAGAATGGTCAGTTTTTCAGAAGGAAGAATGGTCAGGTTTTCAGAAAGAAGAATAGTCAGTTTTTCAGGAGGAAGAATGGTCAGGTTTTCAGAAGGAAGAATGGTCTGTTTTTCAGAAGGAAGAATGGTCAGTTTTTCAGAAGGAAAGAAAAAAAAAACAAAAAAAAAACAAGAAAGAACTTAAAGAAACAAAGAATGTTTTGATGCAAGAAAGGACATACCCATCCGATATGTACCCAGTATCACAACCCGCCTTCCATCCTTCATGGCCTCCTCTCCGCCCAACTAACATATTAGTCATTGTTTCATTCGAAGCCATTCTTCCTTTTCCTTAACAAAACCCATTTCCCCAGTAGACATAGGTGGCGGGGAACTAAATGAAAATCACTCGCTAAACCCAAGATAAATGTCGTTAATTGAAACAGTTATATTAAATGTGCTATACATTAAACACAGCTACAAGTTGGACACGAATCTTGATCGGAGGAGTAATGCGGGGAAAGGGGCAGAGGGTGAGTTAAAGGAAAACAGAGGTGACTTTTAAAATAACGCCCTTCCACTTTCCCTCTTCAAATCCCCCGTTGTGGAGCACGTCTTTATATAAAAGACTAATTATATCCGTCCAAGAATTGTGTTAAATACCTGAAATAATAATGTTCTTTTAAAACTAAATTCCTATATCAGAATTAATAAAGACTATGAAAGCAGACGGAAAAGTTGAAATCTATCTCAATATTTCAAAATATTGTTTCTTAAACTTTATGCGAACGAAAAACAAATAAAACTAGGTTAATTTCTCTAAATAGCAATATTCCACTGAAATGTTTCAAAGATATTTTAATTACAGATCCTACACCCAAATAGGCCGAAGGTTATTCACGCATCAAGGACTACGTACGACGAAAACCTTTCCTTCCAAATAAATCATTGAAACATAAAAAATCTTGATTCTCTTCCATTTTTAGGAGTAAATTCAGATTATTAGATTAAATCCTGTTATTTAATTATCATGTGCTCATGACGGTGAAATTTAAACCTAGTAAACAATGAAGAATTGGGACGAGCCAATACTTTCAATACTCCCTCTCTTTCTCTCTCTCTCTTTCTTTCTCTCTCTCTCTTTCTCTTTCTTTCTCTCTCTCTCTCTTTCTCCCTCACCCCCACACATATATACAGGGTGTCCATAAAGTTCGTGTGCACTTTTAAAAATTTATAACTTTATTTGTATTTGCGATAGAAATAATCTGTAAAAAATGTTATGAAGTTTAATGTACCTAGTTTTAAGTATAGCTAAAATAACTAATGTGATTTCAGGCATTACTGTAAATCAGTTGTCAAATGTTTTCCGTGAACTGCAAAATCGTATTGCCCTTTGTATTGCTAATGATGGAGGACATGTGGAAACTTAAATAAAATTTCAATAAAACCTTAAAAAATATAGATTTACTTCTTTCTAATCCTTTTTACAAATTATTTCTATCGCAAATACAAATAAAGTTATAATTTTTTAAAGTGCACACGAACTTTATGGACACCCAGTATATATATATATATATATATATATATATATATATATATATATATATATATATATATATATTAGAGTGTGCAGCTTATATTTTATATCATAAAGAAACAATTTATACAAAGAATTAAAGAGCAATGTTAATGTGATTAATAACAAAATCACTTCGCTAACAGGACTTAATGAGACATTAACTTACTATCAATTCCTTGAATAATAAGATCCTTATATTCGAGATGTTGTCAGATACAGGACACATGCCAATTACTTTCTACAATTTAAAATTGTTATTTTCAGCGTGCAATTTTTCAATACATGGCCAAACACTAAGACGAAATATGTGTCGATCGAAAGCAAGTGGAGTTTATTATATCCACTTACGCTCAACTACCGTAAGGAAAATTATTAATCCATCTCCCCCACCCCGCTCATGGGTTAATCGTAGGGTAGACTGGGTTATTTAGCCGTGCTTGCTGAACAGTCTAGGAGAAGAAAAATTCTAAATTCAAAACCGTAGCTTTATGTTTAACTTGACATCAATCACATTTAAATCTAAATAAGCTGATGTTGCGTTCAGCACGTCAGTTATTATAAATGAAATGCTTGCTCAGATATTCACTCAGTCCGTCCCTTCTCAATGAAATGTCATGGCGTGCTAGATACAAACAATTTTTCATAATATATCTATGTAACAAAGTGAAAAGAGCTTTCATGCCTTTCGCAACGCTATATGTGCTGACTGAATACAAACAGTTTTAACTGAAATTCGATCTCTGTTTACCAGTTCCGTTTAAATTTATAATAACAACTTGATGCAACAGAGGTGTGGTCCTACAGAAGGATGCTAAGGATACCATGGACCGAACATGAGGTTTTTGATGAGGAATCTTGTACTTAACATCAGGAAGAGGCAGCTGAAACTTCTGGGGCACGTTATGAGAAAGAAAGGCTTGGAAAATCTGATACTCACAGGGCGAATAGAGGGAAAGAGAAACAAGGGAAAGCAACGCGGGACATTCCTAACGGGCTGGAGCAAGTGGATGGCAGGACAGGGTCTGGGAGAAATAACAAAAAGACAATATTCATTGAGAGCTACAAGGAACCGGAAGAAGTGGAGAGCTATAATCGCTTACGTCCTGAAGGGACACGGCACTTAAAAGAAGAAGAACAGTTACACTCCTACACACGCATCTATCTGCATACACGCATGTATCTGCATAAATATTTTCAGATCGTATCAAGCAAAGTTCATGGCCGAATCCATTCTAATTAAACAGTTTTTTTATTTTCAGTTTTTAAAATTTTACTAAAAGTCGACACCAACAATAAAGACCTGTGGTATCATATATCTGGTAAGTATTTTTCTTTATCGGTTCCACAAACAAAAACCCCATACCAAAGTCGTGATGTCTATAACATTGGTAATGCGGATGCAAATTCGAGAGGAAAAAACAGAAACTGCTTTTGGAATTACGTATTCTTTCTTCCGGTTAGTGTATGTAGATGTTATTTTTTCTTTATTTTTTTATTTTTTTTGTCTTTCTTTTTTCTTTGCTTTTTTCTTTTCCTTTCTTTCCTTCTTTTTTTTAAATTTTTTTTTCTTTTTCACTGTTCAAAGTGGATCCATCTGAAGTATGAGATTTTTTGTTTCGTATCGGAAGAAAGAATAAATCATCCGAAAAGCAGTTTCCGATATACCACTCGATTCCTTTTTATTTATTTCTTTTCTTTTCTTCTTCTTTTCTATTTTCTCTTATACTTCTTTATTTTAGCAATTGAGCGCATGCGCTGAATGATACTTAACTTCCCTTACAATAAATTAGCACCTACTTTTTACGCGAAAAATTACCTGCCGTTTAGAACTTCTCGTGGAACAATAGATAGCATGCTAGTCCCACCGACTATTATATTATTGTTCACAAGCTCCAAGAGCCACTTAAGGTAGAGGGTTACCGAATTAAGTTGTTGAAGAGCGTAAAAATTAAGATGTCTATATTATGAGGATCTGTAGAATAGATAACGGTTGATCTTCAACTTGAAGAAGTTAATCCAGGAAACATCCTTTCGAGAGTCTTTTTCACAAAGTAACAATTCCAGAGAAAAAGCTGTCTCAGGGAAACTTTGTGTGATCAACTGTCACAGAGTGTCCCATGATTCTGACCTTGTGCCGAACAATCATTTAGCTTTAAACGTATTTGCGAGAGAGAGTTAGTTAAATTTTTTGCTTCAAATACAATAATTACTCTCAGAAATCCAAACATCACTGAGTGCTCTATATTTGTAGTCTTGTGGCAGACTAATTTGAGGTTTAGAAGTAATATATCTCACTGTTGGGCAATAATTGACACTAATCTTGAAAAGGTAATTAGGTTCACACTGATCAATAATTTAATAATAATAATAATAATAATAATAATAATAAGTTAATATGAATATCACTAATATAATAATAATAAGTTAATATGAATATCACTAATATAATAATAATATGTTAATATGAATATCACTAATATAATAATAATAAGTTAATATGAATATCACTAATATAATAATAATATGTTAATATGAATATCACTAATATAATAATAATATGTTAATATGAATATCACTAATATAATAATAATAATAATAATAATAATAAGTTAATATGAATATCACTAATATAATAAGAATAAGAATAATAAGTTAATATGAATATCACTAATATAATAAGAATAATAATAATAAGTTAATATGAATATCACTAATATAATAATAATAAGTTAATATGAATATCACTAATATAATAATAATAATAAGTTAATATGAATATCACCAATATAATAATAATAATAAGTTAATATGAATATCACTAATATAATAAGAATAATAATAATAAGTTAATATGAATATCACTAATATAATAAGAATAATAATAGTAATAAGTTAATATGAATATCACTAATATAATAATAATAATAATAAGTTAATATGAATATCACTAATATAATAAGAATAATAATAATAAGTTAATATGAATATCACTAATATAATAATAATACGTTAATATGAATATCACTAATATAATAAGAATAATAAGTTAATATGAATATCACTAATATAATAATAATAATAAGTTAATATGAATATCACTAATATAATAAGAATAATAATAATAAGTTAATATGAATATCACTAATAAAATAATAATAAGTTAATATGAATATCACTAATATAATAATAATAAGTTAATATGAATATCACTAATATAATAATAATAATAATAATAAGTTAATATGAATATCACTAATATAATAATAATAAGTTAATATGAATATCACTAATATAATAATAATAATAATAAGTTAATATGAATATCACTAATATAATAATAATAAGTTAATATGAATATCACTAATATAATAATAATAATAAGTTAATATGAATATTACTAATATAATATTAATAATAATAAGTTATTATGAATATCACTAATATAATAATAATAATAATATTAAGTTAATATGAATATCACTAATATAATAATAATAATAATAAGCTAATATGAATATCACTAATATAATAAGAATAATAATAATAAGTTAATATGAATATCACTAATATAATAATAATAATAATAAGTTAATATGAATATCACTAATATAATAATAATAAGTTAATATGAATATCACTAATATAATAAGAATAAGAATAATAAGTTAATATGAATATCACTAATATAATAATAATAAGTTAATATGAATATCACCAATATAATAATAATAAGTTAATATGAATATCACTAATATAATAATAATAATAGTAAGTTAATATGAATATCACTAATATAATAAGAATAATAACAATAAGTTAATATGAATATCACTAATATAATAAGAATAATAATAATAATAAGCTAATATGAATATCACTAATATAATAAGAATAATAATAAGTTAATATGAATATCACTAATATAATAATAATAATAATAATAAGTTAATGTGAATATCACTAATATAATAATAATAATAATAATAATAATAAGTTAATATGAATATCACTAATATAATAATAATAATAAGTTAATATGAATATCACTAATATAATAATAATAATAATAATAATAAGTTAATATGAATATCACTAATATAATAATAATAATAAGTTAATATGAATATCACTAATATAATAAGAATAATAATAATAGGTTAATATGAATATCACTAATATAATAATAATAATAAGTTAATATGAATATCACTAATATAATAAGAATAATAATAATAAGTTAATATGAATATCACTAATATAATAATAATAAGTTAATATGAATATCAGTAATATAATAATAATAATAAGTTAATATGAATAACGCTAATATAATAATAATAATAAGTTAATATGAATATCACTAATATAATAATAAGTTAATATGAATATCACTAATATAATAATAATAAGTTTATATGAATATCAATAATATAATAATAATAATAATAAGTTAATATGAATATCACTAATATAATAATAATAATAATAAGTTAATATGAATATCACTAATATAATAATAATAATAAGTTAATATGAATATAACTAATATAATAATAATAATAAGTTATTATGAATATCACTAATATAATAATAATAATAATAATAAGTTAATATGAATATCACTAATATAATAATAATAATAATAATAAGCTAATATGAATATCACTAATATAATAAGAATAATAATAATAAGTTAATATGAATATCACTAATATAATAATAATAATAATAAGTTAATATGAATATCACTAATATAATAATAATAAGTTAATATGAATATCACTAATATAATAAGAATAAGAATAATAAGTTAATATGAATATCACTAATATAATAATAATAAGTTAATATGAATATCACCAATATAATAATAATAAGTTAATATGAATATCACTAATATAATAATAATAATAGTAAGTTAATATGAATATCACTAATATAATAAGAATAATAACAATAAGTTAATATGAATATCACTAATATAATAATAATAATAATAATAAGCTAATATGAATATCACTAATATAATAATAATAATAATAATAAGTTAATATGAATATCACTAATATAATAATAATAATAAGTTAATGTGAATATCACTAATATAATAATAATAATAATAATAAGTTAATATGAATAACACTAATATAATAATAATAATAAGTTAATATGAATATCACTAATATAATAATAATAATAATAATAAGTTAATATGAATATCACTAATATAATAATAATAAGTTAATATGAATATCACTAATATAATAAGAATAATAATAATAGGTTAATATGAATATCACTAATATAATAATAATAATAAGTTAATATGAATATCACTAATATAATAAGAATAATAATAATAAGTTAATATGAATATCACTAATATAATAATAATAATAAGTTAATATGAATATCACTAATATAATAATAAGTTAATATGAATATCAGTAATATAATAATAATAATAATAAGTTAATATGAATAACGCTAATATAATAATAATAATAAGTTAATATGAATATCACTAATATAATAATAAGTTAATATGAATATCACTAATATAATAATAATAAGTTAATATGAATATCTCTAATATAATAATAATAATAATAAGTTAATATGAATATCACTAATATAATAATAATAATAAGTTAATATGAATATCAGTAATATAATAATAATAATGATTTAATATGAATATCACTAATATAATAATAATAATAAGTTAATATGAATATCACTAATATAATAATAATAATAAGTTAATATGAATATCAGTAATATAATAATAATAATAAGTTAATATGAATATCACTAATATAATAATAATAATAAGTTAATATGAATATCACTAATATAATAATAATAATAATAATAAGTTAATATGAATATCACTAATATAATAATAATAATAAGTTAATATGAATATAACTAATATAATAATAATAATAAGTTAATATGAATATCAGTAATATAATAATAATAATGATTTAATATGAATATCACTAATATAATAATAATAATAATAAGTTAATATGAATATCGCTAATATAATAATAATAATAATAATAATAATAATAATAATAATAATAATAATAATAATAATAAGTTAATATGAATATCACTAAAGGCTATTATGCATAGAAATGTACCAACCTAACTTAGTGAATGAGGGCTTCGGTGTGGAGTAGTAATTCGCAGATGTGCCTCGCAGTTCATTAGTACGATTAGGCGTTTGTTGTGGGAGTTTGCAAAAATAATGAGAAACTTGTACAGCGTGTCATGTACAAATTGGAGGTATGGCGGTCTGAAAGTTAAACACACAGGAAATTTATTGGTTGAACCGAATTCAGATTCCTGTTGAAACAAGCCAAAATAAAAACGCACCATTTTAGGTGCAGCCTCGTCTTCATTAATAGTTACACATGACGTCATCTTGGTCTGTTTTAAACTTTCAGATTTCCAAAGAATTCCGAGATGGAGACAACACGATATTGCCTAACACTAACACACAGGCAACAATGGTTCTTAAAAATGACTGAGACGGACGAAAGTAGCTAAACAAACAACAGTCCAAACATGAACTTCGGGCAGTTTATTCAAAATTTCGATCCCAATATACAACACCTTATTCGAAAGTTGGAAAGATACAATAAAAATTAAAAAGAACTTCTCGGTTCTAGTTAATCTAAGTAGTTCACACACACACACACACACACACACACACACACACACACACATATATATATATATATATATATATATATATATATATATGTATATAAACGTTATTTTTAGTGTTTGAGTAGACACTACGTTTATTAAAAAGTAAGTATTACGTCTTATGGCCTATACACTCGGAAAAATATTCTTTCTGGGTGGGTTCGAGCGTATGTCCTTCTTTGTATGAAAAACTGCTGTTTGATTCGGTGTGCCTTAGCCCACTCGGTCTCAAAAAGCGTCACAGCCCGACAAGAATCGATGCACACAGCCACGTTCAGATTCTAACCAAAGCCCTGTTGGATTTCATATCCAAACTGTAAACAAAGTAATTTCAAAAGAATTAATGAATTTTTTATTTTTAATCTTTTATTAAAATTCAAATCTTAATTTTAACCACTGTTTTTGGAATGGTAAAATATCTACCTGCTTAGATATTATGAAGTCTTATTAAAGAAAATGTGTCTTCCATTGCTTTTAATGACTTTCTTACTCTTGACCTTCTTGAAATGGTCATTCATGAGTCTTCACGCCATCCATCACGGTGCAACATCAAAGGTGCAAGGTCATTAGGCTGATATCCTGTTAACGGTCAATAACTACGGGATTTTAATTTGACCGTTTGAAAATACGTTTACGTACCAAAAATAACATTTAACGTGAAATGATGTCAGATTAAAAAAACATTCTTTAAAAATTATATATATATATAAGGTTAAAGTACACCGGATAAATGGGCTGAATCGCTAGAATATTCGCATGAGACCCGGGTTCGAATCTCACCATGGTCGATGTGT
Source organism: Acanthosepion esculentum (assembly GCA_964036315.1). Classification (NCBI taxonomy): domain Eukaryota; kingdom Metazoa; phylum Mollusca; class Cephalopoda; order Sepiida; family Sepiidae; genus Acanthosepion; species Acanthosepion esculentum. Next base: position 30,128,056 of record OZ038498.1, read on the forward strand.
CAGTAAGAAGACTTCCTGATGTTATCGGACTGAACAGGTCGATCCCAGCCTGCGGCATTTTGAAAAGTGCCTGAAAACCATACCACGGGTTGACCCAAGCCTAGTGAATTAAACTGGGTAGATGGAACCCTTGGGGGCCGTCGATAGCTGTGCAAGGTATCACAAGGTTACGTGGTCGAGGGCTTGAGCGTGGTGGCCTTGTTCAAATTGTTGATCACGCTAGATAACACGCACTTTCCCAGAAACTGTAACTAAGGTCTGCTCAGCAAAATTTCAGTATAAACCAAAGGCGGGCTCTGTGGGTGTTGAATAAACACAAATGCGCCTGAGAAAGCGTCTGCCATAGGGATTGGCTAGCCGCCCTGGTATCCTCGAAAACGAGTGGCCAGCTATACATACACCGGATAAGAAAGTGGTTCTTTCCTCAAATGGGGTCGCAGGTTCGAATCCTACCGCAAAGCATAATTTCTTTATTACGTATGCAGCCTGAGAGGCGAAATAAATAATGTTTAAAATAAACGGAGCGTCTACTCAAATAGATATCGGCTAAAAATACACGTTGAAAATATATATATATATATATATAGAGAGAGAGAGAGAGAGAGAGAGAGAGAGAGAGAGAGAGAAATTGATATTTATAATTGATATTTATGTGTGTGTAATTTAAAATTTTGGCGGTTGCGTGCACATTGGAAAAGGCAAGAATCTGTCTTTTCTTCATTCAGGATATGAGTCTAACAGGGCGAACTGGCCTCTTTGGCTTTGGTGGGCAACCATGAGACAGAGAAGTATAAATTCAGCAATGTGTACCGACTCCTTCGATATTAGCATCAGCCATACAAATTAAAGGAAGAAAGGGGTCTCTCAGATGAGTACTAAAAAGCAGTTTTGTTTTGGTAGCGTTAAAATTAACAAGCCATTCTTTGCCCCGGTTAACAACAGACTGTAGGTTATTTCTTGAGATCGGCTACCAATTTGACCTTATCGAACTGATCAGACCTATTATCAAGGCAGAATTAAATTGTTGTGTCATAGATACCAAGGAGAGAGCTGATGCTATCAAGAAAGTCGTTGATGAAAATTAAGACCAAAATATGTGTGTGTGTGTGTGTGTGTGTGTGTGTGTGTGTGTGTGTGTGTGTGTGTGTGTGTGTGTGTGTGTGTGTGTGTACATACTTATGAATAAGCTTAGCTTATTTCGAAACAAGGCGACAATAGGTGGATCGACCTCACTACTTTAGTGGTGTTTTCGTTAAGAAAAGTTGTTTTTTTGCTGACAGTCGTATAATGTATACGAAAATACTTATGAACCATTCGCCCTTACATGGAATATTGCTGCCATATATGGTCTGGGGCCCCTGCTGTTTGTCTCAGGGGTCTTGATAAGATCCAGAGACGGATATGCAATGTAATTGGCCCTGATCTGTCATATCGTCTGCAGTCACTCTCTCACTGACGCGCCGTTGCCTCGCTCTGTCTTTTTTACAAATACTTTTACGGTAATTGCTCCGATGAGCTGCTTTCGCTGGTTCCCAGGCCTCATGAATTTAAACGTCCTACGAGGCTGGTATCCCGTTCCCACCCCTTCACCGTTGAAACTGTTAGATGTAGACGTCTCTTCTACTCCAATAGCTTCATGTCTCGCACATCTCGCCTGTGGAACTCCCTTCCTTATTCCTGTTTCCCTGACAAATATAATCTCCAACTATTTAAGTGTAACGTCAATCGACATCTCCAGTTGTCTTGATCTATCCACTTCCCTTCTCCACATCCTTTCACCTTTCATTCCTATCTGCTCTCGCTCCAAATCTTCTGTAACCCCCTTACCTTGATCGATCCACTATCTTTCTCCACATCCTCTGCTTTACCACTCCTGTCTGCTCTTCCTCCAAACCTTCTGTAACCCCTTGCGTGCTAGTGGCTTCCAGCCTTGCTTGGGGTGATAAGCTTAAAAAAAAAAAAGCGATGATTGGCGTAACACTATCTTCCCAACCCCATTATTCCTGTTCGGCTGTCGCTCGTAAAGCTAATAAAATATTAAAAATCATGTTATCATTTATCTGACGATTACAATCGCCCTGGGACTCTTTTTTTAAATAACTAATTATTCCTTTCTCTCTCCTCACTAAATTTGTCACAGAAATTGTCTGGGCACGACGATAATGGTAAATTCCAAATAAGGATGCAATGTTCAACAACTTAACACACATGTTTGTACTAAATCAGTTTCTGAGAAATCCATTAGCAAGAACTAATTTTCGTATTATACTTATTGCAAATAAATGTGTCTTACATACTTAGTACGTAATTTCAAAATGTATTTTTAAAAAGTGATTTATACTTTTTAGCTGGTAAAATAATTTAAACAGCAGAAAATTACTAGTAATTACTTTTTTTTTTATTCAGTAAATTAAAAATAGTTTACAATGAAACACAGTAGCGTCATGTTTCCGGGCGACATTGTCGATGTTAGGATGAATATAAAACGTACAAATCTCTAATGCATGTTTCTCCCGATTTGTTTTTTCATTTAACCCATTTATACATGACTTGTATGATTTGCCCAACTCGTACGGCATAATTTAAATCAGTTCCATTCACCAAGATATAATAATTATCATATTTTATTACCATAATGAAGAGTTGAATCTCATCATTATCGTACAAAAAAAGTTGTTTTGTTTAGCTGTGTAAGAAATATCTGTTAAATATTCCAATCTACCAATTCAAAATTCACATGAAGGAGTAGATAGGTCCATCTATCATACGGTTCACACTCCTCCTCAGTTTTTTTAACAGAAGTAGAGTTTTATCTCTTGTTTCCTGCTTAGGATTGGGTTTCCCGTTCCTTCTAAAGTTTTTTTCTTCTCGTCTATTTCCGGTAGCCCCTTGCGTCTTGGTAGCATTATCACCTTGCCGCTTACTCTGTAACTTTCTACCTCGAGTGACTCTTGGGTCTTTTACAGGGTGAACATCACTGTAAAAAAAGAACTTACAGAAACTTTTTTTTAAAACTTTTTTTTCCGGGCGGGCCTTGAATTTTCCCCTATCGCGATGAATGGGTGTTCTTCCAGGGAGACCCTGTGCTTTGAGCGCGTATTGGAGCTTAAGATCAACACAGACCGCAAATGGATAATCGCTAAATATGCTCGAAAAAATAGTTGGTTTCTTGTACAACTCTAAGAATCCGAATCTTCCTTCTGTCTTCTACCGTTAGAATCGCCAGATCAGGCCGAAAATGGAGTACAGTTGCCACATACGGAAAGGAGTTATGCAGTATTCACTTTCCAGTCTCAAGAGAGTGCAAAAGCGTCTTCGCATCCTTGTGTGTGATGAATTGTTTTCCACCCTACAAGCCCTTTCCCATATACAAAACTTTGCAAAGCCTCTCGCTACACTATCGCTATTTATATGGAAAGTGCTCAGATGAACTATATTCCTTAGTTCCACCAGTTCTAACCTTCACGGCTAATTTAAGATCCGCTGACACACACACATTGTAGCCAACCGCTTTTATTTCCTTCGTATTCCATTGGTAAGTTCCACTCGAACAGCCTCTTGCCACGTTGCTTTTTGTAACAAATTCCTAAAAACGTGCTTCCCCGATCACTACAATCTTAACCTGTTTAAGTCTAAGGTTAACTGTTACCATCCCTAAATATCGCTATAAACTATGCCGCTTATTCTGTAACCCTCTATCTCGAGTGGATCTTGGGCGTTATACAAGGTGAACATAACCGCAAAAACAAAGAAGCAAAAAGTTCATCTCAACACGTTTTCAATGATCTTTCTAAATGTCGACATGATAATCGACCCGGATGGCTGCATTTTAAATGCAATCTTTTCAATTTCATTAGAAGTTACAGGAGCTTTTTCAGACACAGCTAAGCTTATCTTTAAAAAATAATTCTGTCTTCGATTACAGTTCAAATTGTCTTTTGAAATAATTATCTTTTCCTCTTCATGGCTTGTTTGTTACAAAATTATTCTTGCTAAGTACTAATTCTTCGCTCTTCGGCTAAAAATAACCGTTGAAGTAATACAAACGACAGACACACACATATACATATATATATATAGAGAGAGAGAGAGACAGACAGACAGACAGAAATGAATTGATATTTAAAGATACCAATATTTAAGCGTGTATAATTTCAAATTTTGGCGGTTGCTTGCACATTGGAAAAGGCAAGTATCTGTCTTTTCTCCATTCATGATACGAGTTTAACAGGACAAACTGACCTCCTTGGCTTTGGTCGGCAGCCATGTGACAAGCCAATATACATTCAGCAACGTATGCCGACTCCTTCGATATTAGCATCCGCCATGCTGATGAAAGGAAGAAATGAGTACTAAGAAGTTTTGTTTCCTTACAAGAACCTGCAGTGAGAAATATTCATCATCAGTTCCCATCAAAAAAGAGGAACCAAACTCTAAATAATTATTGCAAGAATGCCAATTCCCTTCCAGATGCGCAGTCGTTAGTGGTACGTTTACTTTTAATAGACTCTTCCATACTGTTAGCTAAAATATATGTTTATAAATAATAATTTTAAAAAATTTTAAATTTGACTACTAAGCAACCGTAAAAAATGACTATTGGTAACTTTCTTTTTCGGGAAGACACGTTATTTGCGAAAAAAATTAAAGCACCACCTTTGTACGACTGTCATGACGAAAAAATCTTTCAGGGGAGATAAAAAAAGAATCGAGATAAACGTAGACGGATTATTGCTTTTTTCCATCTCCATGCTTTAAACGTGGTTCGCAACTGCAATTAAGTTAACTCTCGTCACCTGACTATATACACATCAAACAATGAATATAAATAATAATTGTCCATTTTGGTACCTAGACTTCATGAATTTAAGCGGAGAACTAGACTGGCTGTTAAATCTCTTCATATAACTGTTGAAATACCTAGATGTAACCGTTAGTTCTAATAGTTTCTACTCCCGTATGTGGGACTCTGCTTCCCAGTCAATTTTGATCGGCCGGTAATTTGATCAGGTCCGCGGTTGAGCCGGGGTTCGTCGCCCGAGACGCAGAGATAAAAAAAAAATAGCTAAATATTCTTCTCTTGCTGATAGATTTTTTTTACTCCTGTGGCAGTGGAGACTTCAGGGGTTATTGGCCCTCGTTCGATGGTGCTCCTTCGGAGGATTGGCGCGATTGCGTCTCGATTAAGGAACGAGCCTCGCGAAACGGAGTGGCTCTTGCAGCGTGTCTCACTGGCGACGGTTCGAGGTAATGCTTTCTCCATCATAGCGGCTGGCAGAGGATAGAAAAAGAAATTTGTTTATAGTTACGTTGTTCTGGAATTGTCATCATTGGCCGACTGAACTTGCTTTGTTTCAATTATTGTTTCCCTTAGATTGAGCTTACCATTTCTTTTTATACTATAATGTATTTCAGTGTTATCCTATAATTTTGATCTTCAATGTCAATCGTTATCTTCTGTCTTCATTCCTCGACTTTTATTGTTCTTTCTTCTTAGTAGTGCTCTTTTTTTCCTCATATTCTCTCACACTCAGTAACCCCTTGGACGTAAGGGTTTTGATTGCATTGCTTGGAGTGAAAGGATTAAATATATATATATATATATATATATATATATATATATAATGAATTAATATAGAATTAATCCCATAAATCAAGCCCTACTCACATTTCTCACCCACACAAGACAGACATGCTTGCAGAGATGTTATATACATCATACAAAAACTCACACAACTATATGCATATAAACACAAAAAAAATAAAACAAAAAATAATGTCTGAAAATTTTAATTTTTTAATATTTTATATTCAGTATATATATATATATATATATATATATATATATATATATATATATATACAATATCGCACATTGAGTGCTGGTGTTAATAAAATAGTACTGGATGATAACAGAGCTAAAAACTATATATTAATTAATATGTTTGTATTTTTTGGCGGGGGGGGCATGAAACTCTGAGTCGTGCTACCGATGAGGATATATATATATATATATATATATATATATATATATATATTGAACAATAAAAAATTAAAATATTCAGACACACTGGGTTGTATATTAATATTTCATTTTTATTATTATTTCATTTAGATTCCTCGACTAGTTTCGGCCAATATATATATATATATATATATATATATATAATATATATATAATAAAATATAATAAAAAGACTTAAACACTAATATTCCATGGTCATAATTTATTCCATTGGAATCGTAAATACGATCCAAAGGTCTGATGAATTGGGTCGTATTTACGATTCCAATGGGATATTAGTGTTTAAATCTTTTTATTATATCCTTACTATATGTATATATACATATATATATATATATATATACATATATATATACAGTATTATACACAGTATATATATATACATACATATATATATACATATATATATATATATATACAGTCTTATACACAGTATATATATATATACAAATATATATATATACATTATATATATATATATATATATATACTGTGTATAACACTGTATATATAGTGTAGCCCGGAATTTGTTGCATGAATTTTAAGCCTTACAGAAAAAAAAATTACCTGTGCAACCGTTCACCGAGAATGCATTATTTTTAAGCTCTTCAAAAAATTAACTGTGTATAATGCAACCGTTCACTGAAAATGCAATATTTTTAAGCTCACTCAAAAATTACCTGTGTATAGTGCGACCCCTATATTTTGCATAAAAAACTGATAAAAATAATCAAATAAAGACGGTAAATAACAAGGCTCTTGCTCTAGTTCTCCGCTTAAATTCATCGAGTCGGGGTACAAAAGGGGACAATTGCTACTGCTCTCCTTGAAAATCAGGATTTCAAATCATGGATTATAAATGAGCTCGAACACCTACGACTAGCACATCTACTTGAAATAACAATCTACCTAGCCCATGTATATCTTAGTTGCTACTCGAGTTTGAATTCAAATCGGATAGAGAAGACCTAGCCTAGCAACGGCCAATCGAATAACACTAAGCAAAACGATTCAAATGCAAGGGCTGTTTATACGAAAATTAACTTGGAGGACTTGCTCACCATTATTTCTCAACTCACTCCCATCTGACGTATTCCCACCTCACCCTTCACAGTCATAATCCTCCCTACAAGCCATCTCCATCTGATCCCAAAGGCCCTTTCGCCGTTGTCATCATGGCCAATCCCGCCTTACTTATCAACAGTGTCGCCATCCCGTCCGATACGGGTACAAGCGACTCATTAATCTTTGTCATTACCAACTCGCTTCACTAAGAAAGTACTGGAATTGTACCTGCCGTCAAACATTAAATTGCGAGGAGCTAGTTATCTCCCCTTGATTTTCAAACGTCCGCGAAGGTTCTGACTGCGCATGCCTTGCCTCGTTCCTTTGTGTTTCAAACTACCTAAAAATTCAAACTTCGAATTTAAGCTAGGATTTTCTCCTGTCGAAGATGATACGGTTTTTTTTTCTCTCCTGAAATAAACCCTGGAAATTTATCGAGCTAAATATTAGACCACTTATTAGCTTACACATAATTATACAGAAATTGATCCTACTAACGTCATTTTCTTAATTTGATGGATTGAATTTATCTCGTGGGGCTATAAAAACTTTTTGAAACAATAAATCATTTCGTAAGTTGTTTTTTTTTTCCATTTTGGGAAGGAGCATTTTTGATATTATTATTACTTTATTATTATTTCTTTTATTATTTTATTAGTATTTTTACTCTATCTTATTAACGCCTCTTTTATCGCAAGAAATAGTAGTAATAGTAAAGAATAATACTAATAAAATTAGTAATAGTACTAAGGACTGTTGAGATTTACTAAACTTCAAGTTTCAGATAACAACTACTATTCTCCTTTCTACCGTGTCGCTTCAAGGTGTGGGTGATCATGGTTCTCCACAACATCCTGTCCTTTGTAGCTCTTAGTAAGGATTTTATTTCTGTTATCTCTCCTAATCCATTTTCTGTCAACCATTTACAGAAGCTTGTTAGATATTAGTCCCCGCTTTCCTTTGCCTCTCTTTCCTTCACTACGTCATGTGAGTGTCTAATTCTCTAAGTCCTCTACTCTCATTATATTTTCTATTTCTCATTCTAAGTATAAGCGTCCTTTTTGTTTCCATGTAACCGCAAGCTTCCACGTTATTCACACTTTCAATCCAGTTCTGTAGGACCACCTTTGTGACGTCCAGGGTAAGATGATAAACTACGTCCAACAGCAAGACCTCTGTTCAGAAGGTTTTGAAGAACGTGGAACCACCTTTTAATTGCTGGTGTTCCCAGGTCCAACCTGACCCGGGGAGATAGCACCTGTTAGGGTCCCAACTACGGGCAAATAGTTAACCCCCAAACTGGGATCAATACATTATGAAAGTGTAAAAATAGGTTTTAATACCAGAAATACTTTGTATATCATTATTACCAGCAATAAATTTTTGAAGACAAAAATTATTACCAGCAATTCATTATTACCAGCAATACACTTAAAAAATATTACCAGCAATAATTTTTTTAAAAATTGCCAGCAATATATTTTTAAAAAATGTTACCAGCAATATATTTTTAAAAACATATTACCAGCAATAAAAGTTTTGTCGGCATTAAATAACCCATTGAGGTTGATATGCCGTAAACCAAACCAAACCAAACTAAACCACATTTATGTTTCCTCAAGTATCTTCGTTATCTGTGAAGAGATTATCCAGCACTGAATGCTGGATAATCTCCAGTTCGTAGTTCGCGTCTCCGGCTTTTTCTTTGGTTGACAACCATACATTCTCCTCTCTTACGTTTACTCCTTTCTTTCGCGTTTCTTGACTCCCTTCAGTGGGAGTTCTTTTACCCTCCTTTCTATGCCTGCTATCAATACTGTCTCATATGTTAAGTTTGTGACCGATATATATACAAACAAACAATAATATAAGACAAAAGGTTATATTGAACGACAAAGTCGATGATATTGCATGTATGGGATAAAACAATGAACATGCTTGAAAACGTTTAAAGAATAGTGAATTGTTCGTGTATGTCCTAGAGAAAATTAAGTAAAATGAAGTACGTGTATGTGTGCGTTTGTGTGTGTGTTTCCCAATAGAAAACGCGTTTTCACGATAGACTTACATCCTAGTGTGTCTAAGGAAAATAGGGAAAAGAGAATGATAGAAAATATTACAGTGTATTTATAGGTTCAGAAAGCGTCCACTAGTGGCGTTTTTTTACGAAAGTAAGTGGGGTAACACCCCCCTTTCTGTTTGGTATTTACTGCATCTATTTTCTTCCTACATGTAGGCGGTTTGATTCGAACAGTTCTTTGATATTTATTTTATCAAATGCTTTTACATGATCTATAAAATATATGTATACATCATTCTGCATTGGCCTTTCTGGTATCATTCTGAATACAAGAATAGCATTCATTGTTCCAGTGTTGTTCTGTTACCACAGAACAAACCTGTATTGTTTACTGCCCATTTGTTTGTTCCCTTTTTCAGTTTAGGCACTTGAGTTAGTCGCCGTTTTTACCACTTCCTGTTAGCCTTAGTTATTACCGGAAACGACTTTTTAAAGATTGAACCCAAATGCGCTGTTCTTATCCTCTTAAATCTATCCCGCAATGATAACATCGCCAGCATGTAACCTTTAAAACATTTTCTCTCTAGATTTGTCTCTTTTAATCTCATGTTATTATTTGAATATTTGTTTAATGTAAGAATCTTTTATACATTTATTTTACGTTTGCATCTCTCTGTGTAGTTTTCTTTTCTCCAAGTGTTCTCTGCTTACTCATGTAACTTTCTTCCATTTTGGGAAGTTGTCAAAAAACTTTATGCATATTCTTGTAAGCAAAGTATTCACTACCATCATTTACCTTTTTAGACTAATGGTCTTACTCCTATGTTTATGCCTTCGGCTGCTTTTGGCATATTCTTTCTACAATTTGGTTTGTTTGTTATTAACCTAGTCTTATATGGATATTCAGTTATGATACACGCTTAGACCCTCGTGTATCTTTCGATACATGACTGACGAGGCAGATTTTTTCCCGCAGTAGGTTGCCATATCTTTCTGCGGAAGACCAGTTACCATCGAAGGCTATAGAACTCGGTCTGTCCTGCTATTTACCCATAGCTGTTGGGGGAGAAGAAAGGATACATACCTTTCCCAAGTGTATTAGCACGTAAGTGAATGTAATGGATTCGACTGGAATTCGAACTCTGTTCCTCGATTCCTCAATCCGAGCCGCTATCCATTACTCGACCATGCATTTCTTTTTCTAGATTTACCCTTTTGGAAAAGTGGAAAGGGTAATTGTTATGGTCCAGGTTCCTTGTACCACGGTGATGGTCCAAGGTAGAACCACTGAAGAATAACTCGAACACAGGTATGGAATAACACAGATATATTAAAAACAGAATATGTACAAAAGAAGTAGAAGTGTTAGTAATAACAATCAGGTTAGGTTAGAGAGAACTATGTTGTCTCGACCAGTATCACTATTCCAATGTCTTACAGTAATCGTCTGACGCGACTCTGTCTCTGACTGACTCTGTGACTGTCTGACTCACTGCTTCGGACTGACTCTGTGTCGATATTTACAAACCTCCCACGTGGTTCGCATGTGGCACAATGCCGGCTTAATGTGGGGTCTCCGAGCCCGTAGGCTCGGGCAAAAATATGCCCATTAGAACCCGTATACACGGGTTCAGGGACTGCCTACCTCCCCGGACGGCACTTTGCCACGCGGCAAAGCACTGTCCGAGTTCCTCTCCGCCGAGGCGGAGAGTTCGACAGCAAAGAACAGTCTAAACTGGGTGACTGACACTGACTCTGTGTCGATATTTAACAACACTCCCACGTGTGTCGGATGTGGCACAAGGCCGGTTTAATGTGGGCTTACCGAGCCCGAAGGCTCGGGCAAAAATATACCCATTATAACCTGTATACACGGGTTCAGGGACTGCCTACCTCCCCGGACGGCACTTTGCCCTGCGGCAAAGCCCCGTCCGAGTTCCTCTCCGCCGAGGCAGAGAGTTCGACAGCAAAGAACAGTCTGAACGGCTGTTCCGACACTGAGGCAGCGTCTCCTGCCCCCTCTTGAGGCGCACTATTTATGAGGTATGGAACAGTCTATTAATATTATGAGTAAGTTCCCATAACAGTAATACAAGTTCAAATTCCCAATATGCTACGTTTACTTTCACACAAATGCCCTTGGGAAAGGCACGAATCCATCACTTGACCCGCCATTAAATTTAAGAGAGGGGTAGAGAAAAGAGTACTCTGAATTCAAAACTGTGGAGAAGGCAATTGAAAACTAGTCTTATATGGATATGCATTTCTTTTTCTAGATTTAACCTTTTGGCTTTTAATAAACATGATGATGAACAGGAATTCGTCTTCGGAGTCTTAATTGCCTTAATGCGTTTATCTGGTTGACATGAGGTACGCAACGCACACGTTCTCGGGATGCAGAACAAGTGTTTTTAACGAAACCACACTGTTCTTGTCCTGTTTCTGGTCTGATTCGGCTACGTGCTCTATTCATCAGATGACAAGTTTCGTTATGAGGATCGTAAGGCTAACTGCCCGATGGAGTTCTCATTCGTTTACACCCGGCTTCTTTCTCCGGCGATCGAGCATTCGACTATTTTCTCGAGTAAATCAGGAAAAATTTACTTGTCTCTTCGAAACCGAATTTTACGCTGCTTATTCGTCTGCGCCTAATTATAGAGAAAGTGCTTTGAGATGAGTCCATAATTTGAGATCCCCGGATGAATTAAATAAAACATAAATAAAAGATACTGTACAATCAATTAATATACCGTGACTAAAACACCTATTCTGAAATCCAATGAATTATGAATTATGATCATCTTAAAACCTTTTTTCTCTCTTTCTATTTCCCTCTATCCTTCTTTCTCTATCAGTTACTTTCACTCTCCCTATCATACTTCTTCTCAATCTCCTTCTTCCTCTCCTTCTCTTTTTCTTTCTCCTCTTCTTTTTCTATTCTCTATTTCTCTCTCCTTCCTTCCTCTTCTTCTTTTCTCTTCTTCACTCGGTCCTTATGTCTTCCTTTCTCTCTGTCCTTATCTCTATATTTTCTTCTCTCTCCCTCCTCTCTCTCTCTCTTCTTCTCTATCTCCTTTTACCTCTCCTTATGTCTTCTTCTTCTTCTTCTTCTTCTTCTCCCTCTCTCTCTTCATCCCACCTTCTCTCTCTTCTCTTCTCATTCTCCTTATCTCTTTGTCTCTATCTCCTCCTTTCTCTCCTTCTTTCTTTCATCCTCTCTCTCACTCTCACTCTCTCTCTCTCTCTCTCTCTCTCTCTCTCTCTCTTTTCTTTTCTTTTTCCTTCTCCCACTTTTCTCTCTTTCCCAGATTCAAAGACGAAATGTGGCAGACGTTACGGAACTGTCATGCAAGACAGACTAGAGGCGTCGACTCGACACAAGTTATGCCTCCTTCATCATCAGCAGGCTCCTGAAGAGTGAAATGAGACACGATTATGACAGATTGGAGAGCGATCACAAGGACAACGAATCGATGTAAATGCAAGATATATAAAGAATTCAACAGATGAATGGTATCAGATCGCAACACCCAAAATGGTAGCATTTTATTCGTTATGCTTGACACTGTACGCAGTGGTGTCGAATAAAAATAACCCTGCACTTTTCCGGAATCATTATTATTATTATTATTATTATTATTATTATTAGGCTATTAACAATCGCCCTACGCCAGGCTCCTAAAGGGCTCAGTTAAATCTCTTGACTATAAATAAATGCGTACAAGCATACTATTAAACTATGTATGAAACCCACCCTTAATAACATTATGAATACGGCCACAATATACTGTCCGAATTTCGAAATTAAGAATATATTTTTACAGTAACTTTTAAGCCAACTCAGACAGCACTTGCGCATTTCCATTTATTATGTTAGTAATAATAATAATAATAATAATAATAATAATAATAATAATAATAATAATAATAATAGATGGCCACTCGTATTCGAGGATACCCGTCTACTAGGGCGGCTAGCCAATCCCTATTGCAGATGCCCGCTCAGGTACATTTGTGTTTGTTCAACACCCACAGAGCCCATATGTGGTTTAATCCAATGTGCACGCAACCGCCAAAATTTGAAATTGCACACACATAAATATCGTTATCTATAAATATCAATTTATTTATCTCTCTTTCTCTCTCTCTCTCTCTCTCTCTCTCTCTCTCTCTCTCTCTCTCTTTCATACATATATATATATATATATATATATATATATATATATTATAATAAAAGAAAGAACAGTAAGATATATAATCCGGTGTTCTTATTGATATTTTTATTTTTACAAAACAGTGCTTAATGTAAATGATCATAAATATTATAAATTAACTGATTTAAAATATTGTTCCATCGCTACACAGGAATTACCATGTTTTAAAAACAGAAACTAAAAACTTCAAATTCAATTATATAATTAAATTAAAAGCACTAGTTCTGTTTCATTTTCAAGCTAAATTTGGAATAACTTATTTTGAAATTTACTGAGTTTTATAAGCGCATACACTCCTAATATTTGTTTCCAAGGATACAAGAAAATTCAATCATTTTCACGAGGTGTAGCGTGTTTTATATCATACAATGTTAAATTCCTATGATGAACTCAGCCATTAGTTACAATGAACTTTCACCAGTGTCTAGGCTGTTTAGAATTTACACTTTTTCCACTAAATCCAAAGTTGTTCTTTTCCTCTTATCCCATCATCTTTTGCACCAATACAAGCCATTAGGGTGAAATAAGCAAAGTAAATTTCCTGAAAAATAGAAATTGCCAATCAGTTACATATCACCCAAATAGTTCAAATATACACATCGAAATCATGTCCGGATATGAGGCACTCCGGATATGAGGGATTTCGGATATGAGGGATTCTACTGTATTTGTGACAGAAATATTCGATTCATGAACGAATGGTTGATTTATAAATGTGTAAGATAGATTCTGGCGAGAAAAATTGTCTGGCACGAACCAGTGTTCCTAGCCGTAGACCTAGCAATAGATTCAATATAATTTTTCCACTTCATATCATCGAAAGATTTTAAGCATTCTATAAGCATTTATCATACGTTACACGTAGATTTGCTGGACATCTTTACCTTCCTCGAGGCCCCTTCTTGTACTGCCTTGAAAAATTACACTTGGGGGCCCTGTTTATCTAGATTCACATGAAATGCCCAATACATCAACCCCTCTTCTTTATATTCTTCTTCTATCTGTCGTGTCACTTCAGGGTGTAGACGATCATGTCTCTTCTCAATCCCCTGTCCTTTGTAGCTCTTAAATTTTGTCTTTTTGTTATCTTTCCTAAACCCTGTTCCACCATCCATTTACTCAAGCTGACTACGTAGGTTATGCGTTGTTTTCCTCTGTCCCTCTTGCCTTCAGTCTGTCCTATGGATATCAAATTTTCCAAGCCTTCATTTCTCATTATGTGCCCTATAAAGGTCCTTTTTGTTTCCGTTTTTCTGAAATTGCTCTTGGAAAAATGAATACTGGATTACTGGTTGAATTGGATTACTGATTGCCTGATTAGCGATGGACAGCCTGTACTTATATTTATATTATAAATAATCCAAGGGAAGTTCAGCTTATATCTGTTTTTATTAGAAATTTTTTAAGATAACATTTGGCACTGGTGATAGTGTGAAAGGGACATGATCGCCTAAACGTGTATCACGTATGGCACTTGACTGACTGACGGACTGATTGTCGGTAGTAAAACCCTGAGGATGGCGCGAGATAGATGCAAAAAATAATATAAGTTATTGGACAAGAAGCTTTCTGAAGGGTATAGGTCAGAACTAAGAATGTAATGAAATCATTTATGCAAGAAAACGTTTGGTAAAATGGATTATTGCACACTCTCCCAAAACAAAAATGTTTCAAATAAAGCAAATAGGTTGAAACCTAACATCTTTAGATATTAATTGAAGAGAACAACAGTGGTTCCTGATTACAAGAGCTTTATTAGGGTACCTCGACGTGCTGTAATGGTTAGAAAGCTTGTCTTGATAGACCAATTACGACTGAGTAGTGAGTTCGATCCTCACTGGGTGCCCCATACTTTAGGCCTTGTGCCACATCTAAGCTGTGCTTAGAAAATCACTGCAAGAGCTTTATATTGGCTTGGTGCATAATTATCAGGCGTTTTTGTATTTATTAATAAAAATTGCTGTTTTTACTTTTTTTAATAACAATATTTTGTTTTTAGGTTATAAAAATGAGTGCCTTTACTCATTTAAAAATGTTATTGTTGAATTGTTATGTTTCTTTTTTTTATGATAAATAGTTTTAAAACGCCTGATAATTATGCACCAACCAACTATGAGAAGGGAAAATATATTCAAGTAATGAAGATCACAGCGAAGCAATATAAATTGCTGCTAGTAATGAATGGGAAAATCGAAACAGTACATTATTCACCATCATCATTTATTTAGTTAGTGCATTTTGCACCGCCGCTGTGGTCACCACTCCACTCCATCTTTTTCTGCCTGATGCTGTCCTTTCAGACTCAGTCACCGTCATTCCAGTTCACCTCTTAATATCATCCAACCAAGACATGAATTGTTGTTCCTGGCGCCGCTTGCCTTTCAACGGGGCCAGCAGAAAGTCCTTATCGAAACCTCTTCGTTACATAATATGTCCAAAAGTAACGGAGCTTCGTTAGTTTTATTTGCTCTCCCAATACGTACCTTGTTCTGATGGTATCTAGCACCCACTTATTAGTGCGTCTCATTGTCCATGACACACTAAAGACACTGTGATATGCCCACCACTCGAAAGCATCAATCTTTACCCCTTGGTCAGTGCCCATAACTCGCATTCGTAGATGTCGACGGCGAAAAAGCAGTACAAAAGCTTTAAAACCATCAATGGCGAAAAAATCTAATAAACGTTTTAGGATATGAATGAACTAATAAGTAAAAATAATAAAATATTAAGTTATTCGGTTACTGGATATTGTGTTTACATATATATTTTTTTATTGCCATTATCTTTTTAAGATGTGTTTCTAAATAAATAAAAAAAATATGTTACACTGGTAAATAAAATATGTCAGACTTTATTATACAAACAAGTGTAATATAATTTTTTTATTTATTTTTAAATAAATGATCAATACTTGTAAGAATTAATATTGCAAACAGAAAATCCCACGATATAATCTGACTTAACATTATCGGTAATTAATACAAATTTTATTGAAAAAAAAAGATTGCCTTGCATAATAGAACGAGCGAAGTACTGAAAACAGGCGTTTCATTAAAAAGCTAATTTATTGATTGATTTGTTTTTATGGCTTATCAACCTTTTGGTATTCCCGAACAATCACACATCTAGGTAATGACCAGGTTCAAAGTTACTTAACTTCGGACTCTGTAAAGCCTTGGTATATTTGTATAAGTTTTCAGTTATGTGCCATGCGTGATAAACGCTTAGGCGATCATGTCTCTTTCGATACATGACTGACGAAGCAGATTTTTTTCCCGCAGTAGGTTGCCATTTCTTTCTACGACAGACCAGTTGCCATCAAATGATGTCCTGCTATTTACCCATAGCTGGCTGGGGAGAAGAGGATTCATACCTTTCCCAAGTTTATTAGCACGTAAGTGAATGTAATGGATTCGACTGGAATTCGAACTCGGCTCTCCGATTCCTAAATCGGAGCCGCTACAGATATTGTTAGAACAATTACGTTGGATGCCCTCAATTTACAGAAGGTGAGACGCCCAATCAATCATTTGCGTTTTATCGATATTTTACTAACTTTGTTTCCCCACATAACCAAGTCAGTCAATCAATTGCCATACGTAAAATACGGTTTGGCTGTTTATTCTCTTTCGATTCATGACCGGCGTGGCAGTAGATTTTCCCGCAGTAGGTTGCTATTTCTTTCTCCTGTAGACTGGTTGTCACCTAAGGCTATTAGGTACCAGTCTGTCATGCTATCAACCCATAGGTGTGGGGAGAAGACGTGGATTCATGCCTTTCTTAAGGGTATTTGCGCGTAAGTGAATGTAACAAACCCGACTGGAATTCGAACTCGGTTTCAACAATTATCTGGAACTAACAATGATTATTGAGCTAAAGAAGATGGGTTCATACCATCCCCAATGGTATTTGCGCGTGAGTGAATGTAACGAACTCGACTACAATTGGAACTCAGCTCTCCGATTTTTAATTCCGAGCTGCTATCGTTACACCACCCGCACATCGCACGTAGAAAGGAAAGGGATGCGGAAGATTATGTAGCCCAAACTTTCAAGTATTTGTCTATCTGTTATTAACAGCAGTTCTCACCAATCATTGCTTCAAAGTCCTCGCTTAAATAAGAAGGTTTTTACTTTTTAGAACAATTTGAATTTATTTTGAAAGATTTCAATTTTTTATCTGTTGCTCCTGCTATATATCTAGAGATTCTTGGCAAATATCCAAAGAAGGGTCTGTAATGTTACAGGTCCTGATCTGGCATCTCAACTTCAGTCATTTCCCCACTATCATATCCTATCTTCACTGTGTCTATTTTATGAATATTTTCATGGTAATTGTTCTAATGAGCTGTCCGCCTTGGTACCTCAAGCTCATATATTTAAGCGTACCACTAGATTGGCAAATAGATCTCATTATTATATTGTTTAAATAGCTAGATATAACCGTAAGTTCTATTCTGATCATTTCTTTTCTCGCCTGTGGGACTCTCTTCCGGCTTATTGCGATCTTGAAAATGTTAATGCAATATCAATCGCCATCTTCTGTCTTTCTTAACCTTGTGTTTTTTATCTTTTCTTCTAACTTTTTCTCATTTTCTTTTTCTCAGTAACCTCTTGCATCTTAGTCGCATTATCGCCTCGATTCGGGTGAAATAATTTTAAAATCTCAGTTAAGAATCATTTAAATTTTTATAATAGGAAAATTACGCCGGCCGAATGTATAATTTTATTCGTTCAAGCACTATCAAGAACTAATTTTCATTCGTATTTCTTTCATCTAGATTTCAGTTTGTTTTATTTACACAATTAATATTAGTAGAAATAGTATCTTGGTTTTTAATATTGTTAAATTAAACATTGTCAAACATTATTTATTCTAGACTCGCATCTCTTTCATCTTTATTTCATGGGTTTTTTATACTATTAATATTATCTTGAATTTTACTATTAGATGAACCCTTGTCAACAGTAATTAATTTTTTATCTGGATTTCTTTCATGATTCCAGTTTTCTTTTACACTACAAGGATTGGTAGTAATATTCTCTTAAATATTAATTTTAATATATAAAGTATCGTCAACCAGAAACAACCTACATTTCATCGTTGCTACTCGGACCGTCAATCTTCGGTCATCATGGTCCGGAAATAAAGAATAATCTATATAATACGCCAGTTATTTGTATGATTTCGCCTATAATTAATAATAAGCCAGGCATGTCAAACATGCGGCCCTTTACAAGTACACCTTTACAATGTCCGAGAAATTTTCATAGAAAATATTCGTCCTCCGACAGGAATCGAACCTGTATCCTATACGGAACCGTCATATAGCCTGATGTGCCTTAACCGTTTGGGCCACAGAGGAGCGTTCGGTTAGCAAGCTCGATTTTACTGTTTTTAAACTATAATCTTCCATGATTCTTTCACGTACATTCATATCTGCTTATGGCGTATCCAAATGTAAACAAATGACGTCACACATTATGAAATGGACAAAGTCCGACAATTATTTTAAGACATTTTTATGTTTATACATTCTTTTTGTAGATACAAATATTTAAGTAAATGCTCTGTTTATAATAAACAGTATTAAATAACATTTACCGGAGGACGAATATTTGCTATGAAAATTTATCGGACATTCAGGCTGGTAAATGTTGTTTAATACTGTTTATTAAAAACAGAGCATTGACTTAAATATTTATTTCTATAAAAAGAATGTATAAACATAAAAATGTCTTAAAATAATTGTCGGAAATGTCAAGTGATTTGAAACAACAGTTGAAGGCTGTATTACCAAGTTTTGTACATTTTTCTGTTGCTATTAATGAGATCGTTGACATCACTGGAATAGCACAGCTTGCGATATTAATCAGGGCCTGTGACAGTGAATTTAATATTTAGGAAGAACTACTGAACTGGTCCCCATGCATGACACTACAACAAGCCATGACATCTTTGAGAGAACTGAGCAGGTTCTGCATGAGTAGTTTTGATTTGAGTAAAATTACATGCTTATCTACTGACGGTGCTGTGAGCATGGTTGACAAATATAATTGTATTGCTGCCAGGTTACAAAGAAAACTAGAAAACCCGCACCCAGATTCATTATTTGCACATTTTCACTGTATTATTCATCAGCAAAATTTGTGTTCAAAGATTTAAAAATTAGATCATGTACTTAGATTAGTCAAAAAGACAGTGAACTTTATCAGAGGCCATGCTCTCAAACACGGTCAGTTTAGTCATTTGTTAGATGTTATGGATAATCAGTTCATCAATGTTCCATTCTACACTGATGTCCGCTGGTTGTCATGTCACAAAGTGCTGAAAAGATTCTATTTGTTGAGACAAAAAATAATTATGTTTTTTAGAGATGTCAGATCAAAACACAGATGAAATAAAAGATGAAAGTTGGTTCCAAGATATGGCTTTTCCTTTGAATATTACTGCCCAATTAACTGATCTTAATTTGAAAGTACAAGATAAAAACAAACTTATCACTCAGTTGTATGATCACATTAAGTGCTTCATTAAAAAATTAAGCTTATAAAATTCACGGTTTTCAAATGAGAATTTAGTTCATTTTCATACGTGCAAAGAATTGAAAAACACTGCTAATACCGAGACTGTACGTAGCTTTGCTAAGTATGACAGTCACCTGGAATTTTTGTCACGGGAATTTCAGAAAAGATGTAATGATTTCTCATCTTGTAAACATCAGTTTCCATTATATTCAGCACCATTCACCCTTCATGTTGCTAGACAGAAGAAAGCATGCAGATGGAACTATTAGAAGCGCAGTCGAATTCTACACTCAGAACAAATTATATTAAAGTAGGAATACCTGGGTGCTTATCTTATTTCTCTGAGCTGTTTAAAAACTTCTGCGAGTTTGTCACAAAGATTATAGCAATGTTCGGTCCTACCTATGTGTGTGAACTGTTATTTTCCTTCATGAAATCAATACAAATTCTTACAGAACAAGACTGATCAACATTTGTCATCTCTGATCAAAGTCGGAACTGCACAGACATTTCATCCAGACATACCAAACATTGTCAGCAAAAAGAAATGTCAAAACCTCAGGACAAAAAACTAAAACTGACTGAATAGTGGAAAATAAATGTTCAGTTCTGAACTGTTGTCATTTTGTACAAAGTTTTGTTGCTGTTGACATGTTTAAAATATGTTTTTTTATCAAACTCCTTCATTATTTTGTATACATGAATCCTACTTAAACATTTGTATGCACATTGTCAGTGTCTAAATTTAAGTAACAAAATATTCTGCATTAAACTTTATTAAATGATTCCAATTAGCTGTAATGTGCACAATTGGTTGCCATGTGTGACCCTCATGATAAAAACATATGTGACCATGTGGACTTCCTGTGACTCTCAGTTCGAGATGCCTATCGTAAGCAACCTCCTATAACCCGAGTTAAAATTACCCACAAAGGGTTGTAAACCAACCAAACATTCAATCGACTTTCAAGTCGTAGGCGACCATGAGTCTGCGCAAATGCATTTTTGTATCACTCGTGATACAAAAAGTAAATTTGCGCAAAGCCGTGAAGAGATAGGGTGATGTGTTTTTTTTTTGGGGGGGGGGGATAACCTTCTTCTAAACTGGCTTTTTTGTTACATTCTTCTAAACTGGCTTTTGTTTGTTACTTTCTCCTAAACAAGTTTTTTTACTGTTTTCTTCTAAACTAGATTTTTGTTGCCTACATCTAAACTGGCTTCTAAACGTTACTTTCTCCTAGACTGGCTGCCATCCTAAGCTAAATATCCCAGGCTGTTTATCCCCAACTTTCACTAGTTGCAATAATTTAGATGAATTCGTGCCTTATCATTAATATGAAAGTAAAAACAACGGATGCGGTCGAAATTTGAACTCGGGTCCTCGATTCTACTCTCTATATTGATAAATATTATGACACCCGCACATCTTGTACATATAAATAAAGAAAATAATGGCAGATAAAAATTAGTCCAGACCGACAATCCCTGAGCTAATTAAAATTCAACATATTATTTCTGATAGTAATATTGTACTTTTCAAAACAATGACATCGAATAGAAAAGAGATAAGTTTAGATTTTATATCCTACAAGCTTTAACTTGAGTAGATGAAAGTCTATAGCAACTGTCGTCCATTGACAGACTTCCCAAGTCAAAATGATTTAATTTATGATTTAATGATAATGTAATTTATTAATTTTTAATTTAATTTTAGTTACAGCCTGGGTAGATAGATAGATAAAAACTGAGACAGATAGATAGATAGATAGATAGATAGAGAGAGAGAGAGAGAAACATACCAATCTACACTGCAAGGTGAGTCATGTTTAAAAACCAAGAAAAAACACAAGAAGAAATACAAGAAAATGAGAAGCTGAAACATAAACTAAAAAAGAAAAAAAGAAAAGAAGACAGACACCTACTCAAATAGTAACCGAGAGTGCTCTATGCCTAGGTTATCTAAGCAGAGCAAAAACGATTCACAGCTTCAGACCTCAGAAAGAGACAAAATTCGAACAGCAAATTAAGTTTCACGCTATCGTGGTCGTCAGACTACCAGAACGCTATATATATATTTTGTGACTTACGGTGGCCGTTAATAATTAAGTATAACTCAAAACGTCAATGTTAAATAAAACAGTGTTTAATTACAACTGCAGATAAATATTTAACAAGAACAAAGAAGTAAAAGTCATCCAAAGATAATTAACCATTTCAGTGAATACCTTGCTTGTGGCGCGGCTTGGCTTAACGTCCGGTAAATCCTAAA